>JALHAQ010000002.1:7573551-8266939 GCA_023838395.1 Holcopasites calliopsidis
GAGATTTCTTAAAGTAATATAAATTAAAATTTTATACAAGTACAAAACTGTTCTATTTACATGCCATTTTGTATAAAAGAGAACAATATACCTACTAACATTCCTACATTTGTAAGAAAATGTATATTTAAATATTTGATTTCGACACTATTTGAATACTTTAAAGTAAACGAAGTCGTATCATAAAATTATAACTTTTTTAAACGTGCCCTGTAATTTTCATCTTTCGTCAAGAAAAATGCTAACTTGTAGAAAAATTTATAGAAATTTCCAGATAAGTCCAACTTTCTACACTTAAATGTAGCCAAATGTATTGCTACGTTTCTAAATCTTTTACGATTTACAATGACCAGATGGTAATGTTATGTCAAAGACTACTGGTGGATTACTTGGCAAGTAATTTAAATCGCATGTCGACGCATTTACGTATATTATTTTCCCGTCAGACGAGATGCCATACCCTGTAATACACAACTCGAGTAATTCATTGAAGGACAAGGAAGCAATTTCAATAACGTACCTTCGTGTATGTGGCCGAAAACATGGTACTTAGGTCTCACCCGATTTTGGACCGTAGAAAGTAACTCTACGCATCCAGCTCTCACGCCGCTGCAACACAAATCTCCGTGCCCGACAGGAGGTGTATGCGTCACCAGGATATCTGTATCCGATGGTATCAGTTCCCATTTTGAAAGGCATGCTTCTCCGCGTGGTACGTTAAATGCCCATTTACAAAATTCTGGTTGCCTAGAGAATTAAATAAAATTAGAATAACGATTGTCAAGAAAAATTAATTAACAATATGCATCTTAAAAAATATTTACCACGGAGTACCATAAATCTTTATTCCATGTATTATAACTTCAGAATCTTCTAGATATGTACAATTTGTCAAATAATCTTTAATATTAGTAGTTTGTATCGCTTCTGCGAGTGTATCCTTTGACATTCCCAATGTGGGTATGGTGTCAAGAATACTGGTCCCTGTATGTTTCTGACGATCTCCGCTAGTTTGTAAAGAAAAGGGATGCGTGAATGTGGAATCAAAGCTAAGCTCATGGTTGCCGGCTATAACAATCTTATATTTATGCGGCAAATTGCCTATAATAGAATACACATATTAATATAAGAAACAAGTACATCAGATTGTATTATTAAATATTACGCACCAATCCAATTATTAAATTCTATAACTTCCTGTAAGCTACCGCATTTCGTAAAATCTCCAGCATGTATAAAGACATCTCCCATAGGTATGTCGAATTTTATGTATGGCGTTAACGAATGAGTATCACTCATGCAAACGATGCGAAGCTGAAATACAGGGAAACAATTATTATAAACCGATTGTTCTATTTCTGCGAATGCATGACAGAAGCCCTATGAATTCCAATACCGATAGTATCAGGTTAGATTTAGGGCCTGCTTCGTACTATCAGAATTGTGACGAATAATGTATGCACTTTACCTTATCGTTCGGTGCATCTGTAGTTGGAAGTTTTGCACTTATTTTAATAACCTTCTGGTGTTGTGACAATTCACGCCAAGCTGCTGTAGGATTGTTCGTCAATGGGTGAATCTCTATCTTCATGCTGGAGATTGTGCCAGTCAATTGTCAATTTTTAGTAGCGCTTATAGTAGAAAATTTAAGTTAACACACATGGTATTCAGTATTCAGCTGATTTTCTGTTCGCGTATATTAGATCTATTTTCCATTGCGTTTGCCACGTAAAATTTTTAGCAACGTGGTCGTCACTAACGGTGCTGATGATTTTATTTACATAAAATTATATTTTCAGGCACTGGTTACTTGCCGGCCAATTAAATATTAGTATACTAAGTTATGGATTCGAGTGTACTGTCATTAATCAACTGTTCAATTTCTGGAAAATGTGTCAATTCTGCGAGAGCGATTAAGAATAGTAGCGCCTGCACATGTGCTTTAACGATATACGTATACATGTATGCATACTGATCATACATGATACTTTTGTATGAACAGCGTTCATTGATATTTTGATTTAACAACAAATAGCAAAGAATACAAATTTTCCATGTGAAAAATATCTTAGTGGTGATTTGCAGAAAATGCTTAATATGTACATATAGATTACGTGATTTAATCACCTTGTTATTTCATGAAATGTTTTCTAGAGCTTTGTTAAAGCCAGTATCATCATTTAGTACACTGTAACTTGTTTGTTTTACGTTTAAAAAATCGGGATACATATTTATTTTGAAAGCACGTAAAGATGTCATTCGCATAAGTGCAATTACGATATAAATAACCAGTGACTACAAGGTATCTGGTCGCATACATATATTTGTAAACCATCGAGTATATAACGATCAGAATGTTTAACGGTATCATATTGTACTTTGATCTACGTAACTTCGGTATAACTGAACTTTAGTCACTGTTAACAGTATCGAACAGTATAAGAGTGTACTCGAGGAGTGACGGAGTCATTTTTCTTTTTGTTGATTTTCGAAAACACCTTGGGTGAAACAAGTGTTTCGGTATAAAGCGTTCGTGAATCAAACGATACTGTATTACTGGTATATTTAAATTGAAAACTAATTCGAAATTCACGGTAGAAACAAACATCAAAATGCTTTCGCATTCGGTAAGTAATTAAGTATATAGGTCAGCATACATAGAATTAAAAACATACATACACATGTATGAAATATAATTTGCACGATCGTAGAAATTGAATTGGAAATTATAATCCCGAGACAGAGACGGTCGTGTACTCAAAATTTATTTCATTAATCCATTTAACATAAAAAAAGATGTTCCATATATTTTTTAGGTATTGAGAAGTAGAACACTTCAAAGGGTATTCCGAGCATTTTCATCAAAATCGAATCACGCATCTGGATTTAATTTTGGTTAGTACAAAAAAAAACGTAAAATACAAGATTATAATGAGCCAACAAGAATGGCAGCCTTGATTATTGTATGTTGAACATTTGTTGCAGAATTAAACGATACGCAGAAAGAATTGCAAGAATTGGCAAGAAAGTTTACAAGAGAGGAGATTGTTCCGGTAGCTGCAGAATACGATAGGACTGGAAAATATCCTTGGGAGCTTGTCAAGAAAGCTTGGTCCTTGGGCTTGCTGAATACCCACATTCCTGCGCACTGTGGTATATTTATGGATTTGTGTAACTTAACGGAAGGAATACAAATTGAGATATAAGTTGTAAAGACATACACACTCTTATTACAGGAGGAATGGATCTTGGTAATTTTGATGGATGCTTAATCGGAGAGGAATTTGCTTACGGTTGTACAGGAATAGCAACCGCTTTAGAAGGATCAGGATTGGGTGTAAGCTTGACTTAGCAGCAGCTCTATTTATTTAAAACAATCACACCTTCAGTCTTTCTTTTATAGCAAGCACCTGTGATTGCATTTGGAACAAAAGAACAACAAAAGAAATATCTTGGAAGATTGCTTGAGGAGCCATTGGTTGCTGTAAGATAATCCAATGTAAATTCATTATATTTGTTAACAATAATTCAGTACTTTTACAGAGTAAAAATTATAGGCATACTGCGTGACCGAGCCTGTAGCTGGTTCAGATGTGGCAGGTATCAAAACAAAGGCTGAGAAAAAAGGAAACGAATGGGTTATTAATGGAACGAAAATGTGGATAACAAATGGAGGTGTTGCTAACTGGTACATCGAATTTCTCACTAATTTAGTTATTCTAAAAACAATATGTAAACTGGGCGATTTGTCACGCAGGTACTTCCTCTTAGCAAGATCTAATCCTGATCCAAAGACACCAGCCAGTAAAGCCTTCACAGCTTTTATTGTCGAGCGCGATAGCGAAGGTCTAACACCTGGCCGTAAAGTAAATTTTATTATCATTCACGATATTATCCTATTGTATATTAAGTTATCTCGCAGAATTAAACAAAATTTCTTTTGCAATGAAAAAGGAAATGAATATGGGTCAAAGAGCTTCCGACACTCGCATGATAACACTCGAGGATGTGCGTGTGCCTGAAGAAAATGTCTTAGGCAAGGAAGGGGAAGGATTTAAAATCGCCATGAAAACTTTTGATCAAACTAGATCATCGGTATGTCGAAAAAGATTCTTCAGAAATAGCAGGTAAACCTAGAACACTTGATTGTTGTTCTCTACCTTTCTTCTAGGTGGCAGCCGCATCCGTTGGTTTGGCTCAAAGAGCGCTAGACGAAGCTACAAAGTATGCGCTGGAGCGTAAAACATTTAATAAAGTAATAGCAGAACATCAGGCTGTAGCATTCATGCTCGCAGATATGTCAATCGCTGTTGAAACAGCCAGACTTGCATGGATGAAGGCAGCTTGGGCCGCGGATCGCGAGCTTCCAACAGCCACAGCTCTTGCCAGCATCGCGAAATGCTATGGTGGTGATGTAGCTAATAAGTGTGCCACGGATGCTGTACAAGTATACAATTAATTATTATCAAACGTATTCGTTTCAATTAAGAAGGTAAACAATTGCTTCATACCCAATATTTTCTTACAGATCTTTGGCGGTGCTGGATTCAATTCTGAATATCCTGTAGAAAAATTAATGCGTGACGCAAAAATTTATCAGATCTATGAAGGTACCGCACAAATCCAGAGACTTATAATCTCGAGACATCTGCTAAACGAAGCTAAACAAAAAGTTATGTAATTTTTCTTACATGAACTTATACTCCTTACAAAGAAGTCCGAATCCAGTTTTAACGGAAATTATTTTCTAACATTGTTATTGCTATAGTAGTTTAACCGTGTTGTTGCGATTTCGCCGTAGCTTGACACAGTTTTATATTACATATATGTATACATTTTTATAACAGTTTGTATAATTATTCTAACACTTTTGTACATCGTTAAGAATGAAAAAATTTTGTAACTTGTTGATATCGTGTCGCTGTTCTTTGATGCATTTACATATTCTGACATGAAAACGTCGAGCCGATTGGTCATATCCATTTCGCACTTCATATTTCGCGCTTTCGAATGTTAGATAGCGCTGCAAACGTTACCCGAAAGCAGCGTTAGTCAAGTGTGTTGTACAATGAAAAGGGATTACATCGCATTATGTCCGTCAGGTCATAGTTTTTACACGGTTATATTTGGTGAAGTCGTGCGTGACGAGTTATGCAACATTTGGTGTAAAAGCGCTCCATAATAGGACGTTCAGATATTGTGACACCTGACCTACTTAGACGGTATCGTCGTCTTTAAGACAGTGGTAAATTGACAACATCTAAAACGCAAGAAACGCATTTGACAGCCTTTCGATTCGCACGGCTTGAATGCTTGCATGCAGGAGAGAACAGGAAAATCTTTCGGAAATTGCGTCTTTCCGTGATGCATTATTGGGAGGCAGTGCCGTGACTAGTCAATTCTGGTACCCATATGAAACCTTGTCTGATACGTACCTTCCTTTAAAGTACTTTTCCTTTTGTTCAGCGTGGTTAAATTTATAGTGAAATTACTAAAGATTCGTCATTTTTTATGCAGAGGCATATTTGATAGAAATTTGTCCGTCTCGTGTGATATTTACAATATTAACGCAGTCCTTATTTTCCCTTTCGTTACTCACTGCCGTACCGCGTCAGTTGGAGATCGAGTACAAACTAAATTGATAGCTTTTTTTTCGTATGGGACATAGCGTAGAATTGGCAAAACTTAATTTTGCTTTTTAAAGCAAGCACTGGACCAAAGCATTCAAACAACTTTAAAGATTACGGTCGGTGATTTTTTGGCATTTTAGCAATCACTTGCGAAGAGTGGATTATGTTTTAAGAACTGTCCAATTGAAAATCATAATTTCCATAAATCACAAAAATACACATTGTGTATCGATCACTCAAAATCAATTAAATACTTCCGCTATATGTACGGTACATTGACAGGAAGAAAATTTGCAAATACCTTTGGGCAATTTTTCATTTTACAAAAGTAACGTATGCGACATCTTTAATGTATCGATTGTTTTATTGAGGAAAAGGTTGTAGAAAGCGATAAAAATAGATGTCGTACAGCAATGGCAATAATTGCAAGGTGGATAAGGAAAAGCGTGATTTCGGTGCGCGGTACCCATAGACGGAATCTGCAGTGGGCACTATTAACCAGTACACGGCCCTGGAACTCGTGCTGTCAGAGCGCAACGGTGCGCCGGACGCTCGCTTGACTAAGGGAGTGCCCGTCCCGATGCAAAGTGTAAGTGAAGTGGCCTACAGACCTACATTTGTCTAACGTTCGATTTTTTTCGAGCCGGCGGACAGGAGGTTAATAATCCGCGCGGGGCTCATTTTTCCGCGGGCATGTGTGATGTCGTTCTTGTGTGATACACCGATGTTTGGTTGAAAGAGACGGTGCAGTTTCGGTACGCTCAGACGGCGCTGGCCGGCGCGCGGGGTGCGTAGTAGTGAAAAGAGGAGGATAGCGAGAGTTTGCGCACACGAGGAGGAAAGAGGAAGGAAACATACGTGGGACAGCAGAGAAAGAGAGGACTCGAAAAAGAGGGAACAAGAGCGAGCACACGCTTCTGTCCGCCAGACAGAGACAGACAGATAGATAGACGGGGGTAGGAAAGAGAGCGCGGGCACGTAAGAGAGTGTAGGTGTTTCGCGAGAAGTGCGTGCACTCGGAGACGACGTGCAGGAGGAGGGACCCCCGTCTGTCTGTCTGCTGGAATGCACGAGGGCCGAATGGCTTCTGGAACCGGGGAAGGTGGGGGCCACACGGCCCTCGAGAACACCACCACGACGGCCCTTACGGAATCATCGTCGTCCTCCTCCGTGGTACCAACAATCCTCGCCGAAAACAACACCGTGACTAACCTGCCTTTGACCGGACCTCAGCAGCCTCTTCATCAGGTCCAGCAGCAACAGGCTCAACAGCAGCCGAACACCCGGCCACAGGTCAACCTGGTCACCGATTTGCCAACGAGCGATATATCAGGTAACCTCAACCACTCGTTTCTCTATGCTCTCAGCTTCTTTGTTGCGTTGCATACCGCTTGCCAAACTCCCTTCTTTCTTCTGCTGCTTCGCCTTCTCTGTGCGTTTCACTCTCACTCTTCGCGGTTTCTCTTTCTGGCTTTCCCTTTCGACTGTCTCCCTCTCGCTCCGTGCGTCAAGTCTTTCGTTCATCCTCGCCTCCTTCTCTAACCAACGTGCACGTTGCCCGGTCTTTCCTCTCTCTATCGTTCCTTGGCCAGCTAGCTCCTTCCCCTTTTATCGCTCCTTCTCTCTTATGCGCTTGCTTTGCTCATTCGCTCCTTCAACTCTTGTTCGCATCCGCGGTGGTACAGGTACACACGATATCGTTCTTCCTCATTGTCGTCGCGACGTATCAGAGCGTTACGCTTTCAGATAATTTCCACGCCTCATGCCATTCGCCATACGCTTCCTTACGCATCGCGCAAAGTAGTAATTGCATCGCTAGCAGTCGTAATAGAAACACTAGCGACACGGTTTTATCGCGATACGGCGTCAATTAAGCGCATAATACTGGAATGACTCCTCATTCATGGATGCGTCCTTAATGACCATCCATCATCACTTGAGAGCAATCTTCGTCGATATCTTCCTCCACGTTCGGTATTCAATTGCAAGTGGATATTGTTCAGATAGTATTTCCTATGAGACATCGTTCACTTTTGGAGATATCGAAAAACGCCTAGCGACCTTTCTTTGATAACATTCTAGCACAAAAATTTAACTTATCGAGCTGCCACGAAAAAAGAAACAGAAAACAATTGTAGAAATAAAAGCAAGGACGGACGCAAACAATGATTTATATCGGTGCAACGCGATAAAAGGTATAAAACAACGGAATCGTCAGATACCATGTCAGGATCTGCACGTTTTTCTTGGCACGCGATAAAATGTAGCTGGCCGCCGACGAATCGGGGGTTGCGCGCGACCCGTGCGATTCTTCGAACGCTTGTCGTGACTGTCGCGCGCAACAGGCGTTTCACAGTGAATTCCAGAGGATGCTAACGAGCGTCCTCAGATTTAGAACAGACAACCATCGAGAATTTCTTTATGAATGCATAGAGCCGATTCTTAAGTACAGTGGTCGAGAGAGAAGAGAGTCTTTAATTCCCTTAACCGTAACACGTTCATCGACTTATCGTTAGATAAAGTTGTCAAGTACGAATGTTCGTGGCATTCACCGCAGCATTGGAGCAGATAATTAGCTGCCTTGTTTCATTATGCGATTACACGGATTCGTGACATATTGCCTGCTCCCTTTTCGCTTCAAGGGTAGCTCGCTCTCCATTTCCACGACTCGCGTTCGCCCGTTGCATTTCGTTTTTCTCCGCTGTTCCCTTTTTTTCTTTTTGTTGTTTGTTCTACATCCGGCAACCCTCGCCCTCTTAGGTCGCGTTCACAATTAGTGCTCCCGTTTCGAACTGCTGCTGGTACTTGCACAGCCAGTGCTAAATCCACTCGAGCGTGGCAATTTGTCCCGTAATACAGGTCCGGGCTTGGACGTGGAGCACCTGAGAAGAAAGGGTGGTTCACGTCTTTCATTGCTCTGCCAGTAGGGGCAAAATTTAAGCAATTTTATCACTAATACGCCGCGGTGTAATCTATGGATTTATGATCCAATCGAACATTTCATTTCCAAATTCAACGGAAGATTTCACGACCCCGTGGATATCCGTCTACAATTGTGTTTCGCAAACAAACGGGATTCACTGAACGGAAGAGCACGACAATTATCAAGCTGAATTTAAATCTCCTCCCCTTCCGATATTCAAGAATGACACAATCAGCTGTAACTCGACGCACGATAGGCGGCGTTTGTTGCAAAATTAGCGGTGCACCAGATAACGTGGGAAGCGACGCGAATTTATCTCCCGGAAGTATCGTTCCGACTCCGTTGCCGAGATTCGATAGCGTCTAACTCTTAACTTTTCAATCTCTGCACCTCATTATTTTCCCCCACTCGATCGCCGATTTCGTCGAGCACTTAGTGTTGCAGTTAGTTGCCACCCTGTTGAGTTTCAATGGAAGACTCGTAGCAAGAACAGGTTGACTTCGATTTTAAAAAATGGGTCTATGTTACACGCGCGAGGAAGAGGGACGCACATTCCCGCGAAATGACTAGTCACATCGCATCGACGAATGAACCTTCGATGCCGGTGAAAGCATTCCGCAAACGAGACGCGGCGCGCTTCTAGAAATGCGTTTGCACGATTTTAAAGGTCGGAAAGACGCGTTTGCGAGCCATGTCCTCCTTCCACGCTCGCATTTCACGCGACCAGGCTACGACAGACATGCGAACACACTCTCGCCGACTCTATGGTACTTTTACTTTCATCCGTGACTCGACGCGAACACGCTTTGTAAACGAAGGGATCTCACGAGGGAATAAGAAGCCCGAAAATCTGGCTCTCCCTGCTATTAAAGAATGCCCAAGTCACCTTTGCGATGTCTTTCTAATAAAGTTAATTGTGTTTTTTTAAGCAGATTCTTTATATCTTACTATCGGCAAAACATTTCTAAGATTCTTAATGCCAAGCCTATTGCAATAGGAACAGACTACTTATCTTTTAAAGGAGATGAATAGGGCCTTTAAGCAGGACTTTCAAAATTGGGTAAATTTCCCTTCGGTCCCAGCTCTCAACCAGAATGATCCTCCTGCAAGGTAGTTAAACGTTTCATCTTCACCCAGAGCAGAGGGAATAATTTTCCCCGTTGTATAATGATCGTATTTCATTTCAAACAACCGGCCTGGCGAAAATATAGCAAGTCGCGTTCACCGTCCGCCACGATCTTCCTCCCCTCGAGGGTGAAAGTAAAATATTAGCCCCGTAAACGTTTATTGCAACTTCCGCTTCGTCCTGGCAGCAGATCCCGTGAAGGGAACACAACTTTCCCGGATTTTCGTAAGCGTGGCGGCGCGTGGCCGGCACGAATTCGTCTTCCCAGTGTTCGGTGGAGTGGATAGGATCGCCGCGCTTTCGGGGATGTATACACCCCCGTTGACAATGGGGGTACGTCAACATCTACCTGCTGAGCCGAAAATGCACTTGTTGCTTGCGCCCGGGGGTCGGGTCCGTAGTTTGCGTACAGTAAATCACGATTATCCGCTCGGTAGGAGACCGGGCCCGTCGTTGCACAGGTGCAAACATTTCTAATACGGGGTGCCAGCGTTCGGACACGTAGAATTTGATTTCTCGTAAAACAATGTACACGCCTCGTGCAAAGTGGATGCTTGCAAATGATACAAGCGCTCGAGGGGAACTTGAATGTAATACCATCCCAAAAAAGAGTTGATCAAAGCGCATTCGATGCATCGTTCAACTTGCTTTACATATTCCGCAGGTGCATACTTCCCTTTTCGCGACCGTTTCAAGTACGCGTTTGTCGTAATCGTAAGGATGAGGGCACCTTCATTTTCATTCGCACGCGTCGCATGAAAGGCGATCAGGTACTATGATCGTTCCTAAACGTGCTTCCCTTCCTCGACATTGCCCGGTGTCCCCAAAAGTAGTTGTTCCACAATGGACACGCGACCCTTTTCACTTTCCTATCTTTTCGTGCCTCCGTTCCACGGGACTCCGAGTCTCTTTTCACTTGCCGTCGGTAGGCTCGTCTCTCCCCGATGTCTCAGTCAATTCTCCGAGTTTTGTTTATTGCCGACCGGGGGTTGCACACGCATCCCTCCTCCCTTTCCCGTTGTCCGCATTGTGCAACCGTTGACGTTTGTTGCCCCAACTCTCGCCGTGAGCGAAGAAAATCCGTTTTCGTCGCGTTCCTGCAGGAATTTATGGCTCGTCCCTTACCCGTTGCTAATGGAAAGCGGATAATTACACCTCGACTACCTGCGAAAATCCCGTGACGAATCGGCAAGCTGGTTGCGTGCGCCAGTAATTGTGCGAATGGGTGTCGATTAACAGAGCCATTTTATTCCAGCGATCGCGACCGCGTTTATGGTAATTAACAGAGTATAATAAGCGTGCGGCGCGGATAGGTGGAAAGGGGGTGAGTCACCGTCCCGCTGTGTTCTACGGGATGAAAATCCGTGTCGACTATATTAATGCTCCTGAAACTATTGAATATGAGGCTCGTTCTAATCAACGGTCGTTTCTATTGCGATTCTGTGCAAATAGATCTTGTGTTCAGGGAATTCTGCTTCGCTCATCTGCGTCCGATGGCTCGCCGCCCCCGTTGCTCGTTCAACCGGCAGATCCTGGCGTTTAAAAGAATATTTCTTTTGTCACAGAATATTTCTAATAATACATTACGAAGAAACGACTGATACCATTTTCACGCTATTCTTATTTGCTAAAAACCGATTGCCAATTTACCACCACTTTTGACGCGCATCAATTCGGTAGCGTGTACCGCTGTGTGTGTGCGTTAGCTGCAGCTATACGTATACTCCCACGCCACGTTAAGACGATGGGTCGTTTCTCCTCCGCGGCGGTCGCTATTGAATCGCTTGACCCACTTTGATAAACTCGCATTGGAATAACTCAATAACACCCAGCCGAGCCAACAACAATAATTATTATTCAACGTTCCCAGCACGCTGCGGCACCGGTATAGATACGTCGACCAATTTATCGGTACGGAGTTTCATCTCCTAGTGTTCGCGCCACCTTGTACCTTTCTGACATCGTAATCACGTTTTAAGCTAACCGCGGCAAATTTCCTAAATCTTATCTAAATTCTCTACGCCTATTTTGTAATCGTACAATAACTAATTCTACAAATGTATCGTGTAAATAGTATAGTACATCGTGTACTTTTGTGGAACTTTTTCACAAAAGTCTAACACGAGCATCATAGCTTAATTGCCAGTTGGCAATTAAGTCACTATTGGCAAATGTGTGTCACTGGAAGTATTCCAGCTTGTATTCTCAGCGAGTTGGTAACTGTTATCATTTTGTTGTTACTCATTTATTCATATAATTTCATGCAACACAGTTGCATAATTGCATTGTTCTTGCATATACAATGCGAGGGGCACATTTGAGTGCGCGTTCGAGTCGCGACTGCACGGCGCGACTTCGAAAAGTAGACCATATACGTGTACCTCGCATCGCCAAATTGCTTCTCCTAACTTGTGGCGCCCTCCCAATGGTATCACATCTAAAAGCTTGCCCAAAGGATCGCATATAAGAATTGCTATTCGTTCTACCGGACGCATGCGCGCGACATTCAAAGCTACTCGGGTGTTCGAATGTTTAGTATCACGGAAACGTTCGATTTATTCAGCCATGCGCATTGAGCAGAATGGTGTAAACGTTTTAAGAGAACGAAACGAGGTTTGTCCATGTTTTACCTCTGTCAATGTTGTTTCTTCGATTTACGACCATTCGACACGCTAACCCGATCGTTTCGAGTCTTCGTAATCGGTCCCCTCGGTCGTGGCGATCTTCTATTCGATGCGGAATCTTTGTCATTCGTACGTGAAGTATAGGTAGCAATTTCTTGGGTTTGTAGGCTGATTTATATCCGTCATCGCAATCTATCTACCGAAGCGTCGCGTCGTTAAGAATATTCAATCAGCCGTACATAGCGAGCACGAACATTCCTTGAGCTTTCACGATTAACTCTCTTCAAGGGCCTGACCTAGTTGCAGAGAAAAATTCATTTAATCGTTGCGCTATACATTGACATCACCTTAATTTTCAAATGTAATTAAGGATCATCGATTCGAGCGAAAGAGGCGCGCTCGCACGCCTTTTATAATTCCTTCGATCGCCGCGCCACGGCGTTGGTCTCGTTTCGATCAGTTGCTAAATTTAGCGCTTGAATAATATCCCTTTGGAATTTGTGCGTGAAAATTTTCGTTCGGGAATGTAATAATGGCAGGAAGCAGTTCGTCCCTTCTCCTTGATCGCAACGATGAGAGCGAATAGCAAGGTTCGTAGCGTACGATTTTCCCCGCGTTACGCGGTTCTCTTGGCGTTGTATCGAAATCGAAAGTTTTCTTATCGTGGATCGCGCGGGACTAGATGTCGGTGATTCCATCGATCACCGCGCCATGGCGCTGATCGCGTCTATCGCCGAAAATGCCTCTCTCTTTTATGCAGTACTACTCTCCTCCTTTTTTTCTAGCAATTCGACCATCCGTTCGCTTGTTCGTACGTTTCTCGTGCCAGTTATGATGAATTCGATTGGGTAATACCGACGCGCCGCAGCGAGGCACGAGAAGTGACGCCACGGGACACGGTCTGTGGTTTTTAATACGCGTCCTACTTTCTGCTATCTTTCCCGGCGTTTGTACGAGAGAGCAAGCGAATGCTCGAGCGAGTGAAGTAGCACGATCGCGCGTGCATCATCTCTCCCCTCGCTCCTTGTCCCGCATGCCTGTCTTTCTCTCTCGCTCCTTTCTGTTAAACCATAGCTGGCTCGCTGTACACGTTTGCAATCGAAGAAGCGTGACGTGACGGCCGCGTGTCTCAGAACTTCCCTTCTGCTCTGCGCCAACCCCTTGTTCTCTTCCTTTCCTCGTGTCGTGCGCTTTCATCTTTCCTACTCCAATCCTCTTTCGTGTCTGAATTTTTCCTCCTACCGTAAATAACATTGCTCCCGAGAGGATTCGCGAGCGACTCTCCGGATATAAACGAGTAGCAAAACCAAGAGGCGCGAGCAAGGGAAACAAAAAGAGACGAACGCATCGAGGTCGCGGAAAGAAAGAGGAAGACAGAGAGTGGTCGCGCGTGATAACGCGTCGCGCGCGCGGGGCACGGCGTGTTGCACAGCTAGGACTGAAATTGAAAGTGGTCGTCCCACTGGCCCACTGACCTGATTACCCACTGACAATGACACGAATCCTTGCCTCCCACCCTCTGTCCTCCTCCCTCGGTCGCGTGTACGTATAGACGCAACGCCTTCTCGCACCTCTCCCGCCGTGCATTGCGCAGGCGTCCTCCCGCGTTTAGCGCGAATCCGTCGAGGACGCGATGCTTTTTATCTTCAGGAGATATATCGATGCAATTGTTATGTGGCACATGCAAACAGGGTGTCGTCGGGAATAAAGCTAACAGAGACGCGCCGGGTAAACATCGGTACTCTCTCCCTAATTTCCGATACACTTGCATCGTCGATGACAAACGTCCTTTGAACACGTAAAAACGGAGCCGGCTTTTTGTCACCTATAGATTTCTCAGGCTCGGCCCGAGCTGCCGTGGCTCGGTCGTTTCGGCTTGCGCAATCCTCTTCTCTCCGTGGCGAGCGTTTACAAAAGAAACGAACGACACGCGTTACAAAATGAGCGTAACACACCGCGCGGTCGTCTCGTGAATTCACGTTCGTCGCGTTTCAATAACTTTCTAATGATTTATGCAAGAGAATCATGCCGGCTACGCGGATGGAATGCGTAACAGATGCCTCGTTTCACGCCTTCTCGAGAGCAGTTTCCGCGCGAGCGTCGTAAAATGGATCGCATTTAAATGCCGTGCAACCTCGTTGAGTCGCGAGCCAGCTAATTCTTGAATTCACTATCACTTGGTCATGGTCCACGATTCGAGCCGCATTACATCCTCTCCAGCCTGGCATATTTAGTCTGGTGAGTTAATGCCGCAGCTATCCCTTTCGAACTTTCTTTTCGTTTAATAGGATCGAAAGAAAAAGCGACGATTAAATGCGTCTTCCCTTACTTCCCACACGTAACGAGGTCGTATCAAGGCTCATTCCCTACCAGTTAATTTCCTCGCTACGTTTCCTGTCAGTCATGCCTCTCTTGCGACATCCTACCCGTTGGTAGTAACAACTGCTTGTTCCACGAAATCTATTAAAAAAAAAAAAAACTCAACGATTTCTCAATCGATATTCATAATCTCAAAATGATACGATGGTATATTCGTAATTGATACACTCTTCTTTGCGCGTGATTATGTGATCGGATGAAAATCGAGAGCCAGTAGTATTACAAACGAGATGCATTCCGCGGACAGGGGAACACGGTGCAATTAAAGGCTTCTTTCCGATCGCGAGCGATATAAATAACTCACGTAGCCGAGCACGTGTTAATTAAGGCCTGCGGAGAACGTACGGGGCCCAGATATGTCGCTGGCAGCCAGTTTCGTGACTCGGCCCAGGCTTCTCCACTCTCGCTTTCGGCGCGAAGGAGGCGCTTTCGGTATTCTTTCGCAACCCTTTTCCCAACCCGACCAGTTCAAAAACGTATACACGCGCTTTCACGTACCTCTCGTGCCGCGTGTGCGGCTGTCTGACTGGCTAGCTTGGTCTCCTCCGTTGCAGAGCGACTCTCGTATGCCCGCCTACTTTCGCTAGTTTGCGTAAGAAATGTATGCGTACCCGCTTAGCTAATGTGTCTCGCGACACGATATCCGAGGCACCCCGAACGATTCTCTTTCTTACTCCAGATTCTCATCGTTAAAGAGCAAGATTGAATACCCTACATTATTTCTACCTTTGTTCCGGAGTAGCTGTATTTGTTTTTCATGAACGAATCGTCGATCCGTAGTTTTTTCGTTACGTTGCGCAACGTTCAATTTCTCTCGATCATCGGGCGTCTTTTTCTCCACAGGATAAGTTTGATTTGAGCAGTTTTGAAACATTTTTGGGACACCTTTCAGCGGCGGTACCACGAAACCCATTATTCTCGAGCAACGTAATTTTCATGCTCCTCTGTTTAACTGAAAGCCGAGCGTCAGGCTCTCTCGGTATATTTGACAATACGCGACTTCCCAGACGGATTACGTAAAGCAGAAATTTATCTCCGCGCTTTCAAATAGCGAAACTATCGGGGACTTTCTCGTTTCAAAGATCCCGGAGAAGAGCGGCGGCCGATCTTCCGAGTTAAACGAATCTCGCGCCGGTCGAAAGTGAAACCGAGCCGCGCTCGCCTCGAGCTGTAATCTGAGCTCGTAAAAATCGCATTGTCTTCTAATTGGACGTGCTCGTTTCTTAGCCCTCGCCCCGTTCTCCCCCCGCGCACGCTTTGGTGAATCTTTGAGGGCAGCCTATAATTTCGTATCAGGAGGCGCCCGTGCACTGATAATCGTTCGCCGAAGGATGCATTTGCGAAACTCGCGCAAACAGTCGTTCCGCCGAAGGTCCGACGCGACGCGACGCGACGCGAATCGGAGGCACGGTGTGTGCAGGCAATTAATGGTCTTCCCGTTTGAAAATCGAAGGACACTCGCGTGGACGGCCTCGCGTCGGGACGCTTTCCGTGAGCGTTGGTTGCGTATAGCGCGCTTAAAATACACCACGCACTATCACCCCATCCATTCCATTTCGATGGAGGTCACCCGGTAGCTTAAGTGGGTCTCGACCACTTGGTTAGTGTGTCATGGCATACACGTTGTTGAATAAACTTAATCTCAATACCGGTGTTAATAAGTCAGCCGCTGCAGACTCACGCGAGTCCTTTTTATTTCTCTCCCTCCCTCTCTCTCTCTCTCTCTCTCTCTCTCTCTCTCTCTCTCTCTCTCTCTCTCTCACTGTCCCTCTTTCTGTTTCTCTTCCCACCCGCTCGTTATTCTTAGCAGTACCACGACCTGCATCACCAATAAATGTGTTTTTCCACACGACTTCATGGTTCGTGCATCGAAACTCCAAAAAAATGTAAATTTCAATCATAAGCGCTAGAGAGTTTCGCAAAGTCCGAAGGATTCGGCTTTCGTAGGAATTGTACTCCGGCGTTTACCCCGCGCGCTTACCGCTTATCCAGTCGATTTGATTGCGTGCCCACGATGACCCGGTTTTGTCATCGATTCCGTGACATCGCGATTTTTCAAACCGGTGACAGCGATGGACTATGGGAATAGCGGAGCTTCTATATTTAAATGCTGGGCTCGATATAGCACAGGCGCCACCCCAATCGCTTCCAAAGATCGGGCGATTCGGTGTTTCTATTATTTATCAGTTAGGCCTAGATATTCACGCGGCTTTCGTCAAAATGCTTTTTATTTTTAACCGAAACGACTCCCGCTCGACTCTTCTCCGGAAGTTGCGTCCACCGTCCCACTTTCGGACAATTATTCAATTCTTCTTTTTTTCTTCGTCGCCTTTTTTTTTCTTTTTTTGCTTCGCTTTGTCACGCGACTGTTTCGCGAGAGTTGTCCGCACCGTGATGTTATCACTGTGAAATCGATCGGATCGTGAAATAATAACGTATCGATGCGGCTTTTCACGGGCCGCGTTTGTGGGGCAATCAGAACGATATCTCCGAAATGGATCGAAGCGATTTTGGGCTCAAGGTCGGGCAGCATCGAAAACGATGTCGAAGATTCAAGCGTGTCGTGAAATCTCCTCCGTTAAAACTCTCCCACCTTGAGGTCGAATTTTTCGCCGATCACCGATCGCTCTTGCGGTCCTTGAAACGTGTGCGCGCAACAGTCCCCGTCACGAATACATGTACGTAGTTTCCACAGCTCCGCGTGTATGGAAGCCTTTGATAATTTTTCACTCTTACCCTGGGTCATGGTCTGAATGAAATTCAGATTACCATCGTCGTCGTATCATCCTATCGCCGGCGCGCTCCAACGTTATCGCCGCTTTTTACCGCGTTTCGCAGAAAATAATCTTGGATGCCCGGTTTCCGGGTTTGCTTTTCTTTTTGTATCTAGTATCGAGGCGACAATAACGATACATAATATTTGCAGAGGAGGGGGAATAAATGAATAGCTCTGACGTGAGTAATGGTTATTTTAGTAAATCTATTTGTACAAAGAAACTGGTATTTGCGTTAACGTTATCAGCAAAAAATGGGAATCATTTTTATTCGAACCGAAAGAGTTAATGAACACTCCGGTTACTTATTTTATTTGTGCGCCATGAAAGGGACTTAATGTATACTTTTAAAAGTAATGATTGCATAATTCCTATCTACACGCTTGTTCAGATAAAAGAATCAACATCTCTCGTCGTTACCTTAGAGAAAGTTCCTCGGATAATTTTCTTGCCTCCTCGCCGGACGATTTTTACACCTTTTTTTTTTCGTCTTTCTCCTCGAATAAAATTTCATTACGGCACGGTGTTGGAATGCAAGGGCCTCCGGTGTGTCGTAACGTGCTCCGTCGACGGATCGCGTCCCTTCGAGGAGGAATCGATCGATCGGGAAGTGGACGAGAGGAGACGGATGAGCAGCCAAGCGCACGCACGACACACGCGGATGGAAACGACTCTCTCGACGCAAGTAAATAGGTAGAATATTATGTATATAGCGAAGCGGAGGAGAAGGCTAGAAACGGTCAGGGAGAGACGGTTTACCGGTGGATAAGAATGTGTGTCTAGTTTAGTGGGCAAGTAGGTCGCGAGGGAAACCAACGCCGAGTTACGCAACGGAGTTCCAGTGTGTTATACAACTATTGACTCACCGGATTAACAAGTAGGCTGGGTGAAAACGAAAGCTGAGTGCCCGGGCTGCATTTTCTCTCTCTCGGTTTCGTTTCTCTTTCCGTTTCGCTCGGGCCCCGACCGTCGTCTCACTTTCGCCTCCGGGATCGGCACTGGCTGGGCACAGGTACACGCCTGCTTCACGTTCGACATGAGAAAAATCGCGAGGGAGTTACATTCTGATCGATCCCACGAAATCTCCTGCGGCTCCAAAAAAGGATATCTTGATACGACATAACGTTGGACGTTTATCAAAGGTTCTGTTGGATTTGTATCATGGAAATGCGATAGGCATTTGTACCCTAACAATTTTATCCAGAGTACATACACATATTTGGAATATTTCACATGATCGTTTCGTAAAATAGTTCGGATGCATTGACGTTTAATTGAAATTCTATCCCATTTTTCTTTCTTATTGGATTATGGAATATTTTGTGTAGACTTAGAGAGTAGCTGAAGGGACTTTCTAGAGGGATGAGATTCTCGATCATCTTTCAGCCCACGGGACGTTATCGATCAGTCAGTGAGTAAGCAACGTCATAATCACGGCGTTCGTGTGGCGCGCGTATCTCTGACGCAAGTCCTGGCGGTGCATACCTTTTTTTTTTCGAGGTCCGCCGGAGAAAAAGAATCAGGCCGGAGGGTCTCGGGGCGGGCGAATTTCTTTCCTCGCGGGAGACACGCGAGCTATGCAAATCGCGGCACAGAAATCACCGCTGCCGCTCAATTACTCGACCGTCTGATCTAAAAATAACGTCCACTTAACGCCGCGCCGTTTTAACGAGACTGTTTCGTAAGACAGTCGTTGCGGACCGTGCTTATCGTTATCAAAGGGTTGAGAATCTGCGCGATCCCGTTCCCAGATTGGCCAGATGAAAATTACATATTATCCGTCGTTCACGATGCGCGCACGATACGTGGGAACAATCGTCGCTATATTCGATCGAATGACCACGAACCGATATCCTTGTTACCTCTTGCAAGCAGTTTTTTATTTCTCTTTGCTCGCCTCTATTCATTCGAACTCGCACGTCGTCAACGTGACTCTCGATTTCTTTGATGGCGCTCGAAAAAAAAACCAGTTTCGCTGTCTCTTCCCTCATTAACAGCGCGCTGCCGGCAACTCGGCGATGCGTCTTATCAAGACGGACGGATCGAAGGTAAATGCAGCTTGCGCGCGATCATATTCACCGCAACGTTCGCGTCGTCGTCGTCGCGAGCGGTTGCTAGCATTACCGACCTGCCTCAAACGCGCGGCGAGCCGAGCCCCTCGAGTTTGCGGACGGACGCGGTATGTAAACTGGAACACTTATGTCACGGAAAACCGTGTTCCCCCGGCGCGGCATTTACGCGCGGTGTAAAAAAAAATCACACCTACGACGGAGGAGGCCGCGGTATGTTTTGTTACTTCGCGTTTCGAGGGAGCAAGGTTGCCCCCGCCTGTTTCATTGTTTCTCAGACACAGATTTGCGAAGGGATTTTGGTCGTCATTGGAAATAGTAGATGCAACGAGAGTAATCGATATTTCTATTACGTATAAACAGCGATGGTTATTGATATTAGGACGACGGATTTGGGAACAAGAGTGTCACGATAAGATATCTATGTATTAGCAGGATCGCTTTAGTATTTTCCAATTGGAGATCAGTTTCGTTAACCGAATTAGGAAAAATCGTTGTAGGTAGGAGCGAAAAAAAAGTGGGGATATTAAAAAAAAAGTCCAATTGCAAGAAGGACTGTATAGCGCAGCGAAAAAAAAGGTCGAGAGTCGTACAATGAAGAAATTAGGTAAGAATTACAAGACGTAGTTAAGTAGCCCAAAGAGCGTTTCGTAGTCGGGGCAAGTGTTACCAAAGAAGCTGTCCTAAGTTCGTTCCTAATCCAGTGAAACAGTGAGATCGGGTCCTACAGCCCGTTGCGCAAAGCAGGAAAGACGAAGACAAGCCGTTGACCAATAACAAGTGGGAACGTTGCGTGTACGACAACGGACTTTAAAAATACTTGCCCGTTAAAACACTGGCGAAAAGGACAGTATACGGTATAGAGATAATCAATTGGCAAAAATAAATGATGCAAGAAGTATGGATGGAAAATGAAAATAAGCTATTGCAACAGTTTGCTGCGGGAGGCATACGCTGGCGGTATAAGTGGCGTGTGGTGGAAGGTTGTGGGTGGATGTCAGATCAATAGCGGTGACATAGTTACCGAGTAAACCTGGCCCACTTTTCACACGACCTCATTCCTTCGCTTCTTCCTTCCTTCCTTCCTTACTTTCTTCATTTAGTGCCGCGACCTCCGCGTGTACAATTCAAAGCCGCCCTCACGCGGAATTTGATTTACTCGCGCAGATAAACGCGCGGAGCACAATTATCGTCAACTGTGTAAGCAATAGGCAGACGCGTGCCGGTTTCTTCCAATTGTTCTACCAACAATCGATGCTATTCCACCATGGAAAAGGTATATCGTGGCGGTCTTCTGCAGCAGAGCTTTTGCAGACCTCTGTATTATTCGGAAAAACGTGGGAGACGAGATGTTCGATCGTTTGCTCTACGTGGAGGGAGAGAAACACTTAGATCGTAACACGGTTAAGCCTGCGGACGAGCCAGTTCTTGTTACTAGGAGAAAATATTGACGCTTGGCCGTCGGAAGGGTTGTTCAATGAAACAGAGGTTTATAGAAGTTTCCGTTCTTGTGATACTGTCACTGTTTACGAACCGCCAAGTTTGTTAAGTGGATAAGCAGCCTCGAAAATGGTTTAAATTATGGTGCATCCATCGTTGTCAAGTTTAGCGACGCATCAAACTCGGTCGGATTATTTAATAATGATTCGTTTTAAAAGTTATACGACTGGGAAACGAACGGCTCTAGAAATAGGTCGGTCGCGGGCTGCCACGTGTTTCTACCTCCGCGCAATGGTGCAGTTGATCATACATTTATATCGTCGAACCTTTCATCCGTTGAAAACTTTTTCCCATAATTTCCTGAGATACATCACGCCTACCATGCCCCCATGGCATCGTATCTTCTGGCTGGTTCCGATCGTAAATCATCCCTAAATAGAGCAACGACTTTTTTTTAGAGAAATTAACAATAATGTATAGCAACTGGTAGTTTTGAAAACTGTTAGGTTTGTCTAAAGAGAATTATCTCGAGAACAGTGGCGTTTGGTCGCGTATTAACAAAAACCACCCCCGTCGATGTTCTTTTTCTCGCGGTCCGCTCCTACCGCACAATGATTTGCCAGCTTTTGGCGCAGCGTGTACCGTATGTTGACCGATTATTATTGACTTAAGCAGTCGATAAAGAACCGCCGCACCGGCGGGGAAAGCGTGTAACGTTGAAACGGTCTGCTGCACTGCGGCTGACCTTGAATGTACTTATCTACTGATGAGAATATACTGCTCACGACATGGCCATTACACGTTAGTCTACCTGTCCTGAATAATTTCGCGACTTGTTGTTCCCCACATGCATTACCCCTCGTCGTTGTTGCTGTCTACACCCAGTATCGTCCATAGACACACGCTCTTGCTATTCACGCGAGCGGTTCGTCGTTGGTGGTAATCAGTTTCGATTAATTTCCGTGTTAAAGAGGGTCACCACTAACGTTGCCGTATTAACGGCGCAAATAAACGAGGAGAGGACCGGTTGTACTCGCTGCCGCTCTTGCATATTCCGCGGGAACGCATCCGTCTCTGTACACGCAGGTGTTCACGCGTGAAGCGTGTCGGTGCATCGTTGCACCGCTGCTGCCGTTTCGTATATAATTAAATATGTTCCTCCTCGGCCGGGGGGACGGTAATGCGGCCGTGTCCGATGGGGTGAATGTTGTGACTATACGCGAGCAATTGGAGTACAAGTTACTCGCTCTTCATACGGAATATAGAAGATAGTTATGTTGTTCTGCATCGTACAAGTTTCAGAAAATATCAAATACGCGAATCATGAAATTAAACCTACACACAGGGTGTTTCGTTACCTCGTGCAAATGTTTTAAGGAGCCATTGCTGTGGCAATTTTGAACAATCTTTTCCTTTGCCAAGATGTTGGTTAAAGGCTTCGTTTTTGAATCATTAACGAAAAACGGAAAAAAGAAGATCGCGATACGGTCAACCGCGGTCTTGAACACTCTCGCGGAGAAACGCGCGCCCTGCCTGGTCAGTGTTTCTTCGTTGATAATTCACAAAACGAAGCCATAAGCAAGAATTTGGCAAAGGAAAATGTTGTTCAGAATCGCCTCAGCAATCATTCTTTGAAATGTTTGCATGATGTAGCTATACACCCTGTATAATTATATACAAAATTTGAATCTTCTTTTCAACATTCTCGATATTCCTCCATCCATGAGCAAGTTTATTGAAACGTCTATTAACCAAACAAACTGCAGGTGCACCGAAAAAAATCTCAATTTCAACCGGTTCTACAGTTTCTCCAACTACAGCAGCTCACAATGAGAGCTCAGAAACTGGCTCGGAGGGACGGATAAACATTTAGTTACGCCTGTTTCGAAATACCAGCGCGGACCCGGCGATGCTCTCTCTCTCTCGTCGGGCCCGGCAATCTCGCGCACGTTTCCATTGGTCAGAGCCCGTGCAACGCATGGTAACCGGGTGTGTGCACGAACGTGAACTTACGTGAGCGCGTCGAATAATCAAGCCCGGCTCGGCTTGGCTCGTCGCTTGAAACGCTCGTCATGAGCCTCTGCAAGTACACGAGTACGAGGGTATGGCACGTACTGCGCGTTACATACGTCCCTCTCCGTACGTGTGCACGTATGCGCAACGGATAGCAAGGAGAGACAGAGGCGCCCTCGGTCCACCGCACGGAGCTGGGGAGCCGTGAGTTTGTAACACGGCGAGCAAGAACGCTCCTCTCGCAGGGAGAACTGTGTCAAGGGCAGAGCTAGCAGGGCACCGGTCCGTGACGAGCCGAAACGAGAGAGCCGAGTTTTACCTGGCCGGCGTCTCTGCCTCCCTCGCGTCTGCGCCTCCTTCTCGTCTCTCCTGCGCCGAAATCGCTTTGTGCGAAACACACTCCTTTCTACGCAATCCCCCTTCCTGTGTCGCACGTACTGCGTGTAAATCATGATCAAGCGGACGTGACTTTTTAGGTGACGCAGATGATTTTTCATTTTCTGATAGAACCCGAGTTTCCAAAGATCGGCCGAGCTTTGATTATTTCTGGGATGCGGTGTACAGTAGTATGCGCTAGCGTCGAGGAACGCCTCTATTGATTTAACATCTTGGAAGACTCGAAGAATGGGAACGAAAGGGAGAAGTCCCGTTTTCCGAATCCCATCGATCCAGGACGGCTCGTCGCTTTCTTCGGCTACACGTGGACCAAAGTACATATACCGAGGTATAATACCACGGAATGATTCCGTGAGCGCGGCCGTCGTTGCAACACACAGCCTCTCCTTACTTCGTTCCCTCTTCCTTCTATCCCCCTCCCTTCGGAGTGTCTGGTAGCCACGTGAAAAATTCCCTTTGTTAATCGATTCGGGAATGGAAAAAAATAAAGCGCGGTGAAAGCGGTTCACAGTTCAACGCGTACCGGCCAGCAGCTTTGTCCAGTGTGAACATTAAAGTCAGATTGAATCGCTCAACCTCCAACCCCGGGTTGGAATTTGGATCAAGGAGGGCTCTGCTTACGGACCGTGACGCCTTTATGGAGCTTACACACGGAACAACCTACGCCCGCGCGTACGCCTCGCGAGAAACTCGAGATACACCGCAACATTATACATGTACAAGCGAAAGAGAGAGATAGAGGGAGGGGGGGGGGGAGGGGGGCAAGTCGCCCCCGCTTTGTTCGCCGATTCGCGACGAAAGCTCGCTCAACTTTTTCGGTCAGCCTATTCGAGGGAAGCGCGACTAAGAGATCGATAAGCCACTCTGCTACCGGCTACACCCACGCGTCCCGCGCGTTCGATGGGTGCTCCCTTTTTTTCTTTCGACATTCTTGCGGCCACTACGAATGCAGGCATGAAAATCTGCTCTGCATACCCACGGGCAACGGAAAGAGTTATTCGGAACTCTATGCAACCGTGCAATGAGCTTGCGGCCTACTCCCCTACTTGAAAAAGCGTATCACAACTTTTCATCCACCTGCCACTAATTCCTCTTTACGTGCACGATAAGATTTTGACATTTGTTTTGGAGTGGCGTTTAAATTTCAAGCACCTCGGGAGAGCATCTTATCGTTATCCGACTGACTTCTTATATCCGAGATATCATTTTCCCATAGGTCAGGACATTTCTCGTGCAATTGAACATTTCTCGATCACTCGACAACGCTCGTCCTAGTAACTGCTACCGACAACTTCTCCGCATTGTGCGCAAACGAATCCAACGAACACTTTGTTAGCAGCAACAACATGCATTAGTTACCGAAGGACGCGACAGACAACGGTGTAACGCGTATATTTGCATTACGCACAGAAACTATGCGCATCAGTTATGGGTCAGTTGAGATAGGTGAGCCACAGGCGGGCGAGCTAGATGATTAGCGCATAAGTCCTGCTCCATTGAAATAGCAACGGCGACGATGGGGATCCCCGCGAAGTGTAAACGTATACACGCGTCCATAACGCGCTCTTTACGTTAATGCCCCGCATAAAATACGCAAAAGCGACAGCCGGCATGGCGAAGTAAAATCGAGTGACACAATACACGTCGGAATCGGGACGGAGCCGATATATGCACAAGGCGGCCACGCCGCTGCTCTAGGGGTTTTATGCTGTTCACCTTTTTGTCCTCCCTACGCGGGGCGGCGGAGGACGGAGGAAGAGAAAAACAGGCGCAAAGGTTGTGCACCGAAGCAAAACGCGGCGTTGTCTCAGCCACGGTGCGTCCAGTGTCGTACACGTGTATCGCGACAGCTCGGCTATCGCATTTTATACTCGGATTCGTTCATCCATCATTAATGCCTTCCGAAGTTTCTCTGTGGCCCCTTTGGGAAAGTTCGACGGTAAATTCGTGTGCTCCAAATTCCGTTTAATTCGTGTGTCGATTGTCACGGTTGAAGATAATATCACGTCCAATTACATACATATACCGCCGGTGGAAAGCTATGCATCTACGAAGGCGCAGGGATCACGCGCGCGGCCACCGGCGTGCCCAATTTTCTCTTCCTTTCTTTTCATTCCTCCTGAGAAGGGAAGCTCTTCGAGCAGGCCAGAATTAGGACAGCGCGGACCATAACCAGCGGGAGTTTTACTCCGGCAGGCTTCTCTTTTTCCTCGTCGAGCAACGCGTGTATAATACGCTACCGTGGTCGGACGCAACGGGGCGAAACGCGTTGCTCCGACAAACTCTTCGTACGCGGTGTACAGTGCGTTTCGGAGATCGCAGAAAGACCCGATGTAAAAATAAGTCGACGATAGAAAATCAAATTTCTTCACACGTCGCTTCGTTTCCGAAAAAAAGTCGTATTTTACTGTCCGTTAAGCACGCGTCTGTTCACCCAAGAACTGACTTCCTTTAAACTCAATTTTCTTGATTGCGAAACGCCGTATGAAAAAACATTACTCTTAGTTTCCGGCTTACTTTTGCACAAGGAATCGCCAGGATTTTGGGAACACCGCGCGTACTCGTTGCGCGTGCATACAGAACAGGGAGGCGGATGGAATGAAAGAGGAAAAAGACTATCATATTTTCTATCACGTTCTAACTGTTCCCATATGCACACGAATCATTAACCCCTTAACAATTATTTTCTAAAAGTGTGTCAAATATATCCAATTTGTTTGTTATTGCTGAATGTTAAACTTTATTATGATTATAGGTTACTGCAAACAGTAATTTGACAAATTATTCACTTAAGGGGTAATTAGAGAATGTTGAAAAAAGGTTATATTAAAACCCCGAGTGTATTGATTTTAACAAATAACTCCACATAGCACCGAATATTTTAGTTGAATCTCTTCCAAAACTGTCTTTAGTGTTTTTGGTAAACAATGAAAATGATACACTTTCTCACAACACAGCAACTAAGTAGACGCAACGAATGTTTACGGGGTTTGAATATTGTCAAGATGGACGAGTATTCTCGGGCTTCTAAGTTTATGTAAAAATTAAAGTCCCGAGTATTCTCGGGCTTTTATGTCCAGAGGTCAAGACGCGTGCGTCAGTTAGTTTCGTTAATCTCGTTCACGTCCCAAACGATGTATTTCGTTACCCGGAAAGGAAGTCCGAAAGGAAAAGAGGTTTCCCGGTGAGCTTGGCCGGCTCCTCGAATATATCCGCGCTGGTATAATGCGGCGTTTAAGGCTACCTGTTATTCCGTGGTGTGTCAGCCTATTTATATCGGCCTAGATTCCGCTTTTGCATCGCAAGCCACAGGTACGCGCCCCCGAGGAACACCGCGATTCTCACGGATAGGAACGCGATAAATTTATGGCTGCGATGAATTTTTGCGAAATATCGTCGCCCTCGTCGCTGCAGCTTTATATGCGCTCATGCTTCGCGTTTGACCGAGTTGCGGCTGGATCATACCACTTAACGCCGCTGAACAGCCGAGACCACCAAGTGGCCAACGTTTCTGCTCGATCGTTTCGCGCCTGCGAAGCTTCGCATCGCGACGCATCTGTGCACCGCCGCGGAGGATTGTCAAGGTTTTAGAAATCTTCGATTTCTCGAATAAATCGTACGACGCTTCGCGGACCCTTGTACGATATGACGGCGGACTTGTGAGGAATTAACACGGAAATCGATGCTGCCGGCCGGTTTCCGTCAACCCCGTGGCACGCTCGCAAAGTGTTCAATAAGTATCACGCGGGTGAAGTTTACTTCCAAGTTCGAACGCGATCTATTTTCGGCTGGATATTCGCGCTCGAAACTGGCGAACACCTTTGCGATCGTGATCCCCTTTTAGAATTGCCCCGTGATTTTCTGGTATTGATTCGTTGATGCGGCGCGCACGTACGCGGGGCGACCGATGCTAGCGATATACTACCCAACGACGCTTGCATGTTCGTAAAATGTTATATTTTTCCACACCGTCATCATCCTTCGCGCATGGCCTACTTGGCTTCGCGTAAAAAGGGCTTGGCTCTAAATCGGGAGCACGTTTACACTGTTCATCTCTCGCTCCAACTTTATCGACCATCCACCAATAATGATGCCTACTCGCCCTCCCCGTTCCACGCTTCTCTTGCTCGAAAAACGATCGCGTTCCGATTCTGTCGGACGGATTCGATGAATCGGGAGACGATAGATGCACTCTGCGCGCGGAGATCGTTGCGATTGCTTTCCTAAAATCGTCCGTTATTGATATTACGGGATACATGCCTGGAAGTTAACGTTGCTAATAAAAATCATCTATTGAAATAATAAAACAACAGAAAATATCTTGGAAGTAATAGAAACGCGACTAGGAAGATGAATTGCGTTCGGTCGTAAATTGCAGGGAATAATCGCGGCGGCGCGCGGGGTTCCCAGGTGGATGTACCGAAACTAAATTTACCGTCAGCCCGATAAACGCGCGCGCCGCGGATAGACGCGGTTTTTTTTCGACTCAGCTTAGTCAGTCTGGTGGGTCTGAACGTGAAGTGCAGCGTGCAGCCAGGCGTGCGGCGGGGGCTTTCGTGCGTGGAATAGGCTCAAGGCTGCACCGGTACAACGTCGAGTAACTAACTACTCGCGGTACACACAGCCTACTGTGTGGCTGCTCACTGCCGGTTCGCAGCCCGTGCTACTACCTGCCCTCCCGATCGCTGATCGATCAATCGGGTCTTGATAGGATCGCGGACTTGCTGCGGGGAGGCGCCGACGTAGAACAGCTAGTACCCGTTGGGGAAAAGATGTATCTCTCTTTTGCGGTGCACCTCGCGTCCAAGGTGTTGCGCTATGCTTGGCTCGAGTCGAGACGTTGATTTTTCAAAAATCACTCCCCTCAAAAGTATATTCTTCTTTGTCTCGTGAACGCAAGTCATAAAATTAGGGATCCATTTCTGCCAACTCCAAACAGATCTCTCGTATTATTTCGTGCCTCCTATCTCTCTCTCTCTCTCTACTTGTCTGTTTCGTTGTTACACATTGCGATTATGTAACATTGAGCGAGAAGAGTTTGTTTCTGAAGTAGATCGATAAAGTTCAGTCACTTTCGAGTTGGCCCAAGCACCAACGAAACCTGGCGATTGGATAATCCCGAATAGTAACGAAAACCTCTTGGTAAGAATGCCGGGCTATCGTTGTTTTATCTGATCGATAATATCACCGGGGGATTGGTGTTTTGCTCGGTTCACATCGGCTTACCCTTCACGCTATACAATGTACGGACAAGTGAATCATATCGATGGTGCTCTTCGCGCGATCGAAGGTTCCCGCCTCGATGATCGTTAGGCGTTACATAAAATGCATGGAGGATAGCATACGGCATCCAGAGTGCACTTCATTTGCGTTACAACTGTACCGTTCGAGCCGCGTAAAATCGTGCGCGATCACGGAGAGGAAAAGTCGAGGACTTTCGTTGCACCGGCTACGCGAGCCCAACCATGCCTGAGACTGTGAACGCAAGTGCAGTACACGCTTTTTTTACCATTCGACGTGCATTAATTGGACGGTAAGAGCCGGACCATGTTCCCCGCACGAGCGGAATTCCAGTCTAGTAAGCATACAGTTGCCGGTACGAGCTTCAAAATATTTCCCAGCGCGCGATACGTACGCGTATGCGATCGGCTCGTAAACGAAAATGAAATCGTTCCGTGGATAGAATTCTTCTATTTGCACGCACGCCTTTCTTTCTCTCGGGCTTCGAAACTTTTCCCCGTCGGAAGTCTCTGCGCGTTCATATCCGCCCTGTCGAGCGGGCCCTGCACGGTGAGAGTTGCCTCGAGACGCGGTCTCACCTGGACGAGTCGAGTCTTACGTGAGACAAGCGAGGCCTCGACCAGGGCTCGCAATAGCGAACTGAGAGCGATGAGACTATCGATGCTCGTGGTTCTACGCGAGGATAGAAAACGCTCGTTTCCCTGCGTCATCATGGGATTCACGCTTTTCTCCCCGAGTAGTTTGACGCGCCGCATGACTGGCGTACGGTGCCTCCCGCAAAGAAATAAAGTCGATCATCCGCGCCAGTACTATTCTGTCCCGAAGTAAGAAATTCCACTAGCGGCGTAAAACCGAGTCCAACTCAGAAGGATACCGCAGGAAGGGCGTCGAAAACGAGTCCGAGGAAACACACAGAACTGGATATAGGGTCGAGAAAGTGGTGAAAGGAGAACGCGGGGAAAGAAGAAAGAGGAACTAACGATGTAATCCAGGGGGAGTCCGTTCGTGGCAACAATGTGAACCGGCGGGCGTTATCGAGTGGGGCAAGGGTGAGCGTCGCCGACGCCGACGACGACGCGATGTGGCGACGGCGTGACGTCGAGGAGGGGAAAGGCTATTCGCGAGCCGAGGCGGCGCGCCATCGCCAGGGGTAGAGTAGGGGCAGGGCGGCGGTATGGAAGAAGGGATGCGGGGGCGAGGGAGGGACGCAGAGTGCGGTCAAGTGTACTGGGTAACTAGGTCAATGAGAGAATCGAGAGAGCGACGTTGTTACAAGCGCGCCGCTGCGAGTTCTCCCTCGCTCTCTCGCTCTCTTTCTCCGTCCCCATATCTATATCTCCAGTCTTGTTACTCGATGCAGCGGAATGCGCCTCGCCGCGTTTCTACGTGGCTACCGTGTCTATTAAATAGTTGCGCTAGTTGTTGATTCGTTTGAACGATTTATATAGGCAGGGCAGATTCGTGGGGTTGCGGGCACGCAGCTAAGGCGCACCGGTTATCAACTTCCTCTAGGAGGGCCGGCCTCCCCCTCGACGTTTCCCATCCTCTCGTGTCACCGGCGCAGACGCTGCTCAGACAGAGGCTCCGACGCTTGCGGGTATCGCTTTTTTCGAATTGGAGCACAGCGAATCGATTGTTGGCGAATTCTATCAGGGGACCCTGGAGTTGGAAGTGTTCTAGGTGTGACACTGAGTTTTATCATATTTCGTTGCACAGGCAACAATATAGCTTGCGCAGCCCAGCTCGCATTACGTAAGGCAAATTTAAGGTATCGGTCGATGGTCCTCGCTGTTTGGTGTGTCCAAAGTTTCAGCTAAAAAATTCGTCGTTCATTCGCTTCCGACGGTTTTCCGTTCGCGTTCCCAACGCGTTTAAGGCTGAAAGGCGGAACGAATTCGTTGGATAAGATACGGTGTATCGGCAATAATTGCATAGGCGGCCGACAATTTCTTTTCGAAGCTATTCACGTTGCCTTGAAAAGGGCTTCTTGGGATGCTTGCGCAAAAAGTGGGAAGACGAGGAAATGTGCCTCGCGCACGCGTCTCCGTGTACGCGCTCGTGGGCACACTTCTTAACACGCATCGATACCGGTAGTACAAGGTGGTCCCAAGTGCAACGGGTAAATGGGTCAAGCGAATTAATTCTGGTTGGCGAGAGCTGCACTTTGTGTCTCGGGGCATGACGAAAGCGTCGCACCGTGCTTAAGAGAGACTTCGGGGGGAAACTAGGAGATAGGGGTGCGTATGTCCAACGACCATGATCGCGGTCGTTCGCAGTATCGTACAGAACATATTACTACGAAAGTGTTTTCCACTGTTTTATTTACTACGCTTGAAAAATAATACCGGAGGTATCGACCTACGGGCAATTTCTGTTCCGCCTAAACAAGCCATCGCTTGACCAGCATCTCGTATCGGAAAGCCTTCCTCTGGAAGCCGTACATCCCCTATCGAACGGACGAAACCGTGAATGGGGTCGATCGACGGCTAAGTATCGCGGACGTGGAAAACAACTTTATCGCTTAATGAAATTCCCCGAGCGATCGAGGTAGGAAGAGTCGAACTTTAATTACGTTGGAAACAAGGGGGTGGCCCCTGCGGAGGCTCGATCGATACCCACCCGAAGGGTGTCGAGGGGGATAATGCTCGATGAAAATAAGAGGCTAAGTTAAAAGTATCCGGCGCGCTACTTTTCGCTTTCGGACACCTCCCTTCTCAACCCCGAAGCGTCGTCCCCCTCAACGCACAGGACGCTGCGCGACTGTGTCCGATTCAGAGAGGACACGAGTAGCAACGCGTGTGGGTGGTCATGCACGCGGCTACTGTAGAGCCTGGAATTATTCTCCACACGCATGAAACCATGCTACGCCGGCGGCACACGCATGCGGATCTACGGGCGTTGGTAACGCGGTGTGCCAGTGAGGAATCAGGTCAGCCGTATCAAACTGACCTACATACCGTTATCGGCCGTATTATCGCCTTCGATAAAGCGCTTATTAAACGTACAATTATGTCGGGGAAAGATTCAAGACGCTCGTTACTCTTCTCGCCTCCTCCCTTGCTTCGAATGTTTCGCCTCGCTCCGAAACAGTTGCGAGCTCGGACGGCGGTGCAAAGGTTTCGCATTCGACTTGACGCGTTCGACTCGCGCGATAGCCCGACGTTGGTAATAATACCGCGGGACAAACGCGCCGTCCCAACTTGCTAAAAATAACTAGCAACACGAATGACCTCGCGGCTGGCCACCGTCCTTCCTCTACGGTTCGAACTCTTCAACTTGACCCGAATAAGAAAAATTCTCGTGTCGCGCGCCCTGCTGCTTGGTATTCCTCTGCCGGGAACTTCGGTTCTCTGGGGAAATCGTTAAGGTACCGATGGCCACTGTTGAGACACGCGAGATCTTCGAAGGCCTTAATCGCATATGCGCGTGTACGTAGATCGACGCTACGGACAAGTATCTACGAAAATGACGAGGGTCTCGTAGCTCCGTAAACTCATTTATCTGCATCGCCTTCTTTTTTAAACCGACATTAGCAACCGTTGTTTCCTATCGACGTGTCATATATGCGGTGTAGATAAATTCACCTTTATATCTCGTATGAATTGCAGAGTTCCTAGTGTGTAGACGTGTTGGTCCACGTGTGGACGTTCACCGAGCAATTTAGAGACACGCGAAAGAACAAAACCGAGCGTATTCGCGTTAAAGAACTCGGCGACTCGCGGCAGATGGATCTCTCACCGCGCATTGATTTATCGTAGCTACGCGGGCGAAAGAAACGGCGACGAATCTATTCGTGGACTTTGGCGAAATGAAAATTCATCGCGATACAAGGGTTTGGTAGGGACGGTAATAAGAATCGCGGTCGGATCGAAGAGAGAAACCGAGCCGCGGAGGTATTACGTAGGCGAGGCAACGAAAGCGAGAGCGGAGATCTCTGCGTCGTCGGAAGTCGCGCAGTGACGAAAACGGATAGCAAAGGTGATAGTCGTAGGAGAGACAGAGGCGGTGAGAGAGTTGGCTTACTTCGAGACTGGTTCGCCACGAGTAAACGCGCCTCTTTCCCGTCGCGTAATCGCTTAACGTAACACAGCCGTAACTAGTGCCATTGCCAACGAAAGCTGTCGTGCCGCGGAAAGTAAAAGCGGATGAGCCACTTTTCGCGCGTGACGAGCTCCGGCGGACCGGAGGGACAAAGCGCCATGCCAGCAAGTAGTAAGCGTAACACGGCCATCCGGCCGGAGGAAAGAACTTTCGCTCATTCATCGCTGGCTGCAGAGCCGTCGACTAAGCAAGCCGCCTCTGTGTGCGCTACACGCGGCTCTTGAACCGTCGCCGCGGGATTATTATTGCACCTAATGCATCGTCTTCGGCACGCGATATAAACGCGCGGGTCTAGCCGCGGACACGAGGTGCATCCGACCGGCAGTGGAATTGGCACGTGCGGATACAAGGTACATACATACGTGTTGAACCGCGCACGCGTATATCGTCTATGTACGCGTGCTACATATTCCGCCAGCACGAGTTGGTCCCGATGACACCGCGTTTGCGGCGACAATGATATTTACAGGAACACGTGCTTGCTTTGTCTTTTTTGTTGTACATCGTAAGAAACGGAAGACTTATTTTTCGGGAGGATTTTCCAGCAGGTCGAATTGTATTTTAAAGATTGTATTCTGTATCGTGCTACCAATCAGCGACGTCGCGTCAGGAAAAAGAAAAATTGAATGACCATTACTTTGGCTCTTGCTTATAATTGTAATAGGCTGTCTCTTTTACAACTAAAGCTTTCCGTCCGTGTTATTCAATTCGTAACTGAAACTGAATACGTGTTGGGCAAGGTACAGTTTAGCAATGTTTACTTGATAGCCCAGTCACTTAAAAAATAAATATTGGTTAAGGTCAATTAAATTGAAATGTCTAGAACTGCTCGTGACAGATTGGCAAAGTAGCAGCTAGAAGCGTACGCGGTATCCCTGTGTGCGTGGGGACTTGCCTCACTCCTTTCGACTTGGACAGTCTATTTCCCCGGGAAATTACGGGTCATTACAGACCCCGATCATTACTAATGGCCTTACCTTTCGAAGACCGGGCCTCGCGTACCAGATTCGCTTTCCAACCTTGAGCGTAATCCATCTCGAGCTCTGCCACCCCTGCAGCGGATTTCATTTCCTATGGCGTTCCGAAACCACGTTGTTCTTTAATCCCTTTAGCGGGCAGATTGCTCCGCGCTCGCCTAATGGGGCGCTCGATCCGCATGAATCGCGAAGGATTTAATCGTACCCGGTCATTTTTCGGCCAAGGTCGCCGACATCCTTGGCTTTTCTTAATCATGATCGCTGATAAAAAAAAAAAGAAAGAAAGAAAAAAGAGCAGACCAGGTTGTGCGGCTCAAGGTGCACAATCAATGCCCGATGTGGCGGATAGATACATAAATTGCGCGCATGGTAACTCGTGAACCAAACTTGCATGGACTAAATACATAAATATGATTCGATTGTTAGCGAAGCGTAATATGTAAACGGCAATGAATACCTTTATCGCGCGTACGCGAACTTTCACATTTCCTCTGGCGATCAACTGTCGGTCGGGCAATTCTTCTAAGGCACATGTAGATTATCATGCGCATGCTCGGGACAAATGTTTGTCATTTGCTGCGACGGAACGATGCAACAATTTCAAGAGCGCGAATAGTCAGGATATGAAAAATTGAAGTCTTCAACGTAAAACTGGCGATGCGCTGAACGGTCGATCTCGTATAAAATGGAACTGGCCAAACTTTATCAAGCCATTAGCGAACGGCGCATACCATAACAACAATAATAGATAAGGACAATAATTGTGATCCACTGTCGCGTCGTCATCCGCAAACCGTTCTCGCGATAACTCCGAGACCGTTTTAGAAGCAGCAACGCAGCCAGATATTTAGTTATCGCCCCCGACTCGATAAAGGGTTACACCATACGAGTAGCGTGGAAACTCGTGAAAATTGTTCTCGCTATCGTAGATCCTTCCAATCTTGATCGGTGTTTCCGGTCGAGCCTTAAACTTCGCCGATGCATCTTCGAAAACGGAGGAAAACAAGCGGCGAGCGTGGTGATTCTTCACAGTAGCCGTTTTTCTGCCGCTCTTCACGGATGAGCGCGGCTCAATTTTTGAGGGCGTCAAGCCTCACGAAGCAGCAGCGGCTTTAGTGCTCCGTTGTTGTACCACACCTTTCCCCCGGCGGCGGAGACTTTTGCCGGGCCTTCGGTCGAAAAGGACGCGGACGGTTCCGGCGATTCCGCCTGTAAAAGAGAAAATGCCAAGCACCCCTTGCGCGATTGTCATCGGGGCACTGGGTCACTGGGAACTCCCGTTGCGAATTGCACGCAATAATTCTCAACAGCATTTCCAAATATTTACATCCGCCCTTTATTTATGGGCGTGCTCCCCTGCCGCGAGAACTACGTCTTTTCTACAACTCTTCAAGGGATATAAAGTGGTCCGACTGTCGGGGAAAGATACGGGCCAGGTAGTCGACTCCTGGTTCCTCCCCTGCAATTCGCTTCCTTTCTAGAAAGGCGCAATCGTATCTTCTTCGGTTGTCGGGCTCAAGACGAGCCCAATATAGTAATCGAAGAAAGGACCAGGCGTATTAAAAGGAACGCCATGCCCGTCGATCTTTTTTCTTTCGCATTTATTCCGTCTTTTTTTTTCGTAATTCCCTGGAAAGGACGCCTAGTAGAAATCGTACGTTCCATGGGGAGACTCTTATTCGAGCAGGGTGGCGATTGTCCAAATATAAAAATGCTTCGAAAATCGCGTGCTTTTCAGCCAGCGTTCATGACTCGAGGTCCATTTCGAATCCCATCGCGTGTCCCAGTTGCGAGAGAATAAAGATGGGAGGGTCGTGTCTGGCTGTACATGCATGACTGTTACACGGATACGCGTGGAACACACGAGGGTGTACATCCTTGCACTTCTACACAGAAAGCCGGTCCGCTCGTCCTTTGCCGCGGGACGTATCTGTGCACGGCGAAACGCGCGCACGCGCGACATCGCATCTTCTTCGCCGACGTGTGTGTGTGTGTATGTGTGTGTATGCGTGTGATGCGACGCACGTCCGTGCGCATCACGGACAGATCATGCATTCGTACACGATCGCGTTCGTATACGCGTGTGCGTCCCGTGTAGATGCCCCGCGCATGCACGTTGATACACGACACACAGTTACACGTGGTCTCTCGCGATATCCCATGTGGGTAAGTGTGTCAAGGACGTGCGAACTGGCCTGCAAACGCCAGCCCGCGTTTCGTGGATCAAACAATCTCTCTTTCTCCCGCACACCTCCCATAACTTCCCCTCGTTCCCCCCATGCTCATTTTTTCTGTTTTACCAATGACAGTTTGCGAAATCTTCGTAACCGGGATGACGATGAAAAAGGTGCAAGTGTGAGAGAGAGAGAGAGAAGCATGACTTGTTGAAGCTGTGCTCCTCGTGAAACGAGAAAAGGCTCTTTAATCGAAGTGTAGAAAAGAGTATCACCACCCACCTGTAGCACCGCGATTGATATTTCTTTGCACGACCTTACGCTTGCACGCGACGGTCCCCAAGAATGTAGGATCGAAACTTTTCTAAATTCGTGGCTCTCGCAACGAAATTTTTCATAGCCGCGGCGGCGCGTCCTTGTTATTATTGCGTTCACGTCGCCTAAAATGAATTCGACAGTTTCGGGTGGTATGACAAAAATATATATTACGCTAACGATTTCTCTCTCTCTCTCTCTCTCTCGATTGCTCTTCTGCACGCGTTTGTATACTACTACGTGTGTGTACATACACAAGCTCGTACGTGTGTAACACCGCACAATGAGTTAGATTTTACTTTTAGTTTCGAAAATGGGATTGCGGAGTGGGGTGGTCCTTGGCACACTTCACACACCGAGGCACGTTGCTCATAGTAAGAGAGAGAGAGAGAGAGAGAGAGAGAGAGAGAGAGAGAGAGAGAGAGAGAGAGATCAGAAAGAAAGAGAGAGAGAGGAGACAAGCGGCAGAGCGAGAGGAAAAGAGAGGGAAGCAGAAACGGAAAGAGAGAGAAGGATATCATACTAGGCTCATGTTCTTTGCGACGAATATTACGAGTTACAGATACCATACCTGCATAGCTAATACGCAGAGATAGTAATCGCACGCTAGAGGACGGTGTACGGATACTTCTCTTTTTTTTTTCTTCTCTCTACTGGAGATACGTATGACCTTAATATCTTTATTAACATTCCATCTTCAACCCGACACTGTTCGATCCATCGCGGCAAGATTGTTTCTATTCTTGTCGCAAATAAATCTGCTGCCGGATGATCCGGTAGAAGCATCGTTACCAGGCAACTCATCAAACAACAAAATCGCTTGTCCTTTTAGCGTGTTCAAATTTGTTTGAGAAACTTAATTTTTTTTTTGTGTACAACAAAGAATGTTTTTATTCCCGCGTCCACAACGCCGTGATGTTGGAACGTTAGTCATCGTGTATTTACATGCGTTACGTTTCAACAAACGCTCTCAGCCTGTCTTAATTATATCTGGAACATGCTTTTGTCGTCCAAGTATTCGTTTACAAACAACAATAGCGTGCGTGTAGTAACATGAAACAAAGAGTCGAATATTTTTGATACGGCCGCGCGATATTTTTACCCCGCATTTGAAATTCATCGCCGTTTTTCTTCCTGCACGCGGAACATCCTGACGTCGTTTCCGCGTTTCCGCAGGTGGAAGGATATCGTGCCCCGCGAACGGGTAAACGGAATTTCGTGGCCAAGCGTCGCAACCCCGTGTCTATTGTCGGATAAATTACTTCCGACACCCATGAACGCCGTTGCAATTCCGCGTTGCGTTCCCGCGCTACCTGCTCGCTTATAAAGGATCACCGTGATACTAATTGACCCAGAAATAGCGCAACGCCGATAATGGTCGCATAATTGCAGCTTGTACGGGTGTAAAGGACTCGCATTTTTTCAATCTCCTCGCGCAGTAATAGCTCGCATATCAAGTTGCATATTCATGTTCTGCGTGGAATACAGGGTGTTTCGATGCCTCGTGCAAATATTTTATGGAGCGATTGCTGATGCGATTCTGGACTGCCTTTTCCTTTGCCAAATTCTTGGTTGTGGCTTCGTTTTTGAATTAATTGAGGTTTTTCCGTTAATAATTCAAAAACGAAGCTTCAACCAACATTTTGGCAAACGGAAAGAGTTGTTCAGAGTCGCCTCAGCAATCGTCCCTTCAAATATTTGCACGAGGTGACGAAACACCCTGTACGAATTGGAAAATAGACAGGCTACGAGAGCGGAGAGAATTTGTAAGCTATACTTATCTTTTTATCGAACATGTTTGCGGCGCTCGAAAATCATTTCATCGGTATCCAAGCGGATAAGTAATTTTCGTAATTCTTCTCGTTTAAATGATGAAGGGCCCTCGTTCGTACACCTCGAGCCTAACGAAATCGACGATTTATTGTGTGTTGAAATCACGGGACCTTTGTATAATGATCCATAATTCCTGAACGTATCGGTGCGCGCCATTTACATTTCCAGAGTTTCTGGGTCACAGCTTTCACTTTCTTTCGTCGGTTCTTCCGCCCTTTCGACTGCTCGAAACGCGCGCGCGACCCTTTTCCCTTTCGTTCGATTCATCCTGCTCTCTCTCTCTCTCTCTCTCTCTCTCTCTCTCTCTGTCTCTCTCGCTCTCCCTCCCTCCCTCCCTCCTTTTCTCTTACACTCCGATTATCCTTCCCTTTATACTCCTCGGCTCGGTTTTACTCGCGACGCGGCAACGATCGTGATTTAACGTGACACGCAATGGGACACACCTACGTGCACCACCTTTTCATTCTTTCTCAATACACCGATGGAAAATGAATTCGTATGCGTTGCGTCGAGCCCGCGGAGCAGGCAATAATTGACAATCGTACGCGGCGCAGAGACCACGCTCGTTTCCGATTTGCACCGAAGGGGGTGAGGGGGAGAGGCAGAACCGTGCGTGCACCCGCGTCTCGTCGTCCCCGGTGTGGCACACAATGAGGAACAGGATGTAGGATCGACGCTCCACGCTTTTTCCAATGATCATACATGCCACGTGGTTCGGGTTTGTTCGCGCAGAGGGTCGTGTCGTTAGCAGGTTCGGTTCACTTGTTGCGTAAACGAGACGGAGCGAACCCGGCTGTGTGGTTAAGGGAGGTTTAAAGGGAAATTCAGCAGGTGCCACTTCCGCTGTCGCCCCGTTCGCTTTTTTTTTTTAGACAAACGATTAACAGAGCAAGCTTTCTCGCGGAGCTGCGCGATTAACATTAAGCTCTGCGACCTATGCATCCCGCTACACTGTGCTACATTTTTCTTTTGTCTCACTTGCAAGTATATAACTTGGACGCAATTCTGTATCATGCTTCTTACTTGCTTTTACTGCCTCGCGTGATTCAATATACAAATGTGGATACGGTGGATTTTTAAGTTGTTACGTACATTGTGTCCGAATTAACATCCCCCTGAAAAAGCTAGACTGGTATTTTTGATTACCCTTGTGCCGAGGGGTAAAGGATGAAGTGTTTGTATTGCGATTCGCACACGACGATATATTCCGATTGGGAGCTTTTCCTGAACAATCAGGGCGACTTGAGGAAATGGTGCAGCTTCATATGCGATGCACCCAGCCAGCAAAGCCGGTGCACTGGATACGACGGCAACGACGATGACGACAACCCGCTTGCAATAGTTGCGCGCCGCGTGCATTCATCGATGACACGTTGTGCGCGTTCGTGCATGCGTGTGCAGTTGCATATAGGCACTATGGGCGCGTAAATGTGTATATGCGCTATTACGGCAGGCGCGCACGGTTACTTGGACGGAAAAGAGCGCGACAATTACGTTCGGGGCGGTAGACGCAAGCGGCAGGGACGCGTGGGGTGGCGTTAGAGAAAGAAGGAATCGCGTTTGCGCGAGGGAGCAAAGACGATACGCGTGTGTGGTACCGACAGAAAAGGGTAAGAAGGAGGAAGAGAGAGAGAGAGAGAGAGAGAGAGACAGAGCGAGGGAAAAGCGAGAACGGTCGAGCAAAAGGGAGGAAAAGAAAAAAAGCGAGAACGCGTTTAGGGTGACGGAACATGCGAAGAAGTTAGGGCAGGGTCTGGAGAGAGAGAGAGAAAGAGAGGGAAAAGACAGGCCAGGAGGGTGAGATGCGCAAGGTGGATGAGTCGAAGGTGTGAGGGAGAGAGAAAGACATAATGAGAGGGAGCGAGAAAGACGTAATGAGAGGGAGCGAGTCGCGGCTGCGTCATGTTCTCAGCGAACTGGGTCAGTAGGTCTCCCCCACTGCCTCGCGCCGCACATATACTACACGTACAAACAGAGAAGTATTGGTCTGTCGGGGAGTGCCAACGGCGTTACTGTTGACCCAGCCACGGCCTGTATGTGCCCTGTGCCCGCTTACCGCGACTCTGTGTTTGGCTGGCTCCCCTGTGCTCTTTGAAAGCAAGAGTTGTTCGCGGGCTCGAGGCATCCGTTCGATCTTCTTCGCGCGTGGCAAAAAGAGGGAGTGACGCGGGTACGAAATCGTAAGGCGGAGTGAAAAAAAAAGACATTTCAACTATTCTCCCGGCGTCATCGTTTCTTTTTCAAAGGCTTTTTTCTATCGAAGCATACACATCGACCGCGCCTATTCCATTGATTTTCGGACGGATTCAAATTTTTCACGGGGCCAACACTTTCGGAGCGCAGCGCAAAAAAAAAAAATTCCGCTGTCGGTGAATCGGTATCGATTCGCGTCGGGTTCGCATACACGTGCGTCGGAGTATTCGCCGGCAATATACAGACGACAAATACGGTCGACGAAACGGCAGCAGCCGGCGCGGGAGCGTACGGGGACAATACTTCTCCGGCCGACATAGACCTGGTTCCGTAAGTAGGTCACCCCCGCCATCGGCTGTGCAACCTCCTTCTCCCTCCCGCCGCCAGTCCCTTCGACCGCGGCATTACCTCCCCCCGTCCTCTCATCCCTGGGTCGCTCCCCCTTCTCCCGGGCACCGCGTGTTGCCCCCCACTGCCGCGAGCTCTCCGCGGCACCTCCACTACTTCGACGGGCACCTGGCCGCGCGCGGTGGCATGCGCTGCTGAATCACTTTCACTTATGCCGTGCGCTGTGTTGGTTATACGCCGCGCTTCTCTCTCTCGCTCTCGAGTTCTCACACTCGGCCCGTGCCCGTCGGAAAAGGGACACGCGCGTTCCTTCTTTCCTCTCCTCTGTACTCACCGAAACACCAAGGGAACCTGACGACGGTAGTGTGCGCGTCTCTCGCCGTTCTCTCCCAGTTCTGCCAATTTTATTTGACTCCCGACGGTGTCACGGCGAAGCGCGTATCATCTCTCGTGTACTGGCCGTTCGAATCGCGCCGTGCTCTGTGTCGTGTGCGGTATTTCAATTTCGTACGGTTGAAAAGTGTGCAGCCAGTGCCGCCACCTCGACCCGTGGAGTATCCGACGGATCAACAACAACACAACACAACCAACGATAAATCGGTCGCGCGGTGGGCCAACCGAGCGTGGATGACACAAGACGTCGCGCAGGGCCTGTTTTTTTCCTTTTCGTACGTCGCCGCGGTCGTCCTTTTTGCCGCTGTGATATACGTTGACGTGTGCCGTGTCTCACGAGACTCTCCCGACTTTGCCTACCTCCATGTGTCGACGGTAGGGCGGCAGAGGGGAGGGGGCGGGCCCTTCGGGAAAGCAACGAGGCGAAAAGACAACTAGTCGTACGCAGATAGCCGAGCTGTCAAGTCGTACAATTGGCGGTTGCACCGCGGAAGAGTCGCTCACTGTTTCTCGCTGGGAACTCTGCTCTGTCCTTCTGGTTACTAGCCATCGCGTACCGTTTTAGTTGGTTTCTTTTGATACACCGGCACAGAATCTTGGATTGCAGTGTGTACGTATCTGGATTATTTAACTCCAACGATTATTCTCTGTGTGTCAAACGCCGTGATTAAACTCTGCCCACGCTATCGTGTATGTGTATATCGCATCGTAACATTACCGGTGATTCGCGTGCCTCATGAAACAACGATCCGATTGTTATACCCGCGGTACAGTGATCCGATCGAAACGGTCCTCCTTCCAGTGACTCGGGACTGCCCAGTTGAACCTCGTGTGTGCTTATCGCTATTCCGTGTCACGTTATAACGTTGGATTATCAGTGGCCGCGGCAGGAGAGAGATAGTAACGAGGAACGTCGGTGGTGGTTTGTTGTTCGAATACGCACCTAGAAGACGTGCAAAAGTGACAGCCCACAATTCCCTTTTTATGCAACACACACGCATACACACGCGGTTCGTGACTTTACGATGGTACGGACGTAGTAGCACAAATTCAAAGAGGATTTATTTCACTCCGATGGTGCGCGATGGTTGTCTTCATGAACGTGTGCCGTAGAAAAACGTGACTGGTGATCGATATTACACGTGCCAAAGGGAACGAAGTGTTGTTTTCTTTTGAGCTTACGCTTTAAACTGCATCATTGTCGTTGTCGTCATCGTCGTATCGCCATTGTTACCAGCAACGCATCGTGCACAGCTTGTGGTAGCGCAGCTTACGCCCTGTATCACGATCTTACGCGCGACGTGCATCGTTGCGCTTCGAACCTGAAAAGGGACACCGATATAAGCCGCCGCTGTTCCATCGCATACACACGCTACTATTAACAAGGGGGAAAAGAATATCCGTCGCGTTCGCCATTGTGGTCAGAACTTGGAGGATTCTCAGGCAACTCATATATGAGCCGATACGCCACAAGCACGTTCCTCCGTGCAGTGTTTGCGCAAGGGTGATATGTTATTGGAGATGGAGCAGCATTCGGGCCTGATATCCCTGAATATGTCGCCGTTCCATCTGAGCCCCCAGGGTAGTCCCCAAGGTGCGACCGTAGCCGGCCAGCAGCAGCAGCAGCAACAGCAACAACAACAACAACAACAACAACCCCAGTACGGTTCCTCGCCGTACGGCAATTGCGCACAGAGTTCACCCACAGCGATGTGCCACCAGACGCAGTCGCAACAACAACAGCCGCAGCAACAGTTATCGGTGCACGGTCAGGCACACTCGCAGGGTGGTATATCGAGTTTCGACGCCGCGTTCTTCGACTCCACTGCCCTGGAGGAGAGGTGTCCGATGTGCGGCGACAAAATGTCCGGTTATCAGTACGGTCTGCTCACGTGCGAGTCGTGTAAGGGTTTTTTCAAAAGGAACAATTCGCCGTGCAGTAGCAGAAAAGTATACACGTGTTTGTTCTCGCCCACGGGCGGCGGTGGCAGCGGTGGTGGTGGTGGTGGTGGCGGCGGCGGCAACGGAAGCGGTAGCAACAACGGTGGGAACAACGGTGGAACCGGCGGCGCATCTTCGGCACTCGAGATTATCGGACCTTGCGGGAACAAGAAAGTGTACACGTGTCTGTTCTCGCCTACAGGAGCCGGAAGCGGCACGGGGGGCAGCAATGGCGCGGCGAACGGTGCCGGCGGTGGTTGCGGAACGTCGACGGCCCTCGAGAGTAGCGGTACCAGTTATAGCGGCGGCGGCGGTGACGGTGGTGCGGGTGCCGCAGGCGGCAGTGGGTCCGGCGCAGGAAACGCCGCTGCTGGCAGCGGCGGGAGCGGTAGTAACGCGGCCGGAGGCAGTGGTGGTGCATCCGCAACGGTAAGCGGCAATGTCGCGATACCAACTACCACGTATTCATTACCATCTGCTACCCTTTGTCACCCCGGATTGAGTCAGGTCGGGGTTGGTGTCGTGACCGGCTCGATACCGTGCCCCTCCGACTTCCCCGACACCAAGGACCTCGTCATCGAAGAACTCTGCCCGGTCTGCGGCGACAAGGTCTCCGGCTACCACTACGGGCTACTCACCTGTGAATCCTGCAAGGGTTTCTTCAAGCGCACCGTCCAAAACAAGAAGGTCTACACGTGCGTCGCCGAGAGGTCCTGCCACATCGACAAAACGCAACGGAAGCGGTGTCCCTTCTGCCGCTTTCAGAAGTGCCTCGAAGTCGGCATGAAGCTTGAGGGTGAGTTTTTTCTTCAATTGTGACATCATTCTATTCGGCTATATCACTTCTCACGCCTCTTCATTATCGCTCCGCAAAAGAGAAAAAGGAAAAGACGAATGCACGTTCCATTTTACTTCGGAAGGCTCGAAGTATCGGCATACGTCTTTCTTTTCCATTTCGAAATCTTCGTCAAATTCAACGGGTAGATCAAGGCAGATTAACGTGGAAAGGCAAGTAACGATGCAAAGAATTTCGTATCGTGTTGCGCAAGTGGATTTTATTCGGCTGACAATATGGGCGCTCATTTTTTGGATGTGAAAGCGATGCATGCGGGTATCGACGCGCAATTTTTATGCAGAAGGTGAAAGAACGAAGGCGCATATATATATATGCACCCGAGTAGATTTCGATGGTCAATTATGCAATAGGAGCGCGGGGCACGCATTTCTCCTCCCGCCTGTGCGTGCAACAGGTTTTCGGTGAAAAATATTCGCTTGGATTTGAATCGAATATCTTGCGACCATACAAAAAAAAAAAACGTATAACGACTTCTGTGAAATGTCGTCTCCTATGTAAATACGTCCTACGGGTAAGCGGTATCTTGTTCCCGTCAAAGTTGGATTTTATTTCAACGTAATTGCTTCTGTCGTTCGGTTATAATTATCCGGAATAGCTGTCGCAGTATTATCGGCGCGTTAACGTTACCGCATTGTTATCATCTTTAACGTTATCTCTTATTCAACATCTTTACGTATTCCCCGGCGTCAGATAGGTGCGTCAGAAGTGATTTACGTGCGTCGCGCTACGCTATCGGACACAGTTCTCTTCGGTAAACTTTGCCGAAACCCGTTGGAGCGTTTTCGCGTCGCATCCTCCACGAAACCTTCGCACCGCGGAACGATCAGCATCTTTTCGAAATCTCTTCGCAGCTGCAACGCTTCTGCTTGCACAAAGACTTCTTTCTTCGCCCCTACATGTTGTACGGATTAAATGCCTCCATCCCATCCGCGTCGAACAACCGATCAGGCAGACCCGGTTCCGCCGCGCGCGATAGAGAATTTCGCGATACGATTCGCCAGTTTTCTAAATGCATCGCGGTCAGCGCAGGCTACTTCTTGCAGTTAGATTTCGATCCGCTTTCCATACGCTAATTGCACAGATCTCACGGGCAGTCTTGGGCCTGGTTGCCCGTGAAACCACAATCGCCGGCCAAAGTCTCTCCCTCCCGAGCTTGCTATTAAAATGGTTTGGCAACGTTAAATAAGAGGACGACTCGCGCGTCTAATGCGAGCCGAGTAACTGGGTCTAGGCCCTCAAGGCCCGGCGATTAAGCGAATCTCGAAACAGGCTCTGTCGCAATTGCCGCCTTTGCGCGCCGTTTTCCATGGCGTTCCTACAAGCGGCAACGGGATTGCTTAACGCGGAAAGTTTCCAGAGTGCTTGCGACTGTTTACGAAAGGAAGCAGTTTCTTACTTTTGCACGCTATTCAGAAATGTAAAAACGTCCGTCAGCGTATAAACTTCGTACCGATTAGGTGGAACGGGTTGTTTCGCTTCTCCTCAAATTTCATGTTTGGACATTTTTTTTCCTCGTCAAAAACAACCTTTTAATTTTAAGTTGTGTAATCGCATACTTGATAATCATTTCTTTCTCTTTTATATATATATATTTGGCGTTCTTCTTACAACGTGACGCTTTCTTCTGCGAATACTTCCGAAACGCACGAACGGATCATCGACGGACAAAAACGCGCACCGGTTAAGTGCGTCTGTGGTAATCGCGCGATAACACCTGTCACGGGTTCTGCAACAGAGACCTGCTGTTTGCAGCGGTCCGTGAATACGAGAGCAAGGCTCATTCAACGTAACGAACGGTTACCTCTCGGACCTGCTTTAGAACCGATTGAAAACGATCCTCTCCTGGAAGCCGTGAACTCGTCCAGCGAAGCGTCTGTTACCCGGGATCGTAAAACTCTCGCAAACGAGGCCACGATTGGTCGCGTAAAATTAACAAACGCGTACACAGCCGTTTAGCCCGTACCCTTGTTCTCCATGTTTGTAATCAAAAGGGGATTCGCGTTCGAAAAGAAAGTTCTCCGCGTCGAATGAATGGAGCCAAAGGTATCCGATGCGCGACGCCAGTTATTCAATGCTTTGCTCTTTACTCTTTAGCAATGCGCGAAGCTGCATTACCTTTTAAAACGAAGCTAAATAGGCCGTCCCCGTTAACAGCGCTTAACGCAAACGGGAAATCGACAATGCTCGTGCACGTTCGTCGGTTTTTGTAATTTCACTCTCCGCCACATGTGTACCGTCGGTCTCGATCAAATATTGACACGGGGGCTGAATTTCGCAGCTGCGAATAAATTTGAGTGCTCCGTTCGGTCCCGCGGCTTTATCCATTCTTATCCGGACGAAACAAACTGTTTCGCTTTCGCGTTTCCTTTAATTTCCCCAAGAAAAAGCTGCTGACGTAACGCGTGCCTTGTATTTTAACAGGGCCCGATTAGTCTCGATATGAAACCTGGCAGTTTCAGTTTTATTAATGAGCGATTTGCAATTATTCTGCAGAGATCATTTCTTTTTGTGCTAGATCTTTTTATTAAACGAGTTCTTAATAGCTGCTAAATGCAAACGACGGTTTCTTCTTCCACCCAAGGTCCGACTTTTACCATTATTAACTTTCATTATTCAGTATGTCTCACCTCAATTTCAGATTTTAATATCCTCCTCCGTGCCATGCAGTAATTACAGCTTCGTCCTTCCCTCGTTTTCAACCTTTTCCCCCATACAGAGGACTTTGATAACTGTAACATTATGGGATTCTGCGACGATAATCACTGTAGCATCTGCTGTGGCCGATGTAAAAAGGTTTGCCCCCAATGTGGCCACGAAGGGGTTAGTTTCTTATGCGCCTTTCCATTTCATCATTAGCGTCATTCGTGACAAAAACTCCGGCACGGTTCGAGTCGGCGGGTTTTCTTTTCGAGAGAAGGCAAATTTGTCATATACAAGGGGAGCGGTTACGCGCGTATTACCAAACTTTTGTGACCAAAAGCGAACCGGTATCGCGTTGCGCAAGAGCAAACCTAGAAATTTGAGATAGGACGTTCGAGGCTCCGTTTCTCGTTCACATAATACCGGCCAGGTGAAAGCCTTTCGACGCGGCCGGGACAAATTTCTATTACACGGCCGAAAATGTATTCTCGCCGGCGACGATAGTGAAATTAAGAGTCGAACAGCAGCTCGTGGCCGCTCGCTTTCATCGTCGAAAGTCTCTCTGGCCGTGATTATGCCATTTGTCGGCGTTTTTCGTGTATTAGCCGCGCGAGGAAGATTCGTGCCACTTAAGCATTACTTAACGACGTTACTTAACACGAAAAACGCTGATTCGGTGTTGCCCCTCCGAGATCGGGGTTTTATTACCGTCGAGTTTGTTTATCAATTTTCCCAATAATATGCACAATCAGACATTTCTTAACTAGCCGATTACTTGATGGACACTGTGCTGTATTGTTAGTCATATGTACCGGGTACACGCTCGTAATTCTTTCGCATTTTGCAATCGAGTTTAAGTGATGACTGCGCGCGCGCGCGCGAGTAGAGACGGTCCTTCTTTCTCCCCGCCCGATGGAACCGTTTTCTAGATCCGGAGATTCTCTCTTCGTAACATTTGATTCACCTTCGTCGTCCACGCGACGCGTATAAGGGATGCTTTCGTGTCGCAGTTGTCCAATCATAACAACCGCGTACGAGTAATTGGTAACGTTTTTTGTCGGCCAGTCAATTAACGAGTATATTTGTTCGTTCAATCGGAAATCGCGGGAAGAAAAAGTTGAGGACTAACGAAATCACGGGAGGGTGCCGTGGCCCTGCGATAAAAAGCCAATAGTGCGCGTAAAATATTCGCAGCAGCGATTCAACGAAGTCGAGGGAGTACATCCCTTTATTAAAAGTAATAACATGTGCAACGTTTACAACCGACCGAAAGACCCGGCCGCATCGTTTGCATCTGTCGGCCACGTGAATTTAACGACCGAAAAAGGGAATTCGGAGCGTTCGATTAGCTGTCCGTCGATTTCGGGACACGCGGCGGTGCGCTCCCGTCGTAAAAGTGAGAGCGCGGCCACCACCGGGGGTCGGGCGCGGGGGGTTGGCGCAAGTCAAAATCGCTCGGGGAAACGTTTTCGAACGGTAAACGGACATTGTACAGCGAGCCTGGAAAATCGGACGGGACAGTCAGTGGAAATCGTGGCATGCGCCTTCTGTTTAGAAACTCACGAATTTCATAATTATCGTATTATGTCGCAAGAAGGTGCTATACCTGGCCGGCTACCTGCCTGTCTGTGCCTTGCTTGTTCCGCCGCGACGCGGTTTACCTGCCTTGCCTCGTTTGTGCTCTCGACTCCTTCCATCGTTGTGTTCACGCGCGCGCGAGCTCCACCGAGGTGGGGGAGAAAGGTTGAGGCGGGGATTGTGTAATCCCTCGTTGAGTGGAGCCTCACCGTCTTCTTTTCGCCGAAGCTTTTATTTCTTTCACGACTTCTTGTTCCTCTTCTTTCTGCCCCGTCCGGCTGCGCGCGTCCGAAATTCACATCCTGCTGTAATATGTATGCATAGAACGGCCGACAATGCTAATCGCGCGCGGCGGGCCTGCGTGTGCGGCGCGGCGCATCGCGACGATACGCCGCAATATTTGAATTTTTCGACAACTCGGCCGCGGCGCCGATGCGCGCAATTATCGAGCCGCGAACATTGGCCTACCTCCTCTGCAATAGTCGAGCGTTAAAAGTAATGCCGGTGCTCGTCGCTTCATTAGCGGGGTATTCATGCAATTATCGTTACGCCAAATACTTTGTGCGATTGGATTGGAGCTGCGGTTGCCTATCGCCGCTTGATTAAAAGAGGACGCTCCCCCGACGACGCGTATATCGATAGCTTTTCCCGTATAGTTTGTCTTCTCTTCGGTCAGCCGAGAAAATCATGTTCCTCGTTCGACCCGGCATTCGGCAAGAGTTTTCTACCGACGATTTTGGACTTTTTTTTTGCGTTCTTTCGCAATGCACGGATTACTTCGCTAACGGTCGGGATGCGTCACACGGAGGGAACTTCTCTTGCGCGATTGGTCCAGCCATGGGCGACGCTGGCCACGTGACGAAATTCTATGGGGAGAAGCGTGACGTCACTGGACCCCGTCTGGTCCAGATTCGTCACATTTCCCTTTCTTTTTCGACGTACGCGCACTCGGTGTTCCGCACTCCGCGTATGCTTATCGCCCGCCACGGTCGGACCTTGGCAACCGGACGTGGGTTGCATTCTTTCGACGGGTTGCACGCGCCCGAATGCACGTGGATCGGGGCTGTGCACGCGTGTCGCACGCTAGAATAGTTGGTTACCAATAAATGGAAGAACAGCATAGAACCGTCGAGGGAGGTATCGATTTCAATTACGCTAATAAAACGCGCGCCGCTGTACCGCTGGCCACCCGTTATTGCTCGCAATTGTTTCTCGCGCAAGAGAAAGGTCAAGCCGTTCGACGTGTTCGAAGCTTTTTATCATAGATACACGTTGCTTACCGATACCGCGTATTAGTAAGCGGAAAAAAAAATGTAATTATATTTATCTTCGTTCACGTGCACGGCGAACGCTTCGTTCGCGATCACAGACGATACATCGAGAATCCCCCGCTCGCATAGCTTTTATGGGCACGAATGGTTGCCCAGTTTCGAAGTTTGTACGCTCGATGTAAAGTCGCGAAGCTAACGCGAGACAATTTTTTTTCTTTTTGCGCCACGTGCATAAATGCACCGATAACTCCCAATGATTTAATGAGAGACCAGTTGGACTATCGTAACACGTTGTGTAGGCTTAAACTCAGTACCTTGCCTTCGCCAGCTGACTTCCCCAAAGGCGCATCTCCCAACCGGTCGCCAATCTCACGAAAAATGAAACTGTTTCCAGGAGGCGCGCGTCCCGCGGTTGCATAATCGGCGAAGCCGGGGGAGCCGTGTGCGCGCACGGTTTCTCTAACCGTTGTCGATCGATGGAAAACCGTCCCTCGGTGTGTATTTAACGCATTTATATGCCGCATCGGTAACACCGCGACGCTCGTCTTGCCAAATCCCCGCGCAACGTCGGACATGTTCTCGTACGGTAAATTCGCGGTTATTCGTGTCACGATCACGATCGATGTATCCTCTAGGAAATTTTCGTGTGGAGTCCAAGCGAAACCTCCGTCGGGCGCTCTTATTAAACTGCGGTCTCGATCGAATATGATGCGGAGAAGGGAATAATAGCAGAGCGCGATGCTGTTCCCCGCGTTTCTGCCCTCGAACTTCTCGTCGTTATTCCGCAAAAGGGGCGATAAGACAACGTTCATTCAGTTCCGCGGCTGCTGCACGCCTGGCGTGTACATTTGACGATCGAGCCGATCAGCCGAGCCGTATACCGATAAGCTAATGCGCCCTCGGCCCACGCGATACACCGCCGCAAGCTCGGGAGAACATCGCCGCCCGTCGCTACGGGTAATAAAGGGAGAGGTCGTAGGGTCTCCATGCGAATTTTTGCAACGAAACCGCGGGGAAATACTCGCGACGCGTGCTCGGGAATCAGTCGACCAGTTGTTTAGAGCTTACAATTATTTCCGGAATGCTCGGCACTGAATTTTGACCCGTTGCGCGGGGGATGCGTTTGACTGTACCGTTGGATGGGACGAAGGTGCTTGCGATCAACGTGGTCGGGCTATTCGAATGAGCAACTGGGCTGCGTGTGGGTCTCCTTTCGGGAAAAGTATCGATATCACAGCTTCCTGGCACTGGATACACCTGACGTCATGTTAGAGGCGGGAAGATGCAACCACCTACGACGCGTTCCTTTAAGCGAACATCACGACAGTGCTCGCGGACGTAGGACGGTGACGGGCAGAAGAGGTATTAAGTGTACCTCTTTCGTGAACGAAAGGAAATGCAATTAAGGGGAAGAAAGGGCGAAGCGAATCGGTGTAAAGGAAGGGACGTCATAGGGAAAGCTGAGCTTCGGAAAAAAGGCAATGACGGTTCGGGTATCTGTACACGTGTTAAATGAGCCAGCAGGTGACGGCGTTACGTAGCATTAATCGTGAACAAGTGGCCGAAAGCAGCAACCTGAAAGTCAAGTTTAGCAACTTTCGTTGTTGACTCGCGCTCTCGACTATTGTCCTGCATTTCCATCGGGGCGAGAGAGAGAGAGAGAGAGAGCATTCTCTGTGTCTACTACGTTCGCCGCGTGATCCTTAGGTGATGGATGATGACGCTCCTCTCCTTGCATAGCGTTCGTCAAAACTGACGGCAGAGCGTGTCAAGTTTACACCATGATCCATCCCGTGGCGCATACTCCGAATTCCAGCTCACAGAGGATGCGCAAAAGCTAACAGCCCCATTAAAACTTAAAAGGCGGAGTAATTGAGCTCGATTGAATTAATTAGCGCCCTGCAATTTCAAATGATAGCGTAGCAGAAGGATTTCGTAATTCTCTGAAACGAGAATGCACGATGAAACGGAAGAGATATGAACTCTTGGGATAACGTAGGAACGGTAGGGACGGAACCGAGGTATCGGAAAAGGCGAGGAACCGTTGATGAAAAGGGCAAGAAGCTGAAGCCATGGGATATAATAGGGAGTTGCGAAGGAGAGCCGCAAAAATGGGGAGCGAAGGGAATCGGCGAGCACACGAGGAATAGGAAAGGATAGAGAAAAAGAGAAGAGGCGTATATGCAGGGTGGCGGAGGCGGCAATGTGGTTCGGCGGGACGCGAGGTGCTCAGAATAGGGATCGAGAGGGAAGGGAATAAAAGTAGGGTTCGGCGGCAGCGGGGTGTCGGACGGTATTCAACGTGGGGGCAGAGGGGCGGCCCCTCCTCCCTGCGGCGGGCCGACTCAGTGGCAGAAGTGGCCGGGCAAGCGATTCAACCTCCTTTCACTTTCAACGAGCGCGCACCGCGCTTGTTCGCTCGCTGGCTTGTGTTCGCCGGTGTTTTATGCGACGACGGATAGCAAACGCTTCGTGTATAGACGAAAATAGGCAACGCCGCCGATTTGGCCGCGTGTCTGCTGCCGCCCTATAAATCGTTGAAACCGCTCGAAATCCTCCCTGGATCGCACCGTGACCCTGAGAATCCCGGAGTCGTCATCGGGTGCAGAACCTTGTTGCTTCGCAGCGAGCACTCGGTTGCGATGCACGTTTGCAATACTTTTAATATCTCCACTCCTGGTGCTTGTTTCGTTTGCATCGTCTCAGGGCTTTCGTGGCAAGATCCTCTTTTGTCGTTCGGGGCGTAGACGCATAAAATGTTCGCGAGCAGCAGGACTGGTTCCACTACGCACGATTTAATCCCTCTCCCTGTAGAGGGGGGGGGGGGGGGTCCGTATCGAGTTCCTCCGCTAGGCCACTTCCGGTCCAGAGGACCACACATCTGGTGATCCGTTGTTTACTATGCGGATCTCGACACGAAGACGCAGCAATACTTTCAAGCGTAAATATCCAAGCGGTGTTAAAGAGCCTCGAACTCTGTTCCCGTCGCGCGTCGGTAATTTTAATATCTTCCACTTGCCAGGCGCTAAACTTGTATGCCGATATATTCTGCCTTTATATCCATTGATCGTGCCGAATAACACTTGCAGCTTTCGTAGGTGGAGATCCATGTTTTACATGCTGCCTACCCGTTTACGCGGAACGGAGTAGACTTGCTCGCGGAACGCGAAGTAGGAACACAGGCGTAGCCACGTATCGATAGCGTTTCGTCCCATTAGATTGTGACTAATCTCGATCCCCCTCTTAGTCGAAGATGAAATTTTAACAAATACACCGTCTAAATGTAATTATCCGTTCAACTGTAATCATAAACCTGTCGTGTCCGTGTTTTAACAGACTCACTTTTGTTACAGCTGTGCGGGCGGATCGAATGAGAGGCGGTAGGAACAAATTCGGTCCTATGTACAAGAGGGACCGAGCGCGGAAACTGCAAATGTTGAGACAACGGCAGCTGGCACTGCAAACGTTACGCGGCAGTCTCGGTGACCCATCGAACTATCCCTCCGCCGTAACACCTTTCCTGCATATTAAACAGGAGATACAAATACCTCAGGTCTCGAGTCTAACGTCTTCCCCAGATTCGAGTCCATCCCCCGCAGCGGTGGCCGCTGGTCTGGTCACGACGCAAGCCGGCAGCGGGGCTGGTCAGCATCAACTGATCGCACCGTCCTCCCAGCCGATCATTTCTGCCGGTAATCACCTGCACAACCTCAACCCTGGCCTGGATAGCAAGCTGTGGGCTGCCAATTCCACCACCCCCAGCCCGAAGGCCTTCAACTTTGGCGAACAGTCCACGCAGCCTCACGGCGCCGCTGGTTCCGTACCCTCCACAGCAGCCTTGAAGACTAGTCCGTTGATAAGAGACTTTGTGCAAACGGTCGACGATCGCGAGTGGCAGGCATCCCTTTTCGGACTGTTGCAAAACCAAACGTACAATCAGTGTGAAGTGGACTTGTTCGAGTTAATGTGCAAAGTGCTTGATCAGAATCTGTTCTCGCAGGTGGACTGGGCAAGGAACTCTGTATTCTTCAAAGATCTCAAGGTGAGTGTCAACATGAAAGATCTTCAAGCATATTACGCGGGGCGAAGTGAAAGATAGAAAGTCGCCGGTGCTTTTGTAGGCAGGGCGTATAATATCACCCTTTTCTCTCGCTCTCTCTTTTTCTTTTAATCTACGAACACATGTTCCTCGCTGATTGCCGAACGTAATTTCATGGCCTTGGACGTACGATATTTTTTATCGATAATAAGTCGGATGAATCGTTAGCGGTACCAAAAGCGAGAATCATTAATCGGCGATGAAAATGAACAAATTTCAAGCGACGTCGAGAATCTTTTTCAAGAGAAGTCAGTTCTTACCGATAAATAACTCGTCGCTGGCCTGTTGGTGGAGTGAGCGGGGATGTGAGGTAACCAACAGCATTGCACAATCACTGAATGATTTCAAGCATCGCCTCATATCTAGGTCATAACAAGATACGTTTCTGGGTTATGGCGGTTACCCCCAAAGCAGACCCATGTTAATTATAAACGGTCTACCCAATCGACTACACATTTTTTTTTTTATTGTTTATTTGTTGCTTTTGCAAAGCTGTAAAAAATTCTATCGCGATTTCGTTCGTACGTCGAGAGCGTTGGCCTCAATATTTCTCGAACAATATGGAGCACGGATACTGCAGTTTTTAACCTTTTTCTTTTTACAAATATTATTTCACATTTAAATCCGAAATATCAAATTCTGTAATCCGACCGGAATATTTCGAAGAACACGTTAAATGTATTGTAGACAAGCCTACGGAAAATTAGTAGAATCTTTATTTGTTTTATAGCGTGTCCCACGATTTTTGCAATAACTTGCGATATCAATTTGAGCAGGTTGATGACCAAATGAAGTTGCTACAGCACTCCTGGTCGGACATGTTGGTGCTCGATCATCTTCATCAAAGGTTACACAACAATCTTCCTGACGAGACAACGCTACACAATGGCCAAAAGTTTGATCTCCTTTGCCTCGGCCTACTTGGGGTTCCCTCCTTGGCGGACCTTTTCAACGACTTGTCATCCAAACTCCAGGAGCTCAAGTTCGACATTTCGGATTACATATGCATGAAATTCCTGATGCTGCTCAATCATGGTAAGGCTCTTTCCTCTTTATCTATTTCACGGTTTAAACGAACGTTAAAGGTGTGTACAGTAAATTTCACCCGCATAGGGTGAGAATGATGTTAAAGTATAGGAGTATGTATTTTAATTGTATAGACGTTCGGGGATTAGTTAACAAGAGGCACGTGCAAGAGGGTCACGAGCAGGTCCAGCAAGCCCTTTTGGATTACACGTTAACATGTTATCCTTCTATACCGGTACGTGTTCCATTTCGTACGAATTTAATGATGATTTTGCCGGCCGTAGGGATTAACGTGAAGATTTTTCTTTCGCATAAACAGGATAAGTTTAACAAGCTGCTAGCAGTATTACCGGAAATCCATGTGGTAGCAAGCAGGGGAGAAGATCATCTTTATCAGAAGCATTGCAGCGGCGGAGCACCGACGCAAACGCTTCTCATGGAAATGCTCCATGCTAAGAGAAAATGAAACGATAGATTTTACAACGTTTTAGTCCGTTGCTATATCTCACGAATCAAGATAGGAGGGCCCCTTATTGTCAGAGTACACCTCACTCACAGAGTGTACCTATGAAGGGCTAATCGCCGCTTAGGTATCGGACCAAGTTAAGGGGTCCTGGGTTCAAAGAATACCTGTGCAAATTAAATCAAGTCTAGACGTACATGATTTACATATATATATATATATACATAATATATATGTATCATAAAGTGTATCTAAAAAAAAAATATATAAACACAATGACATATATTTTATATATTTGATGTTGAAGTTTTAGAGATGTATCCGTGGAGAAATTAATTAGCCCGGTTGGCGGGTACAAGCGCAGGGAAACAGTAAGCAAGATGCCTTGAAAACAGTACAAAGGGTGGTTAAGCAACAAATATTGGTCAAAGGGCAGGCAATTTTTGTCGAAATAAGTAAAAGCTATTTTTCTAATACTAGAAGCGATTATTTTTAAGCATATACCACTGAAGCCTTGCTCTCATTTTAACATAAAGATGGAATAATAATATATCCTAATAGTAACGAAGGAAAGAAATTGTCGACGACTATTCAGTCAATCGTGCTTCTGCAAGGGATTCGATGGGCATACTTGAACGACAGTAAAATTTCATGTGATATACTTATATATTATACATATATAAATATATACATATATGTCGCACGGCCACCTGGGCATCCTTAGAACTTCCTAATGAAAAGAAAATCTGCATTTTGTCACACTTGCACACAGCGGGGCTACTATTGTATTGTAAATACTAGTTAACACATTCCAATTACGTTGTAAAGTATAAATCATGTTAAATATGTAATTATAATATTTTGTGTATAGTTTAATGAAATAAATATATTTCTGTTGCTTACTGAGAAAAAATCATTAGCTACTTAATGTCTTCACTAATTTTTAGAGTTTTATTCATGTATCTCTCTTTTATTATCTTTTTTTTCAAATAGGTGGCGGAAAAAGAAAGAATAACCACGAATTGCGATATTTTATTACTGTATATTGTATCATAATAAAGATTCTGTTTTAAGAAATAAAAAGAATCTACTTGGAGCAAGGTTTATGTGGTCCTACATTATATCTAGCGATTAATGCTAAATAAGATCAATATTGTCTTATCGCAGAGTTGTTAAATAGAGAAATATTTACTGAATGTTAAGATAGCGATCGAACGTAGCAATTTTTCACTAAATAGACTATTGCTGTTTAGTCAATAGTCAGGAAACTTGTTCAGTGCTGTGAAGGTTGTCTTTTCGACGCCTCTGGGTATTTAAAGCGACCGATAAATTACACGTGCTAGATTCGAGGCTCAAGCGTGTGGCAACAGGAACAGAAATCTTTGCTCGTACTGGTAGATTGGTAGTACCACCCTTTGCAACTCCTACTGTTTATATCCTCTATCAAAGAAGTACCTGGGATAAAAACGCTATTTTACTACTTTCACTTTTCCACCGACTTCGATATAAGATATTAAATATAGATTTCAACGATCCGTTGATGTACGTAAAATGACGAAAACTCGATGCCACGTTAGATTAAGAGAGTCGAGTGTTGAATCAAACCAGAAGGAGTAGCTGCGAGTATTACTACCATGAGAGGACGTGTATATATATCTTTATATAAGAATATATATTTTCGAAAGCATGCTTGTACTTATCGTGTGAGTAAAGATTTGTGTCCACGGTGAAATTTTTCAAATCTTCGATAAGAGAAAGAAATGCAAGGTATATTGACATGTTCCCAAATTTTCAAATCGCCTGGTTCTTCTAACTGATCCGTTCAAAAGATAGTTCGAACCATCATCATCGACTCTTTAATGATGCTTTCAAAACAGATTACTTTTATTTAACTCGCATACATAAGTGACTACCTCTTTGTAATCGTATTAAGTCTTACATTTTTACACTTTTTAGTAAACCATATACCTCAGAATAGACACCCAGATAGCAAGTTACAATAAAATGTATGAACGTTACCTACGTAGATTTAAGATCTACAACTTGTGTAATATGCGCATCGACGGAATACAACAGTTCCATTCAAGTATTGTACTCGTTAAATATCCACGCTACTTATCATAGTTATTACTACCTTTATTCCAAATTAGATTCTACTTGTACGCGATACGTATGATATGTTCATCTTGAAATTTCATAACTATCAACGAGACCTTCGAAAGCACAATTAATCCTGTGTTGCTGTTTGGGTAAAATCGAGTAAAGTCTTATTTATTGTACCATCATTTATGTTGAATAATTCTTGCAGAACGTGTCGGTCTGATAATTTCGGAACAATTTACGAATATCGTAAACACAATTATTGTCTGAAAAGACGAAAATTCTCTCTTCTAAATAATGTCCCTAAATCAATGATCTTTGTATGTGTCCATCCTATTTAATCGTCCGCTCGATTCTGTTACAAAGTGTCTATTAATAATTGTAATATAGGAAATATGATAAATAGTGGTGTTGTAAGCATTATTGTTTTAAATATGTACAGTTACCAATTATAATTGGCAAACGATCTAATTTAATATCAATGTGATTCTTTCATCCAATAAATAATTGGAATTAACATTTAAATAATAATGAACTATTATGCATTGTTAACACTGCCATTAGGAGTTGGCAATTGTAAATTATGTAGAAAAAAAAAAGATTGTAAATATATCTTTATTATTAACTGATCATCGTTCCTTCTTAGGATTGACAGCGCTATTTTTTTATACATTATACTGGTCGAACTCCTATTCAACGATAATGTTTCCCCCAAAGCACTCCTATTTTTAGTAATACCGTAAGATACGTGCAATGACCACGAGACGTGCGATAGAAATTTCAAAATGCGGAGGGTAAAGGATGGTACTATGTAAATGATTAAAAAAGGCAATTTTCAGAATTTTACAAACAATGTTTGAAAACGTTCAATTGTTTCATTATATAGATACAAGTTATTATAATTTAAATGCGTTTATGTACAACACAAAGTTTATTATAATTTGTAACAAATGGTGTCATTCGTGTACCGAACAGTATGTATATTACAACATGCGTTTGCTTTGTACAGATATGATAATCACGTAAGAAAATGCACAGTGGTTAATAAAGACGTCGGCTAACTATTCCACTTAGCTTCATATTCTTAATTCGCAATATTTAAATATTAATCGTATTCGTTTGATTAAACGTATTGTCTAATCTTATATGAAAAAACTACTTATTACTTCCTAAATTTCAAACGCACGATGTACTAACTATTTACTACGATTACATAACACATTCATTGGGGCGTCACTTTTCTTTGGTCAACAATCCACACTGAAGACATCAAATGTTTGATATTCGAGCGATTTGATGCAGTATTGAATGCTAACACAAAAGTATGCATATCGTTGCAATGTAGATTAAATTAAATAAGAATGTTGATGCAACCTTTTAGTTGAGAGACAGATCATTGGAAATGGTAAAAACTGGATCACTATACTAAGTACAAGATTGTTGGAAGTATAACACGTTTATGCTGAATCAGATTTTAAAAATAGATCATACGCTTCCTCGTTCATTAAATTCTTTAGTTCATCAGGGTTACTTATTTCTACTTTGAATAACCATCCTTTTTCGTAACAGGATGTGTTCACTAAATTGGGCGTTTTCTCGACCTCCTCATTTTTTTCTATCACCTTTCCACTCACAGGGCTATATAATTCGGAAGCAGCTTTTACTGATTCCAATGCTCCACATTCAGCTGTAAAAATTAATTTCAATTAAATGTGAAATGCTAGTCCCTTTTTACTTAAGCTAACACTTCAGGCCAGGGATCGGCAACCTTTTCATGCTTGCGGGCCATATTTAACTTTTATTTTTAATAATCGGGTCGCCAGCGTCTGATTAAGGGAACGTGGTGAGTGAAACAAACATTTGAGTCATTAATTTCTGTTACATCGAGCTCAAGGAACACAGGCATATTAAAAGTGTAAGATATGGAACAGATTCTATGACCGTTGGTTGCCGTTCTCTGTTTCAGACAAATCTACTGACCTTCCTTCTCTATTGTAGATCCAGCATCTGGAAGCTGAGCATAAACAACATCGCCCAGTGCTTCTTGCGCGTAATTTGATATTCCAACAACACCTATTTTACCATTAATTGATATCCACTCGTGCTTCTCTGTATACAATCTTTCTAAAAATTACGAAAATCTTGGTTTCTACAACTGCTACTTGTAAAATAATCATTAATATAGTTTGTACGACGAAGGAAACCATAGTATTTGCTAAAAAGGAATACAGAATAATTGAAAGCACATGCAATTTGCATAAGAGCTGTTCTTTAAATATCGTCGAAGATCCCAATTATGGATCGAAATGTTTGTAATGTTGATTGATCAATCAACCGGTTATCTCGATAACACTGTGATGCAACGCTTTTTTTGTACTGTTATTGTAATAAGCATGTATCGTTAAGTATAACGCGCAACGTTAAGATCGTGTCCATTTATAAGCTTCTAAAAATATGCGAATTCTATAAAAAGGTATAAAAGAATGAATAATTCAAGCTTACCGCCATTCAAGCGCCGAGTGGTAGCGATGAAACGGGCAGCGTGTAATATTTTTGGAGTAGAGTGGGTGAATAAACTTTTCCCCGGTGTACATGGAACCGTCCTGGCAGTATATTTTGCTATTTGTGCAATCACTTTTGCCATCCTGAGTTATGTTCCTCTAAACTCGGAACGATCGAAAGGCTTAACCTTATTGCACACGTGTCGTCTGCAATATTTGGTCCCGCACTAACTTTGCAGGTTTTCCGTAGCGCCAGGAGAGCTTGGTACGAACGGAACGCGGGTTTTCAACTAATGATGAAAAGATTTCTATAAGCAACATGAGCGGAGAATTCTTCGCATTATCGGTTGCCCTTATCGCCTCACACGTATTTCATCATCGACTTAATATACGAGCCGATTAGAGCAAACTTTTATTTCACGATTTGAAGCCATATATTATATTATTTATAAGAGAGTTAATTGCAAATAGCATCGCTATAATTCAGAATAATTAGTCGGAGAGCCGGTATGAAGAACTAGGGAGATATTAATGGACCTTCCAATATCTTTGTAAAGTTCTATTGCGGTCATCACTGGCCGCATCCAATTTTTATAAGGTTTTCATAAAACTACAATTGCACTTAAATGCATTGGTCAATTGTCATGATGAAGTTTATGCTCAATATATTAACGCTGCTCCTTAATGAAAGATGCTCTACGTTTTATAGAAATTAAGATCAAACGCTGTCTGATTCGTATAAAAATGATATAGGAAAGGTGTACGTATAAACGAATTAATGTTTTCCTATACACGTGCGCACGAAGGCGCACTGTATACAATGTATAATATATTTATATGGGCATTAAAGTATGCAACTAGGTTTTTTTTTATATCGTATGACAATATGTATATGTATATACAATATTTGACATGTCAAATAATTCACAAATAGCTTTGCTCTCTCCCTCTCCTTCTCTCTCTCTCTCTCTCTCCCTCCCTTACACATATATCTTTCTTGTCAACAAATAACAAAGGTGTGAAATATGAAAATTTACACAAAACAAAATTTCTCGAAATACATATAGCTGACCACTGACACAATATTCACTTATCGTTAGTCAGCCGATGTTAACATAGTATTGTAAAAAACGTTGGGGTATCTTCTTCGGAACGGCATATTATCGTGGTAGTAATCGCGATACTACCCTGACAGAAGGTATTTCAATAGTTCTTACTGGTTTCGGTATTATTACATGTGGATATTTATGTATATATGTATATGTGTAAATATATATATGTATATCCCAGTCTGTAACTACTGTCTGCATTAAAAATCATATATGTATATATCCACATACGTATACCGTAATATGTATCTATGTATATATACATATATACTTATAAATACATTGTGGAGCCATCCCAATTTTTAATCTATCATAGTCCACGCTCATATCAATAAAGGCATGCTAAAATTGAACAGGCTTGCTAAGGCATAGATTTCATTTTTTACAATCATTTATATCGTAAATCTCGATAATTTACATAAAAATCCTATTAAAAAGAATAACTGGCATATACAATTCAGTGATTTAAATATATACAATTATACTAGAGCGGGGACAGAACTATCGAGACTATATGCCGTGCACTTATACATTTTAACGTATATTATTAATCATGTTTTCTTGCAAATGATAATAAAAACCTCTCAATCCGATACAGATCGTAATACCTGCAAATTATTTTAACAATATTACGTATTATGCGTAGAAGCATACGCTCGAGTGCCTTTATCATATTAGTTGTAGACAAGGTGAACGGATTAAAATAGGGCAGCCGTGATGAGTATACGTATATTCATTTCAGATTTATAAAACTCTCGTACGACTTGAACTAGCCATAGGAGAGATTCCTGAGAGAATAACGCAAAAAATTCTGTTAAATATCTTCAAGAATATAACACATGATAAGTTTGTATAAAATATTCTGAACACTGCAACATTCACATACCGTTCGAGAATACACCACTGATTAATATTCCATTATTTAAGTGTCCATTTACGAATATCCATTTCATATATAATTGCATTATTCCGTTTTACATGATTCGGTTTTCAATCATTTCAAGTCTGCCCCGTTGTAGACACCGTAGTGAATTATTTATAGTTTTCTCGATAATTTGAAACTCTTTTTTTTTTATCGATAATTGGCTACTTATTCGATTTAATCATCATCCGCATTATTTATAGAGGTATCCAAAATATGTACAACTTTACTCGCAGATGTATTCAATTTTCCTCGACGTTCCTAAAAATCCGATTTTTCTTTTTACAAGTACAAGAGGAGCTCCGTTTCAAACTACTATTTAGTCTCATGCGGTTTCTCTCCGAGTTGTTACTGATTCTCCGAACTAGCACAACTTCCCATTGACTTCAATGACTTCTATCTAAGTAAACAGTTCAGTTACTTTCAGGATTAACTTCTTTTGCACCTTCACCGTCCCCTTCCTCGCGCGTCATGCTTTCTATCGGTCCCTGTCCATCCTCCGCGTTGGTAATGTTAGCGGATGTCAGTTGTTCTTGTTGTTGGACCGGAGCTGTAACGGCTGCTGGCCCATTCTGTGCAGCCCCTTGGGGGAATCCCGTTTCCGCCGACACTAAATGCGATGGCATATGCGGCGATGCGGTTTGGGATTTTCTACTCTTCTCACCCTTTCTCCATAGCGTTATTTCCTAATCGAGTAACAATTGCATTACGCGAACCGTCTCCAGGGAAGCCACAAGAATCATCTTTCAACCTACCTGTTGTTTAAAGTATCTACGATCCTCCTCGTCCATAAGAACTAAGTTAAGGTAATATCTAACGCTGAACTTTTTATTGATGTCACGCATTGTCGGCGCCAGGTCGTAACCGGCTAGGAATACCCTTATTGGAATAGACTCGCCGCGAACAGGTGCCCCATCCATTATCTCGTACTTTGCTATGGTCTCGTTTTCCGTGAACGTATGCGGACCTGCGAATATGTATTCTAATTACCACTGTGGCGTAACAAGTTATATAAAAAGAAATATTTCAGAACTAAAATCCCTTCTCGATAGTACTGAACTAATAAGAATGATTTTTCTTGTAACCACTTTTATCGGAGGAAATAAAATTATTCGTTAATCATACAGTACCAGAGCCGGTAGTCTCCCGTTTTATTATGGCGATTTCCATATGTTTGATTTTTATTCGAACCAGAAGAAAATATATTTTTCCAACAATGACGTCCTTTAAATGATATCTGTAAAAATAGGTACATAATGCGTGAGATGTGCACACTTAAGAACAATATCGGAAAGTAAATGCCGAGTTCGGATAATTGAATCTCACAGCAAAGAAGAACTTACTTGCTCTTGTTGTACTCAAATTCGATATGCAAACAGTCTTCAATTCCGACTTCCATTTTAATAGGATTGTTCATATCCGGATAGGAACTGAGGGTGTGCACGACTAATTCGAGTTCTTTAACGATATCACTGAGTCTTCGAACGATAGTCACTTTAAGAAAATATCTAAGTCGTACGTTCGAACCTGTGTAGCTTTCGAATGGCTTTTCTACGTTTGCGAACTCAAAAGTGTACACCGTATTATGGGTTAATTCCCCTGGCCTGCTTAATTCTTTGACTAAGCTGATGAACTCGTGATGATTTCCTCTGTCGTAATACAATTCGATTTGTCCAATGAACTCTACTTTTACACCCTGATGCTCCAATTTGCCAGCCTTTCTAAGGCTAATGTTAATCTGAAACAACAGTGCAACGGTTAACGCACCAAATGTGATGCTGATATCTCTTCACTTTATGTTTATGCAATGGGAAACACTGCAATAGATACATTGTTGTACCTGGGGACCGAAGCCGTAGTTAACGAATTATATAATTTCGTAAACTCAAACATTATTTTGTCATTTGCCAGAAGGGAGAATTCTTAAGCGTATCATAATGCAAGTCTAGTTTGTCCAATTACGTACTACAATGAATTTATTTCAAGATGTTCAGGTTTCAAAGCGAAGAGACCTGTCGAGTTCTGGTTAAATCAATGCGTAGTAAGATAATTTTCAGCTGAGAGTGTACATCCACAAGAAGGGTTAGCGAATCACCATGGTAGGTTATACATTGCATTTGTTATTCGGGCATTCTATATTTCATTGATATATAATCCGATGAAAACCGAGGAATTTTTTTACCTTCCCCGAAACGGTTTCACCGTCATAGTATAACAAGTGGCGCTCTTTTTTCCCATCCTCGGATTTAATATCTGCAGTCTTTCTGGTCTCTGCCCCATCCAAAGTTATCTCTATGTCAGCCGACTGGCCGAACCCAAAGAAACTCTGCGAGAGAGAAACGATTAAGTAACGTATAATAGTAAAGGAAAAACTAATTAATTACAACTTGGAATACTTTAAATGCCTCGACGATAGAGAATCTTTTTATCTGCAACGTACCATTTTTCGTAAAAAAGGTTGAGCTTGTATAAACGATCACACGTTCTATCGCAACCGTGCTCACGCGGAACTTGGCTAACGTTTGTAAATCAATGAAAAATCCTCGAAGGCAACATTTTTTTAATGCAGATACTAGGAAAGTTATGTTATTTTTTGGTCGCTTCCTCCCAAAAGTCACAAGTAGCCAATATGGCTGCGCACTATGTGGCCCCCACCCTTATCGTGTACTGTCAAAACTTGCGGTCGCGTGTGCAAAGAACACGACAATGCAATATTAGAACCGGTCCGAACTAGTATCATTTGCGTTCACTCTTCTAGATAGTCTTATATATATATTAATGCTCTTCGATCTTAATTGATTGCATCGAGTGCACTCGGTGTCGCGGGTATTCCCCTTGATAGAGCATCTGTTCGTTCGAATGCAGGTGCGTTCGTAATGCCGCGTTCACCCTGCTGTTCTCAAACACCTTGAGAGCAGTTCTTTTCGGCAGCGAGCACATTCAGGCCAACAACGAACATCTTACTTGAAGAATCAGGGCTGCGTTTCGTTTCTGTGGCGCGAGCACTTTCTGTTCGTCTCTGTCAAAGTGGCAATATGTTTGCAATTCGCGAATAGTTAGTAGGCAGTGTGGACACAGCATAATGTACCGTTCAATCTAGGGGTAGAGGAACATCGATACTCTGCGCTATCGATAGTTTCTGATAGTTGGATCATCGGGCATGGATAGTAATGGGAATCCATTTATGAAAGTGCAGAATATACATTGTCGAGCAAAGTCGCCTTCCCACATGGATAACAGTGCCGAAGGAGTACGGCCACCTCCTATAGATAGTTACCTAACTATTCGATTAAAATTTGTTTCAATACTTAAACAAGCGATAATATTTCCTAGTTGAAGCGTTTAAAGACAAAAGGATTTCATTCAATACCTATAACTATCGATAGTGAGAACAAAGTATCGATAGTTCTTGATAGAGGTGACTATGGACTATTCAAGATGGCGTCGACTATTTAACGTAGTTCTTTTGTATCGGTAACAAATAAATGTTTTTATAATAATTTTGTGCTTATCCTTTAAAGATATCTACATGAGCTCGTTCTTTATGAAACCCCAAGACTGTGAGAAGTAATGTAATATTAAAGTGGAAGGACAGTATATTTAGAAAACTATAACAAAGTATATTTAGATCAGTGCTGATATTTTCTGTTTTGCATTTTAGAGTATTCGCGGCACCATACTTCATTACAACAACTGTAGAAATTATGGTTTTACTTGCAACAATTCTGTAGTTATTAATTGTAAAATTTGTATGAATTGAAACTATGAAATGTATTGCAAGTCAATTTATAAAGATAGCTTTCAAATATTAACTTTTGCTCAGTAAATACTGTGTCCAATCGCAGCCAGTTGTCGGCTGTTTAGTTAAGGTTACTTTCATTCATTAAAAACGATATATTTGTGAATAATAAATTAATAATTCTTTATTGCAGGTCTGCACAGTAAGCTGCTGCTTTAAGCAATATTTCTGGCTCTCCCAAGCTGCGGTTCCAGCTCCCCCCATCAGCATTTCTGATTCCATCGATGGTCCTGACTCCCCCAAGCACAAGCGGAGCTGCAAGCTATAAGTTGTGACTCTTCGAACAGCAGTAACTGTGTGTGTGATGTATCTATAATGTACCAGTATGATAGAGTAACAGCAGCATAGCGCCGTCGTATTAAAGTGAGGTGCTTGATGGAAAAAGGGCACATAAGCCTACGTGCCCCTGAATGTTGTGTACATGGTCGGAATTCGAGGACCAGAAATGTATAAATACATTTTGAGCTGTTGAAACCAAATGAAAATCTAAATTCGGGGAAGTACTGTCAACAATTGGATAAATTAAAAACAGCACTCCAAGAAAAGAGGCCCACGATGTTCAATAGGAAGGACATCAGGTTTTGGCGAGAATATACACGTGGGGCAATCTTGAGTTTAGATTCGGCCGAAATTATTAGAACAGAGATTTTGGGAACGCTACTGAGTAGTACACGACACCGAACACGAAATGGTGCCACTTGTATATTCTTGCCAGGATTTTATGAAACACCTCTTGCTCGAAATTGGCAAAATGTATCAGGAGAACATAATATGCGAGGAGGTATTTCTCGAAACATAATTGTACGGAAGGAGGTACAGCATAGAGCTCGTAACTCCGTTTATGTTCGGAGGAGCCAGAACCGTCGTTCTTAAATAGGTAGTATCAGTCCATAATATTGTCATGTATAATTGAAGTAGTACATGTCAATCACAGGTAGTACAAGTAAATGGTCGGACCGTAATATTGTAAATATATTGTCCTTCCACTTTAATATTATGTCACTTCCCACGTTTAGGAATTCACAAAGAACAAGCTCATGCAAATATTTTTAAAGGGCAAGCATTAAATTATAATAAAAGCATTTGAATTGTTACCGATGCAAGGAATTGCGTTAAATGATCGGCGCAATCTTGAATAGTTATGGTATGGAATAATATCGACACCAACCACGAGATGGCACCATGTACATGTTCTTGCAAAATCTTCAACTATTGATCGATAAAATAAACTATCGATAGTGGCGACCTTCGATTATTATCGATAGATTTTCCCTGCTACTAGTAGCACAATTACGAATACCGGTGACGTTTAAGGTACTGAGCTGCTAGTGCAAGTATCGTACACGTGATAACGTGTACAGGTCCTGGTTGCAGCTCGCCCATTCCTGGGTATCTTTCAGTCGTTCGTAACGAACTATCTTTGGTTGTATTTCTAAAGGGTTATGTATTGATGATAGATTTCTTTCTTAGTGAATGTACTCGGGCTGATTACGTGAAAAGCGCGAAGCGGAAAATCAACCTGGTTATCCAGTGTTCATCGCAGACGCACCGTATATTATACAATGAAAGATATTGGGAGAAATGTTTGCATGCATCGTTCGTCTGTTGTGATTTTCTGAGGAATAAATGTGAGTGTTTGTTTAGGAGGTTATAGAGTTTTCTATTTCAAATTTTTCATTCATTTCACTAAATAGGCTTCGTGTATAATTTGATGTGAGAAATATTTTGCAATGCATTGTATGCAGTTCCGGTGATATTTGCATAGCTTTTCTTGTTTTGTATGAAGGAGGAAACCATGGTCGAGTCGGTGAACATTAGTATCATCCGTTCGTACGATTGATAGTTTGGAATTTCGTAAATAGGAATAAGTCATGGATTATGATTATATGTCCTTTCATAGAGAGAAAGATGTTCACAATAGATGTTACGGTGGTAGATTATGGTGCATAAAAGTATGTATCATCTTTCGGTAGAATCATTCAATTGCTTGCTCCTTCTATGAATAAATGAAATCGTTTTCATGTTACAGGATATTTGCGGAATTATATGTGCAATTTTAACATGGCTATTGATAATATATGCGGAATTCGTTGTAATGGCAGTCATTTTAATCCCAACGATAAATACTTTATACTCTAGTTTAAATACCGCGATATTCCAGTCATTAACATTCTTGGCGTTTGCGTCTCATCTGCGAACAATGTTCACAGATCCCGTAAGTGAAGAAAAAACAAAGTCATTAATTCACGTTTCATGTCAACAATGTGTTGAACACACTTAGAACGCAACAGCGAATGGCCTAAAGAAAGTGGTTTATGCTTATAGGGTGCTGTTCCAAAAGGAAATGCTACAAAAGAGATGATAGAGCAAATGGGATTTAGAGATGGGCAGGTGATATTCAAGTGTCCAAAATGTTGTTCCATTAAACCAGACAGAGCGCATCATTGCTCGGTTTGCCAAAGGTAAATTTATAACGCATATCGTGCTGCTTTTTATAACACGCTTTTAAAGCAATAAAAATAATGGCGAACGCCTAAAATCTCTGTCTGTAGATGTATTAGAAAAATGGATCATCATTGCCCGTGGGTTAATAATTGTGTCGGAGAGAATAATCAAAAGTATTTTGTACTTTTTACTGTAAGTATAATAGTGATGTGCACCAATGGAAAATGATACGTAGATTAATTTCGATGTGATCTGTTTTTCAGTTCTATATAGCAGGAATGTCACTGCAATCTTTATTCTTATGCGTACAACAATTTGCTACATGTGTAAGGCAAGAGTGGAAGGAATGCTCTACGTTCAGCCCACCCGCGACAGTGGTACTATTACTTTTCCTGGCATTCGAGGCCCTTTTATTTGCTATTTTTACGGCTGTAATGTTGGGAACGCAGTTGCAAGCAATTTGGAATGACGAAACTGTATGTATGCAGTACTTTCAGCCAAAATCTGTTCATCCACAAGTTACCTTATTCCTTTATTTATATTTCTTCTCTAGGGTATAGAGCAACTTAAAAAGGAGGAGGCTAGGTGGGTCCGTAACAGCAGATGGAAATCCATCCAGGCTGTTTTCGGAAGGTTTTCAATCGCTTGGTTCTCACCCTTCACGTCTCCTCCGAAGGGAAAGACGAAACAAGACTCTTATTTATATTCCGTGTAATATCTCGATTACGGTACGTGGTTGCAACCCAGGGATAATTTTATATTTGTAAATACTGACAGTAATTGTGACGTAAACATTAATTCATGTACAAGTGAATAGAATGTAATTTTATACGGTCACGGAACGTTCTTTATTTTATTGCGACCATTTTTCTAAAAAAGAGAAGGTACTTAAAAGTAAAGGATATTTAATATATATTTTAAATAAATTTGTAAATTTGCAAGCATATAGCAAGCTCGTGCTTCTTGTCAAGCTTATTGTGTATTAAAAATATTGGAATCATGTGTATCGTGCTAGTTGCAACACCTTGTTTTTAAAAATGATATTTACTTGTAATATTGGAAGGTGTTTATTATACTAGCGTAACTTGCATCACGAAAGTTAATATAATATATGTATAAAGCTGTGCTATTGCATTACAAGTAACAAGTAATACACGGAACATGACATTAAGTTTACGATTGCGTGACTTTAAGAGATTTGGCAGCTAATCGATGTTTTGCACTGGGTTAAACAAAGACATTGTTGCACATTGTGATAGTAGCATTTACGAACAGTTTCGTTCAGTCATTGCGTTCTCCGATGAACGAGTGCTAGGTTTTTCTTTTCACGGCATTTCGACAGGACAATAATGTCGAGCATTCGATTATTCACCGACGCAACAATTTTTAATAATCTTTCTGTCGACGAAGCATATCATAATTTAATTACGTTTTTGTATTTCTACAATGATACCTGATTTTTTTTATATAAATAAACTGTACAGTTTCTTATATTTACTAGAATTTATCCCTTTTCCGCTCCCATGTAAGATCTACCATTCGTTCTTCTTTAATTCTTCCTCAAGATCTTTATTTTCGTAAAAAGTACGCTTTGCATTAGTCGCGCGCTTTGAGATTGTGCGTTCTCCATTTTTGCGTCATGCGTTCTCCGCTTTTTGCCAGCATTCTCTTTTCTTCGCTCCCATGTAAATTTTACAATTTGTTCTTTATTTTCTAAATGCTTGCTCAAGATGTCAATCGGTACAAAATTACATTTAGCAGCAATGTGCCCCGAGGTCGCGCATTTTCCACTTTCATCGGCTTCCGTTCCTCCAAGCTGCTACACTTGGTCCTCAGCGTGGGGGCGCTTAACAGTGGCAAGGTCGTGAAACGCGTACACAGGTAGAGGAAACGTCTCTCCGCGTACTACTGTGCGCAACCGCTCGAGTGGCTTTCACTTTTGCTACGGCCACCACGTTCGGTAAGTTTCAAGCATGAAAACTTTGCGATCCTTTTTACCATAAAGCATCGACAGCTTAAATATCGTGACTGAAATTCGCCGTTCGTTATCTGTTTCTTGAGTCGAGTCTTTTCATTCGCTATCCAGCAGCGAGGGAGTGAAAGCATAATTAGATAATTAGTTACGTCCAGTTTAGTAGGAGTTATGATGCATAAGGCTTCGCGAGATTTAATTGAACGAATTGAATTATCTTTCGGCTATCGAAATACGAGTTTCCTTGCGTTAATTTCAATGTACATTTCTTTGTTCAATGGCCTTTTCGTTGGCATAGTACAAATGATCACATAGATACAAACAAATGAATAATATATTTCAGTGAAGGAAGAAATAAAGAATAAATCAAATAAATGTAGAATAAACATGAAAAATAAAGGAAAACTTGTTCCCATAAAATTGGCGGCGAACGAACGCCGCTGGCTACTCCTTTTGTTGATCGCGCTTATCGATCCGTGGATCGGCAAATAGAAAACGCGTATACATACATATCGAGAGGAAAAGCATGTAAAGTACGGAGCTGTTGGTTAAAACATGCATTAGAAATCTTCTTCTCAAGGATCGTATGCCGCTTACCTTGTCATTGTCAAAAATTTTATGCGATTCGGTGTGCTGGTCACATTTAATAGGATTTCACGTAACTGACCAACGCCCGATAAAGCCTATAAACTCGTACAATTACGAGGCTCTCGGGCGCATCGAAGCGTATTGCAACTGACTTCTTAATCACATCGTTGCTGGGAAATTAAAACCATTTATAGCTTGATTTACGATTCCCACATATCTAATTGTTTGCATGCTATTCTCGAATTAGCGTTCCACGTTTTCTTCCTTTTTTTTGCGAGCAGCTGCACTGTTCTCCATCCGTTTCAACGTTTTGCCCACCCACAGGACGGGGAACACGAATCGCACAATGGCCGCGAAGGCTTTCACTCTGTTTACGGTACGTTCAGTTTCCATTGTTACATTTCGCTTTATTCGATCATCCACTTTGTTCTTAATTTTATTTAATCGTTAATCGGTCACGCGTCCAACCGAAATCAACATATTGGTCAATTAACTGCGAAAGAATCTGTACGAAATGGATATTTTAAAGGTCAAAGACTTGGACCGCTATCTTTCATGGGCAACGTCTTCGCAGGGAACCTATAAAAACATTCATGCTTCTAATAGATTTCTCCGTCTGGACGTACGAGTGAGTCCGTTTACAGTGCTGCGACAGGCCGCAAAGCATGCCCGTTTTTCTTCAACCGTTTAATGTATATACTGCTGCAACAAGTATCGCGAAAGCTTCGAGGCATTCTAAACGAAAAGAAGAGTCCGAGTGGATGTAACATTTGTAATGGCGTCTTATTTATGGTCGCGCCGACAGCTCATTATTATTATTATTAATCGCGGTGCTAAAAAGCGGTCGTAATTTACTGTATAATTTATTCGTATTCCATCTTCTAACTCCATGTGAATTGTCCATTTTTAGTGCTATACAGCAGAGGTCCCCTTTTCGGAGAGATAATTACTCAACGCATCCCCTTGGTCTTTGAAAATTGTCTTGCTCTCTCTTCATTCAACACCCCCCGATTGCCTACCATCGCCCCCTGGATCGATTCTAGTGCCCATCGGGGGGCGGTGTCGCCCACTTTAACTCGCCCATTAATGATTGCAGCACCTGTTGCTTTTAATAATCTCGCTGGCCGTGATTTCGTCGGCCTACGACCCGAACGACAAATCGTTGAAGGACATTCTGCTGCCCGAGGGGCAGTTCGAGGCGTTCTACCTGAAAGGATCGCAGGAGGAGGAACAGAACGCCGTGAGACCGCCGCATCTTCATGGCTCGTTTCACCAATACAAGAACCCGGCACTGGTCGGTGCACCGAACAGTGCGGCGTACGGTTTTCGTTTCGATGGAAAGCGTCGTTTCAATTATGATTAAGAGGGCATAGCGAAATTTAAGTACCCGCATACGATCCAATAAAAGAGAATCACCGTAATCTCTGCAATTTGGATTATTGCTGAATTTATTGCATTCTCTGCGAACATATAGTTAGGTACAACGTATCATACATGCAAACGATGATATTTATTCAATTAAGATTGCTACGCCTTGCGATTAGCTTCTGTAATTTCCTTTTCACTACAATTCTTCAATAGATAAATGATCGATAGCGATTGTATTTTAATTCTTAGAATTTAAAGCCTACTTAAACTTAAATAATCTCAAGTCCGACAAGACCGTTTTATGTGAAATAGAAAAGTGTATAAGAAATGGGAAAAACTAAATAAACGAATAGTTACGTCTCGGCTGACAGATCAATTAAATCCAGCCTGATAGGAACATACATTCCAAGCCACGAAACTGCCATCTTCTTGCAGCGGTCCTTAACGAGTTACTTTTCGCTGTCTACCGATCCAACAAGAAAACTTATTAAATCCACGTTTCAGTGCAGTTTACCAACATGTAGCACGGCGAGCCGGTTGACAATAAACAAGCCTGCAATTTTCCAATCCTTTCCGTCTAACGAGCCCCCCCTCCATCCGACATTTCTTTCTTTTTTCTTCTTGCAACGAATCAGAATTCCACGAGAATTAGCTCCTATTCCGTAAACTTTTTCGCCGCTCATTCGGCCGTGATCCACACGTTGGCCAAGCATTAACGAGCGATTTTAAATAGCTCCGTTTTTATCCCCTGCCGTGCGTTCGATCGATCGCAAACCGCATATGGCGGCGCGGTTTTCTTGTCCGAAGAGGCAAGCTGCTTTCGTTTCACGTACAATTAGCCGACGCTGCGAACTGGTCTGGCGGGATGCGTGAATGGAACGGCTACGTGGAAGTTTGGTCTTCTACCATCACCGTTTCTGGACGGTATCGGCAACGTAAACAGAAATAGCGAACAGACCGCGCGCCCCGTGCGCGGTTTTGTTTATCCAATTAAAGCGGCTCCGCGAAGAGAGCTTCACTTTCCTCGGCATCGCCCGCCTTAGTGGTGGAAGAAGCGCCGAAGCAATATTCATGAGCCGCGAATATAAAGCGGTATATATATATGGAAAAGAAAAATTAGCCGCTCTCAGTCGTTTAGCATAGTCCTTCCACGAGCAGCGTGCTCAAGGAACGTTCCTTTCGCGGAATTTCTATAATTCTCGAGGTACCACGAATTATTTCAAGCCCTTTTCGGTGGATTTTTGTTTAAATTGAAAGAAAAGGAGTGAGGGTTGATTTTAATTAATTGTGTTTTTATTCGCACAGGGTGACAATTTGGAAAATTTCGAACAGATAGCACGAGGTGGATGGTTTATTTAAATTAATTATTTAGGTATCAGCGTGTGATACTACGCCTTTCCGAAGACATCGAGATAGTAATTACAATTGTACAAAGAACAGTAAGTAACTTTCTTTCTAATATCGTTGCAAATATTGGCGTGATGGCGGATCTCTCGAAGGTACCAAAATGGTAGCTTTTGCTCCTTCAGCCGAACACCATTTTACCCTCCTCAAAGCCAAATTTCGCATGCGATCGATTTTCCAAGCCATTCAATTCCAAGAACAATGCATGCGCCATAACAGTTCCAAGTTCGACCAAAGCATTTCAATTTCCTCGAAGAAAAATCCATTTTATTTTGGTCCTAGACGCTGCATGATTGAAAAGGTAGTGGCAATTTGATCTGTCCCATGTGAGTCGGCTTGGAACAGGTAATACTTTTCCTGTAGTGTTTTTTTTTCTTGTTCATTGAAGAGAAAACCAACGGCACCCTAGGCACGCACGTAGGCAAAACAATGTCGTCAAGTCCAGTTTGAGCAGCGGTCGTGGCTCCGGGGAAGCTTTAAAAGACGTTGCCAATGGCCGATGGTCCCCACAGTTGGATCGGTGAAGTGATCTAGTGGGACCTGCAGTGCGATCGGAGACATGAAGATCGCGCGTGTGGTCACGGTGAGTGATCCGACCACTTGATTCGTGAGCGACGTGAAAATGAAAAGAGAATGCCATTTCCGAGTATCCGTGTTAATTGTGATTTGGCCGCCATAAAATTTGTGCTGTTTTCTTAATGTTCAACGATAATTTAATATCGTGGGCCAGTGAGATCTTCGTACAGATGATGCTTTTGTTCGTTTAGATTCGATCCGATATACCCGAAGTTTTTACAATTAAAAGATAATAGTATAACGTAGTTGCATTTCAATTGGAGAAACTCTGAATTAATGTTTATCTTTCCATGTTCCCGCGGTTTCAGGTTTGCGCCGCATTAATATCGACTTTCCTCGGTGCAGAAACCGCGCGCCTCGAGAGGTAAAGCTTCAGCGCTTTGTAACGATTCATTTCTAAGAAACAGGCTGGAGAAAAAGTAGAGAATTTTTTTAATTCAGGCGGCCACAGTCCATGGAACAGTTGTCCCATACGAGACAGGACAATGGTACCGACCCTAGTGAGATAACGTTCACCACCCTGCGACCGGAAGTGCCTAGCAGCGAACAGAAAACGCGCTCCAGCGTTTATTCCAGTTCCAACAAGGGATTGATAAGAATCCGGCATGAACGTCCGTCGGAGATGCGACTGCGCGGTCTGGATCGACTGAAAGGAAACCGGCGACGAAGGCAGCTTCAACATTTTGGTTCTAAAACGAGTCGTTCGGCCCGATCGTACGAACTCGACGAAAACCACATCGATAATCAACTGCTAGAAGCCCTGCAGCCACCAGAGGCTTTTGATAAAGGTGCTATTCGTATCGAGCCGATATTCCGAGTGACCAAGAAGAGCAGCAACAACAACAACAACATACTCGATTCGATCATCAATATAGTGCGTCGAATAATCAACCCTCCGCAAGCGTTGGGCCCCCTCGTGGGACCGTTTCACTTCCCCGGAATCGGGGACAAGGTCTTCATTAGGCTCCTCGAGCCAGATCGGCCCGATCATCTAGTTGTACGATTAATATCGCACCTACCAGCCGCGGAGATTCAGACTTCGTTGGACAAGGTCGTCCCTACGTTCAGCGAGCTATCGGGCCACCCTGAAATTCCGTCCATCGACCATGGGACGATCGTCCTGTCCAAGGATGTATTGACCGACTCGTACAAGCAACACAGCGACGTTCATCTGATTTCGGCGGACAGCTCTTTGTCGTCTAGTAACAAGCTGGTGCAACTGGCGACACCGGAAAGTGTGCAGAGTCGTCAGGCTGCAAGGGTAAACGATCTCTTTAAGGGCGAACGCGTTACGAAGACGTACAAATTGAATTCGAAGGAGGGCGAAACAAGTGGGAACAACAGAGTGGTCAGGCATCACAAGTGGAATTCTCCGGCAGGGTCAATGGCCAAAAGTAATCACGTTCAGACGCATTTGAACAGAACCAAAGATAGCGGACGTTTCCACGCAAGTGGCTTCCCAGATACCTTTGGCCACGTGTACCATGCCGACTCGGTCCTCGAAGGATCGAGTAAAGAAAGCTCCGAACTGCTCGATTACCAGAGTCCCCAATACCCGAGAAACATGTCGAGCTCAGAAGTGTTTTACAGTCCGCCGCTGAATTCGTTCGAGACTTTTTCGCATTCACAATTTCCACCCTCAGCCGGGCAGCCTCGCTCGAAGAACAGTTCTAACGAGTTTCCAGAGAACCCTCCGAAGTACAGCATCGAATTCGCGAGCAAGAGGATGCGATACCTTAATATGGACGGAAGCGTCGAGCCCGCCGTTAAAAACGACGCGAGATACAAACCGTCGCAATTAGGCCCGATTCTGCCGACAATTTCTGCGTCTTTCGACCGTCAATGGAAGCCACTTGAGGGAGTAAGAGTGGCGGCGAAAGGAACGAGAGATCCAGAGACGAGTAAAAGCCATCATAGGATTTTGCAGGAAAGGAGCGACAATAATAACGGCACTGAGTTTCTGGAAGTGGACCGGAAGTCGAGCGATGAAACGGTGGTTTTCCCGCGAAACGCAACGTCCAGCAGGAGCGCAGGACAATTTGAAACTCGGAAGTCGAGGTGTTGTTTGCAGGAGGAAGATGAAAGGAAGGATACGAGGCTCGGGTCCGACGAACGAAAAAGGAACGAAGCTATTGTAAATAATTCGAGCCGGGTGAAATCCGCGCCGAGAAGCGGATCGACGAAGAGTTCGTCGCGTCTGCGATCGAGTCAGGGAAACTCAACAAATCCAAGAAAAGTCTGACTCCGCGAGGAATAGTTTGTTGTCTGGTTTCTTTAGCTTTTCGCCTTTTGCCAATATTTCTATGTTCCGTTTGACGAAGAGGTTACATAATCTCTAATTCCGTACTCGTTTGTTATATTGTTTTCGTTAACTTGTGTTAGCATTGCGTTTGGACGCTCAACTATGTACAAAAAAAAGTTACAATACTATTGTTTTGAATAAAATGCTTTTAAATAAACCCTGATCTCTTTGTTCTCTCATAATCTTTTCAGAAAGGAGTCGATTTAACAAATAGCAAAATGAATGATCTCAAACGAGACTACTTCCAAAACTTCCAGTACCTCAATACCATTTGCAAGATTGAAGTCCTTTTGATATCGCGATTTCTTTCTAATTCGAGCCATAAGCGCAGTGGCAATTATTTCATGCTCGTTTAAGCGCTGCGCAAACACGAGCTTCTTGCTTCCATTACTTTCCATTTCATGAGCAATTTCCACTTCTAATTGATGGAGAACCCGCGATGTTTAATTGCCCCTGTTCAGTATTCCTCGGAAGCGTTTGTGTTCCGACGATTCGTCTTTCCTTAATTCGGTGAATAATTGGAGTCATCGATCCATTCGCAACCTGTTCGACAAGACGGCGCACGCACTGTATTGGAAAGCGAACCAGTTTCCCCCTAATTCAAGCAAGTAACAAGTTACACTCGCCATCGAGCGTCAAATGAATTTCAATTTCGCGAAGAAAGCACGCTTGCGTGCAATCTGTGCACGCGATGTCGTAAGTACGATTGATCCACGATTTTTTATACTAATATATTCCTCCGGGAATCATCGAGGGTCTTCGCTGGTAAGAAAGTAGAAAATCGAAAGTGATCGGTCTGCATACCAAAAATAGCGTTCATGTCGTGATTCGCTTTAATTAAACGCTCTGACCGTGAAAGGCCAATGAATTTACGCAGAAAATTGCTGAGAGCACGCGATTTAAGAATTGCTCAATTTCGTATGCTGGTAAATCTGTGTTTATAATTAATGTGTTTATAATTAAGCGAAACGAATTCGCGGTTTCCTCTAAAGGAGAGACATATGAACGATTAGCGTATAGGAGAGATTCAAACTCGTTATGCTTACGGTTTACTCGTTTGTTATGCGTTCCTCAAATTATTTTCCATCCCAGTAACGATATCCGAACGTTAGTCGGGCGCGTATTCGCCGAGAACCGAACGGATAAATCCGTGGTTCGGTGCCCCCGGGGGAAATGCAGCGGCTTCCGCCGTTTCTTGAACGGGCTCACGGATCGTCGATCACTTTTAAGCGGTTAGAAACTCTCTGATCACCCGAGGAAAAGTTTTTTTTTCTCGCGCGGATGTCGAATTGTCGAGCTTCGTGGAAATGATTCTCGATACACTTTACGATGCGTGGCTTTCTGGCGAACCGATACTTTAATACCAGTTTGAATATAATAATAACAGTAAGACGAATTCGTTTTTATACAATTTCTATTTTATTACGAGAAGAATTTATTTTATATTCATATTAATGACAACGTTGGCGTCAAATTATTCGAAAGCAGAGTTTTGTCAGGTTCGCGCTAACAAAAAAAAAAGCAAAATATCTCAGACTTCCTAGAATATATCCACCCTCGTTTCCCATTCCATCGAATTCTTCAGCCAAGAAGTTTGTTTAATCCAGCTTCTTCGTCAAATAGGAACACCTTGCTCGTCACAGTAATTAGCGCACAAATGACGCGAGCTTTATCAAAGCAATTAACAGGTAAAATAGGTGAATACATTTTGTAATTAAAATTGAATAGAAAAGACTTTATAAATAATGGATGTTCGGGTAACGAGTATTCTAAACAATAATTGTTTTCAGTGATTCGAAGATTCTAGAAAACCTTATCGCTGGTTCGCATGATCCCAGTTGCAAATAGGTTCGTTTGGCGAAAAGCGGGCTGAAAGTGAAATGATTTACACAGAAATACGCGGCCGGATCTTCGCGCGCTGGGCGGAGTTTCTTTCAACGCCTTATGGAAAGGATTCGCCTCGTTAATTTCAGCTGGACGTATATAAACGTTAGAGTCGTTGCGACCACGCGCAGAGAGTGTCCGCTTCTTGAAACGCGTTGCCAAATATAAGTTGGTAAACAACGAAACCCCCATCTTGCCATTTTTTTTTCAGAATGAAAGGGAAGCTTCTGGTACGGCGTAACAAAACAAATGTTTCTTTTACGAAGATCGTATGTGAATTATCATCGTGTTATCGTCACCGAACGCCAACATTTTTTTCATTACACACAACGCATAATGTGTTTGTTTTAATTGTTCCTGAAATATTCTATTTCCTTTTCTCTTTGTTTCAGTACGCTGCTGCCCTGTTGGTGTTATTCGTATTGTTACAGCAGCCTGTAGACTCGTAAATATCGATGTTTCTGTTCAATTTGAATTGTATTTTAATATAGCGACACAATTTGTTATGCCTGCTTATTTTTTTGTATTTCAGCAGGAAGGTGATTATACATGTTCCCTACCGAGTGAAGAACGTGAAGCACACGCACACGGTGTACAAGATTATACCGCACTATTACGAAGAAGATAAGGACGATGTGGAAGACGACGAAAAATACGAAGCCTATTAGATTAATATTAGATTAATAGTCGTAAACTGCAGCCCAAAGAGTAGCCAGTTAATGTGCAAGTGACATACATATAAACAGTATTCTATGTAGCAGCTTTATTTAAAAAATAAATGTACATATTTTCATTAAAGTTAAGCTGAATTAAATTCTGTGAATAAGCACCGCACGAACTTCCCTTCTTCCCCTTAAATCTTCTATTTCCTTTTTCTGTTTCGGTATGTCAAACTCTCTTTACTTCACGATATCAAAAGATTTACTTCGCTCACTGGATAAATTACAATTCTTTATTTTTCATGTCCAAAGAATGATTGCATGAAAATTAAAAAAATTATGGCGAAAATATTTTATTTGGAAATATACGGAAATGCAATAAAGAATTCGTTTGTTTGTGAGAAAAAGCTTGTAGAGTGACTTACCAGTGTCAGTGGTAACGATTCGATTCACAACCTTCGATTTCCGTGCGGCAATGAACTTCGACGAGCAAGTCCCGTTCTTTCTGAGTCGTGTCATTCGAAGCGCATTAGCAAATGAAGCATATCTCGTTCGAACAGCGAAAGTGTTTGATCGCGCGTGAAATTTCGATTACAGCTCCGCGGTTCTATGACACTAGCTGCGATAGAGGGTTGAATATAAAGCAGAATCATCCTTGGAAATGTCAAACGACAGTGGACCGCTGATCTTGGCGTTTCTAACTCGACATCGTCGTCTGAAATTATGGTATGGACTAAAGAAATGTGTGTCTCTGTGACTGTGTAGAGTAAAGCTTAAGAGTGAAACTTACAAAAGTTTCGAGCTGTTTCTAATTAACCAAGTCTGTGCTTAAATTCTACTCTCCTAAATTGAACTTTCTTTTTAGGAAATCTTTGACTATCTGTGCCTTTTTGTTCTAAACCAAATCGTTATCTATGGAGTGTCCTCTAAGCGGTAAGTAATTACCTAAATTCCAGCAGAACATTCTCAAACTATCATACTTTAATGCAAAAATATATATTTCACTACTGTATTTTTCCATTGGATATCTAAAAAAAAAAAGTATCTTCAGCGCTTCGCGTTTTCTCTGGCAAAAGCGAGTCTGAACCCACAACTAATTCAACTCTCGTTTTCGCTCGTTAAAGGTCACACTCATTTCATCTTTCCATTTCCAGGGTGCACGTGAAAATTCTAGTGCCGGATGTGATCAACCATCACATTCACACGCGAACAGTCCTGCTCCATCTTCACATGCCGGTTCCAAAGAAACCAACAGCTCAGCAGAAACACGCGTTCCACTCTAACTGGAGCTCCTGGAGCTACGGAAGTCATCACGATTACAACGACGATCCCGAACTGGACCACGAAAATCATCACGAGGAGAGAGTGAACGCTAAAGAACCAGAGAACGACAAACGCCGTCGAAATAAACATTTCCCCGTGCACGGCAGTCGTAAAGGCTCTTATCTTCCTCAACGCTTTGCGGACGATAACGGTCTGGAGCGGAAGAATCGCGATCGCGATGGTTACGCGGTTCGCGAGGACGTTAACGATGCGCCGCCGAACACCGAGAATTTCTCTTTCAATTACGAGGAAGGGTACAGGAAGGGCTTGGAGACGGAAAGTGGACACGTTCGGACGGATCAGAAGACCAAGTTTCACGAGGGACAACAGGAGGAGCAGGATGACGCTGAGGACGACGGATACAACGAGGAGTACAAGACGAAAACGGACGCCGGGAGATATTTGGTAGATGACGTGGAGTACGAGAACACTAGGGATAAACGGGAACATGCACGAAAGCGTAGAAGAATTTAGAACAATTAGATCTTTGCAGCCGCTGTTTGTAAATGTTTGTACATATTTGCTCAATATAATCATTTTCAATCTCGTTCCATTTTAGTGAACGACCAAATTTGGTAAATATACTTTAAGTAGGAAGTATTAAGAAAGAAGGATTATTCATGGGTGAGCTTTTTCAGGTACACACACAATTTATTCAGCCTGCTCGCGGCATAATACGCATACATTGTACATAGACGATTGGTGTCGTGGTAGATAATAGAGAATAACAAGTGTAACGACAAGTCAAACAAATAAACGAGTAACAATATTTACATTAATAGTACGGAACTATGTGACAACGGATTGACGTGAGACTAGGATGAGAGGTAAGAGGCAGGGCAAATGAAAACGTTCGGCACATCCCGGAAAACACCAGTCAAATGTAAAAAAAAAATGTCACAGAAAAAGTATCTTCTATGAACGCCAAAGTGAGTGTCGTGTGATGGGGGTGCTTATGATTCCTTGAAGTGCGATATTCCAATTTTGCGCCTTTAAAATTCTTCGATACCTTCTATTTGAAACTTCCCTGAAAGAGGAAGTGCTTACTATTGGAAACTTCAGTATTTGACTCGCGTGGTACTCCACACCGGAAGTACGGAGCAATCAAACGTCTGGTTCGAATTTATGCATTGCAATATTGCGTTCACTCTAAGTTTGCACAAACTGGATGTAGAAACATATAAATGGGGGTAATTCTTTGAACTGCTCTTTGGTAGAAACGTAAAAAAATTGCAAGGTATCTCTAGTCGTAAACGCACTTCCAAGTAATCGAACGCTTATGAAGAAAACTACCGTAGTTCTAACATTGATGCAGTTAGTATCTAATGGCTGCCCCAGTCTTCGTGACCTCCGCCACCGAATCCACCGCCGCCGCTATATCCACCACCTCCGAAGCCTCCATGTCCGCCGCCGCCGTATCCGCTGCCTCCGAAACTTCCTCCGATACTGCCACCGTGAATGCCGCCACCGTATCCTCCGCTATCGTATCCACCGCCACTGTATCCTCCACCGATGTCACCTTCACCATATTCCTCGTGTCCACCGCCGCCTCCGAAGTGTCCACCGCCGCCTCCTATATCACCGCCGTATCCACCGTGCCCCCCCAAGTCTATAGGATGACCAACGGTGTAGCCCAGCACTTCGTACTTGTCACCACCGCCTCCACCGTGGTGGATGTGCTTGGTAATCGTGTGCGTGTGATGGATCGTCTTGATCTTGTAGGGAACGTGGATCACAACATGGTCGCTGGAACAGTCATTCAAATTATTCAATTTATTCGCCTCATGCAGAATGGAAAATGTATTGTTCTTTGCTTATTGAAGTCTCAAAGTGAATTTTCGTCCATTAGTAAATTTATACTATTCGTTGTGCGGTGAAACGGTTCATCACGTACGCGTTGGAACAGAAACATCGCTTTCCTGGGTCATTGAACGCGGAAAAATTAATTCGCTCAACAGATCTCGTTCAATTCTTGCTCTCGACGGTTCTCGGGGAAATCTACCTATCGATAAGCAAGCATTCCCAGGGAAAGTCGTGACACGTGGGTAGAGCCACGGTTCGTTAATCGTATTCCATCGATTTATAAACAGGAACATTGATACTTCGGTCTCTGTACTACGCAGATTTAGGGTAGCATTTTGTGTGATGGCAAGGAGAACTTACTGTCCACCATGGTGTCCTCCTGCCGAAGCCAAATTCAGCAACGAGGCGATCACAAAGACGACCTGAAAAAAGGTATATCAAAAAGTGTATAAAATATCGAAGTATAATTATTAATAAAACAAAAAGTTTTGGTTAGAGAATGAGATTTAATATGGAATTCTTTAAACCATTTAATCGAGGGGAATCATAAAAAATGAAACAATTAGATCCAGCATAAAAAAAGTGTGGAAGCATTCAAAAAATTGTAGCGCAATCACTTAAACAATCTCTTCTTTAACACGTTGCTACCTCGCTATGCTGCATCATCCCTTTTGTAAAATTCCCTAAAAACTTGCAACCCTCATTTTCCGTGTATCTCCTTACTATAATCGGGCACCCTACAAAAATCTCCTGCGGAATCCATCCTGCGAGTCGACTTACCGCGAGCTTCGCCATCGTGTTGCGCCCTGGAGGACCCGTTTCTTTCGTTAAAGCGGCGAAGCGATCAGCGGAGACGAGAATGGTGCAGCTTCGTGGTTAACTACCGGGTTCCTCCTGCGGCGAGTTACAGTTGTAAGCCGCAGGTTCGATCTGCTGTCGGTGGTGCACACGCCAGCTGCTTTTATACACGTACTTGATTGCAGTCGGATAAGAATGAAAGGGAATCTTTTGCAGCCTTAAGCCGGTGCACGTGAAAGGAGCAGGCTAATAGAGAAGCCGTGGTAAAAAGCGGAGGACCAACGCACGGCCCCTCCACCGTGGTGTCTACCCTTCACCTCGATCCACCGCGTTTCCTTCGTTTCTTCCTTTCCGTCGCAACTGGACGTACTTCCTTTCCAGCCCCCTCTGCCGCGCAGCCGCGCCGTGCGTTGTTCTGTGGTCTTTTTAATGAAAGCTGCTGCACTTGGCAGCGGGTGAACGGCCAAGATCAAGATCACCCGTAACACGAGGTGGATCTAGCGGTTCGTTTCACTTGTCTCCGGCGTCTGGGGACGGCAGGATCGACGCCAGACGGCAGCCCGTCGCATTTTTTCGCGACATGATCGAGACCAGTGGAGACGGAACGTGCAGACGGACACGTTGTCCATTACGTGAACCTCTGCGAATAGATTTCCGTGGCTCGAGGCTTCTTCAGGCGTTGCCTCTTTTACGTACAGTGATTCTTGTCTTTAAGGGTGGGCTTCTGATGTGCGGGATTTTGCATACTGAGATGCCGAGATGCTCTTAATAACTTGTGGCTGAGCTTTGACACGGATTTTAGTTGCTTTTGTTTTTTGTTGGGTTCTGAAGCGTCGAAGCCTGGATGTTGGTTCGACGGGTGCTGAGAGTTGTTCAGTTTCATTCCTCAACCCTGTATCGAGTAAGAGCCCGTTTTCGAGGGTGAATAAAGTTTCTTTGCTGGCTCATTGGCAATTTCTCGCAGCAACATTCAATTCATTGTATTCCTATATTTGTAGGGTCGCGTTCATTTTATTAAAGGTTTCATAAATTGCACAGAAAATTCACTTTTGGCTTTTATCTCTCCATTGCACGTTACATATTTAATAAAGGAACGGCATCAATCCCGACCACAACAAAGCGAAACGCGTTTGTGGATTCCATATCAGGCTCCTACTCCATCCAAGACAAGCAATGCTAAACAGCAGGGTCGTTGAACTATCCGCTATCATGATACAACAGCTCGCAATGAATTTCTGCTCGTTACCGCTGTCGCTTCACTCTCCGGTGCTTCTCTGGTAAACAACATTACGGAATTACCTCGATGGCATGCCACCTACCTGCGTGGAATTAATCGTAATTAACCATCTACTTGGGTGTTGGTCCAATCAACCACGCTCTCTAGTCGAAGCTTAATTCAATCATTGAACTCACGACGACTCGACCGCTCATCGTATCTTACTTGCATACTTCATTTTATTGCAAATTAACAAGAATCTAGTCTCGTCCCGATCAGCATACAACGCGGTGTTCCGTTTCAGAGATGCTTGCCAGGAATTTGCATAACGCGAAACGAGAAATAAGCGGCCAACGTTTGTACGAATACACGTATCCGGTGAAACAAGAGGGAAGCATTTAAGAAAGTTTAGACGCCCACTGGACCGGACGAAGGTTAATGAAAGTTGCCCGATACTCTCTTCCGTTTCCACCCTTCCTGATATCTCTTTGGTCACGTATAAGATACAACTAAATAGCGCATGTTAGCGTACCTACACATGTAGTGTACGATACAACCAGTTATTATACAAGATAATGTGTAAGATGCGACTGGCGCACGCGAACGTTACGCTGTTTCAGCGGATCGAGTTGCAATAAAACGGAGCAGCCGAATTATCGAGCAGATGCTGTGAACTGTGAAGCCTTCCGAATGTTACAGAACACGTTGCACATTGCACGCGGTTGATTTATGATGGCAACTGAGCTTTCGTGGTAGGCCTGATTCTAAACTTGGCCCTAAATAGGAGAAAGATATATAATATACAGGGTGTTTCGCTACCTCATGCAAATATTTTAGGGGTTGATTGCTGAGGCGAGACTGAACAACCTTTTCCTTTGCCAAAATGTTGGTTAAAGCTTCGCTTTTGAATTATTCACGAAAAAACACTGACCAACCTTAGCCTTAACCAACATTTTGGCGTAGGAAAAAGTTGTTCGAAATTGCCCGAACAGTCGCTCCTTAAAACGTTTGCATGAGGTAGTGGAACACCCTGGATATGTATGCTTAGCATTCGATTAAGAAATTGACCGACATTGCAAAGCTGCGGCTTCCCGAGCATTTGCAAACTTTAATTTCTTCTTTTTAATGTTTAGTTCAATATTGCTAATTGTTACGAAAGCTTCTGTTCCCTTTGGGATACCTAGTAAGAGCAGATTTAACCCTTGGCACTTCTTTGTCGAGTGCGACTCGACATTTTTAAATTGCCAATTGAAACATGCATTATATTTTATAATACATTTAAAAGTTTCACAAATATAAATTACAACAAAGTTTGAGAGCTATGTTTAATGTAATTAGTAAAACAAAATTGTTTAAAGTAAGTACCAGTCAAGGAACTGTCCTTTGAGGTACATTTCAAATAAAACACTTAAAATACTAGGGAGTTATTGGCAACGAAATTGAAAAATAATTCGGAGTGCAAAGGGTTAATTGTACAATAATCATTATGTTCATTTTGCATACGTTATTTAGTATTTAATTATCATACATGCATTATTAATTATTATGCATGCTTATGCGCTAATATAATTTGCCAGAACAGCATAAACATTCCAGTGGAATTATTTATTAATATAAATATCATAATTAACTGTGAAGGTTTCCAAAAGAGAAGCTAGAATAAAATAAACTCGTATATACCATCTTCTTGCACATACACCTGAACGTCTCTAACTATCTAAAATCCTTCATCCATTATTCCACTTTCTTTGGAACTCTTTCATCGAAGAAAAAAAAAAGACCGTGTACAAATTGCAAATCGTTTTCTGTAAGATAGAAAGGAGTTATATCGCAGAATCGTTGCAGGAGAAAAGAATTTCTTTCCCCGAGTGCTCTGGCAATTTCTTCGAGAAACGGCGACGTTTCACCGAGCGTCTGAAATATTCCCTTTCACGAAATCGATCCATCGGATCGCCCTGGAGGATTCCGAGGAAGATCCATAGAAATCGCGGTCGTAAACCGATCTGTTTGCTGACTAAGATAGCGTGCACCGTTTTGCCAGACGATGGGAGAAAGGGAAACCGATCGCCTCGGCTTGTAGATCGTCCACGGTCAGATCAGCTCCATGCATTCCGACGGGTGGTCGAGTGAAAACAAAAACGAGCAACGCCTTATCCTTTTCCTTAACGATCGCAGGACCGTGACAGTGAACTCTCTACTCGAGGAATTCCATTGGAATAGGGTGGCTAAATTCGATCTCGCGTGTTTGTTCATAAATACTACCATTAATTGAAGCTACAAACTCATACATTCAAAAATTCCTACTGTTTAAATCAAAGAAATTTTCTATACTATACAGGGTGGGCGATTTATATACACGGATAGTACTATTAGATTAAAGTTGAAATATATTTTAAGCTAATCAGTTTTCTATCATGTTACCCTAATACCTTTTCATAAAAAATGGCGAGCCAAGCAAAAAATGAGTCGATCTATGTAATGAGAAATATATGATTTCATTTAACAAGACAATATTGATCCGCGGGTGATTACTATGCGTCCATTTATAAACATACTGGTTATATCATTTAATATCCCCCCTCCAAGTCATTCAACTTTTACTATATAAATAAAGGAAATATTCCAATGGACAGACTTTCTGCCCCACCCTGTATATTATCCGTAGAATCAAATAATCGTCGTTCATAAATCAATGTAAACATAGACGCGAAGTTTTCCATCTGTGAAACGTTCAGTCATGACAGATATTGCCGATTTCCCAAGGTTTATGCGAATGCTTGTCCGAAAAATGCCATTTGCGAGGCTAAACTTTCAATGCGATCGCTTTCACCAGTCTAATTTCTTCCCCAACGAAATTAAGAGGTGAAGGACCCTGGGAGGTGTTTTTCCTCTCCCAGCTGCTCACGGTAAGAAAGTCCATCGTGTGGATGAGTTAATTGAAGCGAGTTCGTACCTTTTACATTGATGGGGCATCTTGTTCCCAGAGAACCAGTGTTTGTGGATTGTAATAATGCAAACGTGATACGTACATAAAGCGTACAGCATTCCATTTATTATTATATTTAGGTGTAAATATATGTCATTTAATTTTACTAGTTTGTATATTCAAGTACATACTATAGCAGCATAATATTATCGTAATTATAATATAAGTTAAATAGAAAAATTGTGGATGTAGAATTTATTAAGTTTTATACATTACAATCCTTATGGAAAATAATATTTTAAAATACAGTTGTAAAATAATATATATCAACACCAATAGTAATCCTTTTATTAATCTGAATAATTATTTTCTTCTGTTTGTCCACCATTTCTCTTCCTGATCATTCATCTTCCAGGACATGCTAATTTCAATCAACCCAAGATTCACCCACATAAGCATATCAATATCTTACACCATTGTACTCTTATTATACACGATCGTGCCTGACGTTTAACGAACAATAAATAAACATACAGGCTATTACTAGTGATACATGTAGAAAAATGAATCACAACATACGCCAACTTTAATCCAACAGGCATTCTCCAATTGACCCTTAATTAGCCCTTTTAAATTTGATGCCATTTTCTCACGTTACCCTATCTACAGTTTCCACCTCGCCGAACCACCCAGCAAGCGTGGTCGAGCGTGCACGCTCCTCTCACGCCTCGCATTCAGAAATCTAGGTCCCGTTCTTGTTGGTCGCGTTTTGGAAAGCACGGTGGGCACGGTCACGCGAGTTGCTCCTGTGCAGACTGCGTTTAAGCGCGTCCTAGACTGCAGCGCACGAGCCGGGTGAACGCCTAATAGAAGAAAGCGTCGATTTCCCCCGAATTAAAAATCCACCCGTTCCGCGGACGGTGGGCGCCGTGCTCGTCTATTCGTTTCGTATCGGCACGCCAGGCCTAGCCGCCCAATACCAGTTCCATCCTCGCGTAGATTCCACGTGGACGCCCGATCTCTTTCCAGGGATGCACTCCGGTGGGAGGGAACCGTTCGTCCAGTCGCGATTATGCTCTTTTTATCTTGTATAAAAGAGAACAGGCCTGCGCCGACCTCCCGCAATTTGTCTTCACCCGTTGGAGCACACGGAGCACGCATCTGAGTTACGGCTAAAGTAGCGAGGATCGAGAGGTACCAACGCTGCCATTTTGGGCCGCGGGATTTGCGATCGGGATTAATTGAGGATACGAAAGGGTTCGAGGTGTTGTTTCGAGGGGCTTCTGGTGACAGACACGCAGCATGCGGTACTCGGTAAGTTTAAAAAATTTGTTCGGGGGCAGGGGGGAAAATTTCGGGAGACCTTAACTGGCGAAATATTTGAGAATTCTCTACTGGCTTCAAAGGAGGTACATAGCAGGCTTTTAAATGTCATTTTTACGGGGTACGTAGTAGGCAGTAAAAGTAAGTACAGTATTTTCCGCGATATTTTGAGATATTGTACAATAATTAAATGAAATGAAAATATCAATGCTCAACATTTTTGCAACAACGCTAATCACATCGTTACTAATCGATTACTACTCCTTTCAGGCTTTATGTATCCTGCTGCTGACGATCAGCGAGCCCCTAGTCGCCTCTGCGTAAGTATTCACGCAAACTCAAATTATGTAATTCTCGTTTTTAGACCGTGTCAAAAACGCGAGCTTTTCACTGAAACACGATGTAATTGAAACTCCATTTAATTAAGATGATTCAGAGGAAGATGCCAAATGTCCATAACTTATTTTATGTTTTATAAGTTTAATAAAAGACCTGAGGCATTTTCTTCTGAATTACTTCATACAGGCTGTCCCAAACTTGAACGGCCAAACTGCGCCGCCGTGGTCTACAGACAAATAGAAGAAAAAGATGTTATACAAAGCTTCGCAATAAATGCTTTGTTACAGAGTGATAAAGAAATATTGTATGTAGGAAATAGGTAACGACGCGTTTTTCATAACAGCGCATAGAAGGCCGATTGTGTTTAAACGCTTTTTATAAAACAAATTTTGTACAAAGAATTGACCACTGGTCATCGCTGTGAAGCTTGTACCGGAGCACGAAGGGAACGGTTTTAATTGAGTTTTTAAAAATATCATTAACAACGTGGAGTAGTTACCATACGATAGAAATAGCATATGTATGTATCACATGAACACAGTCAACCTTCTGTTTGCTGTTATTGAGAACACGTCGTTGCTTATTTCATGTATGCAACATTTGTTTATACTTTGTAGCAAACCGTTTATTGACAAACTTTGTGTAACATTTGTTCCTTCCTTTTTGCCTGTAGATTGAGACCTCGCAGTTGGGTCGTTTAAGTTTGGGACACTCCGTATACGATTTTACTTGACCAGGGATCGTTCCGTTTATTTTACAGCAACAAAGTAGTACTGGTGATTCCTCAGCAAACTAGGCGAAGCATTGGGCCTGTCCATGGCCCACCATGGCGGCCTGTTTCGCCGCGTTACAGAAAATCGTCCCATGGCGGCGACGTTCATTATCATAGGTATCACGGTCCACCGGGACCCTACCAAATGAAGAAACCCGTCTTCGGGAATATACCGTTTCCCCATGGCGGAGATGATTTCGACCAGGGCTACGGACACGTGAATCACGTGCAGATCCCTTTTGGAAAGGGTATCAGTTACACGAATTCATATGGAAAGGGTTATATTCCGTACGATAAGATTAAGGACAGCTTGGACTATGATCGCGAAAGGTGAGAGTATGTTGTTTTTAGAAGTTTTTACCGTAGAAATTGGGACATGTGAAAGAACGGGATTCAACGGGTTAATACGACTGGCACTTGAGTGACTTGGCGTTATGAGTGCTTAGAAAAAGCCTAGAAAGGAATCCTGACCTAGTTTGTTCTAGTGTCTTGTAGAAAGCTTAATAATGATGTTGCGTTTAATATACACTTTATTGGGGTCGTTAATTGCTTCAGAATTTCCAGTAATTGGAGTAGTTAATTATGAAAAGATTATTATTATTAGAAATTCACATTATGAGTTTCACTAGAATAAAATACTATAATTGTGTGGATGTTAATTTCCAAGAAAGTAATCTCTGTCTTCGCGGTTCGCAACAGCCATGTCTGACTATTGATGCGTTACACTACTGCAGCCAGTAGAGTAGCTCCCTGATGCGATCAGTCTCATCGTACGATTTTCATGCAGCTCACCATATTATCGATGCCTTGTTCTTATTTAAAGCAGTCACAGAGCTTTACAATTAAAAGATTCTACATTCACAATCATTGATTCATTATGAAGCTATATTTCTTCGCATAATAGTCACTTGAACGTTCAGTAGCTTTACTCGACATGTGTGAATCATAAATTATTTTATACAATTGAATTTTGCTAATTATTGATACTATTGCAGGCGTCCAACAGTGAAGGAGCATAAAGGCCCAGAGCCCAATTACGCGGCGACATCGTTTATCTCATCAAGCTCCGATTATCTACCTTCTGGACACACCTACGAACATTCATCATCGGAAACCTTCCTTACTGACCCAGAGGGCTCGTTGGATTACAACGAGAGGCGAAGCGACGCCAGCAAATTGTACACCTCCAGGTCCATCGAGAAAAACCTGGTTGCAAATACTCCTTTAGACTTCGCCGCCTCGGCAGGCCAGGATCAACTGTTGCTTCTTCAACCAAAAGCCACAGATCTGTATAAGAGCGTTGTGTCTCAGCCACAGGGTGCCGTGGTGCTGCCAACAGGTGTCCCATCAGCCACTATCGGCGGTAGCAAAGAGGGAATAGTATTGAGAGACACGGTAGCTTTGGACGAGTATCAACAGAAGCTCCAAGAAATGACGAGATCCTGGCCACAGTTTTTTTCGAACCCAGCTTCATCTTTGAGCAACGGCTTTCAGAATCAGCAAGTGTCTGCTAGTTATACAACGGGCGCCTCTCCGTCTTCCAGTTTCAGTGGCTCCATCGGCTGGCCGTTGAATCTTGCTCAGCCAAAGCAAGGTTACGATGTTAAGGAAGATACGATGGAGCCAGCACACGATTTTAGAACTATGCCCATCCAAACTTCTCCGTACCACAGCTTTCCTGTTTCGCTGAGCGCTACGGTACCAGGTATCGACCAGGCTATTCATGGGTAGGCGGTTTAAAGAGGCTAGGCTAGGTTTGGCCAGTGTTGTCTACGCGGGAGAAATATTATGTACCATCGGTGTAACGTGAAAGGAATTCGAAGCCCGCGTATATTGGTTCTAAAAGTGAAAATAACGTCTTTATTTTGACAAGAGTTGGACGGCACAGATGTAGGATAGACGCTGTTATAAGTACTTTGACTTGCATGGAGGAAGACACACAAATCCATGTGTAATTAATTTAAAATGTTTGTAACGAATCGATGAGCTGTGAAATTGTATAGAATGGTTAATTCGATTCATGTTCTCGAGGGGTTGTAAATGTAAAATTACGAGTCTTTCAGGATTTCCAAATAATCCCTTTGTAAAGTTCCTTCAATATGGCGGCCAAAGCAGTAGGTTCAAAACGCTAATACTAGTACCGGTATTATTTGGAAAGAAGTAGTTTTGATGAAACATAAAACTAAATACGAAGGAGTATCTGTATTTGTATACAATTAGCTCGAGTCTACTAATACGTTCCTCAGCATCAGTGAAAGCAATTTTTGTTTAGGTATCATATTGTAGAAAGGTGCTAGATAAAATTCATTCTTCTCGCAGAGGAAAGTTGTTTGAAACTGGTAAACCGCACTTTTGTACATATTAGATAACGAATAATGATTTATTTTTATATTCGTAGAGTTAGAATTGTTTCAATTTTAGAACTTAAGTCTCTATCACCGACATTGTACAATCATGAATACAATATCCTCCAAGTTCTTCGATTGTAATTTGTTCATGCCTTTTGTACACAAACCGACACCCTTCCTATTCACAATATCAATGAATAATGAAAAAACCTTCAAAATATGAAATATGCATGCTTAATTAACAATCGGGCATCAATACTTAAATTATTTTTTGATAAAATTTTCAAGAATCCATTTGCGCGGCGGTTTTTTTTGCGCGTGAAACGGGTTTCATCGACGTTGGCACCAGCTACCTGCGCGGATGAAGCGATTGACCGGCAGTTCGAACAAGAGCGACATAATGATCGAATGCCACGATCACCGAGATCACATCCTTGCAGTTTACTTTCACTCCGAGGTCCGATGACCGGTTGAACGTTCGAAAGTCGAGAAAGTCGGTCTGCCGCGTGAACACGCGGGTTCCTCTTGATCTTTTTTTGTCTGTCGCTTCCACCTTTCCCGCTCTCGGATCACGAGAAGACGCCTCAATATACGGAAGAGGTGAACGTTCAACCTATGACGTTAACGACGCGAACTTTGGCTTCTGCATAGCACTTTGAAGAACTATAAGGTGAATGTACCTAATACCGCATATGTTCTTAATATCGTCATTCGTTATACCTTGCAAAATAAGCACCAAAATTTATTGAGTGCAGTTTCAATTATGGGCCACGTCGCCAATCGCAGCTTGCGCTGCCAAAAAGCATAGAGAGTCCAGTTCCGTTCCCGAAACTACCCAGCGGCGACATTTGCTTTGTTTCATCCGCGAAGGTATCCGAGAATTATCATATTAAGGAAAAAAGCGAAATCGTGGCGGGAGGAAGTTAAAGTTAGCAATTATTTTGCAGCTATTCATATTACTCACTAAAGTTACTCGTTACAATTTCTCTGTTTCCGTTTACCAAAATAATCTCAGGCTGGTAGTGAAATAATAGTAGCTTGAAGTAGTTGGAAGAAACTTTCCTAGTATCCTCCATAATAAGCCATTTACCACATTAGATAATATACTCTTCCCAATTACAGCTGTCTCGTTAAAAGAGTAGAAAGAAGCCTGCTCGTTAAGCAAATTAATAAGGCTGAAAGTTTACTGTAGACTGGTTGGAAAAACAGTAATCAACACTTTGTATTTTACTCAAACTGGACGAAAGTACTATAATAAATGTAAGTCGATGCCCATTTCCTGTTTCACTGTCACAGCCTCCTGGTAGTTCACGGGAAAGTGCGATTCCTCATCCCGACGGAGGCGCCGGAAGTCGAGTTTCTATCTTGAACATGGGAAAGGTCAACGGAAGAGAATCGTAGCCAGTTGATGCACCCACACGTTGCGATGAAAGTGCATTCGTCTAATCGATAATTAGACCAGCGTCGCTAAAAGCGAATGCCTGTCACAAAGTAGCTTGCATGAAGAAACTCGTCGGCAAAGAGACAACAATTTACAATATAATTACCACTTAAAGAAAGTAACAAAACTTCCAAATGCGTATTGGATGAGATATTGAACCAAAGCATGCAAACAATTTGTATTATCATATTACTACCATTCAAATATATTTCTATGACTGCAAATAAGAAAGTTGAATTTCCTAAATATTACTTTAACAAGCATAAATTTGCTTTTTAAAAATAGGCAAATCTTTCGTGGCACTTTTTTCACGCCTTGCTAATATTATAATTAAAATATTTATCAGAAAGTTTGGTCCAGTGTACCTGCTTGTCGAGTCAAAAATTTCTCCAATCTTGTACAAACTTTCTTCAGCTGCCTAAATGGCTGCACTTCATCTAGAAAAGTGCGATCGAATATTCATAAAAATTGGTGAACGCAGTGCTCGCGGACATTTATTCGGCATTAAGTGTTTTATCGATTCGGCCATCTTTCAGGTTGTGTCGATGACGGAAGTACCAGAGGGAAAAGCAAGATGTACACCATTAAGGATGAAGGGGAGAGTCTCTCTGGAGGCCGAAACACGAAGAAGTGAAAGGGTTTCGGGAGTCATCTCGAGTGCAGGGACCCGCGCGAGCATTCGATCTCTCCTCTCGCCTCTCACAAGTTACATCCACGGCGATCTTCTTTCCCCCTTGGTCTCTTTTCGTGTACCGCCACTTTCTATTTCGTTCCCTCTCAACAGCTGGCCATTAAACAACTCTTTAGTACACGCGAATCAACTGAATTAAACGCTGGAAATGGAAACTACCACTGGCGTAATCATGATAAGGCGGCAAGGTTGTTGCTACGATCTTAGATGATCTCCGTCACAGTGGAATCGTAGTAGCGGAGAGAGGACTTTCTGTTTTTTGTTTTTGTGGCCTGTTCCGAGGAGACTGTACGGCCGATGGTGTTTGAAATATCACCTCGTGGTCTCGTTGCGTCGCTCGTATGAACGTGCGAAGACCACCAGGTTGTCCCACTTTTACTCGATCAGGATAGGGAAGTGGCCGCGCGATCGACGGAGAGCAATTTCTGAGAGTGAAACCTGTTTCACGCGTGCAGAACTATTGTCACGTTTAACTAGACTTGACGATTCTGTAAGAGGATTGAAGAATTATTGGATGCAGAATTTTTGTAAAACAGATTTCACTACCGTTTAATTCAAAATGTCCGAAGTATTTTTAATTTGATATTAAAGGAAATAATTAAATTGAATTAAAGTAAGATTGAGTAAATATGGAAACTGTACCTGCTTATAATTTAAAAACACTATTACAGAGATGCATTCAACGAGCACCGTATTTCTATTACACAAAGTTGTTTTCTAATCCTGTTGGAGAGATTCCGCACGCTACAACATAGCAGTGAGAAGATTATCTCCGCAACGCATGAAAGTGATAGTCGGTGATGGAACGATGTTTAACGAATGCAAACTGGTTTCCGAAGCATTTGAACTATTTACCCGTAGAATGTATTTGCTGGCAGGTGATGAAGGCAATTGCTCAATGTAATTGTGCTCTTACCCTACGATACCACTGGCCTTATGTAATTTTCATTTCTTGGTCTTACAGGAAATTAGTAGGTTTCCTTATTGGTAAAGGAGCACTGGCACTGAACTTGATACCACTTGTCCCATGATCCAATCCCGCACATTTCACGCTATTGAGAATAGTCTGCTAGTCAGCATAAGAATAATGATCGGCGATATTTCTTCTGAACCTACTAATAAGCTCACAATTTTCTCCTCGTGGAATTTCAATAAACTACTCCGTAAACGAGTTCGTTGGTGTTATTCAGTACATTTCACAGAACGAAGAAGAATTTTCCTAATGGAATTCACTATCTCTGTTAAGTAAATATTTGCCTCGCAATATTTTTCCATCGGAGAGGGAACAAGTTTATTCCAGATTAAGTGCATCCAAGAGTAACAAATGAATCGATAAATATATCATTCTGCAAACTAGTTTTCTTTATTACTGCCATAAATGTATGCATGATGAAAAATAATCCTACATTTAAATATATGTTCAAACTGGAAACCCTCCCTTCTTAATGATTGTGATACTCGTCCTCGATTGCGAGGCATGTTCTTTCCACTTGATTTTATGCTGGAAATCGGGGAAAGCGTGGCTAGACATCGCCGAAGTCCTTTTCGTCGATTTATGCAACGACCTTAGAGGAAAGTGGATTGATGTACAGACGCGACGTCGACGGAGCATGATCGCCATCGCGATGACGACTACAGAACGAATAGTGAAATGGAAAACGCCGTGTTTTTGCCAGCGCCTGTGTGCAACGAGCGTAGATGATATCTCTTGCGACGCATAGAAATACCTGGTCTCGATATCGCATGGGGAGAGAGGTACATCCTGGATGCAACCAGCTGAAGAAGTGTCGACTCAACTGAACAACGCGGAATTTTAGTAGAGTTTTAATTACATTAAGATTTAATGTGATAGGAAGAGGCATCATTGAGTTATTTAAGATGTTACTGATGCAAATATTTCTTAAAGCAAGGATATGCGGTAAGAGGGAGTATAAAATGCAGCGAACCGATTTCTAATCTTGGAGTCCGCCATGTTTTTGGGAAATGAAAAGAACAACTAATGAACGGACTAAGAGATCTACAACACTTATTGTTACTCCTGGGAGCCAGTTTTTGCCGTCCAAACGCCTTCTCGCGTTCATTCCGTGTTTAGGTTAGATACATGAGTTTTCATACTCTTTCACTCATTGTTGAAGTGGTAATGAAGGAAATAGGTGGGATAGAGAGTAGGCGTGATAGTAATTTTCACCTGAAACCGTCTTCCACCTCACGCACGCCATTTTGGTGAACAAACTTCGATTTCCTTGTAACCCCGGAGTATCAAACTTGAAAGACGTGCCTGGAGCATAAATTTCTCTGATGCCCGGCTCTAGGTCACGGCCGTTCCTTCGCGCACACACACTCTCAACTGATCAACATGCGGAATGGCCCCTGTGTACAGGAGGAGAGCTCGAGCACGGTCGCCATCGAATCGAGCCTCCTCCTCTGCTTGGGCATCGATCTTCTCCCCACCTGTCTCTCTCTCTCTCTCTCTCTCTTCCGGTACTTCCTTCGGGCTCGCTATATATATAGGCAGGGTCCTTGCTGGGTACATGTGACAGTGTGTTCCTGCACATCGGGGAGAGCTGATCGAAGTAGGACCAGGAAGAGACTTGGAGGATCATGCAGCTGAATATCAGTGTAAGAAGCAAGGAGACTCGTGCTGATGAGATTCTGCGCAATTTGGGTGATGGACCCGTGCTGACGGGCTGGAGGACTTCTGTTCTTGCTTTGTGATACATATTTCGTGGCACCATAAACGGGGGGCTAGATTTATGTTGAAGTGTGGAGTGTGTCGTATTGGTGCCAGGGAATGTAGAGAATTAAAGGGTTGTAGAGTCTTTGTGGAATTTATTGTATAATACTGAGAAATTTATTAATAGCTTTGTGCATGTTGTTTCTATGACAGAATTTAGGGAGGGGGGATGATTTGTATTTTGTGTATCAAGTACAATAAATAAAAAATGTATACAACAAAAAAGGGAGGTTCCAAAAGCCTGGAATAAAATATCTGGGACAATTCATCCTTAATACCAATTAATTGTAACCGACTTAACGAAATATAAATTAGGCTGGCAAATGAATTTTGCGAAAAGTAGATCGACTACTAACTTAGTATTTTTAAATGCAGTTCTTTTTGAACCAATTATTACATATTCGAATAATAAAGAAAAAAAAGGGTAATGAGAATTTGTATTCACAGATGAGGTGCTTGATCTTCGCTGCGACATTGACCGTGGCACTGGCTACGTTCGGTCACGAGCAGTAAGTATGCTTCTATGATAGATGTATCTATGATAACCAGTAAACACGAGGCGCCGTTGAAGTCTCGTTTCAGTAAAAAAACACAGTAATATTCACAGGACACTAAACCAAACCGTTTACGTTCTAGCGTGCATATAAGGATCCACGTACCAGAGGTAATCCAGCACGAAGAGAAGAAGATCATAAAGTATGAGGATCATGGTGGTCACGATCATGGAGGTGGTGGCCATGGAGAAACTGTAATAATCACTTCACCCGGTGGAGATCATGGAGGTGGATTTGGTGGAGGACATGGAGGTGGATTCGGTGGAGGACATGGGGGTGGATTTGGCGGGGGTCACGGTGGAGGATTCGGCGGAGGTCACGGAGGTGGATTTGGAGGAGGACATGGAGGTGGATTTGGCGGAGGTGGCTATGGTGGCCACGGAGGAGGCGATTTTGGAGGACACATTAGCATCGGTGGAGGCGGGCACGATATAGGAGGTGGCCATGGTGGAGGCGGAGGATTCGGAGGTGGCTATGGCGGTCACGGTGGAGGTGGACACGATATAGGAGGTGGCCATGGTGGAGGCGGAGGTTTCGGAGGTGGCTATGGCGGTCACGGTGGAGGCGATATCGGAGGTCACATTAGCATTGCTGGAACTGGACACGATCTAGGAGGAGGTGGTCACTCAGGAAGTGGAGGCTTCGGAGGTGGCTATGGTGGCCACGGAGGCGGCGATTTTGGGGGACACGCTAGCTTCGGTGGAAGTGGACTTGGTGGGGGTCATGGAGGAGGTGGAGGATTCGGAGGTAAAAATAAAAAGATCGTTGAAACATTGTATTCTGTCTTGAAAAAGGACCATTTTTTCCTTTGCATAAAGTACTGTGAAAATATTTGTTCTCTTCAAACTACGAGGAATCATTTCGGATGATGTGCATGCAAATGATTATTATCTAAACCTTGTACAAAATGCATTCGTACGATTCGAGACGGTGTAAAGGATAATCGTAAAATATCTTCCCACGTTCTCTTTAGCCAATCTCTATAGCTGGCTGATTTGCAGGGAATGCGTTCCCTGTTTCTCCTCGTACTTCTTACCGGCCGTGGAACTCGCTCCGTGGGTTTTCACTTCCGCCTCGTTTCGGAGGCGAGAATTTGTTTCGCGCTCACCGTTATATAACGGTGTTAATGTATATTAACTCCCGTTCCATTTTGTAATACATATCACTGGACAATGTGAATTGCTTGACGAGCTGGGACCTGACCTTGTTAACACTTTTACCTTCAGTTATCTTCCTTCCGAAATTTTACTTGCGAGGCTTTCAAAATGATATTACAAGTAATTATAAAATGATATTTCAGGTGGCCATGGAGATGTTATAATTTCGAGTCCTGGAGGTGGCCATGGTGGTGGATTCGATGACCACCACGGTGGTGGAGGATTCGGAGGAGGAGGTGGATTTGGCGGAGGCCACGGAGGTGGTGGTTATGGAGGATCCGGTGGATTCTCTGGTATTGAACACCATTCCATTAGCAACAGCATATCCTCTGGCTTTGGCAGCAGGTAATTGGAATTCCATTATCACGGTACTGAATCAATAAATTAAAATATTACCAACCATCATTTTTATTTATATTAAATCATCTCGGAAATAGGGCAGCCATTTTTCCTTTTATTAAAAAATTCATACAAAGCAATTCACTCCTGAAGACTAATTGACACAGTTTATTACTGCCTATAATATCTCCACCGTATGCGTGCCAGTTTTCACTTAAAATTTCCACTCCCAATGGACCTTTCTCCTTCAGTCGTGGTTTTGTATCGAGATGCGTTAGCCATTGGATCATTTAATATTAATGTTTTTCGAAAGCTGCTGCCTATTTCTAGCAACCACATTGTTCTTTTCAGTGGGCATGGTGGAGGTGGTGGTTACGACTCCTACTCGAGCGGCCATGGTGGTTCCGGCGGTGGTCATGGCGGCGGATTCTCCGGCTACCACAAGAAGAAATAAATAGAAGTTCGACTGACCAATGTCATGTTTTCTGATCGGTTGGTTTGGCCGAGTTTCAATGGGAAGTGATCAGTGTTCCTACGTGTACCGTGATCAACACTGTCACGTGACTTTCTATCGCAAGACACCGCAGCACCACCAGTATCCACAATTGATCGCCGATCGAGAACGATCGTTTTGATTTCACCTGATCTTCGCCGGTTGACCTTCTTTCACTCTCTTCCAGAGATCATTTGCCAATGATTCTGATGATCATTGGGCGCTGTTACTTTAAGACAAACTCGTTTAGATAAAGTGATAGTTGCGGCGTTTAAATAGCGAAGATCAGTTTTGTTTAAGAACATGTCGATCGTTCGTACAACTTCGCCGTGCGTTCGCGCGACACTTTATTCAGTGCATTTAACGACTACTCGCGTGCGAATCGCATTTGCGACTCACTTACCTGATTGTTTACACTTTGCAGTTATCATACTTTGTATATATTACATACTGTGTAAATACTGTTATTTTTTTAAATAAACCGTTTTGTACGTGTTTTCTAAAATGTGCCTCCCTCTCATACACCCACTGCAGGCAAGAAATTGCACTTTAATGACGAGTTCGAAAACATTTGGTTTATAATTTGAGCTCCCCAAAAACTGTTTTCGCAAGGAACAAGTACTATATCAGGAAGTCTGGTTTGTACAAGACAGCAATGTAAAAAATGCTGTGTCAGAAGTAGCAAAAATTTGCGAAGCTAAAATTAATGCTAAGGCGTGTCAAAGTGAATATTAAAAACTTGTCAGGTCTGAAAATATGAAATGAAAGATTAGAGCGCCGTCTTAACCATCTGACGTTTTTTTTTTTGCAATAAATACGGCAAACTAGGAAGCTGCAGTAAATATACTCCAACAGTGCGTAGAGACACAAATGGTCCTAAGAGTAATAACATTTCCATCATCCAAGTTTGTGTCGATCATCGATCATTCTAGGAAGCAATTAATCGGGGAAACTGACAAGTGCCGGTACACGCGAATACCTCGTGTTTTTCGATCACCTGGAACGCGCACGCCATAACAGAATAATTCTTCTGGAATGATAATTGCTGTAGAGCACGGGGATTAGTTCGAAATGGAAAGTAAGCGGAAAGTGAAAGAGAAACAGATGTTATGGTACACAGAGGAGGACGATTTCTCCCGTGTGTACGTGTCTGCATGGTATCTAACACGGATGTTGCCCTTGATCTACGATCACTCAAGTTTTCCCGTTTTGCAACCTGAGCGAGATTCAGGGATCAATGGTCGCATGAACGACTGGAAGAAGTAATTCTTTTAATATGATGCCCTTTTTAAGAGTCTGGATTTGTTGCCGGTTTCTCGTTTCCTCGTTATTAGTCTTGCTCCTTTGAACTCTTTCGTTCTGTTTAAATTGGCATATGGGATTTCTGACTAGAGATCGATATAATCGATGCGATGGTTAGAAATTGAGGGAAATTTAACAAACTCAACAAATTTTCATACGAAATGTTACATTTAAAAGTTCACATTTGAAATTTAAATTAAAAAAGTGATTGTTATCCTTGGTTAATAGTTCCTGGTAATTATTATGCTACAATGGCTATTTCAGTTGCATAGAAAGAAGTAAGCACTTAGGAGTATCATCGCCATAGGCAAGTGAAGGAACTGAAAGTAATAAATTAGTGATGATGGATTGATCTCTGAAGATTCTCGTTGGGGTTCTATGATATAAAAAGGATCGCCACTCTTTTCCTTTGGCAGAAGAAGATCTTGCATATAACGAGGCAGGCGAAAGTAAAAACAAAAAATTGGAAATCCTATGCACGTTACCGTGAAATACCTCCCTTCACCAAAGATGTATAAGGTAATGCAATTACCATAATCAGATTTATCTAAAATGAGAGGTAAAATGAATATACAATTAATTTCTTCGCGAAGTCCTGGCCTTCAACTTCGTGAGTTACCGTAATGCCAGTAATAATATGTTTAGAGAGCCGTAATTCAATGGCGGACTTGTATATGTTATTAACATGCGCGACTGAATGAATTTTCTAGTAGTAGAGGTAACTGAAGAACGTATGACTTACAACGAATATTGTTAATTGCTTCCTCAGATACAATTAGCTAAAATTATTCTACCTCGTTATACATGTTATTAACTTTCATCGGCAAGTATCGCATTAATTGGCAATACGAATTACTTAATTCCAGGGGAAGTGGAGTGAAGATTGCACTTCTAGGTTCGAAGAATTTCTTTGAATTACACAATATTAGAATCGCTGATTTTCGTCCGATAAGTTGCGTTACAAATTATGTTAATTATACAAATATCATTGTTTAGTATTATAAATACTAATTACAAAAGTATAGCTATTAAAGTAATTATATTATTTGAAAGACAATTGTGTACGAAGTGTCTTTCCTTTCTAGTAAATCTCTTCTCTTTAAGCAAAGCTCCTTTCCTCTGCAACAACGTTCCGATCCAACTGCACAGACGGCGATCCCTTTCACACGATGGGCAAGATAGCGTCCACGACAATGATGGGAGGTGCACGTGAAATTTCATGTGCATATATAATTTCAAGTGAGAGCGAATTCATAGGGTTGGGTGGGGGTGCACACAGGAACTATTTCACTAGTTCCTGTACCGTTCACTGAACATGCTTCCGTTTATAAGGCTTGCAAGGATGCTAGAATTTAGTTCCCTAAGTGCAGCACTCTCGGAATCCACGCTCGGACAGCGATCTCGAAGCAGGCATGGCCAAACTTCGAGTACATGTGTGTTGGAATCCTCTTGACTTCGTTTTTCGGTGATTTCTAGCTAACGAAAAAAAATTACTGCCCTTCGAATAACGAGTACGCGAAAGTGAATTCTCAAACATCATTGTACGGTCGATGAAAATTACAATATCCCGTAAGACCTAATAGAAAAATGTTGTTTATCGTTCAGAATATTATTACAATTTTGTGTACCCTTTGAGTAGATTTAATTTTCGTCGATGTTGAAACAACGAATTGTAGTGCCACGACTTGATTTATTCTCAAGAGAGTATTCAAGCTTTAGTATGTGGAACTGGACGATTAAAAAGGGATTGAAAAAGGCCGCGGGGTAAAGGGTAAATACGCGTAGTTGAAACAATAAGAGGCGTGCTCCGGCGATTCGATAATTTCATCAGACTGGCATTTAATGAGGTGGCTTGACTGATCGGTATTCCAGGGGCTTTCACCAGAAGTCGTAGCATAACACTAATTTACGTTCTTCTACTCGTTCTGAAATATCTCACATAGTAGATTCCAGTTGCTATATAAGCCATGATAATTGTCTTCAATGCTACCTACTGTTTCCTGTCTCAAGTTTTTTCCATTATTATAGAAATCGAAGGAAAAGTTAACATTCCTTAATATTTTTTGCCTATTCCATTTCTGTTATTTGTTCATCGTTCTGGATGAATCGATATTTTTCATAGCATTCTCTTCTACTTTGGGAAACTTTGTATATATTTATAAATATATCTTTGTCAGGTTTCTCTTATGGTCCTCATCGTTTCAATCGCCCTCGTAGCTTCGATGCCGTTCCCTGGCGATGGTCATCACGAACAGTAATTATTTGACAATTACTTTTAATCCTCAATCGAGCATTGTGTTGAATAATTATTTTTTTCAGCACGCACTTTATTATCCATGTGCCAGAATTAATTCACAAACACCACCACACGCATGTGAAGAAAATCCATATACACTCTCACGACAAGGGCGACGATGGGCACGAACACATAGAGGAGTGGTGAAGTTTTTCCTAATCACCATTACGGAGCTTGTAAAATATTTTTATAGTATATCGTCGTTATGCGGTCTCGATTTAAGATTGCTGTGTATTTGTTATACTTAGTTATTGTTGACTATTGCTAGAAATCAATGTTGTGTTAATAAAATGATGTTAAGAAAGCGTGACGGATATTTATTTATTACTCGAACAGAAGACAAATGGGAGATTAAGTATTCGAAAGGAGATAAGAACGGTTGGTATTCGTTAAACACGTGTATTGTATAAAAAATAAAGTAACATATTAGAGTATGTACAAGTATCTTTGAGCTGAGTACACAGGGGTGCATACAGAGTGAAAATAGTCCTATGTTACATACTTAATTGACTAACGGCTGGCAGTAAGAGTTATTTTGTACTATTCCCTTTTCGCATTCTGTTGATTTACACGTATTTATGGGAACGATTTGGTAGGGCGAAAACAAAAGTAATGTCTTACGAAATTCTGCTAACTCGAACGCCATTCTTTTACAAATCTGCAACACAGTACAAAAGATTTCCTTTACTTCACAAAACTTCCTTAAAGACTAGAAATTATATTCCTTCTTTTTCCATTTTTTTTTCTTCTAATACACCCTTAGCTAAAGTTCTCAACCATTTATCATTTTCTCGAGCAATCCCCTGAACATATATTTTCCATAAAACACAATTTAGTATCGATAGTCAATTTCATTAGCTGATCATGACTCCATTTTCGTGTTACCAATGTAACAAAATATACTTTTGTTCTAAATGGATTGTTTGTAATTTATTGTAACCTTACCTAAATAATAACAAAGCCGAAGCGCGGTCGCTCGTACTACCACCATTTCTTCTCTTCGTGAACGGGTATGGGTACCGCAACCTTTTCGACAATCGGGACAGGCACGTGCACCTTTTCAACGTGATGCACTGGCACTGGGACGGGCACCTTTTGCACGTGATGGATAGGAATCGGAACGGGGACATGCACCTTCTCAACGTGGTGGACAGGGATCTTCTTCACGTGATGGTGATGAACGGTGTGCACGTGATAAGGCACGTGGATGCGGACGTGGTGGTGCGAACTGAAATCGGACAATTGACTTTCTTTCTGACAACGTATTTGTTCTTCTCTCACGTTCCATGTAAAATATACTTATGTGCTTCCACAACGATTAATTACTAATCCTCCGTACGTGGAAAAAATGGAGGGCGGCGAAGAGCATACAATTATAAATATTTATCAGTTAAATTGTAACGTAAGGTATTTTCGGATAAAGGTATTCGCCAGTGCAAGCTTAAATAGAACAAATGATATATTTATTTCCATGAACGTACCTGTGGTAGCCTGGCACAGGCGTAGACAAGGCTACGGCCAGTATTCCGAACACGATTATCTGCAACACGAACGTGAATTTGTAATTCGCCCGTACAGCGAAATGTGCAACGCGGAACGACAGGTTTTATGTCATTTACATGCAAGACACCGCTTTTTTCTTCTTTTTTCGAAGTTTCACTGTTCATCCTACGTGCTTCGCACAATCACGCCGTTGCAGGGTGAAAGTATGCGTTATAATATCAATTAAACACTCAATTCTACTATTATACTTACAACCACTCAATTATATCCAATTACGCTAAGTTAGCGGCTATACTAAACAATTTAAAAAAAAATGAAGATACAAAGGAGGAGAACTATGTTTTTAAAATTTGAACCCATCGCAAAATACCCAAAAAGATAAGTTTATTAAAATACCAAGAGGTGTGGAAATAAGCATTTAAGACTTAATACTATTATTGGCGAAAATCGACGTTAATCGTTCGCCAGAAATTCTCGACAATTCTAAATTCCTCGAATTTCTACCACAGCCGAAGGGGCGATTCATAAGGGTGGTTCGGCGCGAATCGACAATCATCGGGAACAATTTACTCACAGCGATGGTCTGGCAGCGCATCTTGATCGGCTCCGTTTCGTTCCTCTTCGTAGAAGCCAAATGTCGTCCGCTGGATCGGCAGCGCGAGCTCGCGAAACTTTGGCGAACGATTTGAGGGGAACGAAAAGATGAAAAACAAAAAAAAACTGCGGCGACTGATCGTACGATTGGCACGCGATCGATGTTTTACGAATGTCGATACGTTTCTGGCTTTGAACGGCCGGGGATGTGTGCTTATAAAGGACGAACCGAAGTGGCCAAAACCACCCGGTGAAAAGCCACAGGGTGGGAGAGCTAAAGTCGCTCGACATTACGGGTTACGTAAAAGCTAGGAAGCGGTCGCCTCTCTGGTTACGTCCGTTCCGCGCGTTCTCCGGCCTGCGTAACACACTGCGTGTACTCCATGTGTCCGGCATCGCTCGATATAATCTGCTCGTACCTTCTGAAACGGTAGAAAACCTGCTCGTAATTATGGTATTAATTCGAAGGAGCAGTCGCGAACTTATGCTCGCTACAACGTTACGTGGCCAATCGTGGAAAAATTCGCGATGGGTGCGCGTGCCTCCAACACGTTTTTTCGAAAATTATGAATGAGACACGCGGTGTTTGACAAGTGCTTAGATCTCCCCGAATTTTCGCCTTCCGTGTGTGTAATCTGCGATTTATTTGGGAGAGTTCAACGATCCTTGAAAATTACTTGAACAATGCGTTGAACGTTTTACTGTAAAGTGCTGCAGTGATTTGTGGAAAAATTGAAAATGGAACTGACGCAAACTCTTTGGCAAAGTGTTCAATGGCCGCCCCAATGATTTGAAATTGAAACTTGATAATTTGGCGTGTATTTGTCATTCTTTTACACAGACGCATTACACTGGGTAAAGGCTGCAGTGTTTTTTTTTGAAAGTCATGGTTTTTGCTTTTGGTGGGATTATTTTAATGAGGCTGTTGTTGAAAAGCATCGATTAGAACGGTTAGGAAGATGTAGCACGCTTTCAACATACTTATAGATGAAATTCGTTGGTGCGTGTTTATGATGCAGCAGGTAAACTAGTGTTGCATAAACGATGCTTATAAATTTTGGGCATATCATTTGCTTGTAAATTTAAATATTACGTCCAGCCGGTGGGACCGGAAGATATACCATCGCGGTTATACGTAACATGTCGGAGACACTCGAGGAATTTTTGCATTACGTGATCGATTTCACCCAAAATGGTAGTAGGATAATTTATTGCATATCTCGAATTATATGTATTTTAATTAGATGTATGCGTATGCGACATTATATTTCCTGGAAGTACTTTGCTCTGTAAAAACTATTTACGCATCCGGAAGATGTAATAATTCATCCAAGTGCAATGGTACGCGAATTATTTTAATTTGTCTGCTTTTTAATAATTGCATTAACATATCCATTTACATAGACTTACGCGTTTTAGCAGAAAAGTGAAATTCGATTGCGTGTGTTAAACGCGTCGTGTCGAAATCTCATAAAAAGATCCAATTACATTCAGTGATCGAAGAAACAGCGTCAATTGCTGTCCAATATGGCGGATGATATAATCAACGGCGACCTTAACGCTTGTACAAGAAACGAGAGTTACCAGTTCGTGTCCTAGTAATTACGATACCGCGAATCTAGATCACCGTCGATCAACTAGAACACGCTGGAAATTGAAGACGAAAATTGTACGGCAACAATGGGGGTCTACAAACGATGGACGCCGTATCTTTATTCTTTCTATAAACACTATCAAAGCGTAATTATTAATAAAATTGCAAGTTTCGTTTCTCTCGCCTTAAATATTTCGGAACTTCCCGCTTTCGGTTAAGAATTTAATCGACCGTTACTCGCTTCTCATTCTTGATGTTCGGTTTGAACGTTCTACTAAAAATGTTTTCTTAGAAACACTTTTGCTCCTTCGCAATTGTCCGGCATAAAACGACCCAATAGCCGTGACTCTCTTCCTCTTTGTCTACTTTGCCACATCGATCGAGTGTAGATGAAAATTAAATGGTCGTTCCGCAACTTCCGGTAAACAGAATTGCAGCTAATTTTATTGATTTCAGTTCCTGTACTTTTTAACGAGTACCCGATAATCTATCAATTTATTTTAATCGTCAGACGTTCCAGCGACCCGTTTTCTTCTGTTCAAATAGTACCTCCTCGATTTTCATTAAAATTGCGACAGACATTGTTCATGTAAATACACGTTTGAGAAGTTGGGGATTGGAAAAGTACCTTCTTCGGATAGAAGTTCTAGGTGGCACAGGGTCAACTTGATCGATGCGGTCAATTAGAAACGTTAACTTAATCAGTCACGCGGAAAGTCTCGATTTAAGAAGACATCGCCAATTATATGTATTGACACAGAAGTGGAAGGTCCCCAGACATAATTATCATCAATTAACCTGACTCAATTACGTGGAAAAATCTTTCGTATCAACGGCCTATCGGTAAGAATGCAATGCAGATGCAATAGGTAGAAAATATGGAATCGATTGATCGAGACTTCGCCGTCACTTCCGGTGGATTATAACGGACCAAATGGCTAGATTTCCAGCCTGTCTAGACGTCCTGTGTTCTTCGCGAAAGGAGTCAGTGTTAAGAGCAAGGTAACAATCGAGAGACCACGGCCCGCCGGTGTAACGGCCGTTGCATCCTTTTTTTTTTGTGCGTGCACCGCCAGCCAGTGTTGCAGGAAGCGGTGCAGGCTGCATACGTAAAATATCCATCATACAGGGAGAAAGCGTTTCGTAACCCTTCGACGTCTATACCTGAACGTATCTTGCGAAGCTCAGAGTCGTGTAGGGCGAAATGCGACGATGATTTTGGGAAAAGCAAGTCATTGCTATTGCGCAGTGATCTTCTGTGTATGTGAAAGTGCGCTAACGTAATTCATTGCCATGATAATTTGGCTAAAGAGATACATGAAACGAACATCTATCGAAGGTTAAAGGAGTTACTTAACGACAGTGTTGTCCCCCAAAAAGTCGCGGGCCATCGACAGATCGGAATAAAGACTATTATCATGACAATACTATTGACGAAATGTCGTTTCCTTGCTGGCATACGGAATCGTTGATTTCTCGTTTTGGGCCGCTGCACGCGTCGACAAAAAGAAGACATTTGCAACAGTCCCGCAACGAAATCTTCCTTGTTGCATAGTTATATTTGCTAGACGAATAAAGACATGATGGCGCGACAAGTTGGATAGCAATGACGAAAGGGCGCAGTGTTAGAACAGTAAGAAAAGAGAGGCTAAAGAAAAGAAAAAGTTAACGGCCGTTGCGGCACATTTCGTTTTCGATGTGCCGATAATCGCGGCCCGTTTACGTAAGAATCACCTGCAATCATCCCCACCATATCAAAACGCTTCTACTTCTGCTGCGTCTCGTGAAAGTCACGCCGACAAGCCGATTTTGAGGGAAATATGCTTCGGTTAGCGTGTGCAACGGGAGAAAATGAGAAACGTGTCCGATGAAAGTCAAACGTTGGAACCGATCCAATGCGTAGCGCGTGGCTAACCTGCATAATCATAAATCACCGATTAATTGGTGGCGCTGCGCTGTTCATTGGTACCGGAACTGAAACGAAGTCTACCGATCGAAAGTGGTTGGTCACTTAAGCCGGGGCAACTTCAGTACCGGTTCCTTCCCTTTGGTCGTTACGTGCATTACGCAACGGCGGTTCCGAAGCGGAAGGGAAATTCCGGGTCCGATATCTTATAGACCGTGGTTTGGCGAGATCGGTGCATACGCCGGCGATTTCTCGATGTATGTTACTTTCGAATGATAAATAGTAATGTTATGCGATGTAATGACACATGGCGTAATTAAATTCACGTAAGCAGGATCATTTTTTGAAGCCTTTCTTATTTACATTTCGGGCATAATGTTTATAAATATAAATGCAATCTGATGATACGAGCACTATCTTTCGATAGTACGATATAACAATAAAGTTGGAATTGTACATGTTAAAACTGTGTACTCGTGATTTACGGATTTGTTGCTGTCGAAAACATTCTGTAGCTGTCTTACCACATTTACAGATGTGCAAACATTTTGGTCAGTCAGTAGTACAGTACAATCTTAATTATAAAATAACGCGTCGAGTCTTAGTTCACTGTGGAACATCCTTAATCAAATACTGACATAACAAAACTTTATTAAGGAATTATTAAGGAACTATTTCTTCTTCTTTATCTTTGTGCTGCCTCCGGTCTGTGGCTTCTGCCAGTCTAGAGGCTTACGCCGGTACATGGGCCAAGGCGGTATAGTGACTAAAGCAGCCATAACGAATCCTGCGCAAAGGATATAAAGCGTCTGTGAGAATTGTTGGATAACATAGCCCCATATCAGTCCAACTACCTGTGAAAAGATAAAAGAGACATTGGTAATATTGCTCAAGAAGCACATAAGCCACGAAATATTTCAAATTCAACGCTGTACCCCAAAAAGCGTTATGATGACCCTGGACAATTTCTCCGCCCGAGCCTGGCCGTCATAGTCCTGTAAAGAAAAAATAGTTTCTTCTGGAAAGAAATTTTATAACAAGTTGGCGGACTTTTGACATATGGTGACACATAACCTAACTCCGTAAAAAACAAGATACCGCCCAAACTGCTGTCCGATATAGAAAGCAACGGACAGGAATTAAATATTAGAATGAAGGTTCCTTTGTAAACTCACCATATGCGTCGGGATGGTTTTGAAATATTGGATCCACGCACTCATTGTAAACAAATACCGCTAACACGCCGCACGAATCAATTCGACGCAACTGCAGTATGGCCGCGATGATGCATACGTGTTGGTCTCATCATGGCGCCAGTTTCGATGCATTCGGCATTAAGTTAATTTTCAGGGTAACATTGAGTTTGGATTATTGAAGGAATGAATTTGTGTTGAGTGCGTGTTAATAAAATGGGAGAAGTCTCTAAGATACTAACTTTCTTTGCGCGGGTATGAGATAATGTGCATCTTTCTATTTCAACAGGACGCAGGGTAAAAGTATAGTTAAGTAACTTAGTCACTCATACAGTTGATATATCATAACGATCTTTGATTCGTGATAATGATAACTTTACTGCGATGTTCTAACGAATTAACATAATCACTGACTTGACCCAAAGTTACGGCGCTACAACTTTCTTTATGGAATTGCTAGTTGCGCAATTTCTATTGTTTATCATTTTATGGATATAACGCGCGTGCACATTACGTGCGTTGTGCTTTCTAATGCTCCCGAGTGTAAATTTTGCTATTAGAATTCAATAGAATCTCATACGAGGGTATTTATTGCATACAAGGAATAAAAATTCAAATGTTCAACTACCGTACCCTATTAATTTAAGTCAGACTGACAATAGGTGAAACTTAAGACAAGACCATAATTTATTTACAGCGACTAATACTTTCCACTAGAAATAAGTTGTAAGCACTTCGAATCGATTTGATTCGAACATAAACATATCTGTGCATGTGGCCAAAGACTCAGATCACTTTGAATAGGATTCGATACCTCGAAAGTGTTGGAAGCATTTTGATAACTCGTCTAGAGAAGGCTTAGAAGATGCTCAGAAGTTGCTCCGGAGCCGGGAGTCTGGACTCGAGATCACGATCCTCGGACCCAGAATCCCAGACCTTGGACTCACGACCCGGGATCTCGGATCCTAGACGCAGGACTTACGACTCGGGACCCAGACGACTTGTGGGTATTTCTGCGCGTATTCTAAATCTTTTCCGGGCTACTTATCGAAGTAACCAAAACCTTCCATGCTCACCAAGCTTTCAAGATTTTCAAGGTATGGAATTCTATTCCGCGTGAATCAAACTTTGATAGCCTTGAAACATATCGAATTGGTTCGAAATTGAAAATCGGCTGTTCATTAATACTTTCACCTCCGATTTTCTTCACACACATCACCTTCTGCCGCAGCGAGTTCAGTGTTGCTATGTAGTGTAGGAAAAGGTTGCAATCGGAATTAATCGCAGTCGTGCCTTAGATCGTGTCGCTGATCGGTTTGATGGAAACTATTAATTAGAATCGTTCGTTCAACTACTGTTCGCAACGTCGGCAATACCATACATGTCATCATCGGTTAGAAAACGCATTCCTAGACTTGCAGCTGTGTGCAATACATATTTAGTTATTCATCGTTGTAGCAGCTTTAGAAGTGAAATCAACTCACGCGCCGTCTGTGCCTGTTCGTGATTCTGCTTCCGCGGAATTCGAAACGAGATGCAGTTAAAATGTCTCAAGGGCGACGTGTTACGAGAGAATTGAAATCGAACAAGAATACCGTCAGGTAGAAGTTACGAAATGTCAGCGGTTTCTTTTTCCTGTATCGCTATATGTCTCGGCATGTGAAATTCCCCCACTTTACAGATTTTATAATCGATTGCGAACTCAAGTTGGCAAATCTGTTTCAGTAGAAACGTAGACCGCCGTTCCCTGCGCATGCTCTGTTCTCACTTCCGCTTTATTGTGGCGCAGGTTGTAGAGAAGTTGGGCTCGATAACGTGTCTCAGCGTTCATAAATATTATTATTTATTCGATAATACTTTACTTGACACAAAGTATTTTACACAATGCACGCAGTTTGCGTTACATGAATACTGTACTGAGAATACGAAATATTCTGTCTCTGTTAAGTGCGATATAAATTTCTACGATTGTTTTATTTCCTTACCGTATAGTTCACGTCGAGAAAACGCATTCCTCACGCTTAATACGTGCGCAACAATGTTGTACATTTGCATTTTATAACTATGATAACAAGGTATTCGACACGCGCCTTTGCGCGGCATAGAATTCGAAATCATATCGTGTCGAAACATCCTAGTTTCATTCTTAATGTACTGGCGATTAAATTCCGCCAGGGCCCCGGGGTATTGTCTTCCGTAGTTAAAATATAAACTTTGTCAAAGTATTCGATCGATTTATTATATTTAATAGTCCTTACGAATCTAACTGATTGGTAACGCTTGGACAAATAACTCTTCTTAGCTATCTAATCGAGATGAACACATTTTATCTTGGCAAAGTTCTTCCTTAGAGAAGTTTCTGGATCTGAACTCTACGATATCGCATAACGATAATTATCGAATATTTTTCGTCGAAACATTCCCCTATCTATCTTACAAAACATTAAAATCTAGGGCTCAATTCCAAAGCGTCTAGCAATTACCCATCCTCAATATCTTGAAACAGTGCACGCATCCTTTCGAGGTATCATACGTCAGTCAAAGATCTCAAGAAAACGTTACACGTTAATTGAGAAGTTGTTGCTTGGAAGGCATGAATGAACGCCGTGAACTGCAACTCCGATTAGTATTCCCTATCAGAGTCTCACGACAGTGGTGTCCTCGAACACGGACGAGCTCCAGGCGGGCATAGACGACAATTCCACGTTGCACTTTGCAAAATGCACCGCATCAGCCACGGTGGGGAACACGGTGAACAGACCACTTTTGAATTCCAACAGGTTGCACTTTCTCATCATCTCGTACACAGGTCCTACGAATGCGTTCAAATGAAACGTCTTGCCTATCGATGAAAACAGTCAATCGCGTTTATAACGAGACACTGTGTCGACATTTGGTATAATTTGCATTTAAACCAATGCATCGCTGTTGCAAAGCACCAAAGGACATTGTGTCGCCACTCTATGGTACCGAACATGCGATGGAAATGCTTAAAGACAGTACTGTCCCGCTAAGTGGCGTCACATGGCGTCCCATGTGAAAGGATATAATGAGCAATATCAATGACACCTGAGGGTTTCGTTTACGATTTCGTTATATCGGTTCCATCGAGTCCACACTTCCGATACCTGGCCGCGATTCTACTCACCGGAACAGCCTGCGACGTACACCGGAATATCGATATCGCAGTACTCGTTGATCAGGTTTCCTAGGGTCGTTGCGCCTGCCAGATCTATGTGAGTCAACGCGCTGAAGTCTAGTACCAGCGTCCTCAGCTGTAACGTAATGACGAGGAAATTAACATTTTCTTTGGGACCAGCTTGGCAGTTTCGGGTCTTCCGTCTATACCTTCGATCAATATCTTTAGTACTATACAATTTCAGCCCTTGGTAATGTTGTTTTTGTGGCATTTCTAAATGACCAAGTCTTTCTTCCAAATAAACATGCGTTCTACAATATGATGCTTTTACCACCGAAATCTCAAGCCACTGAAAATCGACTTATTCACTTTAAGCAACAAGAAATTCGTTCATGTTCAACGACAACGTGCAATCTACATTCGTCCTTACGAAACCATACTTTATATCGCACCACGTCAACCTCTACCTTTTTAATTTCCTTCAGCTGGTCGTGCTTGAAGTTTCCGTTCGATTCCTTCCGCGGCGTCATGCCGGCGATTTTGTACACCTCTTCACGGAAGTGTTGCCGACAGGCGAAGTTCAAGCTGCCCGAGTAGTGAAATATTTTTATGCCTGGCAGTTCGACGGTCTGAAAGCACGATTTCCGCGATTAGTCGACTCTTTTTGGTTCCGAGCCGGCCTGTATCGCCTAGAGAAATGTACGATACGAACAGGCAAATTCATTTTAAGTCGAGAAAAATTGACGAGTATTTCTTTGTTGGGCAGTCAATGGAGAAAGAAGAAAAGGGAAGACTATTGTTATTAATTCATACGCCTTTATATCTCTTGCCATCCAGATAAAGCTCGGTACCAGGTACTAGAGCGAGAGAACAGGTGTAAGGATGCACGGCGAGGAAGATCAGCTTGCCGATGCAGAAGACGATCCCTACTAGAAGGCCGTATTCAACGTCCAGAAGAATAACAGTAATGAATGTTACAGCCCAAATGGTTCCGTCGATCTTGTCCAGCTTCCAAAACCTCTTCAACTCTGTCACCTTCATCAACATACCCTTTAGAGCTACCACGATGATGCTGGCCAGGACACACTAAAGAAAAAAGAAACTTATTCTTATTAATTAATTTTTACTTGTATCAGAAGAATTGGTATAGCCGTAAGGGAAAGAGTGTTGTACACAGGATGTCCCAGAACTCTCCATAGAGGCGAGAAGGGGTGATAGTTGAGGTGATTCTGAACACCTTTTTCCTTTGCGAAAATGTTGTTTATTTAGAATCGGCCGACTGACGAGTCTATCGAGTGCAAAGTATGTTACATTTTAAACAATTCACCAACAATTGAGGAGCTCTGGGACACTCTGTATTTTTTTAATTCAGCTGGAGTGCATTTTTAATTACCCTTGGTAAAGGTTCGAAGAATGGACCGATCCATAGTAAGACACTGATCAGGATTCCACAGGATATCAGGCTGGCAAGTTGGGTCCTCCCGCCAACAGTTTGCTGGATCAAGGATCTAGAGAGCGAAGCTGTGAATGGCATGCAAGAGAAGAAGGATCCAACTAGATTTCCAGCGCCCTAAAAGTCACCGAGGATGTTTTTTTAAAGAATATTAAGTATCTGTTTGCGAATGCGAGCAACATTTTTTCCCATGTAATTGACTGTGACTCTGGCTAGTGTTTGTTGAAATAATAAATTAACGCGGCCAAGGTGTCCGACTTGGTGAGCGGAAGAGAAGCCTTGATGAATTGGGTTAAGTTTATGATTTGAATTGACAGAGTGTAATGTATTCAATGAGAATGCATTGTTTTCTATTTTTATTAACGAGCTGATTATTATCGGCCGCGATGCGCTTCGGTGTACTTGAAGCTTAATTTAGAAATGCATTCCAAGTGGAAAGTGAATGCGAATCAGTTGCAATCGGTGTATTACAAATCGGACACTCTGATTCTATCATGTAATTATTAAGTAATTGCATTTTGAAATACAACAATTCAGTAATTCGGAGTGTCAAAGAGTGGGAAAGTCAGAAATTGAAATTCGATAATTCATGATGCCGTATACATTGTGAGCGAAAGCTTGAGGATGCGAAGGTTACCTGAGCCATGAGTTCTTGATTCGAATCGACCTCATAGCTAAGCTTCTGCGCGAAAATCAGCGCCATGGACATGGATATGGTGTAGGACACCATGGTGATCACGAAACTGTCCAGTAAAATGTTTGGGATTAGAGTCAGTGGCGGCAAGGATGGAACTGGCAAACTAGAAAAAAAGAACATAAGGGAAAGTTATCTCGAGGACATTGCGTCGTTTTAATGCAACACGGAATAAAGGTTGCAAACGGTGTTGTTTCGAGAAACACGGTTACCCGACTGGTATGTGGCCAACTGTTACAATGCCATAAACATCCGCCATGTTCATGTACACCGAGAGAACCGTGCCAGCAACCACTGCCAGCATCTCTATGGGAATCGGGAATGGGCTTAACTTTGCAACCCTTGGCTATAACAAAAAAGTGCAATTTCTTATTAGAAACTACGGACTCCAAATGCACTACTCATGAGAAATATCATTTTTTTCATCTTAATAGAACGAACAAAATCAATCTTTGTTAAATCGATTGTCACTTGATTATTAATAATGGATTTCTAAATTTATAATTGTAATTAGTAAATTGGTTTGCTTCTAAAGAGCACAAAAGATGATTCATAAAATAATGTTTGAAAGAATAACCTTTAGAGCGTTATTGATAACGAGGATTAAGATGGTGGCGGAGGACAACAAAACGGCAACCCCATTGATGGATCGGAAGTTATTTAGAACATCTACGTAAGCCTGTAAAAAATATTCAGAATGTACAATAATAGATTTGTAATAGTATTGTATTTATTATTATTTATTTTTCCCTTTGCTCAATTTACTCTGACCTCACTATTCATGTAATTATTGTCGTATAAAATAAATAAAACATTCTACAAAGTGTCCAAAAAGGTAACTGTGTAGGAAATAGTAGTAAATGCATTTCGAATACATTCCCAAAGTTCGTCTTCTGTTTCTATCGTATTTTTCTAAATCAACTCTTTTGCGTGACCCCATAAATAAAAGAGTAGTATAAGTTTGGTCTCAACCTTTTTGGACGTTCTGTCTATTATAGAAGTGACTTTGTCCGTCACTGAACTGACCCATACTTGAAAATTTCAATCTCGTTATATAAAGGAAACACAATCAGTGAACGTGTTTCCGCACTCCTTTTATCCCTGCCATTTGCAATTCCCTTATTAAGGCAACAGCATAATCGCTGAGAGTATTCCTCTCGTTTGCAAGATAATAGAATGGCGATATCTAAAGTTACGAAACTTTTTAGTCCCACTGAAAATCAAACTGATTACTAAGTTTCGCAATTATTGGAATACTTCTCCAATCAACCGCGCAATCGTTAATACTTTACTAACAATCTGCGAGATAAGAATCGGAGAAAATTCGCATCGACTCGAATCACTTATTTTCCAGTAATTAACACAAGAGTTTCTCTTTTATAAAACAATTAACGATGCGTGTAATTATATATAGGGGAGTCAATGAATCTACATATTTATTTGTTTCCACCACGATATTTCCGCGGAGTTCTTTCGTTTCTCAAGAAAGTACTGTGAGGATCGACTACCAGATGTTCCGGGACTCATTTCTCCGTTTCGAGGAGCAATCAACGAAGGAAAGTCCTCGTTGGAATTTCGTTCGGTATTTCATGCGTTTGTAACAGTTCCATCGCCATTTCGTTACGCGTTCACCTGTCTCCGGACGCAAAATGATACTCGACTTCCTTGAATCAGTCTTGACTCGTGACGGAAGTAGTGAAACAGTAATTCATGTATCTCGTATACGCTGAACGACTTATTTGGAATAAAGGGAAGCGTGATGAACTAAGTAGATACGTATGTACATTGTACATAGGTAAATAGCCACTTTTCCTGTTCGATTCTCCCATGGTATATCAAATACAAATGTAGAAAAATAGAATTTCATTTGAAGTAGATATAAAATAAAATAGTTATAATATTATAATAATAGTGCTACGCGATACACACAGGCATAAATACATTAATTATATAAAATTCTATGAATTTTCCACACATAGTAAATGATATTAATAATTACAAGAACAGTGAATAATATTTTAAATGGACACTTTAACAAATATTACAAGCAAATTGTACATGTACTTGTATTAATCAATGAGAAAGAGTATATAAAGTATGTGGACGATTGCTCGTTCATATTTTTTAAGTTCATCGAACTGAAAGGACGTGAAAATCACTGATAGATGCACACGCTGTTTCCACATTTATGCATGAACGGACGTGTTTGAAATTCAGGTCTATCGACACGGCTCGTTAATTCCTCGTGCAGAAGTAAATCCGCATAAAAAAGAATTTCAAGGATGAGCAATGTTTGCTACCGGCAGCGATAATGACCCGTAAAACTGGCACGGTTATGAGTTGTCGCAAATGCTTCTTTTTTGTGAATGTTTCTTCATGTGTACAAACGATTCTTTGTAATATGTAGCATGTAAAATAACATTTCATCTAACATTACAGTTTGCCCCGGTAATCGTGATAGAATCAGATCGAGAGTGATTCATTATTAAGAAAAGTAAACCGAAAGTGTAAAACTCAATCTTTTTCTTATATAAATAAATTACGTTTTCAAGGAAATCAGTTTTGGGCCCCATATCAGCGTAAGCACACAATTACTTTTATGCTTGCATTTGTAAATGCCAGCAATTCTATGATAAAATTGTCATTGCGATTATAGTATCTTATCATTCAGTCCCGAAAATCGGGACCCTTCTTACATAAACAGGAATGAGTATCGGCAATAGATACCTCCGTATATGACAATGGCACTTCAATAAAAGTATTATTATTCGTATATATTTTTCAATTGAACTTAGAAATCGAAGTCAACGGATTGACTTGTTTCATGCAGCAATGACAGATCCCTCTATGCGTGCCCCTCCTTTTATGGGGCCCTAGGCATGAGCCTATTTTGTCTAGTGGTTACATTTCACCGAACGATGCTATGTAGTTAGCATGAATCGCTTCATTGTTCCAAAACGCCGTAAGATTACGCAGCGTCATCGTATTAGAACAACGCTTGATAATACCGATTTAATGACCGTTGCGCATACGACAGTCGGTCGACGAGGAATGAAAATATTTGATTGTTGCGCCGGGCAAACGTTGTTATCTCATGGAAAAATTTCATTACGACTTTGTAAATACTTCCCCTTTGCACGGTACATCACATTATTATAGTATTTACACGATCAAAATGCTGGCTGATTACGATCTTTGGAAACAGTGGAAAGCTTAAACGCTTGGTCGAACGGGCGAGTAATTAACGAAATGCAAGTGTAGATTATTTAAACCAGAGTTCACTCTATTCATTTTCTTCAATAGACTCAAGCATATGTAGCGGTTGGGAGTGGTGGAAGGATGGCGCGGTAAATTATGGAGCAGGTGTATTAAGGAGAGGGCTTGCTAGAGGACTCGTCTAGTAAGGCTACCTAGCAGCCCCTTGTCTTAGACGTCAGGATAGTGAGTGATAGTCGCAGGATATTTATATAGGACCTGATGTCGGGGCGAGCACTTTCTAAAGAAAGTGGCAGCTCGCGCCAAATCCCTTTAGTGGCAGGAGTTGGAGGTCGCTACACATACGATAAGAAAGTGACTCCAGTGAGCAAAAAATTAGGAGAATCTTCATAATTAATAAAAGAAACTTCTCAATATCAATGATATAGAATAGAAATCATGTTGCTTCGCTTACAAAGATCAGCTTAAACGGTCCCCTCCGCTTCGGTATGTTCCTCAAGCCCAAAAGATCGTTGACCTGCGACGTGAACACGTGAACCGCGGCGGACGTGGTGAATCCACTCACGAGACTATCTGCCAGAAGGGAGGCGATCACCCCGAGTCGTAGAAGGTACATTCCCAACTGAACAAAAAAATTAACGATTCCAAATTATTAAATAAATCGTTCGATGTTGCAACGAAAAGATTGTGGAAGTTCACCTGAATCAAGGCCACGGTGAAGGTAACCGCGGTCGCGACTTGTACAGGGGTGTAATGATCGCTGGCCGAAGACGATAAATCATTTTCCGCGGTTGCGTTTCCGGTGAGCTGTCTTGGAGAGCTGTATGTCGTGACCACTTTTCCGGTCATCATGCAGATCAAGGCGAACGTACCTTGAGGGGGGAAGGAAACGACGATTTTAATTAATTTATAGAAAACGTATACTGTTACGTGTTTAAAGTTAACATTAGTGCATTCACCAAGAGAATTAATGAACATTTCTTTTATTAATTGAACCAAATTTTATTAGTTAAGAGTGTTCAGCTCTATTATTTATTATATCCTCATGTTCTGTAAATATGCATAATGTATTCAATTGGATCACTTTGAACAAAAATTACTCTTTGCTTGGTGTATTCGCTATTTTTGATCATTTGCTAACTTGAAAATGTAGCTTATTTTTTCTCAATTAAAATTAGACCAGATGCAATAACACTGAGTGAATTTGCGAATTTTAATAAATCCGTGCATGGGAGACCAGTGGCAAAGCCTCCGTGTTGCGTAACAGGAATCACTGGTTTATCCTTAACCCTTACCCATTGAATTGTGCCTGGAGGTGCCGAGGAAAAGATAAACCAGAACAGGAAAGAAAGCCATGTAGATGCCAACGATTGGTGGTACATTGCCCAATATCGCGTATGCCATTCCTGCAATATAATTACTTATTAATTAGACTGCGGATTTTTATGCAGATTCATGTTTCTCGAAAACATAGTAAAAACATTAGACCTTCAGTAGAAAATTATTTTACCAGTCAGGTATTTAAATAAAACACTATAGTTTTGATATTTTGTATATATTTTCATATTACGTGCATTTTGTGCAATTTCGCGTCTTCGAATTTCCTATAAATGCATAAGAATCCGCAGTCTACTTATTATCATTATAGTGAACAATCTTTGTCTTTTTTATCACCCACAGTAAAATATTCTAATGTTTTATACTTTGACAACTGTCCTTCTCATGCACTACTGATGGTGCGTCAAGCAGGCCATTGCCAAACGTTCGTACCTTGAGGTATATGCATCACTGCCACGGTCACTCCAGCAACGATGTCACCCACTATGTCGTCCTTCCAATTGTACGTCGACAACCAGCCGATCGATGGCACAGCACTTTTCAAAACCCCCATGGGCCTGACTTTCTTGCATTTCGATGATAAGTTCTTTAGAACTGTGAGTTGTATCAATGATAAATCTCCATTTCTGTTTTGTTCAGTTTATAATTTAATACGTTCTTGAACAATATAAATCATTACTATACTCGGATAATCAAGGCACTTATTTGCTATACTTTGTCCTCACTATTTTTCTTCGTCGCTGACAATGACACAATTTAAAACAATTCAGAAAAAAAAACGATATTGAAATTCATTCGTATTTTCGATAACCACGGTAATATCATTCAGCCTCTAGATAATATCTTTGGATAATTTTTATTTCCTTATTATACACGTTGTACAAAGCTGAAGAGGGAAGTTCGTGTATGATAAACTCCATTACTTCAGAAACTGTTCAAAACGTTTGTCATCGCGTTGGGAACATGATTCTACTGTATTTTCTATTGTATTCTGATGCCTCACTTCGTTAAACAGCAGAACTACTTTCCGCTTTAATTGCCGATGCGTGCGGATTATGCAAATGTTTAAAACCACTTTTGTTAGAAACGAAGCGTCAAATGATCAAATTTTGTTCTACATTTTCGACTTGTATTTTTAACGTAAAATCACCCTTTTCCGGCTGTCTTTCGAATTCTAATCTTTCTGAACCAATTTAGCAAGTAAATGCGATATTAATTTAAATCAACACAAATAATCTGATTCATTTGCCGATCGTTGAAATCCGAGTACGCAATGAAACAAGATACGACATATTTAACAATTCTCTCGTTCGACAATCGTACGGTACTCACGTGCTTCCTTCGGTTTCACGTACTTGCACAAGTGATTAAGCTCGTCCTGCTGATAGACCGGCCGTCTCACCGTTAATTCCGGGCTAGCCGCCGACATGTCGTCGCTCAGATAATCTGCGAATTAATCGAGTCACGTGTACAATCGTTTTCCCTCTGGCGATTCGAAGATCCGCGTAAAATTTCTAAGATTCCAGCCACGCTTTTAACGCAGTCGAACTGTTGTAACGTGCCCAACACGTTCCCGATAACATGCATTGTTACCAATAACTGGCGTATTGTAACAAACATTGCGAGTGGTTTGCGGTTGACGGTTCACCGTCGATTGCTTTCCGCATAATTCTGTAAACTTATCTCTGATGCGTACATGCGACGAACCGAGGAATGTGCTCGACCATCTCTTAACTTGGATCTTCATGCAGAGTTTAAACATTGAACATTTGGATCGTGCGAATGGGGCATTCGAAAATTGGTGTTCTAGTATCTGCGAATGCTTTGAAAAAAAGTTTCCCAAACGGATACGCTTGGAAGACAATTAATAATGATGAAATGAACATGGAATGGATTTAAACAAGTTTGGGACATTATGATGGACGAAAATTTTGGGGCCATTAGATTGACACTTGCCAGTTGATATTTTGAACTGCCTCCAAAGATGCTGAGGCGGTTAAAAATATTTATGAAAGCGACCTATGACAGAATCCGTGTCAAAGAAGAAGTACGCAAAAATGAGTTTGTAAATTTTGGAGAAAATAACTTTTCTGTAAATTATTTGTGTAATTACTTTAATTAAACTAATTCTCGAAAACTTGAATTATCCCGATGGCTAATTATCGAAGCCCAATATGTTTAACCCTTTGCATTCCGAATTATTCTTCAATTTTGTTGACAATAACTCCTCAGTATTTTATGTGTTTTATTTGAATTTTACTTCAGAGAACAGTTCCTTGACTGGTACTTGCTTTTAACAATTCTTTTTACTAATTATATTAAATGCAGATCTCAAGCTTTGTTGTAATTTATATTTGTAGAACTTCAAAATATATTATAAAGTATAATGCATATCTACATTGGCAATTTAAAAATGTCGAGTCACACTCGACAAAGGGGTGCAAAGGGTTAACGGGTATAAAAATATGAATAATTATCTTCAACGAAAGTTTCTATGTTCACGTGAAAACCGCGCGAACTTATCACTCTTTGCGGTCCGAGTTCCACTCGTTATTTCCTTCTTCACTAAAAATTCACCACTTTCATTTTTCTCTTATCAAGTTGAATCACTGTTTTATTAAGCGTACAATACGTATATTCGCTCTCGAACTTATTATCCAGGCCAGCTCGGCATAGAGCTGGCTGTAACTAAATTTTATGTCGAGTCAGGTTCAGCATCGGATAGCAAAGCGTTATTGGACCAGCTAATACAATCTATGGAAAGTTCAACAACGAATATAACGTTGTGTCTTCGCTGAAGCAGCGCGAGCGACTTTTTGTTGATGTCCCGCAGCAACATAAACAAATGCAGATAAACCAAAACAAAATCTAACTGCTCCGCGAGTTATGTTGCTCGGTGTGGACAAATTGTATGTACCAATTGTTGGACACATTTTGGACCATGCAACAACGAAAGGCAAGGAAAAGATCGTGTTTGTTTCATTGATCTTGGGTCACTGGAACCAGGACATGACTGAAGCGAGGATCCCAATGATACGGTTAACACGAATAAAGTATATTTCAGATGATATGCTTCAGTGGAGGCACAGCTTAAGCAACACCACGGGAACAACGTGATGCTGAAGGTATCGATGAAATCTCATTAAGCGAATGACCTGTCATGGTTCTGGAGACGTGTTAGCCCACTGCACCGAACGACTCGCGGTTTCGCTTCAGCGAAGCGTGCACTGGAACGTCGAGCGGCGAGTCGTAGCGAAAAATGCGGCTGGCGAAAGATAGTGGCGCGTTGATAACTTCCTCTGCACCGTCCATCGCTTACTAACGAATCGAACGTGAACACAGAGGCCTCGCGGTGCTCGCACATATCTCTCATTGGGATTCAATCACGTGCCGGCGATTCAGCACGAGCTGTCAAACAAACGCGAGGAACGCTCGTCGTTTAGATAAAACTCGGTGCCCGAGATTTTGCGCGCGATTCGTGTTCATTGTTTTCGTTACTACAGGAGGCTAATTACGGATTATGCAATTAACCGGAAAGGGGATTGAAGAAAGATGAAGTTATGAGAATGGTAAAAGAATGAATAATGGAGGAAGCACGAGAGTAACGTGTATTTACGCCTAGATAGAATTGTAATAACAAAAAGGGTGGTTCCTTGTGTGTAGTACCAGTGCAATAATAATATAAAGTTACAATACAGAACAATTAATATTATATCAAATAGGTTTGTCCAATAATGAATAGCTGAGCTCGTAAACTTAAATTGGCCGTTCCATGGTAAACTACTTATTTCCTTAATTAAATGGAATTTATAATTTAACACGCACTAATTGTTTAACTTTGCTCGGTTTCAACATATTGGGTTTAGAATCACTTTGTAGTTCTAGATTTAATATCACACCCATGTACATGCTTCACTTATTATTCCTATGATTCCTTCCACAATTTCCATCCCCCAATAATGCCTAAATGAGCAGAAATGTTGCTAGAGCGACAATCGGTAAGGAACACGTGTACTACGGTACTACGATCCGCATAGCTGTATCGTGAAATGCGTTTCGCGGCAGGGACCAGCGAAAGGGTTAATCAGTTAATTGGGTTGATGCAATAGCGTATTGGGCGAAGCTGTACCGCGCGACTAATTGGTCTGTTAGAAAGGGAAATTGCCGCCTCCGTTTAGTAAGGAGACTTAGTTCTTGTTCAGATAAAAACGCATCACCAAGGTTGCCTTTTTTTATCCAACTATTTCTAGACCGGTAGAGGCTAATTTCTATTTCTATTTCTGTAATCCGGCAGTTGTAAAAAATACAATCACTGTTATTCTTGTGTTAATCAATGTCGAATGACCAGCAACTCTAAATGTGAGTCGTTGATGCCAGTTAAGCGTCCATTATGGAAAAATGGTGACGGCATTTTTCAAATTATAAAAAAAACTGGGAGACAGAAATAAATTCTTGCTTAAGTCTAATTCATAGTTAACCCTTGCATAATCGAACTCGCCACTTAATATTAGTAACACGCTTGCATAAGTGGGTCAAGCTGTGCTCCACATTACGCCATTTAATAAAGGAACAACTAAGTTGTAGAAGCTAACTTTCCTCTGTCTGCCCCAATAGTCTGCCTCCATTTATTAAACAATTAATCCCATAGAATTAAAAAACCAACGATGAGGTATACTTTCTGAAGTGCCCTATTTCAAACACGAAAGAATTTTTTGGTGTTCTGTCGAATTGTAAGTAAGCACAAGCGTAAATGGTGGAGAAGTCTGCGAACGCTCCACGAACATCAAATCGTATCATCTGCGCCAATTTTTGTAGATGCACACCGTGAAGATTAAACGAAAATTATTATTATTATCACTCTCGCGCGCAGTTGTCGAACCAGTAACGTCGTGAGATCATCGAACTACTATACCAAGCGAATGGTATCAAAGTTGCATTTCATTTTGAAGGAACCAAGCTGTCAGCCGATGGCGTGACGGTGTAAAAATCGGTAAGAACGAGGTAAACTTTCGAACAAGTTAAGAACCCCTCTAACTTATCGCGTCGAAATCATATAAAACTCGGCTGCTCACCACGAACCTTAACAAGCTTCTTATTACTCCTCCTAATCTTGGTCTTTCTTTTCGGTTATCATGCAGCGAAAATGAGTCAGTCCTCTTTTCGGAAGCAGCAATCCTCTTCTATGTTCCAGTGGGCCAGGCCAGGATTCTTCATGGAAAAGTTGTGTAAAAAATGGAACGAGATGAACTCTTCGATAAAAGTGAGTTTCCAACTTCAAAATAGTGAAGAAAATGGAAAACGTTTGAAATGTTCAACACGAATAACTAATTAATTAGCCCTCGGGATGGGAGAAGACGATTCGTAATTTTGATCACTAGGAAATATGTACAATGGGCGTAGAAAATATTCGTGCACCCCTCAAGACGGAATATCTATTTTATAATTGACCCAAACAACTTGAGTTTTCGCAAGGATATAGATGTACTAGTTTACTAGACATTCTATTTCCGTCGTTTCGAAAAATATCGAATTGTTCAAAGTTATCAGACAAATAGGAAAAATTATTTTCTCAACTTCTTTATCTGAAGTTGTAATGAAAATTCAAAACGTTCCTTTTATAGAGGTAAATATGATACGTGCACTCTGAAAATGTTATCCAAATCAGTTAACGTTGCTCAGAGCTATAAATGTTTAAACATCGAAAATCACAGAAACAGCCAAAGTCAGGGATTTTCAACTTATTTTGCAATCTTTAAACATTTACAGGTCAGAGCAAAGTTAATCGATTTGGATGAAATTTTCAGGGTGGATATATATCTTACTTAGATCTAGAAAACCCATTTTTTTTAGTTTTCATTATAACCTCAGACAAAAAGAAGTTACAAAAATGGATTTCACTGTTTTCTTGGTAACTTCGAAAATTCTGATGTTTTCAGAACGACGGAAACAAGACGTACACTAAAGTAGCCCCTCTATTCCCTTGTAAACAATCAAGTCGTTTGGAACAACTATAAAAAAGATATTCCGTTCTGAAGAATACTTTTTACACCCACTGTATAGTAGATTCGATCGATACGCAAACGTTGGGTCGTAGACACGGAGGCGAACTAAAATCGCGAGGGACCCACGGCCAAGTACCACCAACAGATTTCACTTTTGATCGAGCGCTGAATCGGTTTGCTATACAGCGTTTCTGTTTGAATTTGTTACGTTTCGCTGTCGAGGACACGCTGTGCCCTACTATAATTCTAGATGTCATGCCGCCAAACAGCGGCGGAATTTCGTGAAAATGATTTACGAACGAGCCTCCTCTTATCTCTGCTCGCTGTCTCTCGAGGAATTATCAGTACTATATATTTATGAAAATGGATGACACTACAATTGCGATTCAATGTGTTATAATAGTTGTGTCAGTATGTTTCTGCCATATTATTGCATTAGTATTAATGTTAATTAGTATTGATGTTAATTAGAACTGATACTATTTGTCATTGATACCGGTTACTACTAAATTAATTAGCATTAATTACCACAACATAATTAATTTCAAGTTAAATTATGTACAAACTCCGATTGAAGCTATCGTTTACTGTTTAAATAATTAGCTCTGATCCGTGTGGAACAAAAATGATTCCGCTGTGCCTATAATAAATACAAAAATTATCGACGCTAAATGAATGTAATCTTTGTATAAAATTCTCCTGTCGTCCTCCTCTTCTTATTTCGCATGGGAGAATTATGTACAATCTACCAAGAACACTTCTGGATGAAATTTCGTCACATTTCGTAAAGCCATTTTCGCGACTAAATCTTTAAACCGTGTTATCTTCTCACGCACGAGAACGAGACAATATGTATATTGGGCAATTCGGCTGTCGACGGTTGCTGTTGTAATAACACGTCACGTTTTATGTCAAATATATTCCATCTACAAAATTCACAAGTCTCCACGAAACCTTCGGAGTCCGTTCTAATGACGGAAAAAACGACCCAATTGCGCGAACACGATATCCGTTGCCCAAAGTCCCGAAGCTGTTTCGCAAGGAAAGGAGGGACGCGAATTATTATAGTTTATATCAGAATTTTACGGTGCTGCACCGATTTCGAGAGAACTGTTGCCAGTCCATTAAATTGTTACCAATAAGCCATAAGTTGTAATGGCGCCCTTCACTATTTTCTTGTTTTCGCGACAAATACGGCTTGCATCGTGGCTGGATTATGCTAATAAACTTATATTTATTATGGCTACGGTAGTTTACAAATATTTACGAGCGACGTAGACGTGCAGCAACATTTATTGTTGTTAACACGTTTGCGATTTTTATTTTTACCGTGGCTGTTTGCGTTTGTTTGTCGTGCAGATAAGACTCGCGGAATTCGCTATCGCGCAATGGATTTATCTGCATCATCGAGATGCGTACGATGGTTATATTGGGTCAAGTGCAGTGGACCGTTTTTAAAATGTACAATGAGAATCTGGATACTAATCATTGAGAAGCCATGCAACGCTGAAAAATAAATGGCTTTGAAAAAGCGAAAATGATTGAAAACCAAATTTATTTAAAAACTAAACATGAATATTTTCATCAACATTAAATTTTAACTTAAATGAATCGGACGATTTATATAACCATTTCGAAAAGCAAATATATTCGACGACATTAAATGCCGCTAATAATGTCTATGTAAACTTTTAAAGTACTATCGTGTAGTTTTACCTTTTTAATAGTAATGTTCATTTTACTTTACCTTACTCATTTTAATACTTCTTACCTGAAACGAAGATGAAGGCAGTGGAAGGGGTTGCATGGTACAGCGAAACGGGACGAGCTTCGTAGAAACGTTCCACATTCTTCAGGTACTTAAAACGCTGCCGGCTTTTGCTGAGCTTTACTCGAATGTCATCTACGCTCCATTCTCGGGCAGCCTCCTTAAGTTCAACACCCTGCTCCCTTTTATTGTCAGCCAGCGGTAAAGGGTATCGCAGTTGTTGCTTTATAATGGAAGAGCCAATACGTGATCGTCTCTATAGGTTTTCCTCATGGCTCTCCTGACGAGGCGACGCGAGCTGTTAGATAACACGTGACCTGTTACAGGGCTGTACGCAACCCCTCCTTCAGTCCAAGTACTGAAAACCTTCGTTTAATAAAAAAGAAAAGAAAGTACAAATAAACTGAATGAGGTCCCTGAAAATTAAATCGATCAAATAAGTTGGAGCTACTTATGTCAGTTTATATCTTTCTTCTACGTGGAGTTGGTTTTATTACCCGGCAATTTGACTTTTCGTTTATTTCGTTATGATATTCGCCATTAAGTGAAATTATTATCAGCTCGAAGTTGATAAGAAATTGTTCTGCAAGCGTAAGTCATTTAGACATGTCTGATTAATTGTAAGCAGCATTCAACTTCCTCCGACTCAATTTTTCCTGCTATTAAAAAAGTAATTGTTGTATTAAAACAAAGTCAAAGAATGTATTATATGTTTGTAGATGTAGCAATTTCATATATTCAGTTCAATTTAAATGTGTAAAATGTTCGTTCAGCTTCCCAGCTGTAGAAACACGGTTGGGAGGCGAAGATTAAATAAATAACACTCGTATGGTTAATACGTCTTTTTCTACGTGTCTATTTATTATGAAAATATAATACAAAACATCCTATGTTGTATTACATAGATAACAATGCTCAATTAACGTTTTATTCCCTTTTGTCTTGTAACGTTACCATCCAACACTATGAGAAGCGATGTTAGGATAGGTAAAGTCGTGTTCACTTATTCCACGTTATCCGTCGTCATCATCGTAATCATATTTTTCTTTCATTTCGATTTTTCCCTTCATTTTTCATTATTTTGGAGGAAAAGGCCCGATATTACAAATAGAGAGAGATAGAACGTTTCGGAAGTTAGAGAGCGAAATTTGTTACAACAGACGGAAGGAACAAAGAAGAAGCGAAAGTATTTCGGATTCTATTATTCTTCGTTTCTGCCCTTTCTTTTCTTTTTCTCTTTTTGTAATCGTACAAAAAATTCGTTAGTCGGAACAAGTGGAACAGGAACAAGGGCGGGAGCTCATCTCTTCCTTTCGTTTCTCTTTTATTTCATGTCTCGCGAAGGGAATTTCGCTCGTCCGAGCTTCTCGATCGAAGAAACAAGGGTCTCTGGGAAACGGGACGACACTCCTCTTGTTTCGCGCGTCGACGCATAAATTGGAGTTTTGTATTAACGCTAGTTTACAAATAATACAAATGTATGTAAATATTCGTTATTATAAGTAATAGGTTCCCTCTTAGCGAGAAAGAAGCTTAAAGCTAATTCATCTAGCGTCACTATCGTTTTTCACACCATGCTAATACTACGTGTTCCAGGTGGTACCCGTGAACAGCCGTGTCGTTGATGGGTCGAGCGCTTTGGCGACCAGAAAGAAATAGAGAGAGAGAGAAGAGAGAGAGAGAGAGAGAGAGAGAGAATTTGAGACTCGATTCTTAATTCAAAAATAAAATGTCGTCAGGATATAGAAAACAATATTAATAGATAATAACAAATGGGTAATACATAATAGATGAATTAAACTGTATTATAAACCCACTGAAAGAAACAAAATTTATTTTTCCCAGACTAATAATTGGAAGGGTTTAGTAAAAAGAAATAGGTAAGAGGGAAATGCAGGGGAACTGCGGAACAGTCGAAATGGCGAATGGACGTTCGTCAAGACCGGAAGTCGAAGGAAGATGAACAGGGTCGAGATACGTTGCTCTCTACTCAACAATGTATTGTCAATCGTTTCGTTCTTGAACAGATAGCGAACTTAGCTGTCACAGGCACCGAGTGAAATACATTAGCGTCTCTACTAATAACACTATATCACTACCGTTACTTTTTTTTTTTTTAATCATTTCTTATTTAGGCGGAATTCGATCGACCAGGATTCCTGCGCGTCTACCGTGTGCGTCGCAGGAAATTTCGTCACGTGCACGACAATGACAAAACGGCGATCCATCGGATTCGTATCGCGAAGGGCAATAAATAATGTGGGGTAGATGCAGGGAAAGAAGGGGTTGCAACTTGCACGGCGACAGGAACCCCGGGCGAGCTGGTCGACCTAGGCAATTAGTGTTATCTATGTAAATGCTAAGTACAATTAGCACTACGGTCAGAATAAATTAATGACCATACATAATATCCACCTGTGGTGTGTCCTGTGTCCACGCTACGTATCCGGACGTTCATGTAAATTTAATCGTGCGTGTGTACTGTCTGCCTGTCCGTATCTTGTGTCTGTGCCTGTGTGTATTAATGTATCTCGTAAACGTGTGTGAAATGAAAAGAAGTAACGTGTCGAGTATCAACGTGTACACCTACCGTGGCGTCTCCCCTCTGCGGTTATGAATATTCGGTTTACCTTTTAGTATCTTTAATCTCGTTAATTACCTTTTAACTCTATATTGCTCTTTGTATTGCTTCGACGGCAGTATAGCCCTACGTAGTCATGCAAGGTATAATTGTATTATTTATTTATTTTTTTTTTCGTTAGTAGAAGATATAATATAACTGGTATCTCTTCATCGACGTTCGATGACAATTATTCTGATCGTAATAATGATAATAATAGCAATAAGAATGATAGTAATTTTAGTATGACAATTAATAGTAATGTGAAAAATAATCGCGATAGTAAAATTGTATGGTATGGAACCGCGATTGCTCATTCTCGATTTCATGTGTCCCGTCGGATGTCTCCGCGCATCCCGATGCTGTAAGCTGAATCACGCTAATTACATGAAAACGATCACGAATAATGCTCGAAGCGATAAATCATAGGTGATAATGCCAGACTACCAGTAAATTACTTCGATATATATAATTTCACCGGTAATACCGTGTCAACGTATCTATATAAATATATATAGTTAACTTCGCGTTCTGCGTGTACGGTTTATAATTTCTTAAGTAAAAGCTATAAAATATGGATACCTGCGCAATCGCTTCTTTTCCGCAATCGCGTCTCTTTTCTATCACTCGTTTCATTTTTTTTTCTTTTTATTACACGCGCTCAGGTTCTTTCATTCCTCTGTCCGCCAATTTTCATTAACACTCACTCTGTTATTCAATCGATATTCTCCCCTCATCGATCTCTACTACGAAACGTAGTATTGCTTCCTCTTTTTGCGCTCGCAACTCGCTCGTCGTATCGTCGCCATTTTCTTCGAACCAAAGTTCGAATACTATATTATATATAATATATATAATATTTTTTATGTATATAATATATATATTTTTATATATATATATAATAGATTTATGTATATCAGTGTAACCAGTGGTGCGCGTTTGTCGCGCTGCATCTTACTACTTCATCTTATATAAAAGCCATCGCTAGCCTCCCCGCCTCTGTTTTATTAATTGTAATAACTTTGACTAAATCATTTTATATCAGGCTCACTGCGTCTATGGTGTGCCCGAGTGTTCAATGGCTAATACGGATAGGTGTGCGCATGCACGCGCGCGTGTAGGAATTATCGTTTATCTACGCTACGGCTAACCGCACAAACACACTTCCCCGCGCACGCTTTCTTTTTCCCTTCTAGTCTTCGCTAATTATTTACTGTTCTTTAATTGTCGCTAACGAATGGCAAATGCTTATTTACTACGTGTGTAGGTGTCTCGTAATCCAGACTTGTGTGTCGGTGTGTGTGTGCGTGTGTGTGTATGATCCTGCGCGCCGCTAAGTCGTCGTTACAATTAAAATTATTAAGGTTAAAAAGTTCGTCGGCCTATTCAACTTTTTTTTTCTGCGCCGTTATTAGTATTTATATTAATCGGTCGCGAGGGTCCCTCAGTCGAGGATTCCGCGACCGTCTACGAAGTTATTGCTTTTGAATACCCCGGCTTCCATGGGAGCATCCAATTGGAACAATATCCTGTAAATATCAGTCGCGCTTTGGAGGAGGCAGGGATTTTTCAGGCGGTTTAATCGTTTTCGTTTCTGTTCGATTGGTGTGTGTCGTTTCTTTCCCTCAAGGATACTATCACAATGCATACAATATCGATATCTATATGCGTAATAGGTAAGATTAAGGTTCACCTTATATCACATCCGTCCCTAACGCGCCGTGGTTCACGCGGCGCAGAGTTCACGAGGACGTTGAGCGAGACACTTTGGAAGCACGATTTTTGCGGTTAAACAATTATTTTCCGGTGGTGCACAGAGTAAGTTTCATAAAAGCTTCCAAGCCGTAACATTTCGTATTTTCAAATTATTTTCTGCAACATTTGAATATTTCGATGTTCAAACCTCCTTATTCAACTAAATTAGTCGGAAAATATTCGCTTTGGGCGCCATCCGTTCATCCCCGTGACACTCGAACGATGCGCCACGGCGATTAACTCGTTAATTTAGGTTCGCAATCAATAATAACAATAACAGTCCGCGATCATTATCGTCGTCCTCGTAGTCGTTGCTAATAATTGGTACTCGCGAGCGTTTGTGATGTCGGATCGCAGCTCGATATCGCTTCGTCGTTCACATTTTTTATTCTCTCACATATGCGTATGTATCCAGTTCGTCGCTTCGATTTAATCTGTAATTGACACTGTCCGTACTCGTTGGAACGCATAAATACACGCTAACGAATAATTTTTACTTTTACTGATGTATATAGGCACTTTTTACTTCGTTCTCCTTCTCTTTTGCTTTCTCTCTCTCTCTCTCCCCCTCATTCTTACTTTTTCTTTCGCGTCATTCCTTTCATGCTTCTCTCTCTCTCTCTCTCTCTCTCTCTCTTTCTTTCTCCCGCTCTCGTTCTTGGTCTTATACTATTCCCGAACGACAAACTGTTCTACAACTTCTACCAACCAGGTTAGGTTTCCATTCTTTCGGTAAGCTCGCAGCTCCGAAAACCGATCTTGTGTTCAGACAGTGGTTTCTTAAAGCTAGAAACGCCACGAAATCTCACGCGTATCACTTCGACGAACAATTGTCAAATCGTCTCTGTTAGCAATATTCTTTCCATTTACGAAAAGGTATCGAGATAGTGAAAGAAGAAATTGAAAGGAGGGGAAGGGGCGGGAGAACAGCATCGTTTCCCACAATTTCTATCAAACTTTTTCGATCGCTTCACCAATTGTGTGGCAGATGGCAAACGTTTGTTGTTTCTTTTTTAAAGGACAGTGATAATTAGATCAATTGATAGAGGACAGTAGAGCCACATGGAAGTGGAAAGCAGAAGTCGAAACAGGAAATGATGTAGCGACAGATAGGATATTTTCGAGCGAGAGTTTTCCGTTACATTTTCCCACCTGTTTTCTGGACGTGGTAAGTCGAATATTACTGATTGCACTGAGGCGAGTAAAGGATTAATTTTCTCACAATTAAATCTATCTGCTTGAAATACAATGAAGGAATGTCGATATTTTTTAAAAATATACAATAGAAAGTATAGAACAGTAACAAACTATTAGTTAACATTTGCTCATTTCTATGAAACATAAATAATGTCGTGAGATTTCAACGTCCACAAAACGTTAGTGTCATTACAAACGACGCGCATACGCGTGTATGTGTTCCTTGGATGTTTAATTATTAATTGCGAACGCTTTGTAAATTTTGCGACTGATGTTTGTCGCGCACACATATGTGCACATTGCAGACGAAGCGGAAAGTACAGTGAACAGTAAGAGTCGTAGAGAGGAAAAGTCTTTGTGACACATGAAGCAATAGAAGTGATCATTGATACATCCAAAATTCGGTAATGATCACTTTTGTTCGATCTCCTTTTGTTAACCGAAAATGCGCGCGATCAATATCGAAGAGTGAAGAAAGCGACAATTGTTTAAAAGTAGTTGCGATCGTAGACTACGTAACATTCTTTTCTGTTTTTCTTCACTTTGTACTTATTATCACTGCTATAAACGATTTTAACTGGCTACGGTCGATAATTAATCTAACGAGACCCTTACTTATTGACTCGTTATTGACTCGTTTCTAGTTCTTGAGCAATCCTGATCGATCGATCACGCGCATCTTTGGTCAGCCATTTGTGTTCAGGTGTCACTTCTAGAACGAGTTACACGGGAACCCGGAGTTTCTTTCGAAATGATCACTTTGTGAAGTAATAAGTTATTGCTTATGTAAATAATTTCGCGACAATGACTCAACAGGATGCTCGGACTCTCGTAGTTGCCTTAGTTATCATTGAGCATATTTATTATGAATACCGGAAGAATATGTACAAGCCTTTCTTCCAGTATCTAAGGATGTTTCTCTATATACATATCGTTAATGAAATAACGAACCATGTTGTATTGATCTTGTTCATACACAAGTTTCCGGAGCATCGATCGAGTCACGTTGCAAACTTCACACGCAACATATCGTGTTACCGAATATGGTCGATCATCAAAGCTTCCACATTTAACGGTGTTCGAATATTTGTACATAGTTATGGACATTCCACGCGAGAAATTATTCTATATTCACGGTATTGCTTCTCTGACTTGACTGGAGTCACGACTAGTTCTATTATCAGACACGAGCCGAATCGTTAATTTACCAGCGAAATAAAGTATCACCTTTTTCATATTTGAGCTCGCGTCGAAGCGCCAGGAACTACGGGCCTTCGCTGTCGCTTCGACGATCGTCCGAATGGTCCAGTCGTTTCAATTTAAAAAACATGGAGGTTACGTTCCATATATTAATGTTATTGACGCGATTTCTTATCCTCTTAGCGAGTATTACACCGAGTACAATTGAACATCTAATACATCATTTTTCTCTTACGCCATCGACATTAAACATCAATAGACATACATGTGGTTGCACAAGTAGCCATTTAGTCTCGTGTTTGAGCGTTATTATTGCTGTCCAGTTGCGTGCAAATACTTGTTTCCCTGACACGTTACATGAAAGCGAATAATTTGCATGCAAGATAATAATTCACGAAACTGATGTCCACTATGCAGTTTTTTTTTTACCAACAGCTCAACAACTTCAAATGCAAGTTCGATAAAACCTCTTCCCCTTTTTTTAAGCGTTGCTACTAAATTGTTTATCGATGTATATTTTTTTTCTCCAAAGAAAACGGAAATTTTCAAAGAACGAATATGCTTTTAAGTTTTCGATTAATTTGATCACCCATCAGGTTCCCTTCTCTCTTTAAGGCTCTTCGATTCAGTATTTCGTTGCATTTAATTATCCGCGATCTCCTATCGTTTAGCCCTTGACCGTACGGTTCATATAGTAATTCGTGTGAAGATGCGAGAATTTAGCAATTTTGTGTCTTACCTTCGCCCCATGTCAAGTAGTTTCGAAAACTACTGAAGTTGGGTTATCTGGTCCAAATAACGTTTAAAGATTGATCGTGTACGAAACTCATATGTCGTTACCCCAGTTTCTGCTTTATCGGAAAGTAGAAATTAGCTTTTCAATATCGGAACAAATTCAATGATTAATTTAGATCCCCCCTCCCGACGGAATTACACGTTAGCTGTTGTTACGATTAATAACAATTGCTATCATCGTGGGTTGATCAATAGGCGATGTCGCCAGCACTAGTTATATTGGCAGCCCTGATCAATACCAATTTCAGACAATAGTACCATTGACGCGCATATACGATTTACACTGCTGTGTTCTGTATGCAGAGCTTGTAATCGCTTACTATCTTGTGCTGAGCATGTATAACTGCTATCGATATGCTGCAGTGAGTCATTTGCTAGCTAGAAATATTTTTGATAGCATCAGTAGAACCGGGGGACCGTACAAAAGACCGAGATCACAAGTGTTCACCACGAAATAAAAAAAAAGAAAACAAAGATCGATTCTGTGACCGACGAATCCGGGCAATGTCGCATCGAGACCGGCTTTCATCATACGCGAAAAGCGGCAATCGTCACGCTATCACGACGAACTAAGGAGACAAAGAAGAACTATATCCTTTACGCCGATATTTATCGAATATTGGCCCGACTGGGAACCCAGTTCTCGCCAGTATGACTTACTTTATAGTGTACCTTGTCTCGTGAGACTCTTATAGACTATATGTATTAAAGTTTTCACCTTTAATAGCGCTACTGTTCGTTAAATCTACTACCTCTTTTATATCGTTACATCCTCCCTACGCGCTTCTTATTTACACTATGGAACGCGATGAATTGGGGAATCCATCGATTGAAGGGGAACCAAAGGGAAACGGATACGGCCAAACGAAACGGTCGGCAGATACGGATAAATGGCGATAATGGTAGCGTAATCCGCGATAGGCCGTAAATAAATATGTTTTAAATTGCTAATGTGTATATACTATCGATGTACATACAGTGTACACAATATATCGTGTTTATGCATCCAGAGTGTGCGTGAGCGATCGGGTTTATATTACGCGACTGTACTCGTTCGTTGAGCTCCTAAAAAGTTTAACGAACTTGTTCTTCGTTGCATCAATTCTATTGAAATATAAAATACAACTGCTCCTCTTGCTCTCTTTGTAATTTTACCATGTTTCGCTGCAACTGTACCGGACTCTATAAATATCCCCGCCATTCCCGATATTATCTGTACAAATGTTATAATACGTGAAAATAATCAAAGTCCAAGCGCGAATTAAATCCGGTGAATGTAAAATTCGCTATAAGAACGAACGAAATGGTTCTAAAGAATCGCGCTTACGTTATCTACCTTGGTGTGTACTTAACGCTAGAACTAGATCCTGAACACATCGTTCTCTAAGTAAGTGACGTCGTGCTATTAAGCGCATCTTATTATCATCGACGAAGTCTAAGGTACTCGGCCCCCTCGAACCCGATGCAAAACGAGGCTGCGTTCTACATTCGTGTATACAATATGGATCTGTCGAAACGAACGTTGCGGTGTTGTTTACGCGCGGCATTTAGCCGAGCGAGTCCGTGCTACTGGAAGTCACGTTGGCAAGACTGCGCGGTTCCCTTAATTAGTCACCGTTTCGCTTCATCGGAATATATAAAATATATTATGCATAATAATATATCGTATATATCGTAACTGTGTACACTAAGCTATTGCTATATGCGTGTATATTATTTTAAATAGGACAAAATCGCGCGTATTCGCGTTCATTTAAAGATTCAAGCTGTTCTTCCCTTCTATTTCTAGTTGGCTCACACGTTTGGCTCGCTTGCGCTGCGGTGGACGATCGCGTGTTTAGAGGCTGTTAGATTCATCTTGAAACGAGTTGGATAAACATGGTCTGTTCAGGCGGTCCTTCCTACAGTATTCCTCATGCCTCGCCAATTTTAAGATACCATTGAACCCTGATTTCTGCAACTGGCTCTCGTTTTCTAGGATTTCCTTTTCTCCTTTTTAGACACTGGAGATCGCAAATACTAACGGGGAAACACAGTACACACACTTTAATCGATTATTAGAACTTCTGGTAATATTCCGAATGTAAAACAAAAAGAACAGGGAGAAATGGCCGAAAACAGAGACCGAATTTACCAGGGAAAAGAACTCTTTAATTAGTTCGAGAATCGTTTTCGACCGTTAATAGCGCCGTGAAGTTACGACAAACGTGAGATGGTCTCGCTGGCCGGTCAATTAAAATAGTTTAATTGTCCGTGAGACTTTCCTAACGAACCGGCGCGATTCCGCAGTAACGAACTCAATGCCTAGCCTCCACGCTGCTTTCTCGAATATTCGCATCCGCTTTTGTATTTTTCCCTATGGTTCAGTGATTTAATTCCCAGTGTATGCACTTCGCAATCGAGTAAATCCGCGAGATCACCTGACCGAAGAGAATTTCAAGTAACAGTAAAGTGACAAAAGAATATCTTGATCTTCCTCAAAATAAATTATATTAGTCAGGATTTTTACTTGATACCAGATCGGCGAGAAAATAATACTTACATACGCATAAAATAATTTACATTGATGTCCTTCTTCGATCTCTATCATTTTCATTGTTATTGCTTTATTTTGTTCCTGTTGATAATAAAATAGAAAAATACATGTTCGAAATTGTCGCTCGAAATTTTCGAAAGATTGCCGCATTGAAAAAGCTTCTGTTGTATCGGAGGTTGAATGGCGTTGAAATCACCACCTCGTTCGAATCACGAATTTCCGGTTCTACGCGTAGAATGCGCAGGACAAATTTATATTATACGTGTATGTGTTCACCGCGTTCCGGAAGTCCAATTCTATCGACTAACGACTGTACAGTACACGCGAGACCATCCCGCGATAACAGCAGCCGTATCGAACGCGTGGGATGCGCGACGTCACGTGTCATTTATTTTCACCTACGAGGATATAAAAGAAAGGGGAGATTGTATTTACGTGCCTCTTTCAACCCTTTCAAAGTCCCCATTCGTTGCGCTAGTAGGATGCTTCAGTATCGAGCGTTCTTTTTTTTTTTTATTAATTAGAAACAATAAGATAATGATGGCTGTGGAATGATAACGAGTAAGCGCAATATAATTGAACTGCAAACGATGCGGTGATAAGCAGTAACGATAACAAAGTGATAAGGTGAATTAATCATAAGGATAAATAAAGTACACAATGTTAATAATAATAATAATAATAAATATAATAAATAGCCGTGGCAATAATAAGTACGCAAATGCTGCAATCGCCTAGTAATAATAATACTGATAACAATTCGCAAAAAATAAATACTATATCTACGGTAATTAAGAACAATGAATCGGTGGCTAAAGTCGAGACATTGATGATCGGTGCTATTCGATCGAAAATGAAGCGAACAAGTTCAGAAATGGAAGGTAGATCAACGATTGTTTCCTTCTCCTTACTCTACTTTCGTCTCTCCTTCATCTCCAATCTGAATGCACACCTTTTTCGATCGACTAACACAACGAACACGCGACAAAGGTCGCCTTTTATCATCTTTTTTTTTGCAATCTTTACGATTCTTACATTTTCATTCTGTTCCTCGAAATGCCTCTGCTCTCTATCCAAACCGATTTGCAACCAGCCCTTCCTACTCCCGTTCATCCCGTATTTCATCGACTCGCTAATCTCATTTAATTAATTAATATTGCTTAGGGTTTTATTGCTCTACGTTCGTATGCACGCACGCGACAATTGCATTTTTATATTTTGCACAGTTTAGGGAGAAAACTTTGGGATTCAGGACTAGAAGAAAAGTGTTTTTCCTTTTTGGTATCAATCATTTTCCCGACGACTCGACCCTAGAACCCACGAAGGTGATTTCCTTCGACGATTCAAATATCGAACGGAGAAACAATCTGAGGAAAAACTATAAAAGGGGGCACGCGTTGTTTGGAACGTTCTCCGACTTGGTTTCGTTTCTCCATCTTTTCGCGCAATCCTTTCTTTCTTTTTTTTTACCATTTTTCCTTCTTTTTACGTTTTTTGGCGGCGAGGTCGGCTACTCTGTACATGCAACGCGGTAATTATTTGTCGGCAATAATTATTACAAAAGGACTCGTTGCATCGTCGTGCCAGTTCCTTTGAAGCTGCCACTGATCCACGCTCTTCTTTGTTCTCTCGCGATCGTATTCCCCTTTTTCCCCCTACTTCGTATGATTTTTCATTCCTCCCCCTTCTTTTTGTGACTCTCCTGGGGGGATAATTCGGCGGGCCGTGAACGTCGCGTTCTACGGAAGTCGGTCGAATGGTGCGGAGGTCGGAGTTTTTCAAGCCAGATTTCGTTGTACCAACCCGTCCCGTTGTTTCGAGATACTCCTTTACACAAAATATCCTGCTTTGTTTTCCTTTGAAACGTTCACCATACAAATGTTACGCTAGAATAATCGCAATGACAGAATTATCCTCGATATACAATAATCGTGTTCTCTCGTTGCAATACGAATCGGAATGTTCTATAATAATATATTCGACTAAATTCTACGCGTAATATATTTCGGAGCGAAATGCGTTGTTTCGTTTATATAAAATATATTTAAAAGGAATATTTAAGACTAGATTGGTGTTACGCTCGTTGCACGAAGTATTTATCGTTCCTTTCTTTTTTCAAAAATATCATAAAGCTAATGAAGCGTGTCGAGATACAGATCTCCCCGTTCCGCGTTATTTGAAAGGCAAATCGCGAAGCCACTTATCACTTATCCGATTGCTCCCAAAACTAATGAATATTTCATTACTCGGAAACGTTAAATCCTAGGAAAACGGGAGCCACTTATTTCTAAAAGATACTTAAAAAATGTATTCGCTTCAAAAACGGGGTGGAAAAAGTATTAATTTATTTTTTTTTTTCTTCACTCGCGAAACCTTTGACGCATTCAATTTTGAAACAGCGATCGCGAAAGAGGGAAGAGCGTGGGTCTTTGAAGTTCGATGCCGGAGCAAATCATCGCTTTCCATCGCGTATAACTTCGATGCTCGCCTCTAATATGCATAATTATATAATTCGTTGTGTCGAAACATTGCTTTTTTGACCGTACGCGTCGTCGTTATTAATTTGTTTAAATTCCTTACTCGTTATATTGCTTCTATAAAATATGAGTATAACAATGTTTACGCATCTATCGTTACTCGAATCTGCTCTAATTATTACGTGTACGCGACATTCTGTGTATTTACGTGTCCCTTTATGTTGTGTGTGTGTGTATGTGTGTGTAGGCGTATGTTGAATTACCATTTCATTTTTTTGGTAACAGATAACCGATCGTGACGAAAGCTGTAGAAATATCGCAAAGAAGAAAAGATGAACTCGAGGCAGGTCGATCTATAACACGTTCTACACTTTACGAAGATACCTTTGTTCTTCCCTGCGGGATAAAAATAGCCGCGGAGAAATTGATACGATTGGGTAACAAAATGATAGGAATTTCCTGAACCGTTCTTCATAAAAATGAAGGAAAGTTCAAATTTTATCATCTACTGAAATAATTGATCCGACATGGCGCAGAATTTTCCCTGGGTTTTGTACTCATTTCTGTACGACGAATGAAAAACTCATTGTACTAAACAGTGCAATGCTTTTTTTTGAAATTGTAGAAATTGGATGTATAGATTTTCAGAAATTAATAAGTAATTTCTGACTATCAGACAAGCTCACTGACGTCTTACCCAGTTGAAGAATGTCTACCTCCTCTTGTTCTGGAACCATTGGTATCGCGTTTAAATAAACGCCAAGAAATCAAATGGTTAGGAAATAATTAAGAAAAAATGAACCGTGTACACGATGGGATTATCTGTTGCCAATGTGCATATTAATGACGTCGAACGAAACGCACAGATGTGAACCCTTGTCCCTGCCGAGAGTATCGGTCATCGACCTCTGGTCGAGTGTAGTGTGGTCCAACCCTCGAGGGAGCCACGGAAAAGGAACATGGGGGAAGATCGATCGTCTCGATCGACCCGGAGCTCGAGGACTTCCGGAGGAAGTATCAGAGACAATCGGTCACCGCTGGGCGTTTCAACGATGCGCGGGAACTTTGAGTAGAGTTCGATATCCACGAGGCTGGTGCTGGGGGCGAGCGGCACATCGCGGAGGGAATGAGGAAGAATGGAGAACCGGTCGGGAATCCCCCTCGGCTCCCGTTTCAGTTTCACCTACATCCTGATGATCGTATACGTTATTATCCATGATCATCACGATGCCGTACCCTCCCCTGCGCCTCGTTTGTATGCGTGCATGTATATATACGTGTCGTTTCTTTAATTCACGAGGAGTATTCTTCTTTACTTTGTTTAGGCAGCTAAGTATCAATAAATAGTGTGTCTCCGTAACGAGCTCGCGACTAGAACCGTACGCGCTAGTAAATATACTATATATAATAATAATATAATATATAATATAATAATATAATATTGTAATGCATTAGGTATAATCGACTAGAGTGACTAGACTGCAGTGTGGACGTCACCGTTCGACGTGTTCTATGTTCTCGTTTTCCTCAATTTTACTCATTTCTAATCATCTCTCGTTTCCCTCGAAAAAAAAAACTGTTCGCTCGTATTTCCTCATCTTCTCCCCTTAAGACTTAACATTATTGGACGTTTTTATTAATGTTAGACATTATTTAAGAAACCGACACCTTCCAACTATTCTCCGTTCCCTAATTATCGTTCGGTTGCTTCTCTCTACTGGCACTTTTCTACTTAAAACCTACGGGCAAACCTCGTTTATTCATCCTCCTCATCCGCATCGATCCGCTCCAGAGTTATCCGGCCGTCGTCGCGGGGAAGAAACGCTAGCTCTCCCTAGTCGCGCTCGAGAGGGCGTCGTTCCGCCTGGCGGTAGTCTTCTCTTCGTCGAAACGCTGCTACAAACCACGATTGTTGCACGGCTGATGCTGCGACGCGGCATTGCTGCCGGCGTTCGTCGTTCCCGTCTGCTGTTGCTGCTGCGGCATCTCGTCGTCCCGTAGACAGGCGGACTCCAGATGTTTGTTCAAGTACGACTTGAGCGCGAAGGTCTTGTGGCATCTCGAGCACTCGTAATTCTTGTCCGCCGAGTGCGTCTGCATGTGGGCGCGCAGGTTCGAACGATCGGCGAACGCTTTGCCGCAATGCGCACAACCGTACGGCTTCTCGCCCGTGTGACTCCTCAGATGGCCTTGGAGCAGCCAAGGCCTGGAGAACATCTTGCCGCAGACGCCGCAACTGTGGGCAAGCTTGTGCGTCAGCACGTGCATCGCCAGCGCGGGCATGCTCACGTACGCTTTGCCACAGTGGATACACTTCTTCGCCGACTGGGAGTCGAGACTGCGATGGGTCTGCTTGTGCCGGGACAGGTTGGACGAGGTGGCGTACTGTTTGCCGCACTCCGTGCAAGTGAACTTGGGTCTGTCCGGTTGGGCAGCCTCCTTCTCAGGCACCGCGGCGCCACTGGGGTTCGTACTCCGACGCTTCGACCGGCCGTCCGATACGAAGAACGCTTCGTACGTGTAGGCCACAGTTTTATTGCTGCCATTAGAGCTGTTGGATAAGGAAATTGGTGATTGCGGGCGTTCTAAGTCGATTACACTGTTCAACACGAGTTTCGTTATGCAATATCCACCAAGTGATCCTTGTAGACTTTCTCGTCCTGAATACATACCGGAAGCAGAATTGCCAGGACGAGGAACTCTACAAGGATCACCTGGTGGATATTGCAAAACAGGAAAAAAGTTGAAATTTGTTGGACAATGTAATCGGAATGAGTCTTGGGTGGTAATAAATATTTTCTAGTTTGCGGAATTGAAAATTGTATTGTTAATTTTAGACAAAATAACCAAAGCATCGAAGCTAATCTAATCTAACGCTTACTGCTCCCCATTGACAAAATACGTACCTATCTCTGCCACCGGAGCAGTTGTTCGCGTTGGCCTCCGCAGTAGCCGGTGACTGGGGCTGTGGTGTTTGCTCTTGCTGTCGCAGCTGATTGGTCTGTGAACTGGGCACCGGTACAAGCACGGACACAGGTATGGGCTGGGCGGTCGGCGCCTGCAGCTGTGTTGGCTGCAGCTGGCCAGACGTCGCGACGCCGGCCGCTGTTGGAGGCGGTGGTAACGGCGGTGACAGAGTGTGAATGAAAACGGAGTGCGTGGGCGCGGCCGGGGATGCACTCAGGTCGAGGATCGCCTGCGCGGCCGACAGATCCTCTTCGGCGGACGTGCGGATCTCGGACGTTGGCTGGAGACTGTAAGGGCGGTAGATGTCCTTTTTCTTGGGGGGCAGGGACAGAGCTGTTCCGGTACTGGTGAAACACATGGCGAGGCTCTTCCTTGGGGGTAGGTTCAACGATGTGGACGACGACGACGGATTCGTGGTTGTGGCTGGGTGTTGCTGGTGTAGGCTGGACCCGGTTACCGCCAACGATTGATCCTGGGGGGCGGCTGGAGGCGGCGGTGTTGGTACCACTGGTCTGGCCAACTCCGCGGCTGAGCGCAACGTAGCGTACTTAGGGGGTTCCTCATGGTTGATCCACGACTCGTGGGTGTAACCTGGGGAAATCGTTAGACAGAGTTTTTTACTTGGATTATAATTAGGGTAAATATAAATAAAGATTTTAATATGATGTAGAATGAAAGGCACGTATACTACGTCAACCGCTCAGCACTTCGTGGGATTCCAAATTGGTTTGTCGGTGTATAATAGTAAGGTGCTCGGTAAATTTTAATCAAAATTATGTATAAATAGAGAGGAGGCTATGTCGATATCTGATCTCAATGTCGATAAACTTAACACTTTGAATATATGGTAGTATATTATCTTATGTTTCATGAAAAAAAATAGTTTGCTGGCGTTCTATAATATTAACGATGTACGTAGCTTGCCAGTCGCTCAACACTTCATGGTACTCCAAATTGGTTTGTCGATCCGTAGTAGTAAGGAAGTGCTAAATGCATTATAGGTACAAGGGATAACTGTCTTCCATTGTTAACTGGGGCTACTACAACGTGTATAGCCCAAGCAATTTGATGTCAGATTGAGAAGGGGAGTGTAACGTATAGATTGAATAGATTGGTTGGTCTATCAGCGGTGTGAGGAACGACTGCCGGAATCGAGTTCAGCAATCTTCGTAACTAATTAATCTTATCTCGGAATCCTTCGAACGTCAGACATCTCCATTGCCTCTTCTCCAAAGTCCCCTATTTTCTTCCTTTTATTTCCCATACGACTGATAGCGCAAACTGATTTAACATAGCATGTAACATAATTCTGTTCTATCCAGACAGGTGTTCCATAAACTTCGAAATCGTTATTCACATTTCTCCATCGGTAGTACGTAATTGTATTATCATGATGCAAATCATCTATAACGGATTACTGATCGGAATGATCATTTTCGACGTGCTGATGCAGTTAACGAATTGGCTGAGCCTTTGTCGCGGTCAAAATTAACACGGGATTATTAATTAATGAGGGATACAGGCTCAAGCAGACTTAATGGGGGATTCGAAACTGATTAAGGGCTACTAATGAATAATGCAAATTGGAGGCTTCGCGTCTCGAAACTCGTATATCCGCATTTCACTTATTCACCAATCCCACCTAATACACTTTGCTAATATCCAAATAAATTAATTAGGATTAACACTAGGGTTTATGAAACGCGCCAATACGACGCGTTTTAGATTTCACGTTTAAAGCTATAGAAATAATAAACTTTATTTTCAAGCAGCTTGTAGTAACTTTAATTGATGTAATAATATCTACACATATCCTACTTTATTTCTCCCCAGGACTTTATAATTTCAAACACTTGTATATGATATATCTGCTTTTAAAAAGATTCCCTTGAATAGGTACACAGAAAGGTTCGCAAACCTAGTGTTGACAATAAATATTAATATATACAAGGTGTTTCACTATCTCGTGCAAATGTTTTAAGGAACGACTGCTGAGGCAATTTTGAACAACTTTTCCATTTGCCAAAATGTTGGTTGAGGCGTCGTTTTTTAATCATTAACAAAAACCATTGACCTATTAAAAAACGAAGCTCTCACTACCATTTTGGCAAAGGAAAAAGTTTGTCAGAATCGCCTCAGGAATCATCCATTAAAATATTTGCATGAGGTAGCGAAACACCCTGTGTAATAAATATAAATTGGCAGTAAAGTGTGAAATACAGTCACAGAAATCTCTTGCACAAACAAAATATTTACACTCTTGCCAGTATAAAGCAAACTAAACAAATTTTCCTTGGGCGTCCAAAACAAATCTTGGGGGGAACGATCGTAGAAAGTGTTCGAGTCCAAAGTGAAACGTGCCAGGTCTTTTCCTGTTCACCCAGAATTTCCAAATCGCTTCGAAAGTAAACGGGCACGATTTAAAGACGAGTTGGGCCACCAAACGGTGGTTTCTAATTATCTCATAGAATGTTCTCAACTGGAATGCGCACGGGGTGAATGAACGAAATTGTAAGGCCAGCGATAACGTCAGGTTTTCAACACTTTTCTCCACCCTTGCACGGTGGTAGCTCACTCGTGCACCCCCTGGCTCACCGTCATGAATATTTGAATTCGTGAATCACACGGAATACGTGTACGCCGTTTCATTTCCTGTTGCTGGCACGCGTCAGCTGTTCCCAGCATGTGCGATTGTTAACGAGGAAGGCGAGGCAGAAAACGGAGGGTGGCGAGCTTCTGTACATTATGTCGCACGGGGTTGGTATCTGTTGCGTGCGTGATAAGAGAAATTTCTTTGAGTCACGTGTTTTCCATTCGTTTCCCATTGAGTCGTCAGAATTTTCATTGTGCTGTAGTGTCTTGGTCATAGACACCTTTCCACTTTTCTTTAGGGGGCGGATTTTATTTTTTCTTTCTTTTCTTCTGCATGTCTTGTCATTTTCTTCGAAGGTATTTTTAATTTGTATCTTTTCCACAACTTAATCGAATATTGTTTCTTACTAAAGATACTAGAATTCCTTCCATATATCGACCGCTATCAATGTACATTGCGCACAAATACAATTGATAGCATGAAATTCTACGGCAACAGGACGCAGACAGAAAGTTTCGATCTTCGAATTTCCCATTCACCAATTAACGAACCGTTACGCAAACTAAAGTAGAATATCTAAACAGCAGACCGAAGCAATTAATATTCAAACAGCTGGAAACTACCTTATCTCAGAGGCCAATTTTGTCCCTAATTAGAACCCGTTCCGAACACCAAAGGTGTATTCCCTATCTCCACCATTAAAACCAATATTCTATTCTCTCCCAAATATTCCTCTAGCAAACTGCAACATCTGCTGCCCCAAGTCGTTTCTAACTCATAACCCTTTTGACTTGAAGGGCGTACAAAATAGCGATCGCTCTGCATTCACAAGCATAATGAAACAAGTTACATCAGTCAAAAAAGGAAATAGTTTCAATTACTGCAACGAGGTTTCCAGCTACAGCAGAAAATTTACGGAGCGTAAAGGACTTTAAAGGGTGCAGTTCACCCTATGCAATGTCGGATTCGATTACTCTCCGTCATCTTCTGTTCGCAAGGAGTATATTTTCTCCCGAGCGCGCAGCGAGCGAAACAATAAATCCGCCCCGAACAAATTTTCGCCAAAATTTGGCGTAACGCGAGACGAATCTTTTAAACGGTCGGGCCTTCCTTTCCATTGTCTGTGCCCACGCGACAGGACGCGCGACAGTTATCCTTCGATACCCTTCCACTTGGACGGGGATCGATACAGGCCGCTGCGACAATGTAACGCGACGTTTTCATTGTTGCAAACGGGGTTCGAATACGGGGCTGCACAGAAATTGGCGACCGCGTCACTTCCCTCCTCTGTCCGCCGTCAGCTGCGCCTCTTTCCAGAGCACCGTGTGTCTCTTCTCGCCCCCTCCGCCCCTTTTTTCTCTTTCTCCCCGTCCCGGTGAAGCAACACGGAAATTCTTGTTGTTTCCCGGCACGTTTATCGACCCGGACCACCCCGGTTGCAATCGATGCTACCGTGCTCGATTGTGCATTGCATAAATTCGTCTCGATGATCGTGGAGGGGCGAGATGTGGATCAATGATGCATTTGTTGAGGGTGGTGTATGGATGTACAGTTTCAAACACTTTCGTCCCTTTTTTGTTTTAATTGCAGAAGATGCGTTTTGTTTTATCAAGGACCCTTATGAATCTTACGATCAGCGTGGATCAACGCGGTTGTTGAGGCTGTAACCTTAACATTCAAAATTCCAACCATGCTCGTCCTCTTTTTGTTTCACCAGGAGATTTCCTGAATTTCTTTATGCCAACATTATCTTGCAGTCAATCAATATGCTTAACGATGCATATTATCAGGGGAATAGATGGATAAGCAGTTTCAAGGAGCCGAGCAACAAATTGCAGAAGATGTTGACCCGTCCAAGTAGAGCAATTCCGTAAAACGGCGACGCAAGCACAAGTGCATATTCGACGGATTTTCAAAATGAATTCGCAAGACGTGTGTCTGCACACGCCGCCTCTTATCTTCCATTTCAACGGAAGACGAAGGGCGCTCTTTCTTGTCTTCTATTTCAACAGAATATGGGCTATATATTGGTCCATGGGCATACATAGCTGCGGACAATTTTTGCAAATGTTGCAAATCTTAATCGTAAGAAGAAAAGGAGTGTCAAATCATCTGTAACTCTAACTTAATTGCTTCTTTTTTAATAACAATAGAAATATATGCACAAGGATATATCCCAACGCCGTCCCCAGTTATTGGACACCTGAAGTGGCTCAGGCGACGCGATGTGATTACCGTTCGCATAGCCACTAATTGCGCAATTACCGCGGCTAATTAACAAGGATCAGCGAATAGACTGACCCGCGTATGTGCATCGAACTCTGCGCCGATCTCATGAAAGCAACTAACGCTTCGGTAAAGAAAAGAAAATAAGAAAACCTGTACAGCGATTCGACTGTTTTTACACCAGGAACGCTATAAATTTTACCGATGATTGATGAAGTATACATACCTATGCCTACTTCAAAGACTCCGACCTATCTCTCGGATCGAGCAAAGGAATTTCCCAGGACGCGTAAATCTGTCGATTCCCAAAAGGAGCTCGAATAAAGTGGAGGACGCTTTAACGAATCGCAGGGGGTCCATTCCGTTCGAGGGCCGACAGGAGGGTTGAGGACACGCGTGACAGCAATAAATCAGAGGACTGTGGCTGGCGATCGATCAACACCGCGCGCATCTATTATTGGCTGAAATAAAGGGAAGTCACAACACACGGACACGCGACAGGGAAGGACGGGGGGGAAAAATCAGAGGGACGAACGGAGATGGAGGAAAGCGTGGTCGTGTCTGGAAGTGCATTTCATCAACGTGCCCAAGGGAGACTAAAGAAGAGGGAAAGAGAGAAGGATCGGGCAAGCGGCAGAGGGTGGATAGCGGGGATGAAGGAGAGACAGCGGGGCAAGGGGGGCGGGTGAGAATCAATAATGTCGAATGAACGCTCCGCACGCTCCCACGAGTCTGTTGATTCTAGCCTTTGAAAAGGGCGACGTAAGGTCCTTTGCCATTGTTGTTCGTCGATCGTTTCTAACCAGACATGATATGCCGAACGATCGATCCTGAACACGGTATCGAATTCTGCAGGTTGTTGAAAGGAGGCTAAGCTGAACCATGTGAAAGTATACCACCCTTCAGGAATAAAACGGTTACGATTGTCCCTTTAAAACATTAGAATAATTAGCCCTGCTCCACTGAATCGTCCTTGTTCAATGTAAATTAGATATACTTCATTGCTTACTTATTGCACGGCTGCGAATATTTATTTCACCAAATATCTAAATTCTGATGACGGTGTCAGCTCAGAGGAAAATTAATGAAAGCTTCACTAATGGCCAACTCATTCAATGAGAATGTTAGGAAGCAGGATGCAGATAAATGTAAAAGCAGTAATAAAAAGGTACAATACTTGGTAAAGCATTTCATGGATCATTTATCAACTACTACTAAGCGTATTAAATGGGCCGTTTATTTTAAAAATGGTGTAAGTGTCCATTCTTCAAAAAAAGAAATTGGGAAGAGGACAAATTTCCATATATTTAAATGTGAACTTTCTATTTATATCCTTTTTTCAATCGTTTTTTTTAATGGGCTTACACTTTCAAAATAAACGGTCTAAATGTTTATACGTATGGTTCCTACATTTTAATAAAATCTACATTGTTTCGTATATCGAGTATATTTTCAAGTTAATCTTAGTAAATTCGAAATGGTTAGCAAGCACGAAAGCAAACATTCTTTATCTTCACGTTCTAACGAGAGACTTCGCTTGTTCAAGCAAATGTTACGTTTGTGCCTTAAAAAAAATGTAAAACTTCAAATGATTTGTGAGCAAACACACTTACTAAACACTTTTCTTCCCGCTTTAACAAGTGTCACAAGTACTCGATCAAACAGTTAGTTTTTAGTAGGTTGACCTTAATCTATGGCGCAGTATTTTTCAAACACCCTTTGCGCTCAGAGTGAATGCTATTTTAAGCTTCGTACGAATCCGAGAGCTGGGATTTCGCGGATGGGCAATTATTGTGAGTGTACGGTAGAGATTCGAGGTTCGTTGAAGCCATTGCGACGAAAAATGCGATGCGAGGGCGCGTTTGCGCAACGCGAGCCGCGGGTGGTGTCGAGCGACTCGCGATAATGAAGCTGGCAATTAGCGAATCCCCCGACCCGGTTCCCGGAGCACAGCCTGGCGACTCTGGTGCAATGTTTTGGAAAACGCAGCCTGCATTCCTTTCTCCAGATAATTCTTATACCTCGATTAATAAATCCAATCAAATAAAAAATAAGCTTATTTTAATCCAAAGGGAATAACTTAATTAAAACGTGAACCAACGATGGAAATCTTTAATCCAGTTGAAACATTTTTTTTTCGATTAACATAAAGCAACTACGAAATGATATTCCGTAAGAAACCAATTTATACTTCATTGAACTCAACTAGAAATAGAAAAAAGAAAAAGTGCCAACCTGTGGATCGACGATAGGTAGACCGGAAATAGAAGGGTCTCCTTTTTTTAAGCTTTGTTGCGGTTGTAAAGCTTCCGCCACCTGTATTATCAAGTTGCAGTTCTCGTGGAATCACTTTATTCACTTTATTTCATTCTCAGAAGCCTACGTTTCGGTTTCACTGTTAAACTGATGATCAAAGGAAGGCTAGTTAACTCGTCAATTATACCACCAATGTTTCGCAACGCAATAATTAATCTATTAATCTATCTATATAATTAATCACGTTTTCCAAATTTCTGCATCTTTACGTTTATCCTAAAAATGTATAAACAAGTAATCCGAATCTACAGAGACTGGCACGTAATAATTCCTCTTTTACCAATCTTCTTAAATTTCTATTAAAAGTTTGATGAACTATTTTTGTTTTCCTTGAAAGAAGCAGCTGATTGACGGTCGACCTGGTTAACAGGTAGGCAAATCAGACGAAAAATGTTTAATAGAACGGAGGCGTGAAAAGGAGCCCGTACAATGAGGCGTTACGTGACCACGAAGGAAATGCGGCCTGCTACTCGTGTGTTGAAGTCACAGCAAAAGGAAGCCGTTTAATCGATGCTACGTCGTTCTTACATATTTTCGACCTGAATTCTGATCCGCGAAGGTCGTGCTGAGCAACGTATAACATCGAACAGGGACGAGTGCTTCGGAATAAATTAACCCAAAGTAAATGATAACGAGGAAAACCAACAAATCATCTTTAATAAAGTAATCTTCGTTAACTGACACATGTAACATGTGGCCAGTTCCAAAGATTCTTGTACTTTTATCTTTCTAACTAAAATGTCCACATATATTCACCAAGTGAAATGGTTCGATACAGCAACAGAATTGCATTCGTTTAAATTATAATATCAAGAACAGTAGATGTAAAAGAATCGGGGATTATTGAAAACGTGGTGAGTAAATTTTACTTTCGGGAAATCGAACACGACGCATTATTCTGATAATTAGAAGGAAGATGTTATGAGAATTAATAAATTACCTACAATGTCGTGTTGCGAACGGTTTATAAGATATACACATGTATATTGTATAATGTATATGCGCGATATTCATGTAAATACGTATACCGTGATAAATTTGTTTAATTAATGAAGCAGAATAAGGTGATATGTTTGCGGGTATGCAAATATCACGATAAGAGCGACTGTAATTGTTTCGCTTTTCATAAGCCGCAACCATGCCTCCGCGGCGGCACACGTGTTACATAACACTTCGCGTCATGTTAAAGACCCGTCGTCCAAGCGTTACAATCGATAACAGAATTCAATTAACAGCTGCTTTCGTATTTTTCGCAACGACTAACCGTTCGCCGCACGATTATTCGTATGTTGCCGTTACACAACACGTGACACTGAAAAACATATGAAAATTCGGCAGAAAAGTTACTGAAAATTATTCTAAGAATGAATACACGAAGGAAGGTTTACTTAATTTAATAAAATATCAGTTTGTTGCTTGCTGAACTGTTTCAACTTGTGGAACGCATTCAACATGCACTCCAATATCTAGTCCGATCGCTCCAGCTTGTCGAAGCTTTAAGTTAACAGATAAAATGTGTACCGTTGATGAGATTGTATGTTGAGAAAGTGTAGACCCAAAATGATATCGCGCCTTTGTTATCGCGCAAAATCGTAAACTGGAAAAACGAACGAACAAACCGAGGGAAGCTAGGAGACCTACCCCAACTGCGCAAGAAACGGTTCCTCCGCCCCTAAACCTAAATCGTTGTCCGAAATTGAGTTCCACAAACTAGTGTTGAAATTCAATTTCCAAAGACCCCACGAGACGCCACCCGAAACTGGAGCAACAGAGAAGCAACAGCGTCTACGTAAACTTTAAACCACCCTCGGTCTCGTGGCGGTGAGGCAAAAGTAGACAACGAAACGATGCGCTCCTCTGGTATCCTCTAATTCCAACCCCCTACAAACGCAACAGTGTTCCGTCGTGGCGTGCAAAGGTAAACCCAGATAAACCCGTTCCTCGAGATCCGATGTCCCCGTTCGTCTCGCGGCCAGATGAAGAGGACGAGGAAAAGATGGGAAAGAGCGGTTCCAAAAGAACCCGACGCTTTGTTCGTAAAAGGGACGTGACCCAAATGGGCCGGGAGGGAGGAAGAGGAGCCCCGTTCCACCCCTTTGCTCCGATCCACCCAAAGATCCGCAGTAGAATCAACGATCGGCCTGGCGTGGCGGGTGTGTCGCTGAACGCGCGTGTTTCCATGTGTCCGTTCGCACACGTGCATGCGTCGGTGTGCGTGTGACGCATGGCCGGGATCCATGACACTGAATATGGAAATCATTAAGAGAGAGCCATCCAGCGATATTTCGCAGCCAGCTCCCATGGGTGGATGTGCCTTGTGTTATCGTGTCGCGGTAGACTGCCGCAATTTCTCTATAGCACAGAGGATCGGCCAATCGGCGGGTGTGTCACCCCCGTGGCTCGACGCATGGCCAGACTCCGAGGTCCAATCTCTCGAAGGGTAAAAGTGGCCTGACCAGAGGGGGCGGCTCGTTTGTCCATCACGCTTGGCGATGATAGCAGCGAGATTAGAATCCGGCCAATCTAGGGCGTGGCGCACATACAAATGTAAATAGAGAGGGAGTGATTTAGCAGACTTGGTGGACGCGCGTAATACCTCGCACCCCCTGACGCGTTCCAGAGAATTCTCATCAATCCGACACGTGGAATTTTCTATTAGGCCTGATGGGTGGCCGGGGTATAGACAGTGTAGTCTGCTTATACGTAGGTTTAAGAAAGTATGGTGGTAATTAAGGTCGGCTTTTGGTGTTAATCGAATTGTTGGGTCGTCTTGGTTATTACTTACCATGATAATAGAGTGCACCAGAGGCGTTCAGCGGCGGAGGACTGGGTGCAGTGGCACCAGCGGTCGGGCTATGCGGCCCCCAACAGGTCTGCTGATGATCGACCTGTCTGCTGTCCGTGTCCCCGACCACGTCTATCTCCTCGTCCTCCGGTTCATGCCTGTGCTGCCTCTTCTCTAAAGAGGCAGACGTCTGTTGTATCCCATGGTTACCCTCCTCTTGAATAACGCTCGAGGGGTCGTTCTGCTCTTCCTGCGGATCGTCCACGCGATCCGGCCATGGATAGGCCTTCCACTTCTTAGCCATGAGACAGCGGGGCATGTTGGCGCAGTTGTCGCGTCCCGTAGCCGTCACTGCGACGAACCCCGTTCACCGGAACGGCGATCGACGACGATGCAGCAGTATCCCTTTCACGAAAGGCCTCCCCTGCCGCTACAACACCACTACCAACACCCTCACCAACCGCACCAAACGCACCACCGTACCGATGACGATCGACGAGCGGAACGTCCAGTCCGTCACCGGCACCACAGACGCCGGTGTCGCCGCGTTTCCCGTTACACCAGGCGTCTAGCACGACGATGTGGTCGTCGATGTTACGACGCCGTCGCCTCCGTCGCCGCCGTCCGTCACCGAGCGCCGTCCGTGTCAGCGGTCTGCCGTTAGCCTCTCCGCGAACGATCAAGGTGCCCGTAGACGGTGCCTGCTGCGGCTTCCTCTTCGTCCTTCCGTGCTCACCTTGGGGCGTGATCTGCAGCCTCGTCATGGGCACAGCGAGGGCAGCTCCTTCGTAGGATGCACCGCCACCATGCCAGCCCGTTCGCACGAGTACACCCTTCCTCGACTTATCCTTTCCGGCCTCACCCCTTTCGCGCTCTAGCAGTCTCCTCTTAGTCAAACTACCACTAGACAGCTACTATGCTACTATTACTTTTGGATGCCTACCACCCGACTCCGTTTTCCTTGCGATTGGTCTTCTCCTCTTCCTTGATGCATACGCGCCTATGTACGAATGTACGTATACGGCTCGGTATAGTTGCACAGTTCCACCACCCCCTGTCGTGCGACGCGTTTCTTTACACAACGACCACCCAACTTATGTCTAGCTGACTAAGAATGGGACTGACTGTCCGTCTGTCTGTCCGATACTCCCTCGGTCGCTCCCTGTCGCGGCTCTCGCCAGTGACAGGGGTGCTCTCGAATACGATCACAACGACGGGGTGCGACTGTTTAGTCGGTGGCGCTGCCGCTCCGCCGCTTATCCCCTTCCTCGCGTGATTCCCCTCCTCTTTGCACGCGACTGGTCGCTTCCGCGTCTCGCTCTGCCCTCCACGGAACACTGGAACCCCCGTCGTCCCTCCGTTGCGGCTCCCCTCGAGCTAGCAGCGAGGGCTGGCGCTGCTATCGCTGCCGCCGCCGCCGCCGCCGCCGCCGCTGCTGCTGATGGTTTATGCTGAAGTAAGGGGTGGCTGCGCAACCCCTCGAGGGTGCCGATGCTAGTTCTCGATTCCTGCAGGCCATTTGATTGTGTGCGCGTGCGGCCTCCAAGATTCCGCGTGTGTGCATCGCCAATGGCGTAGACACACGTTCCTGGGATTAAAGGGTTGCTTGGCATTTCCAGCTACCTCAAAAGTGGGATTCATTTGATCCTTGTTTTAGGGAAATCTATGGGCCGGGTGTTCCTGAAATTGTTCTTGCGTAAAGATACGTTTTTTTAATTAGCATTTAGAATTGTTGTGGGTGGGTAGTCGGCATGCAGCGAGGACTCTACTGCTTCGCGCCAAGCGTGTTTTGGATAAACATACCCTCACTGCGAAAACTCCCGTGTCTCGAAAAGATTGACCACGATCGATCCGGATTGCTCAATAGCCTAAAAAACGGAAGAATAACAAAATGATCCTAAAAGTAACTTATTGGGCTACATGGTTGCAAGAAGAAATACATTACTTTAGCAAAGTACTCAAGCTTATAGAAATCAACATAGTGCCACTCTACACACTCAGCAATTTCATAAAATATTGAGAAAAAGGATTGTTCGGGTCAATGTTGTCTTCTCAAATATAGAAGTAATATTATATTCCTAATAGGCATTGGATGAATTGAGGGGGTACTTTCTTTGATAACTTTACTCGCTCCTGATTAAAGCAACACTTTCCAAGATCTATCAACGGGTGGTTGATCCAGATAAATTTGCAACCCCTCCGGACAGCCGCCATTGCATCGCGACTTCGAGGGTGTACGCCAGCGAAGCTCTCTTCCCCGTGCTCGGTCGCACACTTTGTGCAAACTCAGATTTATAGCAGTCCGCTGGAATTGTGTGCTCGCAGAGGGCTACATGGTTGGTTGGTCCAAAGCGTAACTAGTCTCGACCAAAACAACGACCATCGTCCCTTACATATATGTACGCTGTTCCTCATCTACTACAGTAATTGTAACATTAGAATAATATTCCAGTCAGCCGTAAATGCTGACCAGATCGTGCCGAATTCATTCGTCGTCGATACACCCCCAAGTTGCTCCGGGCCATCCGTAAATTCAGTTGCACGAAAGCTACAGTTTAAATGCAGCCGTGTGCGCGGAGGTCAGTGAACCCAAGGGAAAAAAGGTGGCGAGCCCCGAAACGTCCACGAGGAGGGACTCGTGTGCAAGTGACGCGGCTCTAGACCTCCGTGTCGAATGTAGCATCGTGAGCAGCAGGGGGTGAGAAAAGGAAAGAGACGGAGGGAGAACGGAAGAGAGAACAGCTGGCCGGGCCGCCACGGGCACCGGCCTCGTTTCTTGCGTCACGACCAGTGTGTAAACTCCCAAGGGGGAGACCGATGGTAATTCCTATGGAAGATTGGCTGCATAGTGGTGACGCTATGTCGGCCGATACGCGACGCAAACTTGTTGGTAGCCGGCTGTCAGTGTTGGTGCCGCAGCCCCGCGAGGGGAAACGAAGCGGAGGGATGAACATTGGGGGTGAGATCTCGAGGTGGCCTATCTATGCTTCCCCTTTCCGCGAAAAAGGGGAAAGTCGGGGGTGGAGAAGTCAGAGGCAAGAAGAGAATGGAGCGCCAGAGGGCGAAGGTCCGCGTGAGCGTCGGATGGGGATACAACTGTGGAGTAGGGATGCGGCGCATGCGGCGGAGCGCGACATCGACCCGATGTCTAGGCAACACCTGGTAGCGCCCCACGTGCCACGTTAGGGTGGCACCGGCCACCCCTCGCACGCGATCCCTTGTATCGAATATCACGCTGGCCTTCCTGTCCTGTCTACTGACCCACGCCAACCATGTCTTTCATCGTTTCGCTCCTTGCCTCCGGGCTCTCCCGTAATGGGACAGGAATGAATGCGGTTTGGTACGTGCCGCCTTTTGAATAAATGGCCCGACATTTTCCGAGGAGGAGAGCCTCTTGCGGATGGAAACAGGGGGCGGCTGGTGGTTTTTATTATCGATTCCACAGGTTCGCTGGACGCGCGCGATATGATCTTGTTTGCTAACTGCAGTGGACCGGCCGAGGGAGGGGAGAAATGTTGTTCCGTGGAATTTGTGGATTATGGATGGTGTGTGTTAGGCTTGATTAAAGCAGGTATACAGAGAGTTTCAGCGTCCCCGGCAAATTGCAATTATAAATGCTACTCGCAATTGTATCTCGGTGCTGTTAATTCTTCTTAATTGGTAAATACTAAAAAAAAAAGGAATGAACAAAGTTAAGGAACGCTTGATTAATTTATTCGTCCGCCTATTCTTGAAATTCCAGCCCGACAATAATGTACATACGTGAAAGGACATACCAAACCAAAACCATCCGCGCATTTCCTGCAATTAGAGTACTGCCAAACGATGGACAACAATTTCTCAGCCGCGGACGAAGAAGTTCGTGGCGCCTATCACTGCCACGACAATATCGAAATTGTTTCGCGCTTCGCGGACAGATGTTCCCGGCGTGTTTCGACGGGACTCTCCTTGTCGCTGGTGCGCCCTATTTACGGGCTATTGTCGCACTTCCAGCGGCGGGCAAACTTTCTAAGTGGCGTCGCGTAATAACCGTGCCAGATGACGAGACCGTGCAGCAACAGCTGATGCATCTCGATTTGCGAGATCGATCGAGGGCGGACGCGCTCATCGGGCGCACCCGTCAGAATGGACCGTAATCTTCGCAGGGGATGTTTCACTCGTGGATACTTCGGGGGAAAGTAGCTTTCGTGAACGCTGGAACGGACGTTCGGTGATATTGCGTTTTCCATTGTCGGAAGATTCCCTGAAATGCATTGAAATTCAGAAATGGAATGATAACGCGAAAATTGTCGAAAGATTCCTGTAAAATCATTAGCGGTGAAAAATTATAGCGACGGTTATGCTAAAGAAATAAAATGAGGTTTTCAATATGCTAGAAACAATTGGAACGACTTCAATACTTTTCACGGAAACGTTCAGCAATCAAAACAAGTGCGCTTCTATTCTATCTCGACTCTATCAATCCCTTTCCATCTGCAAACAAAAGTGTCAAGAAGTCGCACACCCTCCCTCGCGTAATACAATCCTATCCACACACTTTACAACTCTTCCACCTAACATATTCCCAAGCGTCGGTTGAAAAGAAGCGATTTAAAACAAAATACAAGATTTCACTGGGCGCTAAGAATTTGTTCAAGAACGATTAAGAAGATGGATTTTTCCACCTATGATTAAACTCGTCGAATCGCGTGGAGAATTTTTCTTAGTTCGCCCAGTGAAGAGATACAACGGCTGTATTTTATTTAACAACTACATAGCGATTCAATTGGTAATTAACCACCAGCGGTTTCCTTCGTTACCTTGCGATTCATTCGTCTTCTATCCGCAAGCTGATCGATTAACAATTAAACGATGGCTCTTATAGCGCCACTTTGGGACTTCCGATTTATTCTGAACCCCCGGTGAGCATTCAACTATGCGTCAGACCTACATACTACGCCACGGTCTAATCTTGTTTATTGACCCACCAGTTGGCTGGTTTTCTTTCGTGATTCGCACCTGTCCACGCACACACAAACACAAATACAACACATACACCAATGACTGCACGATAGATTCGACAGTTTGACATTTTTTAATGTGACTCACTGCATTCGAAATGCAAAATTTCTTACATGATTGTGCTGTTCTTTTATTCTTCCATTTTTCTTTCACCGGAAACTTCATCATCGTCCCTTCCAAAATAGTTAATATTAAAGTATAACGTCGTAATTCTGAGAAATTAATTTTTCTCTGCATTTCGAAGTGCACAAACTAATTTAAACTTTTATTATTCCATCGTCGAATTTTTCACCCTCGACTTTCAATTGAACCCTTGCAACGCTCGGAACTTCTAACTTGGCAATTATACAATATTCCGAGCCGAGCATTGGGATGAAATTTCCTGCTATTTGTGATACATGTACCATAGGAAAAGTGAGACGTGTTTTTCTGCGACTTTTTTTAAACTAACGATCAGCACGAAACAGTATGTTCACCCATTTAATTTAATGGTCACTAATCGTGACCAATGCAGCTCAATTCTGGCGATCGATTAGAAGGGAATGTCCTGTTAGACGATTAGTATGCTGCAGGAAGAAAACGTGTGGGGAGATTATCGCTAATGACGCGTATAATTTAGCATCAGGGCTTGACATATGGAATCATTCTTTCTTCTGTCCTTCTCCTATGTATCCCCAAAAGCAAATGCACTGCTTAATTATACTTACCACAACATAAAGTAAACTATGAAAAGCGAGAATTGCCTCTAAAAATTGGGACGAGCAACTCATTTATATAAACTTAATAAACACGCAATTCGGTGCTCCTACTTTTATATATGAGCATTTCTGTGGAACGTGCTTAAAGTATAAAACGGAAATTGGGAGTTTATGAAAAGATGGAAGTATATTTGGTGACGCATCCACGGCAAATCTCTTTGCAGTCCATTTCTTAACATAATACTTATACAAATCCTACAGATGACAACAATGTCACTACCTGATCGGGGAACTATATATAGAAATTAGTGATATATTCAATAAGCTCAGTTCTCTGGATGTAAATAAAGGACCAGGGCCTGATGGCATATCACCATATACATATTATTAAGGAATGTAGTTTTATACTTTCTCGTCCGCTATGGATTATATTCAATAGTTCACAGTTAGAACGATTCTCTTGATTTTTGTTTTTACTCTCCCCGTTCCTTTACGAACAAGCTACCAATCTGTATTACATACTCATTAATATATTTGTAACGCTCCTACACATTTTACCCATCTTGTACTTTTGTAAGTACACTCTTCTTTCTATCTTGTACTCTGTGCAAATATCTTGTTTATTAGACACATCGTCTAACAATGATGTATGATGTATTGTTGGGCTTTGCCCGTTGAATAAATAAATAATCCAATAATATTTGATGATGTTGATGAAGCAACACGTGCACACCAGCGCACCTCCTTCGCCCACAGATCCCACGCGAAGAAAATTACAGATGATATCGGGACTCGCCCCGTCCTCAGACGCTATATTTTTGCACGAGGGACAGTTCATTACCGCGGCGTATCTGGAGCACAGCGAGGGGTAGCTCTGTTTCTGCTGAGCACGATGCGCCTTCAAATTCCTAATCTGCTGGCGATCGCTGGGACAATCGGTTCGTTCCACTTCATTCCCCAACTCGATTCCGTCGAGTATTGCGTAACGTCAATCGTGTCCCCGGGATCGATCCAACTATCCCGGCTCGTCCCAATGAAAACTGCTTTCGTAATCTAAATCCTACCACTTAGCAACAGGGCCTTTCGAGCGCAGCTGACAATAAAAGGAAAAAAAAATCCTTTGCTACCCCCTCCGAACTGAAAAACCGAAGGAACTGAGAAGCTTTTCAAATACAGTCGCTGCAGACTTTTTTAAGTACCTTCTGGGATGACGAAAGAAAATCGATATTGAAACTGAGGCATTTTGTGTGTTCTTTTAATTTAACGAAGAACGAGGAACAATTCTTTTGTAAATCAGTGTACTGTGGTTGTTACGTTGATAGTGAAAATCAAGGGGTGCTGACGACTATTAGAATTTCAACTACAATTTTTCTGTTTATTTAATATTAAATCAGAAGTATAAATTTCTTGCCTTGGAATATTAGGAAATTTTGGACAGGTATTTTATTTAGATACATGTACTCCTGATCCAAAGACAGTGATTACGATATAAATCCTCCGAATCTGAAACTATTGAATAAGATAAATAAATATATACTATTTAACACCAAATACATAGAAATGTATCAATTTGTTATATCGCTGGTTTACCATCAACTACAAATTATTACCCAATGATATCGCATTGATATACAAATATGTTTTGTAAAATACCGTCGGATATTCTCCATTCTTTGGCTATTCTCCCAGATGGTTGCATCGAACGTTAAAACTCGAGGCGTAAAACTGGCAACAAGGGTGAAATGTTCAGGGAGGAACAAGCATCGAACGCGTTATTGAGTAATCTCACACGGCCCGGACTTTATTTCGACGTTTTGCCAGCGAGTAGCTGAGCCAACAGGGCGAAATGCCAAGGGAATCCGCGTAAGAAGGATCAGATAAAGTTCCAGATACGTTTCAGCTCCGCCTACGTAACTAGAAAATTCACTTTGCCCTCCGAGAATCGACCGAAGGTCTTGGAGGACCACGTCAGTAGGTACAGATAACAGCGAACGTTTGCAGTATTGCGAACAGGACAATGGAGTGGAATCGTGAATATTACTTACCAGAGAATGGAATTGTTCTTTCACGTAGTGGAACGGACTTTAATTCATGTTTAATCACGCTGCTGAAACAGCAGTTTTAATGTATCCAATGTGATGTAAGTTTTTCTTGAAAAAAATCTGCGTATTGTTCTGCTCGATTTTTGTTTAAGCAATTCGCGATGCTGATGTCTTTTTTTCATTCTTTTTGGGTGGGGGGCGGGTAAATATTTTTGTTTGGGAAATACATGGATATCAGTTTAGAAATGTTAGTGTTATTAATTCATTTGCTAAAAGTTTCCACGAAGCTTTCTATTTACGCAAAGCAAACCGAGTTACCCTTCTGAGATTGTGTCTGCACGCGGTAAAACGAAAGAAAAATCTGGCAAAGTAATGCGATTAATAACGGTGGCGTGGAGTAATATTTAAATGTACACCGAAGGGATCGCTGAAAGTAATACGCTGCGGGGAATATTCCCGGCTTCTGGCTCAGGGGGTTGAAATGCAAGGGTACGCCGAAAGCGCAACTGGTCGAAGCAATCTGCCTGCAATATCTCCGCTTTCGACTAAAAAGTGCTGGTACTTGTCACATCTGGAAAAAAAAAACGAAAGAAAAACGAGAACGACCAAATCATCGTGATAGCTCCTGGAATTTTTTAATTATAATCCCTGCTTTAAATCGGGTTGACTTATTTTCTGCATAGAGCGTAAAGATGTCTTTACATATCAATGTAGAGTGTAAATGCAGCTTTACAAACGACCATGAAATTGTTATTAATTTTAAAAAATGAAGTATGTTACATATCCCATAGACTCTATGGGGTGGAGGGTATTATAATAAATTAAAAATAGTTACAACAACTAAAATCATCGCCTTCTAAAATAACGATACAATAAGAATTCTAAAAATGAAGTGTAAAAGGCGGAATAATTTTTAATATAGCAATTAGTAATAATTATTTCATTCAACAAAACATAATTAGTAAAATATAGTTCAATGAATACTGAAAATTTACTTTCAAAAGCATTCTCTTTCCGAGAACTAAACTTCTGCCCCGCAAGATTTCTCTCCAAAACAAAACAGAAGCTACCGAACGACAATTCAGCAACACGCGGCACACCACCGGAGAAATTCACAAAAGAGGATTTACGAACGCCTTTACTATTCGCCGTGAATACAGCGCGCAGAATCTGTATAAACACACGCGAAAGAATGTACGGAGCGAAGGACAACCGTGGTCATAAATCCGAGGATCGATTGTGTTTCCTTGGATGAAACACGAGCGGCACGATATTTTCATCCAGATCATCCAGCTGCTTCGTGGATCATAAATCTGTCCTGTATCGCGATGAAACCGCCATGGATACGTCGTCAGCAGCGTGCACCCATTGTTTCAGAAATCGCGCTGCCCCTCTTGCAACGATCGCCACGCACTCGCAAGGAGGGGTTGAAAATGCCACGGGGATGCGACCGTTCCGTGACGGGAGCTACCCCAATTTCCAAAGATAATTCCGAGGCCACCGGTAATCTGTACGGCCGGGTATAAATCGTCGAGCTCCGCGCGATACGAAAACTGGAACCACTTGTTTGATGATAAGCCGCCGTTTTCGGGCATTCAATTGCTGTTGTTAAGAATGTATGCAATTTGCAGTCCAATCTTAAAATTTCATCCTATCACAATCGTGGACAAGCGAAGTTTTTGTGCAGATACATAGAGAGCAATATTTCTGTTATGTTTACAGTTCAAAGAAATATGAAAGTTGTACAGTGATGTTGCGTAGCATGGAAAGTGATATTTTTCACGTTGAAGCTGTTATTAATAATAGTTAATAGATAATTATTATACAATGATAAGCATCGTTATAGTTCAATAATATTTATCTCTACTCATTATAAAAAGTTGGCCCCATGACTTTGCAAACACTTTCTTTATTCTCTGCTTAATGTTATCAATCGATTATTATTATCAAAAGTTGTAAGTCCCAAAGCGATCATAATAAACCGATTCCGCTGTGTTTATCACTGTACACGAACAAAAATCAACCAGACGATAATTACTCAAACTTCTCATGTGATTAATCCAAGTCCCGAACAAAAGGAAGAAACTTTTTTTCTCCAGAAAGACTATTGTCATCCTCGATTCCATTTATCACGGTCCTGATACAGAGGATTAGAACGAAAAGTTAATGGCAGATTCAGGCGCATCAGGTCACCCGTAATGACTCATCCCCCTTCTACCGCCGCCCCCCTTTCTACTTCTTTCTTCGCCCTCCCAGTTCTGTCGATGGGGCCGGAGTTTCGGGCTGCCTCGTGAAAGTCGGCGTATCCGGAATCTCTACCCCTCAGTCATCCTTGATTTTCGTAACGACACAGGAGGAGGGAGGAAGCCCCATTAATTTATGCCCTTCGAGATCGATCGATCGTTCGACGAAAGTTGAAACTTTCGACGCCAGCACGCCCGACCGTAGAAGTACCGGGGGGGATTATGTTATTACGGCCTACTGGCCGCATGAAATAACATAAATAACGAAGGACAGGGGGGAGATTCGTACTGGCGAAAATGGAAAATACCGGGGACGCAGAATCTTCCCGGCTGAAAATAATTGGAGGAGAATCTCGCTCGGCTTCGTTTTTCGTCAGCTGCTGTTTGCTTTCGAATCGGATCGGATCGGAGGGAAATTATTCATATTCCGTGACATAATTTGTTGTGAAATTTCGATAAATGGTTTTCTTCTGTGTCAGTGGTGTTTATTTGAGCCTTTTCGGGGGAAAGAAAAACCGAGACTGTATGTAGTTTTTTTATCTTTTTTCTTTTTTGGAAGCATTAAACTGTAGTTTGCCATATGCGTACCATTTCATTAGATAAATCCCCCACTGTAAATAGGTAAATTATTAAGCATTTGCAACTATTGCGTAGCCCTATAATTTGTTTGATTAGCCAAAAGACTTTGCAATGTAATTATTGTTAATTTTAGCTTTATTCAATTTTATTGAAAAACCGCTATCAAAGGTTTAATGAACACTAACAGATATCTCGCAACACAAAGAGAACAGAATTACCAAAAACTTGATTTCGTTCCTAAATTATTATAACAAGCCAGCATAACAAAAAAAGACAAATTCACGAAGAAATCGAGAAAACTCATTGCCGAACTCAATTCCCGTCCCAGAATGTCGCATCCCCTTTCTAAGGGTGGCACGTTTAGGGTGTCCCATAAATATCGCAGCAAAAGGGACCCAATGGAACAGCACCAACCCCTCCAGAAAAAGAAAAACGCACAGGGGCAAAAAGTGAGAGCAACGTGACGTTCAATAGCGCAGTTTCAACTTCTCGCCGAACTTCGTGATCTCGTTCTGAAAATTGCATAACCCTTCTAATCGATCGTTCGCGGAACCCGGGACTCCCTTCCTTTGTCGACGGCGCATAATTGAATTCGGGGCAAAGGCAAGCGAGGGACGCGAAACGACCTGAAGAAAGGAAAAGAAACGAGGGGTCGCGAATGGAAAGATACGCGCTATCTAACGTTTTTCTTTGAAGCAAACAAAAAATGGGGGATGAAAGAGATGTAGAAGATAAATGAACGAAACGTTTCTTCTTCTTTCCCACTTCTTTCTCCATCCTTTTTGTAAGAATCAATGTCTCAGTATTTTCGATCAAATTCGCCCGAGATTTTTTTTCGATGTAGTTATATGTATATTCCAGGACGAAAATCGAAGAAGACTGATTTAAGGAAGAAAGTAAGCGAGATGCGTCCCCGACGCATGATAGAAGCGCTTTGATCTCCCTGTCCAGAGCCGGGCAAATTGTGTGCTCTCAAAGGAAGCGTGATTGAAGTCACACGAAGCGTGCAACGATGCTCCGTTCGTTGCCCCTTCGTTCTATTTCTTTATTTAAGGAATTACTTTCGGCAGTTTGATGTGCAAATAATTGCCGCTGAAGCGCGCTCCTTCCCTCGAGTACCGACTCGTTCAGCATCAAAGGGACATTCCTTGAAACTCGATCAGTTTGTCGTGTCTCGTTCAAAATATGTTTTGGCCCTTTGTCACGCCAGAGAAAATATATTTTCGACAGAGATGAGTGAAGATTAATACATGAGTGAAATTCTCTAGGAAATTATCATTTATATTTTATACGTATATACAAAAATAATAACCATTGCATTTAATTTCCCTTTTCGCAATCGTAGCTTTATTCAAGAACTATTTTAGTTCTTGCTATTATTAGACGCGTTGCTGTCAAATGATCGTAACTCTTGTAAACGCAATATTGTTTTGCATTTTCGCAGTATTGTTATGCTTTCAATATTTAAACCAAGGAATTGAGATTCCTAGCGTTGCCCATTTTCCAATGGAACGATCCAATGAATAGTCTCTCGCGCGCACAAAGTTCATTTTTCACGCTGATTTCACGTGCTGGCCGGCAACAAAGCGAGGGAAGACAAGGAACAAACGAACGCCCCGTTCAACAAGGTCCACTGCAAGAAGGGCGTAGCACACTGTTGTAGCATCGTCGAAGAGTTTCGCCTTTCGCGCAAGTAGTTTCACGAACGGAACGAAAGCATGGAAGATCGGGCCACCGGTACACAGAAACGAGAGAGTCAATTACGAGGGGGGGAAAAAAGAACGCGTCGGGATTTGCGATTGAAGCGAAGCCCCTGCGTCGCGGGGAAACGACGACGGAATCGATTTCTCCATTTGTCCAGAGCTCCACGAAACTTTGACTGTCGCTTCGATACGCAAATTTTGGCAATCGAACGTGTAAGTGGTAGTACGTCCTCTCGTAAGTCGAAACTCTACAAATCTAATCTCCCAAATGGTTTTATGCCTCCTTACGAGCTATACTTATACACGCAATGCGACGTCACCGCGGGGTTCTACTATTGGAAGCTTTTGACGTACCACTACATTTCGTCATTTAATACGAACAATTTTTATTTTGTGCGCAGTCATATGTTTTAAGGATGGTTATACAATTCCATTACAATGGAAAGAAGTTAGAACAACTTGTAACGGCGATAACTGCGAAACTTGGCCCCTAACGAAGGGGGTAGCAGAAACGTAAACAAACACAGACTTCGCTAGTACGCTTTGGTTGACTATTTCACTGTTTCGTTTGCGACATAGGAAAGAGCAAAACTTTCCAACATAAGTGCCGTGTACGCGAAGCGGTTCGAGGCTGTGTTCTTATATTGCCACCCAAAAGGTACGAAATTGTAGTTTTACGAGTGCCGCTAAATAGAGGCACAAGTCGACACAGTTTGTCAAGAATTGGGTAGAACGGTACAAAGAGACAAACAATGTCGATGACCCTCCGAATCGAGGATTAAAGCGAAGTACTGATACCCGAGAGAATAAAATCGTTCGGAAAGTATTTGCGAAAAGTATTTTTGGCTAAAAAGGGTATATAAATATCGGTATAATAACATTAGAATGGTGTTTAGGCGTGCATGGTGTCGAATGGCAGGGTACACTGTCCAAACCTTTACTTTCAAAAAAGCATGTCGAGAATCATCTGGCGTGAGCTTATTAAAATAGTAATCGTGACTGGAGTAATATAGTGTTCACTGATGAATCTTCGTTTTAGGCCCGGAATCCTATTAGTCTGGCCATGAAAAACGAATGATGCAAAGAAGTGTAAAACATCGCATAAAGGTGCATGTTTGGGGTTGCTTTAACCCACAGGGTTTTGGAGCGTTATGCGTCTTCATAGACAATCTGAATGTACAAGAAATTATGAAACTGTACCAACGGGGGTGTCTCACATCTGTGAAACATTGGTTCAATCAAACTGAGGATCAATGGATATTGCAAGAAGACAACGACCCTAAACATCGAAGTCGCATCTGTACCAAATGGAAAGGGGAAAACACCATCTACCTTTGCCATCCCAGTCCCCTGATGCAAAGCCTACAGAAAATGTGTGGTCTATAATGAAGTACAAGCTGAGAGGAAGACGTATAACAAAAATAAAAACACTCGTAAACCATATTCGGAAGATATGGAGGTCGTTACCTGTATCGTATGCCGAAAAACTAATGGAAAGCATGTCGAGACGGTGCCAAGCCATAATTGCCAATAGAGGATATTGGACCCGTAACTAAGTAAAAGCGTATTAGCGTTTTAGCTGTAGATTCGACCCATATAAAATTTGTTTACAAATTCAGGGATCTCCGAGAAACTCTACGGGAAAAGCATGAAAGTAACTTTCTGTACTTCTAATAGCTGGGATAGGTCAGTTGATGCACTCGACAATTAACAGGGCACGTGTCGTCTTTAAATGGACCAGCGTTTCGAGTAATTAACCGGTAGCTAATGGTACATAGGAGGCATTCCATTGTCGGCAAACGTAAGCGCTAATATTGTAGGGGAACTAACGCGTGCAAGTAAATACCGTTTAAACAGAATCCAGGTGAATTGTTGTTAAGCAATTGGTAACGAAAACAGAGCGTTCAAGCGTGATTTTACAAAGGAGCCAGCATGCAAATGCCAGCGCGAATTACGGATGCGGGCTCGACACGTTCACGGCGAATAATTCAAGTAAACCGAAACATAAATATGTCGTTTGAGCGCAACTAATGTGTACGCGCTTAAACGGATTTGCCAGTTAGATTTATCGCTCGAAAGCGATTTAAATGGATCGTGTGCACGCTCCAGCGGAAGATCGATGCAAGAATAACGCCGTAGCGGATTAATAAATCTAGCTTATTCGAGACTCCTTTGTCGGCTTAATCCTCGCTTTAGAGAACCCCTCTATGACCTTATAATACTATATCATTTTATTCGATACCTACGATTCCTCGTGTATTATTGTTATCGTTATTAGTTTATATCAGCTTCGATTTCAATGGCATAAAGTTATTAGGAGCAGAAATTCCATTGAAATTGGTATTACTTGACTAGATATTTTTTCATATTTCTAAATAATACCATTTGCGGTGACAAATGTTTTTCTTATAATTTAGAAATGGCCCTTACCTTTTGCATGGAACCTGTACCCACTTTTTCTTTTAAAAAGATTCATCGGAATTCCACCACGTTAGTGGATGCAGCACTAGGTGCAATAGCAGGATAACAAGGGCAGATGTTTGTGAGATTCAGAGAGGCGAGTACAACACCATTGTGCAGCGAATGTTTTTTAAATCCGGCAAAAGAAGTGGCTCGAAGAATTTAATTAAAGCGCGTGCTCGTCTGCGGAGCACGGTCTGAAATTTTTTCAGATCTCTCGGCGTCGTATTCAACCACTAGTTGCCGTCTGTTCCCCGTGCTTTACCCCTCTCTCTCTTTCCCTCTCTCTCCCACGCTCACCCTGCTTCCCTTCTTCTCTCTTTCCGTCGCGGAGCAGAGCCTGCGGAACGCGGCCCAGCGGCAATATCAACTACCTGTGGATGCAACTTAAGTGACTCCGCGCTGCGGCAGCCACCGGCAGCAATTATGCACGATAAAGTTTCAATAACGCGAATTTCATTCCCGCCACACCGACCATTATGCAATTAATCGAATTCTTCGCTCTTTCTCCCCCTTCTGCTCTATCGGTTACTTTGGTCGGCCACTGGAGAATTAAGATGAGACGCCTTTGCTGAGGCACGTTTAGGTTGTGCGAAAATCTACCCTTATAGGACGAAGCGCGATACGCTCTCTAGCCCCTGAATCTTGGATCCCGGGTTCTGGGTATCGGATTCGTGAAATTTACCTACGATACATTAACGAAATATAAAAGTACAACTACTCTATCATACCTTATAAAAACATTTCTAAGATCCAAATTAAGCTTGTCCCCTCGACTAACGGAATTATTACCGTCCATTAAACAAATTCGTTAGCCTCAACGTACTTACGACTTTCATCCAAAGATCCTCGCCATCCGCCCTTACCCCATGAAATTAAGGAACCCTTTAGCCCCAGGGCTTAAAGTGCTTGATCTCTTTTCTAACGGGCCAGCTCTCAAGCAATTTGTGCGAGCCGCGTGTTCGTTAAGATGTTTCACGTAGATTACAAGACACGAGCGAATGGCGTGTCGCTGGCGGTTCGTATCAGCCCGCACGGACACACGTCGGGCCTAATTTCATCGCAGCGGTGTACAATCTCTCCACGGCGTCCTACCGAGCATCCAGGGTTCGATACCTAAATCGGATCGCACCGTGGATCGTAAATTATTCGGCACACGCATCCGTATTCGTTGATTTTACCCCCTAGCACATAAAGGGACGGAGCTAAGAGGGGAGTAAATCTCCGTTCATTTGCCACGATGTCTCTCGAATAAACACCGACGCGATTTTGGACGGTAGGGAACGCGGTAGTTTTCTTAACCGCTGATACCCTTTGAGGATGCTTTAAGGGGGTTCACTTTTCTCCTCAGGGGGGTCAGTCTACTTTCGCCCCGTCGAATAATCGATTTTTGCTTTGGATTCTTTGAAACTGGGTAGGCAATGAAGTATTGGAGGTACATTGTGCAAATAGAAATAGGTAGGCCATCCGAGATTATCAGCACGCTTTCAAAATGAACTGGTAGGGACATCTTGCTGAAATATGGCTGCCAAAAAATTCTTCCTTCTAAAAAAGCTTTTAGAATAGACAAGATGTTTCTCCACCTCGATGTTCACCCTAAAGTTGTTCCGAGACCAGAGCTCAATGTCTCCCAATCTTCGTCCGTCCACTCCGAAAATTACCCATTGGCACACTGGTCCTGACTAGTTTCACAAACGTATAAAGGCTTGTTAAAACGTGCAGCTACCACTTAGAAGGCTCTTCTCGCAAGCTAAATGTGAAAGGGTTCCCCGTTGAGCGAATCTCGCAAGTGGCTGCCAGTTTTTGCAATGGCAGCATAATGCCAAGCCTTACAAGAATATATTAATGTTGCATGCGCCACACCATAAAGGACCGCCATTACGTAGCAAGTTCTCCGCTTATAGTCACCGAGATTCGCGTGACACCACGACACAATGAACTAAATGAGAGGGAGCATAAGCGTAATACGATGGTGCACGACGTCGACAATGTGCCACATTATGATACTTATTATTACCCATGTAGCATTGTAGCGCGGTGGTGGATAATGTTTATGAGAAATCATTATTAATTACGCGCTGGCCAGGGCTGGCTCTTATCGTTCGGATATCGAGGTCAGAAGAGGGATGCTTCAATTATTTTCGCGGTGGACGCTGGTCCGTTTAGTCACGTAGGTTATTTACCTTTAAGCTTGGATCACGAGTCGCGATATCCGAAAGAAAAATGACCCTAGAACGTTTCCAATTTCCGTTCGCGCTTCAGGCTGGATGAGTTGTCAGGATAAACGGTGCTGGAGAGATGTGGCATTCGTAGCTGTTGAATGTGACCGGAAACTGTGTGTGCTAGTTAATGAAGTGATTAATAATTTTCCGAATGTAGAGTAACGTTTCGTTGGAATACAGAGTGGTCCTAAAATAAGTAGTCGAACGTTATAAGACTGTTCAGCACACGTCCGGTGCACGGGATTGTGCCACACTACTCTTAATGTATCTACATACTTAGGGGCACGTAGTAATGAACACGAGAACTAATTTCGAAATGATTCGATATTTTTCGAGGCTGACAAAATTCTACCAGTTTGATAAGTAGTGTAGAGAAAGCTTGGAAAACTCACAGAAAATGCGCAGAAGTCGCTATGGCCAGATGTGACCCAGGGTCTTGGGTCTTGGGTCTTGGGTCCTGGGTCCTGGGTCCTGGGTCTCGGGTCTCGGGTCTCGGGTCTTGGGTCTTGGGTCTTGGGTCTTGGGTCTTGGGTCTTGGGCCTTGGGTCTTGGGTCCTGGGTCCTGGGTCCTGGGTCTTGGTTCCTAGGTCTTGGTTCCTGGGTCCTGGGTCTCGGGTCTCGGGTCTCGGGTCTCGGGTCTCGGGTCTCGGGTCTCGGGTCTCGGGTCTTGGGTCCTGGGTCCTGGGTCTTGGTTCCTGGGTCCTGGGTCTCGGGTCTCGGGTCTCGAGTCTCGGGTCTCGGGTCTCGGGTCTCGGGTCTCGGGTCTCGGGTCTCGGGTCTCGGGTCTTGGTTCCTGGGTCCGGGGTCTTGGGTCTTGGGTCCTGGGTCTTGGGTCTTGGGTCTTGGGTCTTGGGTCTTGGGTCTTGGGTCTTGGGTTCTGGGTCTTGGTTCCTGGGTCCTGGGTCCTGGGTCTCGGGTCTCGGGTCTCGGGTCTTGGTTCCTGGGTCTTGGGTCTTGGGTCTTGGGTCTTGGGTCTTGGGTCTTAGGTCTTAGGTCTTAGGTCTTAGGTCCTGGGGTCTTGGGTCTTGGTTCCTGTGTCCTGGATCTGGGTTCCTGGGTCTTGGGTCTTGGTTCCTGGGTCCTGGGTCTTGGTTCCTGGGTCCTGGGTCCTGGGTCTTGGTTCCTGGGTCCTGGGTCTGGGTTCCTGGGTCCTGGGTCCTGGGTCTCGGGTCTCGGGTCTCGGGTCTCGGGTCTCGGGTCTCGGGTCTCGGGTCTCGGGTCTCAGGTCTCGGGTCTCGGGTCTTGGTTCCTGGGTCTTGGGTCTTGGGTCTTGGGTCTTGGGTCTTAGGTCTTAGGTCTTAGGTCTTAGGTCTTAGGTCCTGGGGTCTTGGGTCTTGGTTCCTGTGTCCTGGATCTGGGTTCCTGGGTCTTGGGTCTTGGGTCTTGGGTCTTGGGTCTTGGGTCTTGGTTCCTGGGTCCTGGGTCTTGGTTCCTGGGTCCTGGGTCTTGGTTCCTGGGTCCTGGGTCTTGGTTCCTGGGTCCTGGGTCTTGGTTCCTGGGTCCTGGGTCTGGGTTCCAGGGTCTGGGTCTTGTGTCTTGGGTGTTGGGTCTTGAGTCTTGGGTCTTGGGTCTTGGGTCTTGGGTCTTGGGTCTTGGTTCCTAGTGCCTGGGTCTTGGGTCTTAGGTCTTAGGTCTTACGTCTTGGATCTTGGATCTTGGGTCTTGGGTCTTGGGTCTTGGGTCTTGGTTCCTGTGTTCTGGATCTGGGTTCCTGGGTTTTGGTTCCTAGGTCCTGGGTCTTGGGTCTTAGGTCTTAGGTCTTAGGTCTTAGGTCTTAGGTCTTAGGTCTTGGGTCTTTGGTCTTGGGTCTTGGGTCTTGGTTCCTGGGTCTTACGTCTTGGGTCTTGGTTCCTGGGTCCTGGGTCTTGATTCCTGGGTCCTGGGTCTGGGTTCCTGGGTCTGGGTCTTGAGTCTTGAGTCTTGAGTCTTGAGTCTTGAGTCTTGAGTCTTGAGTCTTGAGTCTTGAGTCTTGGGTCTTGGTTCCTGTGTTCTAGATCTGGGTTCCTGGGTCTTGGTTCCTAGGTCCTGGCTCTTGGGTCTTAGGTCTTAGGTCTTAGGTCTTGGGTCTTGGGTCTTGGTTCCTGTGTCCTGGATCTGGGTTCTTGGGTCTTAGGTCCTGGGTCTTGGGTCTTGGTTCCTGGGTCCTGGGTCCTGGATCCTGGGTCTTGGGTCTTGGGTCCTGGGTCTTTGTTCCTGAGTCCTGGGTCTTGGTTCCTGGGTCCTGGGTCTTGGTTCCTGGGTCTTGGGTCTTGGTTCCTGGGTCTTGGGTCTTGGGTCTTGGGTCTTGGGTCTTGGGTCTTGGGTCTTGGGTCTTGGGTCTTGGGTCTTGGGTCTTGGGTCTTGGGTCCTAGATCCTTGTAAAGATTTCAGACAACCCTTTAATGGTCTAATACGAGTTCCAACGTCCATTGACTGTCCGATGAATGTGGTTTGTGGACGATTTGTAGAAGATTTATAGGATGACCTTTGGGCAATTTTATATTAAATGCTTATTAAGTACTTAAACATTTACAAATATTATATTAGAAAATATAACTGAGATAATATCGTTTTAACAACCATATTTCTGGACAACGAATCAAGATTCCAGAACACCATTCAGCACAACAGTCCAGAGCTTTATGAAATTCACTTCAATCTCGCGATTCACGGAAGCGTGGCGTTTCTCCGATAATATCGTCCGTCGTAAAATGCTAATAAATATTACATTTCGAAGAGTGTTCCGCGTCGTCCGCGTTGCAAGGAAAATAAATGACTACTCGGAACGTTTATTAGAGCATAATTCCCCCATCTCCAGATATAGATACGTCCCTTGTACGAAAAACAATTTCGTTCGACGTATAACATACCCTAGTGAAACGTATCTCATTAAATTTCCTTAATTACCTTTTGTAATGCGACCGTGGAATTAATTTTCCAATAAAACACGAACGCAATTTCCGTTCGCTGTAACAGGAACAAAACATTTTTCACGAGAGCTGGAGAATATATTATAGTAAATCTTCACGTAATATTTCGTCCCAGGCGAATATACATTTCGTTCATAGACGTGTCCCTTTTATATATTCAAGCACCCCTAAGAAACTGGGCGGACCTTGAAGAAGGGCGAGTATATTAAAAAGGGTGGATCATCGTCAGGACCGCTCTATTTATCATCTCTCTGACCTACGCGCGATACCATTTCGTCGCGGACGAGTAAATTGAAACAGAAGATTTCCCCCAAGGTTAAATACTGACAATACCTGGCCACTAGGAATTGCCTAATACAGCTTTGAAAGAATAAATTAAACGCTTGAATGTATTATATGTATAAACGTATTACATAAACAATTACTTCTATTGTACGGCGAAACTACCCTTATCGGTGAAAAGGGTGAAAATAAATATAGCACACAGAATATAACTAATTTATTTTGTTGTGCCCCGATCTTGTATAATAGCTGACAGTAGTACATCAGCATAGAGGATTCTCGAACCGAGCTATAGAATAAGCAGAATTGCAATCGGTGTAGATTCAGCACAACGTGATTATTCAATCACGTTGAAGTTGTTGCCAAGCGAACATTCATGATACCGCGTGACTTCTCCTACCAATTTGTCACACCCAAAGCTGATAATAAAACCAATGGGTCTCGCCCGAAGAGAGGACTCTCGAACTAACCATAATGGAATGCACAACGTATCCAAGTCATCTCTGTCAAGTTCACGAAAAGCTGCAATAAAGTGTTATTGAAACACGCCTGGTGGATTCCAATCTTTTGTGCGCTCACGAGCCCAACTAAGCCAAAATCCCGCAACCGCTCCGAGACCAACCTCTCAGGGCGCAACAATTTACTAAGTTGAACAATTTATCTAAAATTTAATGTTAGCGTTTTTGCGGTTTCATAATTAGAGAAACAAAAATGTAAGTGACTATTATTAGTTTGTAAGACACTTGTCCGCCACTTTGTCCGGCCTACATGTATAGAGAACCGTCGAGGTATGAAAAACGAAACAATATTGTGCAACGAACGATACAGGAAATTCCAGGACGAAGGCAGTAAATTCCTACGTCGCGCCGATATTTTCACTCTGCACGACGTTCGTTGAATATGTGCACCCCTTGTTCCCCACCCCTGTTTCCACCCCTTGTGCCAACTAGAGGAAGGGGGAAATTGCGCAGGGCTAGCTCGTGGTCCGAATAGAAAGGCTCGTTTCTGTGCTCCGGGCAGGAGCACGTCGCGTTCCTCGGCTTCCTGTTCCTGTTTCCGCCCCCGTGTGCAAACTCAACCCCCAACCCACCCCCGGAAACTGATTTCTTCGTGGTAGTAGGATTTTTTATGATTATGTCACATACGATTCGATATTTTTGGCGTTTCCAAGTTTTATTATTAGTACGAATAATATTATTATTCTTGTGTTATTATTATCGTTCATCAATATTATTATTTCTATTAAAATTATTCGACCTTGCAGCGCAGGATAAGATAAATTTCTTGGCAAGAATGGCATATAATAAAATGTGAGGGAAGAGCATTAAATACGAGAAAATATAATAAGCCGAAAATGAGTGAGCTTAGAGTATCATCCCGCTGAGAAAAATTCTGTCCGAGTCTGTCCTTATTGCCTAGCTTTCCCCATCTTTTTATTGGCCGTTCCTTCCTTTTGCTTCTGTTCTTCTTCTTCGTTTGGTTTTAATCGAATGGACCCCGTGGAAAGGAGTTTTATTAAAACGAGTAGGTCGGAGGGGACGCAAGGGGTTGCTTTTTCTTTTTGTATTAAACCGGTCTTGAGATAAGCTTTAAAGGGACTGCCGCTTAAATGAAACAATATGCAATGGTTTCGTTCGAAAATTCGATGCAAATATTAATATTTTCTCCTTACACTAGCACATTATAATCATGTTCAATATAAAACTCATGAGAAACAATGGATTAAATAGATACTGTGCACGATTGCAAATGGTGCACGATTTCGAAAACTCCCGATCTCTATTGATTAAATTGCTAATGATCTTTTCCGTACCCTTGATATAAACAATCATTTGCCAAATGGTAGCAGGGGAGATCGGAGCTAAGAGTTCCGATTCTGAGAAAACATAAAAGACGACTGGAAAGTAATGCAGCCATTCTGTTCATTGTTAACTTTATTATACCTACTTACGTTACACCAATTGAAAACATTACCGCTTTTAATTTGTTAAATACAACTATCGGAAGAACTTTTAGCCCCAGTTTCCCCTACTATACTTTCTCCTTTGAACCCCATTTATTTTTATCCTGAATGCTTTATCGGCGAGGAATTGTTTCAGTCTACAATTTCATCGGACCACAGTACTGACGACTTACAATATCTGTCCGGATTCCCTCCGAATGTCCTTTACCACCGCCCGTTCCGCGAAGCGTTCTCCAAACGAAAATCCCGCAATCGAATCAAGGGCAACACTCGGCACCGCGAGGATAGCGTATATCCAGGTAGATTTAATCGAAGTGGAAGGGCGGCCGTGCTGCACCCTGCTACAGTTGCAGGGTGAATCATGCCCGCGATATAATCGGGCTCGTGATCGCCACGTAAACCTCGCGGTATGGTCTGCGGTCGTCGATGAACGCCGTACGCTTTCTGGCCTCGACGACGCGGATCCATTTGTATCCTCTTTATATCAAGATGCAATCTGTTGATTTGGTGAAGCGACCGTGCAATTTAGTCGAGCGTTCTTCGCGAGTATTCTTTATCGCTTCTTCATCGTTCGGTCGTGGTCACCACGGCCCGATGCTAAGTAGAGGGTTGGAATTTCAGCGAGGATCTCTTGAAGATTTTACAATTAGTGAAGTTCTTCGGATGGAGCTGCGGATCCATCTAGATCCTTCGTCTAATTGTTGTGGCTAAAAGAAATTTGTTATTATTGCGCAGATGAAATTAATTAACTATATTTTGGACATTTAGTAGAATATAATTAATATTTCTTATTCGTTCGAATGTGATGATAATAAGGATTTTTTCAAATTTCATGACAATACAGAAGGAACAGGATTTCCTTATTTAGGATAATGCTGTTAATTTAAATCACCCGTTAATCGCGCACGGAGAACGCTTCAGGCGAGATCATTTTCGATCGTTTCACCCGAGAAAATTGGATTAGAGAACGACGGGATAATTCGAAAGAATGGCACCTATATAAGTTCCAATTCATAGCGAACCTAATATTGTTTTATTGTCAGAGCTCAACTTGACTGTCCAAATCAGGATTTAAAACATCCATCTTCGAAATACCAATTGCTTGGGATCTAGTTTTATAAGAGAAGACAGCATTGAATGTTTATTTTGCTCGAAATCAAATACAGAGTGCTCCATACAAGTGTACAATTTTCCTTGAGTTAAAAAAAAAGGGCTATACCATAAGTGTACAACTTGAATGTAAACAAAAGCTTTCCCTGATTGGTTCTGATAAAAAAATAATTTTAAAATGCTATATTTCAATTTAAAAAATAATAGACATCACCAGGAGCACCCCCAAAAGATATTCATAAAGAAACTCTGGTTTGCAAATGTTGCTCATTTATTTAAATGCGTTGCGACTTTTGTTTAAAAGAATTTTTCATAAAGTTCAAAAGAAGTACTGAATTTTCGTAACATTCTTCGCGTTTACTATTTAGCACCAACTATGCTAATCCAGTAGGATGGTAAGCTCCTCGCCTTCCGGTTGCAGGAGTTTTCCTCCGCTTCCACGGTGGATCTCGGTCCCCCACAAAGTAACATAAATACTTCAAGCCGTACATCGAAAGGGTTGTTCGCGCAGGTTAACCCTGCACCAGTGACGTCGTATTTATAAAGAAAGGGTAGAGAAGTTGCATGGGGAGGAATACAAGTACTAGTAACGAAACCGGAAGACGTTTCGAGGCGACGGAACGGAGACACGGAAGAGGGATACATACGGAGGACAGGGGGAGAAGTTTATACGGGATGCTCTGGATTTGGACAATTGGAAAAATTGTTCTGAGCCAAGGTAAAATTAAATAATATGGATTAATTCGTAAATGTAGCTTCTATATATCTCTTTATTTATTTGTTTATTTCTTGTGAATGTACATTATAATGGACGTAAGGCCGGAAACACATTTCTTTTTCCCCCACACATTTTTAGATTTAAATCAAAGCAAATGTCAATATACGTGCAACAAATCAAAATGATGAAATGTGCAATGAAAAACAATAATAAACAAACAAAATTGCAATGATGAACTCATAAGTCGAAAATGAAGCGCGGTATGAAGAAATTGTGTTCTTTGTTTTCGACTAGATTTTGTGCGAGAAATCATTCCCTTGCCGGTTGTACCACGATTTCGCAAACACCCTGCATTTATTGGTGCGGTCCGATTACCATTACACTGGTGCGTGTACGTCGTTCAAGCGCAAATATCAACGCCTAAGGTAGCATCCCGTAAAATTAGCAAGCCAATCGGAATAGTCGGAGCACTCGACGCAGCGCATTAACGCACAGGCATCGCCTCGCATTAAGCGAAATAATTTATGGCGCGAAATTGTAGTCTCCGGAGCGAGGGGGAACCGGATGACGTGCGTAAGACAAATGGCACAGAAAGCAACGATGATCGTAATCTCTCCATACGTTTCGCTGAATATCCGAATGGCACTCGCCGAATACAGAGATCCCGCGATAACGTTCCATTATCCACGGAGCTGCCACGATGCGCCAGCTCATCGGCCATTCACAACGCGATTCCCTTGATTCGACGGTTCAATTATCGATCCCGATCTGCCTCGCCGTCAAACTAAACTCTGTAGTACAGTTCGCGTAGACTAATTATTAACATTCCACGGAATATCGAAAATTAATCTACATTTATCTACATTTTACAAAAGGAAATAACAATATGTTCCTTTTTTTTGTTTTTGCTTCAAAGTGACAGTACAATTATTAATTAGTTAACTGATCATTCAGTAATGATAGGCGAGAGAAATAGTATTCTCCTTCGAGGTAAATTGTATAAATTATAAAAAATAAATTGTATTTTTTAATAGAAAGCTGCACTGGCGGAAGAAAATAGAAGATACTGCTACCTAAAGTGCCTGTGTATATTACTCCGGCGTTCTGTTATTCTATTGCCTGTCAGCCATGTCTGACCATAACAGTATATGCTCTACTGAAACTCCTAGCCGAATGCTCTCCGCCTATAAGCCTTGCAGCACCCAACCATTTCATCCCAAACTCAAATTCAGTGCATCATAACATCGGGCAAAAAGAAATTCCATGTGATTAATCAATGCACAAATATAATATGGTGTATACGAGATTGCCCCTTCGAATGAGGAAAAAGAATGAATAATGGTGTACTTTATTTCAACAGAACAATTTATAGATATACATATTTTTCAATAGCAACTTATTCATCAATTTTCTAATACTGCGTTGTATAATTTTTGATGATCCCATTTCCACATTGAGCAAAGGATACGCTATCCATAATCGCCAATTGCACATCCGTTAATAGATTGTTCCACCACTTAATTTTTATATTTCATATTCCAGAATATCAAACGGATGGACCGATTTCCTTAGAAACAGGCATCGCCTTATTTGGCATCTTAGCATGCAGATTAAATCACGTAGAGATCCGCTATCCGCATAAAGGTGCGCGGAAACGTGCACCGATTTTCAACAAGTTCTATATGTATATCCTCTATGGCGAACAGTCCACATGCATGGCGGACACGTTTCTTCTTTAAAGCGGTCGGAAAATTATTGACTGCCTCTCCTCTCTCTTTCTCAACTTACATAAGCAATTTTACTGGATCACCGGTGGTGGCACGTGAACGTGCGTCGTTCGATGTTAGGATTCTTGTCCGTTTGAAAGGAATAGAGAGATATATATGCATGTAGTCGGTTCCGAACGATCCAGAATTCACGATCACGAGTCCTCTAGCCCCGTATTTCATTCCCCAAGTAATCCTCGAATAATCCTGTGATTTATGAAGACCTACTCCCTCCGCTTCTGCTCGTGATCAGCTTGTAAGCCAGTGAATCGGTCGTGTCGCTTTAATCGATCAGCAGTTTTAGCATCGTAGGCCATTGCACTCACGGATCGAATTGCTTTTGTAAACAATAAGACAAAATGAATTATGTATGGCACATGAAAGATATAATACACTATCGGAAACAGAAATTAATAACTATTTGCATTCGACGGCATTTTTTCATTTGGAAATAGTTTGTCACTTCTTAACGTTAAATTGTTAATTGTCCTAAGAATATTAACTCAACCTCAATATTGCAGAAAGTGTAATAACAATTGTAATTATTCTATTCAATAAGAGAAGAAGGTAATGAAGGCGAAAACGTACCTATCCAGTGTCAGCAAAGTATAGATATAGTATCATTAATAATTAATCTGCCGAGAATATAAGCAGACGAGCCAACGAAATTAACATTAAAGAAAAATCACAAATGTGTCATTTTCACCACCCTTGCGGATCAACATGTTAGGCGTCCGAAACAAGGGATGGGCGATCGAAATTCGCGTGGTACGAATCAGCGTGCGGCCTTGGTGAGGCGCGTATATCTGCGTAGCTGAAGCGATGGTCCCGGGATAGCATCGGTGGAAGCCGACCTATGCTGCTGCGAAGGTTGCCGAGCAACCGGTGAATATGCGCAATTACCAGAGGACCGGGCGAGAACGAGCGAACGGACGCCAAGTGGGAGTTACCGAGGAGATTGTAAAATAGAATGTATCCCGCAATTACCCGGCCATCTAACGCGATCGAACGTAAGAGCCCGTTCGTGGACCGGAAGTAGCTTACGCCGGACCGGACAACGGTAGGCCAGATGTCCTCCGTGTTGTCTCGATCGCTACCGAAACTTTATCGCAACTTCCGACGTCTTCATATGTCCCTAAAGAAATTGTTGACAAAATTATCATACGCGAAATATTATTTGTGTAAGGTAGTTCTAAGGTAAAGTAATTTGGGTTAGGTGATTAGTAAGTTTTTAAAAAATTTAAGACATATTTCTATCAAACCAGCAACCATTATTTGGACCGTTCATTTTAAAAGTGGTGTAAGTCCATTTTTCAGAAAAAAATTGAGAAAAAGATATAAATAAAAAGTTCACATTAAAATATATGGAAACTTGTCCTCTCGTCACTTGTTTTAAATGGACTTAGCCCTGCTTTTAAAATAAATGATCCATTTGTTATCTAAATCATACACTATAAAATGAACGCTACTAAATTAACACAAACTGAATAGTAACTTATAAAAACAACAATTCGTTTCATACGCAATTTGAGGTAAGATATACATTTGCGATATGAAAAACTTTCTCGTTGTACGCCAATCATTTGTGCAAAATGCTTTCTTTTCAGTTAACAATTAAACAACTGAGGGTAGTCGCTAGATTACTAGCGACGATTAGATTATATTTAGATTATATGTATATTTATATTAGACTATATATTAGATTAAATTAAATGTAATTTGTTCTTCTTTATTTTTATGGTAAACAGTTGTATTTTTCTTCACCTTTTAATTGCTATCGCTTCTACATTTTTATTAGATCCTCCGAATCACAAACTCTTTCATGCTGTTTTTTGGCATTCCTTTGCAAATTGTTGTAGCTGTCGACTTTTATGGAAGATGCCGTCAAACAAATGTTTTTGCTTGAATCGAGTGGATCAAATGCAATAGGTAGTGGTAACTGAGGATACATCAGAGGATTGGTACACGACTTTCCCGGTAACGTAACATTGCTGCCGTGGTGCGAAACACGAGAAATATTAGAAGCATTAAATTAAGGTTTCAATGTTACCCTAAAAGCTTTCCATTAGGATACTAAAATAACGTATGAGGGTTTCCTATGTCCGTTCCATTTACAAAGCACCATCCGCTGTTATGCTTCCTATACCATATGGAAAATAAACACACGCCTGTATAACAATGTTCATAATTGCTTCGTGAAATACTTTCATCGTTACTTAATGAAATTTGCCATGCACGTACTAGTCTTCTACAAATAAATCTTCCGAAGCAGATCCAAATAAAATGTCCATAAAAGGCATTATCAATATTTCTATACTACTGTTCAACAATTTACAAAATATCCAATTACACAATTACACTGATTTTCGCATAAAACGTTCAACTTTAGCGTTTAACTTCTTCATCTGTATTAAAGAGAAAGAAAAATAGAGACGCCTCCCGTCCATGAAAGATAAATGCGCGGATAAAGTTCCGCAGTTAAGAACCGTGAAAGAAATTTCATGAAATTACATCCGTGGATCGACAGTCGGCTTTCGCAAGCGAGGATCTCGTCTAGGAGGAATTCCGACCGCTCCTCGCTATCATTAAATCCTCGCCAACGGTGAAAAAGGAATAGAAAAGGACTGTATACCCTTTATGGCATCCCCTGAACCAAGGAAAACACGGGGGATAAATGGAGAAGGAGAGAGAGAGCGACGGGGACGGGGGCGGGGGTGGGTAAAGTGAACGATGCGCTATCGCGAACGACGCAGACGATACGAGCGGTTAGACGACGTCCGAGAATAAGCGTCGAGATTATAAGGTACGCATACAAAGCGTCGCATCGCCAGGGAACGAGTGGCGGACGCGCAGCATCTCTGCTACCCCATCGAACGAACAAAGAGGAGCAACCAGAGAAGGATACCGCGCGGAGGAATAAGGATCGCCTAATACCGCACCGGATAAAGAAAGAAGGAGAACGCTTGCAAGAAAGGGTGAAAAGAGAAACGATGGGGGTGGCATCCAAGGAGGGTAGAAAGGAAGGCAAATGCGAAGAAGGAGAGGGATGAGGAGGAAAGATTGAGTGATAGAGCGAGGTATCCTATGCACGCTTTTCCTTTTACCCTCTCGAAAGGGGAAGAGAAAGAGAAGGGGTAGCGTGAGCGATGCGCTATCGCGAAACCCTGCCAGCAAACGCGGCACGACGCCGGGGTCGACGCTATCGATTGGCGTCGGCGTTTCCTCGACGTCGCTATTTGCCCGCCGCCGTCTCCTTTCTCTCTCGCTCCCACCCTCCAGCGTTCACCCCGTCCTCTTCCCTCGCGCGTTCTCACCTCTGCTTCTTCACTCCCTGCCGCCCCTTTCTATCCCTGTATGTTCACCCTCTGCCCTGTCTCACCGCCGCACCGATTCCACGTAAGTACGTCCCTTTCTGTCGCACGCCTTCACCCTCTCTATTTGTGGAGCTTCCACTCCGTCCGTTCTCCCGTATCCATTTCTCTCCGTTTCGGTGTCCGTGTAATAATAGCCTCTCCGTCCCACCAGAAGCCTCTCAACCACCCCCCGATTCCTCCCCGTTTCGCGTTGGGTCCCTTCGTTGCCCCACCGTCCACGACTTCTTTCCATCCAGCGCGGTAACAGGTGTTGCCCCGAACTCGTACAAAATCGATGGGCAAGAGCCACATCGTCGAGGGGTGGGTTCCACCCTCTTGCTCAGCTTCCTCGATCCTCCGCTCGTTTCAACCCCTCGATCGCGACCACCAGCCCACCTATCTGTGCACGCATATACACGTACACAAACGATCGCGCGACGGCGTTGGTGGTGGAACGGAGCAAAAGCGAAACGGAGAGACCTTAATAGAACGGGACGGAGTTGCACGCCGTTGAGGGTGAAAGGGAGCGAGACGAAAATACGCTGTCATGAGGGCGAAAGAGGAGCCGGAGGACAGAGAGGGCAACACCGAGCAGGCTGGCACAGCCGGGGAGGAGAAGGAGCTGCACGAAACGCGAAGGAAAGGACGCAGGCGCCCAGGACGCGGGGCGACGCTGCTCGACGACGCTGCATTGGCAGTTGCACCCCAGCCACACCCGGTACGAGCCATGTAGTCGGGCTACCCTCCACCGCGATACACGGCGGACAATTGTTGCTTCTGCGCCCACAGGTGGTACATCTTCATCTTCGATCTTCGTGGCCGTGCACGGGGTCCGGTGGTGCCCGGACGAGCCCCGACCCGTGGCGTCGCCAGGTGAAACGTGCGCGTCGTGCCCGTTACCCAACACGCCGTCATGTAGGCTGGTTGCCCCGCTGCAACCTACAACCCTCCGCGGAGGAGGCTCGAGTTCGTCGCCGTGGTTACGTTTTCCTCTTACATATTCGCGGAGGAGTTGTTGCCATTGTGTCGTGCGGGTGATAGCTCTGTGCGCCACGCCGTCGAGGAATCTTCTTGACCAGCGCAGTCCCGCCTGAATTATTCCTCGCAGTTTAATGCGAACGAGGTGAATTCGAGAGAGAAAGAGAGAGAGAGAGAGAGAGAGAGAGGGAGAGATAGAGGAAGGTATACGTGGCTCGTGGAAAGTCCAAGGCCCGCGAGCAGCCGCGCGAGGGCAGAGTTGTAGCTTCACGCGGTTCTGCTTTCGCGGTGCTTCCCGGTGGAAAACGAGACGCAGCAGGAGGAGAGGGCGAGCGCGTCGTGGAAAGAAGCCCACGGGGGTTCGGCGTTGTTTGCCCCTGGACGAAAACGCGAACCGGCCTGGGGCGAAGAGGGAGTTATCGACTACACACGTAAGGCGACAGCGCACACGTACGGATACACAAACATCGCGGACCTGTTGTCCAACTTGTTGCTCGTCCCTGCAAAAGGGGCACCTCGCCTGCCTCCGCGACGCGCGCCAATACTTTTCGAAAAGAAAGGACTCGGACGCGTACCGTCGAACGGCAAGCAGAAGATCGGGGTCGACCGAGGCACCCGGAAGATACCGGCTGGACGAATTCGGACGATTCGCGGTTCCATCTGGGACACTTTTACAAGTACCGGCGTACACGTGGAACTTGGATGTCTCACAGTTGAGACCGGGAGAATAAGGAATGCTTTTTGGACAAAGTGAAGAGAAGAAGAGAAAAGTCGAATAGCTGAAAGCTGCTGAGGAGTTATTAAATTTCTACGATTTCTAAGAACGCCGGTTTTCATCCGAATGGAATATTTCGCTGCGTAGGAAACGTTGCGACCATTCTTTGTAAAATTACACGTAGCTGAGATGTGGGTATCGTCGCAAGGACGGACACGCCCGACGAAACCAGAGGAGAGAGAATCTGACAGAGTGGAAGACTGCTCGTACCAGCAGGGCGAATGAAGTGCTCAGCTTGGAAAGGTCACAGACAAGATGTCCTTACAACAGGCACGTGGATTTCCAAAAAACACATGTTGAACCTTGTAACTTTAATGGCGAACGACAAAGGGACGAATAAATGGAATGACAAAAAATTGCCAGAATTCTATCGCGGTATGACGTGGTGTGTAGGATAAAAAAAGGATCAAAAGAAGTGAACAAATCGATACGCAGGGGTAGACGATTATAGTATAAGAGACTACCACGTAATCTTCCAGCCGTGAATACAACGAAAGCAATACTACAAACAAGGTAAAGAAAAGCCAGGTAAACCGCAGTTCTCTGTAGAAAGTCGAGTCGCCGAACATTCTCTTGGAAGAATCAATTTTCATGAGGAACCGCAAGGACTTCCGGTTTACTATTCGGCCATCGAGTTGCACCGACTCGCCTCGCCGAAGAGATATTTTAATATAAATCTACACGCGTATCTAATATAAATATACACACGGACATGTATACCTGAACACATAGCGGAAACACCCTGTACATGTACATACGTGTAGGAAGAAATCGTGCAACGACATCTAGAATTAGAATATACCGGTCGGATCGGATCGACGTTTCCGGAAGGCCAGGGCCAACCGCACGAACGCGTTCCCATCGACCGACGACGGACGGATATCGGTACAAAACAGTGGAAGCACTTGGAGTTCGGCTAATTCCTCTCGAGACGTCCGGAAGGCCACTTGCAGGATCGTTCGACCGAAGAACAGTGGGGATAGAGGTTGAATTTGGCTAACGAGCAGAGTCTCGGCGGGATACTCCAACAGGATACATTCGTAACGAGGGGAGCACGAAATCGCAACGACCATGAAGAGCAGATTGTTCGGCTGAGAGATCGATCGTTGATTCGGCTTCGATGGCCTCCGCGGAGACCAGCTGGACGACATTTTGCGCGGACTGAAGTCACGATCGGTCGGGCGAAAAACGACGATCGCGCGTATCGATACGGAGAACCAACGGGTGCTCTTGAAACACGAACCTTGAGAGGAAGCGTTTCTTCTTCGTCGAACAGGAGTGACGAAACTCGTCAGAGACAATAAATAATCGAAGAAAAGCTTTGGATGTTTTTTTTTCTTTTTTTTAAAGAAGAAACCGACGAGTCGTTCGAGGATTTATGAGTATCCACGAAGTGGAGCCGCGGGAGATCGTAGATCACGAGGTTGAGCAGTTACCTGCTTGGGAGCTGGATTTCCCTTGTTTTTCAGCTAATTCGCTTGGACCAAGAAGTGATAAAGATGCCGCGCTGTTACATGGTGAAGAAGGCCCTGTGCAACAAGTACATAAGCAACGTTGCCAGAGGATTCGAGAGCTGGGGCCGCGGCAGGAGCACGCCATCACCGGCTACCATGCAGATACCAGTCTCTCCCATAGAGGGGAGTATCGCGCCCCCTGTTGCTCAAGGTACGACCGTATCACGATTCTGATGGCCATTCCCTTTCTCGACTTCGACCCCTGCCAAGGATAATTAAATGGATAGCCTAGATTCTTTATGATACCGGTGATAAGTGATGGGAGATTTGATGCTTTATGAGGTTCTCGAGATGGCCGATATGGCGTTTTAACGCCGGTGTCGATTGACACTTATTAGCACTGCTTGAGGTAATTGAGTAAGATTGGAAGTATCGAGGGATTCGGAATTAGTATTAAGGGACTAATGCATTCTGTAGGTATTCTTATTTTTCTCCCGTGCAGTCTCTGAAATTTACTAATCCCATTATTAAAAGATTATTAATTCCAATAGCAACTCTCTTAATACCATAAATATAATTGTCACAAATCGCCGCAACATTACCACGCACTTTTCCAAAACATTATTTTCCGCAGTTTAAATCTTGCAATTTCACAATTCGATCTCAAGCATTTTTCTATAAATCTTCCTCGTCTGAACTCCAAACTACACAGTCGTGAATCATTTCGAAAGCATAGAACCGAACGAGCTGGATATGCAATATCGTTTGCCTGAACGAAGGAAGTTGATCGATATTTCTGTCACGTCTTGTTACCTTCAATTAATGTGAATGTTGCTATTTATTCTAAAGGCCCGCAGTATTGATTCACGTTACGTAGCTATATCGCGTGTTTCGTGTAGGAACGCTGCACGAGCGCGTGTTTCGCTGCTGGCAAGACAAACTTCTGCATATTTATACTGGCCGCAAAAAGTCGGGCTACCTCCACTTCGGTAACATCTAACAAAAATACCACTGACATAGTGTCTCAAATTAGCTACCTCTGTTGGAATACAAATTACAACTTGTTACAATTAAATATAACTGGCATACTTGACCCGGAAGTAGTGGAGATTTTTTTTTATTTCAAGTGGTCATAAAATCTCATTCGGTAGAATAAATATGAAATTTGTTAGATCGTAAAAAGACGAATGGAGATTGGTAAAACGGGAAGGAAAGATTGTAAGAATCAGAGCAATGTTTTGCAACGGAGTAACAATTTCGAACAGCGTAGTAGTAGTTCGCGTTAATCGCTACGGCAAAGCTGCATTAATTGTCTGAATTGTCGTCCCCGGTGACGGTAGTTCCCAACGGCGGCTCGGTTTTGTAAAGGGCTCCGGTTTATGCTGCACGTTCGTAATCGAGTGAATGAGACAGTGTCATGCGAAACTTGCCGGAGACGTTAATGGACCAACAAAGACCGCACTTAAGACTCGTTACAATGCCTCCACACGCTGAGGAATAACTTTTGATAAAGGTGAAACCAGGCCAATCGAACGCGAGATATGAAAGGTTCTCCTTGTACGATCACGAAAGCTTCGCCTGGGACAAAATGTTCAAATCGTCGCGTCGATTTGAATGAAACTGTTTTTAATAGGCTTTTTAATTTTGGGGATAATCAATAAGTGCAGGAAATTAATTTCCAACACCCCAAAGTATTTTGCAGCGCTTCGAAAACAGAGTTCTCTCTTGAGTAGCTTTGAAATTACTATTTTCACCCTTTTCCTGCATTTCTACCCCATACAATCTTTTTGTTAAATTTCCTGAAATATTCAGATCGTAAGATAAATCCTTGAATCGTTGCGGCGTCGTGTTAATCGAAGAAACAAATCGTGGCAAGAACAATACGTATACTCGGAGATCGAGGCAGGAGATGATTCGAGGAAAATGGGGATGGCGCGGTCGTTGCCGCGGAAGCAGCCAACTGTTCGAACGAAACGCGCAGTTTCATAACCGAGTTATCGTGAAATTTTATATCCGGCCGCTCTTGCACTTTCCTTGGCGATCCACTCATCTTCTTTGACCTCGTTTTCCAACATGCCTGCCGTCATAATCTCTGGTCCTCCACCGTCCGACCCCCGCCGACGCCACTTCGCGAACGAGGTTCGACGCTCTTTCGTTGTCACGTCGTCGACAACGCGTTCCACCCACCCCGTTCGCTCGTTAAATCTCGATTAAAAAGTCAAATTAAGGAAATCGAGTTACGCTGTGCCGCTCGTCAGGTGTCTCGTTAATATTGCATTGACGCCGATGTAAGGGGCGAAACGTTACCGAAGTTGTACCGTAGTCTCCCACAAGGTCTTTTTTTTTATGAAAGCCAGCGGGTTATTGAATTTCACGAACTGGTCTTTTATGGTGTTGGTAAGAAGGGTATTCGACTCTTTCGCTAAGATATCCTTAAAGCTGAGCATGCCCCCGCATTAAAAGGTGGAATGCTTGGTTTAATTGATAAGTTCTATATTACTATGAATACCGATTTAATCGTAACAATTAATTCTTCGAATGCGGAGAAAATATATCCAAATTGGATCAAAATATGCAGAACGCATATATACGTCGGCCTAATCCAAAGGATTAAGGAAGTCTGTTCTATGTCACAGAATACGTAGGTCCGCAGTCCCAAGACGCATCAGCAATAACAGGAGCCAAAACGCCAGAGCAGGAGGTCTCCAGAGACAAGCAGTACGAGCCTAGCAATGTGGATACGACAAGTAACACAACCTCCTTGGCAACAGAACCTCTCGTACCAGGCCGAACAGAGACACCCTCTGTGATAATCAGCACCGCGGCATGCTCGCCTCTCGCAACAGCTTCAACAGAAACGATCAGTTCGAACGTCGAGAGCGCAACCATCACGACGACGACCACGGTGGCATTCGTAGCTCCCAGGTCACCGTCCAGAACAGTCACCGTAGACCAGCAGTCACGCGCAAGTGTTCTCCACCGCACGCCATCGGGGGAACCCTACTCTCCTTCCAGCACAGCTACGCCATATCACATAGAAGAAGCAACGGACGGTTGTACGGCTGAATCGAGGATAGGGTCCAATAATAGCAATGTGATCTCCAGTTATGTTTCTTCTATGTTCAAAGACCGCTCAGCGGCTGAAACAGAGGCTGCGCACGATTTGTTGGAGCTCTCGAGGTCGCTGCCACCGCTGCCGCCACCTAGCGTCGCTATTGGGCCGCAAAACGTTATAGAGTCCCCTGCCACGGATATTCAAGAGATGACGGTGTTTCAACCGGATCAGCCGATTTACCAAGTGAACACTATCGATTTAGCAAGCTCTACGGTTTATGCGCACCATCAACAACAGCCACCTTCAACCGCGAGTATCATTTACGAGCCCAGTGCAACTATAGTCCAGCAAACGGGGAGCGTCTTCATTCCACTCTCTCCGGTTCAAGAGATCCTACTCACCTACAGTGCACCATCCATCCCGTGTACGCCGATCGTGACCCAGCAACCGCCACAACCGCAATTGCACCAGCAGATCCATCAAGCCATAGAGGCAGCACCACCCCTAACGCCGCCTACTTCGGAGTGCAGCAGCGATATAGAGAATAACAACCCTAATTCGCAGCCTAGTCAAAAGGATAAGGAGGTACAGACTGTTACCGAGCAGGCGGAAGTGAAACCGGCGAGCTATACGTATGACACTTTATTGGTGGCAGATGGGAGGTCGAAGAATAAGAAGGTTGCTCCCAGTCAGAAGGCACAGGAGACTGAACCGGTTGAAGCACCGGAGACTTCGAAGATTGGGCGATACGTTTGCTGCGAGTGTGGTAGGTTTACTGGTTGCGAGATAGTGGTGAGGGGACATGGTAGATAGCAGAGTTGGGCAAATTTTATTCTGAATGACGAATAAAGAATAACGATTGAAAACGCCACATTTAGTCGTAAATAACGAATAACGGTTTTATTCGGCGAGAACTTATTCGTTAGCGACGAATAAGTATCGACTGTTATTCGAACACAAATTTATTCGACCGACGTACCGACGGCTAAATCATAAACTTTTTCTTTACCACGGACCCCAACTGTATATGGTAAAAGTCACGTGATACATTTATTCGCTGTTTAGTCGGCTGCTTCTTTATTCGAATGAAGATTCATTCGAATAATGCCAAACTGTGGTAAATAGTAGAATGGGGAGCTTCACGACCAACTTGAACTAATCCAAACCCAATCTGACAAGATCATTCTATTTATGTGAGAACATTTTCTGTTTCTAGGCAAACAGTATGCAACCTCCTCCAACCTGTCACGGCACAAACAGACACACCGGAGCATCGATTCTCAATCGGCGAAGAAATGCATCCACTGTGGCAAAGCGTACGTGAGCATGCCGGCGTTGGCGATGCACGTTTTGACTCACAAACTAACGCACAGCTGCGGTGTCTGTGGCAAAATGTTCTCCAGACCTTGGCTACTCCAAGGCCACCTGAGAAGTCATACGGGAGAGAAGCCGTATGGTTGCGCGCATTGTGGTAAAGCATTTGCGGATCGTTCGAATCTACGTGCCCACATGCAAACGCATTCTGCCGATAAGAACTACGAGTGCCACAAGTGTCACAAATCGTTCGCGCTGAAATCTTACCTGAATAAACACCTGGAATCCGCCTGCCAAAGGGAGAACGATGAGGCCAGCAACGAGGCAGAGACGCCGCACTAGGATCATTTCAGTTGGAGGGATGCTTGGTGGTGCCACTATCGCTGATGTTACCAGGTAGATCGTTGGATGTTTAATAAAGAATTTAAAGGAGCGTAATGTTTGAGTTAATTAGTTACCGGTTTGAAAACAGACTTCTGCTTTTTTTTTTATTTAACCCTTAAAATAAAAACCCTTCAACCTTTTATTTTTCAGCCAGGGATTTGGCGAGCGATTGGAAGATGCGAACTCGTCGGCGTCAGTGGGTCAATTCAAATATGCCTGAAATTTGATAGATTCAACGGTGCAACAAGTGCATCGTTTTCTGTCCCTGCCTTCCTACTTGAGAAATTTCGGAAAATCTTTATGAACCACGCCTCGATCGAAAGAAGAGATCGTCTACGGAAGTAATGAAAAGACTGCGAAGACATAAAGCGTTCCTCATCGCCATCGTTGACAACACAGGTGATAACTAACCATCCAACTTCGATCAAACATCGAAATTGCCGTCTGGGTAAGCAACCGATTTCGATTGAATTTACGGTCGCCGTTTGGTCATCAGGCCATTCCACCATATTTTCATTTGTCATTTATAAAAATTTGTACATTGAACCAACGCGAGAGAAAAGTATCACCTTTAATTTCTCGTTTGGTTCATCGTGCAGGATCGGTAAACATTGAGGATCAAATATCACTTAAAATGGCCGAATGTGTAGCTGGATTTACGTAGAAGGCGCACCGTTCGAAAAATCTCGAACACGTTTACAGGGATATATTGTCCAAAGTTAAGGACACATGAATTCATTCGCATCGAATACGCACGATGCGTATATTCGAACGACATTCCTTTCGTCCCTGAATGCTCGACATAACTTCGTTCGTCGTCCGGTGAAATCGATATTCGCCCGGCATGAAGGGCAGCGAACCGACGCTCATTGGTTTCTGTAGAAGGATCTGGAATACGCGAAAAAAAAATGAGTGAAACGTCATCGCAATCAATCGGTGCTGCGAGAATCGATGCAATACTATCATGGGACCATCAATTTACGAGTGAAATTCACTTCGAATCGTCGGCCGCCGATTGAAACGGGGTCAACTAAATTCAAAGAACTCCGAGCTCCGATAAAAATGAGGATCATGGAAGGCACAATGTCTTCTACCAATACAGTGATGTTCCCTTCGACACTCGCAAATTTTTAGAAACTTTTTATCTTGATCTATTGTTTTTTGCGAATTCTTGTAGACATTAAGGATATGTGATTGAACTATCGAACGTCTTTTATTATCCGTGCAACAAGAGTAGATTCTCTTGACGTTTCCTGTTCTGAGTGTGTCTTGAGATGGGGATACAGCAATCTCTCCGCCATTGTCCCCACTAGTCCTCCCGTTAGTGTCCTTGCGTTAGTCCTGCACCAATGGTTTCTCCAATCCATTGGCACCTACAAACTCGAGCCCCGAGATTCAAAAAAGCGTCCCACCTCTACTCTAATTGTCCACTTTCGATTCCTGCCAAAGGGACGATAGAGAAGAGATTACTGTACTATCGTACTATTCGCGTACTCCCCACGCGTGACGCCAGAAACTCGAGCCTGATAGATTACGTACCACTTTCTTTGCCAATATACGTGAGCGATACAGCTCTATTCGGCTTTAATGGAATCTGACCAATCGGACCTGCATTCCTTACAGAAGACTTCATTCTGGACGCGAATAGTACGTGATTCAGTTAATTCTAAACAAGCAATAGTCTAGAAGCTAGGAAGATATTTCCACCTTTCGGCGTCATCGGTTGTGGCCTCATTAACGCTAGAGGAGTGGGCATATCTATTCCTTCGGCATCGTCCAAGTTGATTCGCAACGAGGCTAAGATCCGAGATGTTGATACAAAGTGATCGATCTCTTGGACATGCTTCCATGCAGGCGTAATTTCCTTCAAGCTTCTCTTTTCCCTAACTTTCGTCGACGTCCTTGGCATGCAATGGAGGCTTAAGAGGAGCGACGCGGGGGAGGCGGGGGGCGGTGTATGCGTCGAAGGTTTTTACCAACATTTCACGTAAACTGGACCACCTGTTGAATGCAAGAATGACCATTCGGTGGCGAATAAGAGGCCCTTTCTGCTACCCCGAATCATAGAAAATTCTCCTGCAATTAGCCCCTTGTTAACTATACGCAACCAAGCTCGCCGTTCTCTGATTCGTGCGAATGGAACGGGTCGATAAAATTATGGACAACCGACCAACGAAATGAGAAAACTTTTTACATCTTTCTCGTTCGAGGAATTCCCTTTCAATTATTCTTCTTATAATTACGTATCTTTCTAGTCGAAGCTTTAATATTATAATATCACGAATCATCTGTAAAGTCATAGGATCCCTGATAGCCAAGCTGTTCAAACAAGATTTTACCAAAGTCTGCTACAAAATTTTGTTGACAAAGTGGCTACAAATTCCATACAGTGTTTGATATATTCGATGATGTTGGTAAATTGACAACAAAACTATAGCGAAGTACGTTGAAATAAGTTGCGAGCAAATTGGCGATTACGTTATATTACAACTGTTGGCTGTCGATTGGCATGCAACAGGTTCGATCTGACTATCAGGGATGATTGAACGTTATTTCCTTTATTTATCTCGTTGTAAGACAGACGCACGTATATTTTTTACGCGTAGAAGCGAGATTTATTATTATTATATAGGTATTAGTAATGTTTTATTTATTATTTTTGTTATTGTCAGAAATTATAAAACTTGAAATTGTGATATTAAGTTAAAATCCTACGTTAACGAAACTGAAGAAGCGGAAGAAGGGACGAAAGGAATGTCGCGTATTAAAAAGAATGAAAGAAACTATCGTTAAAGGAAACCAAAGAGAAATACCAAAGGAAGAAGGAGGACAAGAGACTTACACTCTAGTCAGCGAGTTACGCTTGAATTGTATCGTTTTATCTTAGGTTGCCCTAAGAATTAGATTGGGCATGTTGTGTAATATGTGGTGTAGATCTTCTTAGTTTAATTGGTCGTGCCGGTGTTACTTTCACGGGAAACGCGTTTTTATATGACGTAGAGATATTTTGGTACGAGACATTTTCAGCGATTAGAAACGTTAGGGGCCGACCGAATGAATTATTGCGTACAAGAAGTATCGGTTAGTTCGCCTTATGTAGTTTTAATGGACGCGGAACAAAGAGCTTTGGCTGATTTAAGTTTGTAAGGGAAAAGTATAGTCTACGTCTATGCGTCTGTCCGTTTCCGCGCATCATCTATTAGGAGGTATATCGATCCTCGATCATGCATACCAACATCTCTAATCGGTACCATACAAGTGGCTCGAGAAAAAATGTAGAAAAGAATGGATTCTTAAGAAGTATTTCGCCTCCGATACTAAAGTAACGAATTACTCGAATTTTGTAATAATAATTTTGAGACACTTGTATGCTACTAACCAAACATGTTTCAACAAACAGTCAGAAGCAGACCTGCTTAGCTCTGATTTATTCGATTTCTAAGCTAGATTAACTGTTGACGTGTAAATAAATTCGATTATTTTTTCACGTTCATATAGGATCTCCTACGATCGTAAATATAAGGTTCCTAGATGTAGTTGTTAATTTATTCTTCGTTTTAAATTAGCGTAGTTCAATTAATAAGCGAGTTAAGCAAGTCTGCTTCTAACGAAATTCCAATGAAAAGGGAACATTAAAATTGCCCCGGCTTCTCCATTCCGTGGGACGAGAAATTTTCAAAATGGCAGAACAAAGTCTTCGCCCATGTCGTGAAACCGGAAGTGACCTGCTCGAGCAGGTCGGATGTAGATGGTTGGCAAATTTGATCGCACCTTCAATGATATTCATAGCTATCGGTCTCGTATTCATGCTGTATTACAATACTCGACAGTCAATCGAATCTCTAATCAATTAGAGTTAACCTCGTAACAGTAGTCAATAATAAAACAGGAAAGAAAGAAAAAAGTATATGGTTATCGAAGCGAACTGTTCTTCGTCACTGCAACGAATCTTAATAAAAAAAGAAGGTATTTAACCAGGACGAGATACTTGGGAGTGTCGATATGAGAATCTTTTTAACTAATCTTTTAAATAGGAAAGAGTGAAGAAGAAAAATAGAGCAAGCAATTTTCGTCCAAGTTGAACTCCTATTTAGCGAAAAAGAATGGTTACCATTTTGTAGTATAAACTTTATATCACGAAGCCTGGTGATTTCAAGCTTTACATCAATTTCCATGATCATAAAAAATCATTTAAAAAATACAAAAGTAGAAACTAAGGTAAGAAACCTAAACTTATTTTTAAGAATATAAATCAGCCATAAGGAAGCTAATCCTGTTGGCTGAGGAGCTGGCATAGGGCCAAGTAATTCCTCCAGTGAAGAAACCTCTTTAAGAAACATAAATCCAATTATTTTTTCCCATTTTTTTTTCAATATTCTTTCGAAAAGTGTTTGAAGAAATCTTACGAGCTAGTTCTTTAAGAAATCTATACTTCTGCAGTGTCACCAACAGTGCTGACGGAAATGGTGAGTGGTTGGGCTCTATGGGGCATGGTAGAAGTAAAGACAGGCTGCTAGTGGAATAAGTCAATGCATAGTCAGCCATCATATCTCAAGCACTGCATATTCACACTTTTCTTCCAAACACATTTTTATTCCAATCGCAACATTATGAAAACTTGAACAATTTGACGACTATTGCTTGTTCAACTTTGCAAAAGGTTTTTTAAAAAACGTTGCTGTCTCGATGAACGTCGTCAGCGTCGAGATAACAGCCTCAGGGCTTGCCAGCGTAATTTCCTCGAATGAAATTACGAATGGTCGACGAAAGAAAAAAAGACGTAGCAAGCTGCAGAACTGGTAAATTTGCAAATACAAGTAACGCCCCGTAGTGTAAAATTGAATGAAACAAGAAGATTGAAGAAGGACAAATGGCGTTAAACATGATAAACGGACGGTCGACGTTATTTTTTAGGTAGACAAACGATTTAAGCCAGGACCCAGGACGATCATGCCTCGTACGTTTCTCAGTCCCAGTGGGCAAAGTCTTTTAAAACGCTCTTTCTATCGTTTATACGCTTCAACTGGAGACGAAATTATTCTCGTATCTTCTCTTAAAAAAAAAATCACTGAGACCAATTTTTCCACATGTCGGATATTTTTTTCGAAGCTGTCTGTTTCAGAACATCGATTCCCCGATTTTGAAACATCCTGTACGTCTGAAACATGCAGGCAATTAGTCGTACAAATCTCTTTGCAATCTTACGCAAAATCTGTCCCGTGAGTTGACGGCAGTTTAACAACTGCAGCGTGTCACGTTAACGATGTAATCGATCCAAATCGTCCTCCTGTTCGTGACGATTCTCTAACGCAAGATAATTCACCGCTGTCATCTTTTTTTAAAAGCGTAGTAATTGCTCGGATTAGCGTCGTCACGAAGCCGCGCTAAGAAATGAACGTTTCCTTAGAACACAATTACACGGAACCTTGTTGAAACTTATTGCTCCATAGCCGTGTAATGTTAAAGTCAAAGAACGAAACGAACCAAAGAAGAAGAAGGGAGAAGAAGACAGGCGGGAGGAAGAACTCGTTTTCCTCGCCTCTGTAATGGCGGGAGACTGATTGCTTTTTCGGTTCGTTGCACAATTAAGCGTTTAGAAGACTCTACAGAGGACCAAAGTACTTAATCGTAACTATACCGAAGCCTAGGCGCAGTGATAGAATTGTAATTAATGCCGCCTTCCGTGGTAATTCGCGTTGTCAATAAGCGAACGAGTACCGATGAGAGTTTATGATGGCGTAAAACAAAGATGGAGGAAGAAGAAAGCGGACTAAATGTAAGTAGCAGGGTGTTAATTGTTACGAATTACGTACGATCGAGAACACGGTAAAAAAAAAAAGAACAACGAAGCCAACGTGACAAACATTGTCCGCGTAACTATAATTAATTAACTTACTAGACCGAATGTTCACGATATATGTTATGTCTATGCGTACATGCACGTGTATGTTAGCAGAATTTCGCCACACCGACACTATCCGCAAGGCCGATCGCCTCTAATTAATTTCAATGCTTCTGCAAACGGAGACCGATTGATTTTCCTTAGGGATTGGCAAATCGATGATCACTTTCGATCGAGCTTACGCTTCGCCTACGAGGCTTTTAGAACGCGTAGTTTTAAATGAAATTATTCACGAGGGCGGAAACAATGAGTTATCCATTACACGCTGAACGGACAATTTTCAGGCATCGGATAAGAAACGGGTTACCCTTTGATAAATCCAATTATGAAATTAATTAGAGCGCGATCCGGGCTCGCCTTCGAACGCGATAATTTAAAGTTCGCTCAAGTTACAGCGCCGATAAGTATTGAACCTGCGCCACTGATCGTTTCGCAGAACGCAGAGATACGCGCGCATGCAGATAGCCATGCGATGGTGGCGTAACGAGCCAACATGAATAAAAATAGAGGCATCCGTGAAATAAAATTGCGCAGAGAAGCAGGCATGATCACCAGTAAACCTGGCTTTCGAGTGAAAAAGAAAACGAAGAGAGCGGTAAAGAAGGAAAAGCGTGAGGTAAACAGAAAACATAGGACTTAGATTAGTGTGATACAAGGTACGACAAAGCAATAATTTAGTGATTGTACGATATATTTGATTAGTGAGTTAGCGTACTAAGTTTAATGGTAAACTTTCGGAACCTATAAATACCTTACTCGATAAATCGTATAGTTTTGTAGAAACGCTGAGAAGATTCGCCATTTCAGAAATGAAAAACCTAAAAAAAAAAAAAGACGAGGAAACGCTGTCTTGGGATCAAAGATGTAGCGACGAAGGTCAGAGAAGAATTAGCGAAACGTTGTAAAGTTGACGATCTATGATAAGGTTTTGTAATGGTTCTTTTTATCGAGCAATTTTTCGATTTCAATTTTGATAAAACCTTACGTGGTATGTAAAACGAATAGCAACACTTTTGGCTTAGCTTTTTCGTGAAGTGATCATATGTAGACGAAAAGAAGAAAGCCACTATGTACAACGCAATACACAAGTTGAAAACCATTGCTTCAACGTTGTTTTTATGCGCCAGAACTTCTTAAAGATACATATTTTCAAAAATACATTAGTACTTTTTCTGTGTGTCTGTATCGGAACGCTACAAACTTAAACATTACTCGAGCACTTTGCAAATTAACAGCATTTACATGGGCGCAAACTTCGGTAAAGCAACAAGAATATTTAAAATTCAATTTCAAAGCGAATGATAAATAATTATAGTCTTCCTGTTTTAAACGAAATGCATACAGGGTGTCTCGCTACCTCATGCAAATATTTTAAGGAGCGATCGCTGAGCTTTAATCAACATTTTGGCATAGAAAAAAGTGGTTCAGAATCGTCTCAGCAATCATCCCTTCAAATATTCGCACGAGGTAGCGAAACACCCTGTATATGGAAAAGTCAATAGAGAAATGCATTGTAGCGCCAATTATATGTACTTCTAAGTACTTCTGACGGGCACAACAACAGCGGGCTCGCACAGGAAATGAACACCCCCCAACTTTCTCGATGGAACAATAATTTTCCCCGGGACTAAATGTGCAAGTAATATTCCCAAGAGCGTTTTGGCTCACAAAAAAAAAAATGGATATCGATGAAAATCCCAAGACTGATAGTAGATATACCGAGATACGTTGCACGTGTATTGCTTCGATTTGTTTTAATTAAGTCCACGTCTTAACCCAGCTCAAAGCTTGTGGAAGTCGTTTTTAAATGTTCCAACCTCGCGAATAATAAGAGAAAGAACAAGGAAGGAAAAGTATGAGTGAGTGAAGGAGAGAGTGGACGAAGGTCTGCATTTTCTACGTTCATGGACGCCATCTTGATCTCATTGAAGATTTTTTTAAATTACTGACGATGTATAATTCGTTCATTATTATCAATAATATTTTGAAGCGTGTATTAATTGTTGACTGAATTGTGATAAGAGTAATTTAAACCTGGAGAACTTGTGAGAAACTTGTGACAAGACATAATTACATCTCGTGATTTATGCAACGTACAGGGGTGAAACTGTGCTCCTAGAGCCATGAATTCCGCTGGCAAAAAAGACCTTCGTCATATAAAAGCATCTTCAATCTTGTAATAAACGAATATACAACATGGACCTTCGTATACAAGGAACCCGAAGTAGAACCGCTCCCGTTTCCTTTGATCGCTTTCCTTTTGAATCGTTCAACACTGGAGTTTCAATGTAGAGAATGATCCGATTCCCACACGCGCGTGCACGCGTTATTTTTCATTGGAACGCACCACAGGAATTCCGCTAAAGCGAAACCCAGCAATTAGCGATAATAGAAAAAGAAGAGCAGTAACGTAACAAATGATCAATGTACTTACAATACTTAAGGATAAAAACAGTTTAATTGCACTACATTTGTAAACTTTATTGATTATACGTTGCAAAAAAATAACCTAAGCAAAAGCTGTTATACATTATTCACCTGATTCATCACTCCGTTCATTTTAACGTAAAAAACAATTGTCGTTCTTTTGTTCAACAACGTAACAGTTCATTCTACAAATGATTGGAACAATGAAAGTTACAATCCGTCGTAATCGCTTTGCAATCTGCAATTACTTCGCCATTAAGGTATAAATGCAACGATGGAAACTTTCGTTTTAATAATTTATATTCGTTATTACGCGCTTTTTTTTTACAGAACTTGGTTCTCGTTATAAAAGATTCTGTTGTACAATAGACACAACGCTCTCGTTTCAACACAGATAATACTAAATCGTAGCGGGAGGGTGCTAGTTTTGCGACATAGTACTTAATGTCAACGGTCCTTTTTGCTTTTGTTCAAGTTTCACAAGATGCAAGTTACATTTTCGCTCACGAACGATGCATACGCATGTATTACTACTTATTACAATTATGTATTTCAAACTATAATACAAAGTGCTTAAGGATACAACCCATGAAAATATGGTGGTTTATAGTCGCTGTTGCGGCTGATTCTGAGAGCTACCGGAAACGGTTTGCGACTGTGACGAACACGTGTCGCCGTCCTTCTTCTCATCCCTCGATTTGTTCCATTCTTGAAGACCCTTCGGTAAAGTGGTGTCCTCCTCGAACGAGCCCGTACCCTCCACGAACTGTTCGTACGATGACTTCTCGGGGAATGGTCTGGGGCCGAGTAATTCAATCATGTCTTCTCTACTTAAAATTTCTTGCTTCAATAATCGTTCAGCCACCTGGAAAAGAATCGCAGAATAATTCGTATATTAGCGTCGTAATGAAGAAAAGAAATTGATATATTCTTTGTTGATCTTATTATTATTTTTTGCTTAATACCTTGGCCACAGCGTCTTTGTGTTTCATAAGCAACTCGCGTGTGCGATTATGCGCTCGTTCGATCAGTGACCGTACTTCTGTGTCAATGAGCTGAGCGGTGTGCTCCGAATACGGTTTATCGAAAGCCATATCACCTTGCTGTGGCATTTGGAAGCTCACATTCCCAACCTTTTCGTTCATACCATACTGTATAACTTGAGCGTACGCGTTTGAAGTTACCTGATAGACAAATATAACATTGATACAAATATCTGTGTAAAGACAAGAATTACTTCAAAACAATTGTACAATAAATAATACTTTTTGTAAATCATCTTGTGCTCCCGTTGTTATGCGACTAAAAAAGATTTCCTCGGACACTCGGCCACCGAGTGCCATGCACATTCTATCGAACAACTGCTCCGTTGTGTAAAGATACTGTTCGTGGGGCAAATACTGTGCATAACCCAAGCCTTTTCCACGAGGAATTATAGAGACCTACCACACAAATGATACGATGAGGTATGAAAGAAAACCTACTCATAGATGCACTCTCGGGAAAAAAAAAGGAGTACCTTCAGAAGCGGATCTGCATATTGCAAAAACCATCCGGCCACCGCATGGCCAGCCTCGTGATACGCAACTATCTTTTTCTCTTCAGGCTGCAAGACATTCGTCTTCTTTTCCATGCCTGCAATGACTCTCTCAATGGCCTGTTCAAAATGTTTTAAGTGAATATTATCGTTCAGGTCTCGAGCCGCTATTAAAGCCGCTTCATTGCAAACGTTAGCAATATCAGCTCCTAAAACGATCCAATTACAACACTCCGAATGCATAAAATTCATTCGGCATTTTTGCTAATTAATCGTTGATTTTCATACCTGTGAATCCTGGCGTTAAGGAAGCCATTTTTCGGGCCAGTTGATCCTTATCTATTGTCGTTTTCAAAGGTTTCAAGTGTACTTTAAATATAGAAGCCCGACCTTTAATGTCCGGGGCAGAAACGTAAATTTGCCTGTCGAACCTTCCGGGTCGTAACAGTGCTTTATCCAAAATATCTATCCTGTTGGTTGCCGCTAGCACGACTACATTGGTAGTTGTATTAAACCCTGAAATAATAAATATAATTTAAGTAAATTATAAATACACTAGCCACCATTAATCAAAATTGATACGAGCATACCATCCATTTCAACTAAAAGTTGATTAAGCGTGTTCTCTTGTTCCGAGTGACCACCAAAGTTTCGGCCGCCCCTTTTCCTACCAACAGCGTCGATCTCATCGATGAACAATATGCACGGGGCATGTTTTCGTGCCAATGTGAACATGTCTCGTACTCTCGACGGACCAACACCGACAAACATCTCTAAAAATTCCGAACCTGATACGCTAATAAAAGGTACATCAGCTTCTCCAGCTGTGGCTTTCGCTAATAAGGTTTTACCGGTACCCGGTGGCCCTGTGAAAGATTTTATACAATTTCTAAGTAAATCGAACGTAATCGAAGATAAGTGGTAATTAATATTTGTCGCTGAAGTATATTTACCTGTTAACATTGCGCCTTTGGGAATCTTGGCACCAAGCTCTATATACTGTTGCGGATTCTTTAAGAAATTTACAAATTCCATGATTTCAATTTTAGCTTCTTCGCAGCCGGCAACATCCCTAAGTTTGAATAAAACACATAGAAATATTCACCGTACTTTTTTCTGGTAAGAAAATGAGGAATTGACTATTACTCTAAGAGAATATCCGCAATATGTACCGTACAATTGCACACAACTTTTTCCTACTCTATAAAATGCCAGTTTCTGTAACGGTTTTAATGTATACAGTCATTTCTCTTCTATATGCTTTTCGTGCTTAATACCGTCTTATTTTTCCTCTGTTCATTTCATCCTAAAATATTCTAGGAAAGATGGCAGTAGAGGCCAGAGTAGAAGAAAATTGTCTACAATTCATGATAATCTCCTTTGAAATACCATAATGATATAACGATGTACATTAGCTCGGTCGACTTACTTAAATCGAACCCCAATATCTTTAGAGTTGATCAACTTCGCAGTTGACTCCATTATTGGGCCGAACAGTCCACCACCTTTCTTTCCTTTGGTAAAGGACGCCATTGATCTCCGGAATAAATAAAATAAGAATCCTGTAATCAATGATTCATACCTTGACTACTTACAGTTCGAATATACAATTGCATATTATATATAAAACGAAAGCAATAATTAGTAGCTTACCCCACATGAGCAGTTGCGGTAAAAGTTTTAAGAGATGATACATTTCCAGTTCATCTCTATAATGAACTGGCAGATAATTTTGTGGTTCCACGTTTAACTCAATTTGGGCACTCTCTAAATTCCTTTCGAAAGATTCGACACTGCCGATATTGAACCACAGGGTATCCTACGGAACGCATTATTCGATTATATGATTTTTCTTCAATTTCAGATTAATCACGAGCTTACCCTTCCATTCACAATATTCCCAGGTAAAAGCTTCACCCGTACCCATTGTTTATTAACAACTTCTACTTTGTCCACTATGCCTTTGCTTAAACATCTAAACGAAATTGTTGTATGCTAATTTATTAAATCCTTACATAATTTGTATATCGATAATATTATTAAAAGGAATAGAACTAATGCTTCAGTTACTTTGTGATAAATTCCCTCCATGTGATTTCAGATGCGGCATTCGATACGTGATAGAAGTACAGGTACGTGATTCCCATCAGTATAACCCCAAGAATAAACATTTTCTCATTGTTCTTATCGTCGAACGAATTGCTTCCTCCGCCGAATTTGAATTCCCACGAATAGGTGCGTTTGAAAGGGCCCGAGGAATGCGCGGAAGTTTTCTCAGATTGCGATCCAGAGGGCTGCGATTTAGCATCCTCCTTGAATGATCCCTCCTTAACTTTTTCTGCGACTTTTTCAGTCGTTTTACTAGAAGTATTCCCTTCTATGGATACAAATGTAAAAGTTTTTTACAATCTACGAATATTATATAAGAGAAATTAGTACGCATAAAATATTGACTTGATTTAAAGAATTTTTCAAATCCTTTCGGTTCCTGATTACACAGTAATCTTCTCCATTGCTTTTGCAAATGTTCCATTGTACTCCTCTCGTTTCCATTCCTTATTATGGATAAATATCTTCGTAGCTGAAAGAATTTTGCAACATAGAATTCGTTCGAGCGTTAACATTTCTGAGACAAAGATTCATATGCTAAAGATTCTCCCAACAGGGAATCATTGCTTGGAGCTAAAATTTGTATAGAATTTCATTAATCTTCAAGTAATATATTTCGCAAATATCGAAATTCTAATGTTAAAAAGAAATAAAAAAACGTCCATAATAAGTTTACATGAAATTGATAAATTTTACTTATGGAATGTTTCCCCTATGACGAGGAAATGTACTTTAACAATATAATTGTTTACCTTTAGAAAATATATATAATAATCATTCCATATTAACAACAATGTCTTATGCAATTGCTACAAAAGCTGCTAGTTTAATTTCTACATGGATGTATATGTAGAAATTATGACGCGATTGAAGGATGTAAAATACGCAAAAATTAAGCGCACAAACAGTGCGCAACGATATACAATCGATGTAAAATTCGCTATTTGTTGTGTTGTTAAATACGCGTGTTATAATAATGGATATAGGTTATATTAGGTTATCTTTTCACCTGAAATATATTGGCATTCTTATGGACGGAATTCAAAACGAATCTTTCCAATTTGCTTGTCGAGTATAATAGTTGATTAGCCATATTTCTCTTTTAATTTTTCTAATCACGTAGTATGATGAAATTTTGTAGCTTCCACCCGTTCCCCACAACAGATTACCGGCCACAAGACATTCCAACAAATATCCCCAGCCAGAATGCATACTTGCGCTTACAACGTGATCAAGATACAGTCACAAACAATATAACTATCTTTGAGATTAACATTTATTCGGTGAACTTTAATTCGCGCAAATAGAATTGACTGGTGTCGACGAGTTTTTATTGGATATCATCTAGGGTATTAATTTTGTTCAGTACTGTTGCAAAATAGGAAGAAACAACGAGAAAGATACATGAATCTTCTATAGATGAATATCTATCTACAGATAGATATTTTTGATATTCCGAGGAAGACTATTTTTGTAACAGTACATCAGAGAGATGAACACGTGCTCGTAATTGCAACATTTTGGGAGATTAAACGCAATTGCAGCGTTAAATAAATATACTGCATTCTCAACAAATAATTTTAGTATACGACTCATTGTTTTATTATTGTTACATTGATTAGATCACTCTTATCGTACACTCCTTTAAAAAGGAATGATAAGATTGACTCATAGAACACGTATAAATATAAGGAATGTTGAACACAAAAACGCGATTATTAACTAACAATTCGACTACCACAAGGGAAAACTATTGGACTAATTTTCTTTTTACATTTGCTAATGTATTTAGATATATATATATTACTAAACTAAATTAATATATTATTGTACCAAAGGAATAGTAATGAGACTTTAGACGGACGATTACAGTATCGTGTGCTAACTTTCTGACTGAGAATAGTTCAAGTTTTCCTCTATACTGATAGCACAGGGAACGTATTCTTGTCCAGATTCCTGCAAAATAAATAACTTTTCTCCATGCAACCCTTTGTTCAAAGAAAATGTTCATGTAAAGTACATACCGAATTAACAATAATTTGTCGTCCCTCTTCTAAATTAAGTCCGTCCATATCCTCAGCCGTTAATATTATCACAGAATCTTCAGGTATACTATTTTCATCTATATAAGTTATAGGAATCTCGGACGAAACCTGTTAATAATATTTCTTAGTAATCGCATGATTCAAAGCTAAATAAAAGTATCGCAAAATCGCCGATACCTCGCAGTACGTAAAATCAGATCCTTCTTGCGCTTTCGTTTCTGCGTTATGCTTCGAGTCTGCTGTTCCCTGTTTCCTCGAGTTTAGCGAGCGCTCCGACTTTTTACCATCTTGTTGCAGCCGTCTCCAGATGGTTGTTTTCGGGATATGGTAAGTCATCGAAGCCGCTGCTTGCGACATTTTTCCTCCCTTGCAAGCAGCAACAGCTTCTTCCAATCGCGACTTTTTCAATTCCTCGTTTTCAGTCTTACGTTTCTTCCAAAATGATAATGGTAATTTACCTTCATCTACCAATCGAGCTTTATCCCTAAATAAAGTAGTTTTTGGAATCTGGAAATATAGTTATTATTTTCACGGGATTAAAATAAAACCTAATAAAAATGCAATTACCTTAAATTCCAGTGCTACTTTAGTCAAATTCTCTCCCCTTTCTAAAGCTTTGACCGCAGCTTCCCGTTTATCGGTGCCGTAAGACCTTTTCATTTCCGATCGCAATATTTGATAGCCCTCTTTCTGAATCCTCCTCCATAATACTGTCTTGGGTATACTGAACATTTCCGATGCGTGCTGCAAACTTGATCCACCTAAAGTAATATGGCTAAACTAATTAAGTACATCCATACTTCTTAACAACTGCCTTTTTCTATTTGACACAAAATAACTACTCACCAATTACCGCATCTATAGCAGCTTTCATGCATTCCGCCGGATACTCATTTCTTGATGCATTCAATGGTATACCTAATGCTTTAGCACGCATGTACAATGTCGAACGTGGTATATTATGCTTAGTCGAAGCCTCAATCAACGTTTGACCAGACTTCAAATCATTGATCGCAGATGCCAGCATGTCGTTGCTGTAATCTCGTTTCGTTGTATCACGTCTACGTTTCTTTTTCTTGTTCGAAGAGGAATCCTCGGCAGTCTCCTGCTTCTGTTGCTCTTCCAAATCCTCATAGCCTTGTTGCAATTCGTTAATAACATTTTCATCAGTCTCATTAATTACAGTCATTTGCTCTTCGTTGTTATCGTTAAAATCTTTGGCACTGTCGACAGACTCGTTTTCTTCTAATCCATCAATCTATGGACAGAAAGGAAACTTATAAAGAGATAGAAATAGTTGGATGTAGCTGTTTTTAAGTAATAAAACCAACGTCGATCAGGCCGCTAATTTTCAATGAACGTGCTGCATCTAATAAGCTGCTAATATTGTCAACCGGAACCCGTACTTCCCCGTGATAAGTAAATTCTATAATAGATTTTATATCTTGAGCAGATATGTCGCTTAATATTATTGTGGGATGATCCTCGTTTACTTGACTCAATATTTCCTAAAAATAAGAGATCAAATAGTTATCATCCGAGGTACGTGAAATATCGTACAACTGTTTGAACAGTTTAAACGCCACAAAATAAATTTTATTTCGGAAAATACAAAAAATGATTAACTTTTATTAAAATGACATAACGATATAACCAGTATCTAACTTTCATGTATATTCCATAGAAAATAAGGGATCGTTAAACAGAATAAAAATAGAAAATAACAATCAGAATATCTAAAAAATTGTCGAATCTTTCACGATTAAGGTAATATAAATAGTGTTCGCTAAATTGAATGCAAATCATATAATTGAAAATACAAAAATTGTTTACTCGAAACAAAGTGCTACAAGCACAGAGAACTATTCGATGGGCATGAATACGTTCCCCGGCTGCGGCCAGGGTTACGTCTACCATGCAATCTTCCTCCAAAAGTTGTCTAACTACATCAGACAAATGGCTCTGATAATCGTTCCATTTAAACCAGTAGCTTTGATTGATTTCATGTTGGTTAACGATTTCGGACATGCCGTTTCAGTTTCGTTTCCTTTTCCGAGTTTCGATCAACCGTATACAACCGGAATTTGGAATAGGACTGAATTGTTCTTCACACACAAATTCGTGAACTTTCACCCCCTGCACTTTTTTAAGCTGCAATAAGCTTCAATGATTCTTTATATGCTCGTCTCTATTTTCCACATTACTTTTTCTGCTATTCTGGACGCACATATGTATGTCCAATTTAATTCTGTCTATAAACTATCAGTCGAAAGTATGCAATCATTGGTAGATGCAAATATGTACTGCATTTAACCGCAATGGTTCACGGTACACGTATTAGTGAATATTCTAAAGGAAAAACACAAAAGAAACTTTATTCACATGTAATTAACAATAATCAGAAATGATAATATTTCATTCCCGTTTAACCATTTATTTCTTTCGCGAGAAGAAATGCCAGCTTCGTTTAGGTTGGCACGACTGCATGTCCAAAATGGTCGCTCCACCCGGTCTATGTTAATAATTTCGTGTCCTTTCGTATCGTGAGAGTTTTGTGATTGCTTTAAAGTGACGGGGTGTACGATTGCTGACTTTTTCACCGTTTTATATAATTGTGTACCATAAACAAAATGGTTAGTTGCTTTGTAACGTATCAGTGATTTCACGTACTACTTTGAATTAGTGGCTGGATGCAAGTATTTCGTGATATGTTTCAACATGTGACAACATAACCTCGATGACGTTACTTCGATACGAATGTCATACTCTACCTGTTATAAATTCAATTGCGAGAAAATCTTGCATTTCTTTCTTTAAATATTAATCGTTTATTCATAACATAGCGGAATTTGTTTACCAAATTTTAATTAACAATCGGAACGTAAATTATCGTACGTTGCTTCGACGTATATCATGGTTATGTTGTTCCATGTATCATGAAATATGGTAATGTTAATCTTGATTAATATACGTTTTGCTAAAGAGAAAAAGATGTGTCCAGTGCAAAGTATGCAGAAAGATAATGAGCATGATATGTTTCTTGTAGAAACCTTTGATGTTACATGGGCATGAACGTGCCATAACGCAAATCAAATACAACAGAGAAGGCGATTTATTATTCTCCTCCAGCAAAGATAAAAAGCCAAACGTTTGGTATTCGTTGAACGGAGAACGTCTTGGATCTTTTAACGGACACAATGGATCCGTCTGGTGTATCGACGTCAATTGGGACACGACTAGATTTCTATCTGGCAGTGGAGACAATTCGCTAAGGGTTTGGGATTGTCAAACAGGTTTTTATCGTTTTTATGAAATCGTGTACTACAGGATAATTTGTCTCTATATTCGATATATTCCTTTTATCCCAGGAAAAGAAATAGGTCTGCTTCATACGAACAGTTCAGTGAGAACGTGTAGCTTTAGTTATTCAGCGAACCTAGCAGTTTATTCCACGGACAAAGCTTTGGGACACCAGTGCGAGATGTTCATCATAGACATAAAAAATGTCGATGCAGAATTATCACAGGATGACGCGATTTCTAGAATTGCTGTGAACGGTCCTAAAATCTCTGCTATTCTGTGGGGTGCTTTAGACGAAACGATTATTACTGGTCATGAAGATGGCGAAATTACGCTTTGGGATGTTAGGGTATGTAAAGATGCATACACATCTCTCGTGTAAATGCAGTTACGATTTAAATAAGTAAACCATAGCTTATTCAATGTTTGCCTTTTACAGACAAGGAAAAAGTTAACAAGCGTGAAGGGTCACAAATCACAGATAAATGATATGCAATTCAATAAGGATGGCACTATGTTTGTAACTGCATCAAAAGATAATACTGCAAAATTGTTTGACAGCGAATCGTTGATGTTATTGAAAACGTACAAAACGGAAAGGCCCGTCAATTCTGCCACTATTTCCCCCATTTATGATCATGTATGTATTATATGCATAGCAGTTAAGATATTCATTACTTTATACATCCTTACAAATAACTATTATATCGCAGGTTGTTCTGGGAGGTGGTCAAGATGCTATGGACGTCACAACAACGTCCACCCGCCAAGGAAAATTCGACTCACGATTTTTCCATTTAGTATTCGAAGAAGAGTTCGCGCGTTTGAAAGGACATTTCGGTCCAATTAATTCCCTTGCATTTCATCCCAATGGTCGTAGCTTTTCAACAGGAGGAGAAGACGGTTACGTTCGTATTAATACATTCGATCAATCTTATTTCGATTTCCATTTTGAATACTAATTTTGTGAGATAAAAAAAAAATAAATATGTATCTAATTCAACTAAAGGGTACGAATCATTTTTCCATGCATCTTCAAATATCTCTCTTTAATAAATCAATAGGACCACAATTTGAATACGACATTCAAATATATTGTTAAATCGTATAAACAAACACTATTACATAATATACGGAAACAGTATAATCTTATCGATATCGTATATAATAGGAGGTATTTAGTACTATCGAATATAACATAGAAAAACGTACTGCAATATCTTAATACCTTCGCGGGGGATTCTGTAAAAAAATATTACATTTTATATTTGAAATTCATTTTCAGTAAGTATCGCGTTTTCACTTGAGCAACATCGTATACAATATATTCATTGTACAACAGTTCTGATTTCTTTGGAAGTTTAACAGACACAGGTACACCGCATGGAACTACGACGCCGTCTTTCATTGGAATATCGCCTGCGGGGTCGGGTTGCGTCTGACCACGACCCCAAGTGGAATGTTTACCGCTCGGTAGCTTCTCGATGTAATCGGCCTTATACCTTTCGTACGTGTTACCCAATGCTACCTCGCAGAGCATTAACAATCCCATGGGATTCTCGCTGTTCGTGCAACAGTAGTTCGCCGACTTGGAGACCATATCGGCGAAGTATATACCTTTACCAAACATGTAACCGGTAACAGGCGCTTCCGGTGGTGCAATTCGCAATCCCTGACTAAGGATACCGGCGAAGTTGGTCGTTCTAGAACCGTGCCACAATAACTTTCTATTCGGCAATTTCTTGAACGGTTTGAACCTGGCACCCTCTCCCTGCCTCGTGACGGCAAACACATCTTGGATTTCGAGCTCGTATTGCGTATGAGTCTTCGCGTGAGTATTTTTAACGTACTGTTCGATAATCTTGTATTCCTCGCTATCCTTATCCAGTACTTTGATCTCCGCGTTCAATTGCTTGTAGTGAGCGTCCAACGGATTCATCGTACTGTCCGTCTTAGAATGCAGAAGAGAATAAGCGATCTCCATTTCGAGCAATGCGTCCAGCATCTCGCATTTGGCATGAATTTCCTCGATAGATTTCAAGATTTTCGGACCAGCCACTCCGAAGTTGTGAGGTATCAAATTGTAAAATCTATTGGATGCGTCGACCACCAGAACGGGATCGTAATTATCATTTTTCAATACTTCTTGCAAGTCTGTCAATACCGCGTACGCCTTCTGAATTTGTTTCTTCGACAACTTGCCGAGCGGCATTTTATCCGTATCGATCTCGAATTCCGCCATCACTTTCTTCATGTTTGCTTCATTAAAGATCAGTCTCATTAGATCCTGAACGGGTTGATTCAACTCGCTCTTAACGTCAGACTCCAATAATTTCTCTGCCGACTCCTCGGCGTAATCGATGTCCACTGGATACATTTTACCAGGTACTTTAACAAAGTTCTCCCTTCGGCTCCAGCAGTTTCCGCTCTTCTCCTCGTACAACGCCTCGAACTGTTCTATGCAATCCTCCAGGGATTGGCTGTCCAATTTCGTGCCGCCGATGGTTGTTCCTATTCTACCCCAGCTTCTGAATAACCAGTACTGATTTTTTTTATCGTGCTTCAAGATTTGCAACTTGTAGTAGCTATTCTTCTTTGTCTGTATGTCCGTGAGTACCAATGTAACGGTGTACTTGTCCTTCCCGCGTTGATACACGTGCGCGCAGTCTTGCAAGCCACTGTCCGGATCAACCGCACCGCCTCCTTTCAATTGCAGCTTCATTTTCCCGGATCCCGATTTCTCGAACACGCTTTTACCCTTTGAAGCGTTGGACTTCTCCGCCACGACATTAATTCTTGCGGTCAAATCGCCGCCCCAACTGGAGATAGTTTTCTTCTTGATGAGCGATATGGGAGGTTTAGTGTACTCCTTGGCCTCCTCAACGAAATCCTCGGTAATTACTTGAATGTCGAGATTCTTGGCTTCCTCCATCCGCTTGCCCATTTTGTCTACTTCATGCTGCGTTGATATTACAGCGGCCAAATTTTCGTGTACCTTCGTAGTCACTTGCCCGCCAAGATGTAAAATTTCCTTTTTCAAAATATCCTTTCCTTTTTGCGTGTGCCCTAAGATAAAGAATTGCATGTGCTTCAATGGTCTCGGCTTCGCCTCGACTTTAGGCCCAGAATCAACGGTGTCTTCCTTCTTCACGAATTTGGACGTCGATGGTGCGGTGATCTTTATGATCCTCCTTTGAACTTTGCACTTTAAGGATTTCCTGTTAAATGTTTTAAAAATATTTGTATTTATGTATAGCGAATATCATTGTGTTTGTAAATAAATATACGGTGGTACTTACACATGTGGGTATTCCGCTTTCAATTCCGATGGTATAGAGAACTTTTTTCTTTTAGGATCTTGGGTTACATTTTCGCACTTTGTCCATTCTGTCAAGTCTCCGGTACATTTGTATCCAACGCCTGAAGTATATACGAGCTGTCCGTTGCATTTTGGGCATGGCTTTAACGCGCCAAAGTAAATTGCATCGGCCAGACGATCTATTATCTACGACAAACGATATTTTATTTATTTATATGCTTATCTGTTTAAAATGAGCGATAACAATAACATTCCACGTACAGATGACACGCCTTCTGGAACTTCTTGCTCGTTTCTCCTCAGCATTTCAATGAGATCTGATTTCTTAATCGAGGTCAACATATCTTTGATGGCAAATAATTCCTCGTTCTGTTTCTTCAAGTTATTCTCCTCTTCCAAGTCTTCCGGCTCATCTTTGATTTTCTTAATCGCTGGCGCGCCTTCTGATTTAATTTTTGGCAAAAGATCTTTCACCTTCTTCTGATCCTCCTTGCTAAGCCCTTTTTTGCCAGGAAGAGCATCGCCGCTCTCGTAGAACTCCAAACTTTCTCTCACTTTGACAAAGCACTCAAGGTGATACCATCTGTCTAAACCGCCGTACCTTCTACCTTCCTCGCTCTCAAAATCTTTCTTTGATACCCTTATCTCGCCTTGTACAATTTTCTCCTCGCAAGCTCTGCAAGTCGATCTACTGGACTTTGCGTACTGGACTACAAAATCTTGTAGAGGACCGGCACTCTTGCCAGAAGTACTGGCACGCTTCTTTCCCCTTCCGGATGTAGGTGGTGGAAGACTAGCCGAGTCCTCTGTAGAAAAAGTATTTTGTTTGCATAGCTCCAGAATTCAACATTAAATTAGAGAAATGATCAAAGTGTAAGAGACGAACCGATTCTCTTCTGAATATCCTGCTGGTCCGCCCAACGAATATTATCAAAATTGAAAATATCTGCTGTCGATTTTGGTCTCTGCTTCATGAAAAAACAATTTGGATGGTACCATCTCGGCATCACTCCATCGTGAACGGGACTCTAAATGATACAAAGTACGACTTAGCCAACATATTATAATAAGATATCTTTGCTATGTACAGGTCATTAGCTATGCATTCTTGCTCTTTTTTTCTATTTCTAATATAATAATTTGATAAGCGAATTTTATTTTCCGAATATCGGAATTATGATCATAAAAGAAAAACTACAAAATCCGATTGCACGTTAACCAATTATTATAATTTTATTTCTACAACGATTTAGCCTGCTGAAATATTACGTAAATGCAGAGTAATACGTCGAGAGCGTTAAAATATAATTCCCATAAAATTGCATGTACACATAGATATAATAATTACTGTGCAATTAAATTCAAGTAGCAAAAAAAAACAATCTTAAAAAATAAAACAAATCGCACAAATGTAAACAAACTATGTAGGTGTAAATACACAGAGATAAACTTCAATTTCACTTCAGAATTTATTGTATTATTATTCCTAATGCCGAATACATCAGTGGGACAAATATTATTATATATTCCGGAAATTAATTAACAGTAAATGCAAGCAATATTGTCAAAGTAAAAGTCAAGTATGCATATACCGGTAACACTTACGTCGAAACGTATCGGATACATTAAGGTCCTGGATAAAACGTACCTGAACAATGACGGCAAGCCTCAAAGAGTCCTTTGCGATAGAGTTTTTACAGTATTGGCACGAAGCTCGCGAGCTTTTAGCATATTCAACGGAATACGGCAAGTCGGGATTCATTGTACCCATGCTCTCCTCACAATATTAGGTTCAAAGCGGAGCGCACTACACTACAACGGAAGGACGCGGCGTTAAACGGACGGTGTTATGCGCATTGCCCGCCAAATCCTTGGAACATCCAGAAGAAAAGCATTACAATCTCGTTTGCTCTTTTGGTTACGGTTCGCTTCAGTGGACAGATTGGATAATAAAAATCGAATAAGTTCGATGCATAAAATTAATTTTGTTTTAATCGTATCTGCACGATACTAATTATGAAAACACATACGGGGCAAACATTTCGATGACGGTTGATCTACTGACCAATCGAGTTGGATCCGGAAGTCAAGTTCAATTGTTCAATTTTCGAATTTAGGATTGCCTCAACTCATTTCGAAAATGTGTTATGGCAATCTTTCATCGTACTTCCCCTTACGCATGCATGATTTACAGTCTGAACATTATTTGAATATTACATTAATTCGGAAATGAGTGATTAAAATATGTAAAGTGTACGCTTATTTCCGGTTCACACAATATTTGCGTAATTTTACTGTTTATTTGTATAATAATAGCGATTACCAATTGTTTTATACAGTACATGCTTTATTTGTTCACATCTTCTTCAAGAATGGCATATTGTTATAAATACGCGTATTTTAAATTACAAATAATTCAATTGAAATTAATAACAAATTTAAAGAGAATTTATTCTCGTCGTAAAAGTTGCGCACTATTATCCGCGATCTAATGGGTGTTGCAAATAAACTTATTAATTGTAATACAATATTGGTACACTTTATTTTTAGTCATATAATATTGTACAAATTATTACAGTAAAACTATATATTTTTTGTAATTACGTCTATAAATGTTTCCCTGTTTTGCCAGCGTATACTTGCCCGTAAAAGTAGCTGGCAAAGTGGTAGTAGAGTTAAATAATACAGCCGTACAGTGCAAAAATGCACCATGTTATATTCTTCATCGAATGCGTTTTTCATTTCTCTAAAATTATGTCCTACGATAACGTACAAAACTTATTAAGAAAAGATTAAAATGATTAAATTAAGACCGTCACTCGTTTCGACTATCTACATATTCATATAAGCCTATTATAAATCCATAGTGCTTACAAGAGGATAATTAATTCTCTTTCCTTAAACCGCGCTATTACTATATACTAGAATGATTTTACATATTTATATATATAATATTCCGCTATAGATATTATATATATACATACATAAATATATTTATCTATATATATGTTTAAATGTCGCGATGTGTACTAACAAGTCCGGTGTTCCATTCACCCAACGAAAAAAATGTATACACATATGTGTGCCATCCTATTTTTTTTTTATTCATATAATCGTTTATATTATATATTCTATGTTAATGTACATTTTTCTTTATATATGAGCGCAAAAATAAAACTTGATGCCTTATTACAATGTCTGGGACGAGAAATTTCAACTTATAGCAATAGATACACTTTACAACTTTGAGAGATTTTTTTTCTTGCGTCGACAACTTATTTCATACACACAGAATATTGCGAAATATTACAAATCAAGCAGCGAGTTATAAAGCTTCGCATTCGTCGCTTCGATTCGGTGAAATCAGAGAAAGAAAGTATACATGTGATGGAAACAGAAACTAAAACCATTTTTTTGGTAGTCGTTTACATACCAAGGGACATCGCGAAACAGTCTAGGGCACCCTCGTTAATTAGTACAATTTTTTTCTTTTTTTTTCCTTGATACATCGTTCGGAAATTGCTTCGCAACATAGCGCGTAGACACATCGAATATACGTATATTTATAGAGTAAGGACAGTTTATCGTTCATTGTCCCACGTAACCGTAATTAGCGTTTAATAACAAAATATAATTAATTCAAATATGTTTAGTCTTAGGAAGAGAATTTATATTATAGTGAAAATTTCCTATCCAAGAGTGATTATTCGCAATCGTGACATGTAAGTGTCGCGTAAAATGCAAACACACTTCGTCTTTATAGGTTTTTTTTCTTTTCATAGGCGTGTAATAGGTCAGGAATATGCAGCTCTAGGATTAACCAAGGAATTAGACTGAAGGCCACCCTTTAATATTTTTACAGTCTATTTTATCTATGTCTGATAATAACAATAAAAATTCTTAAATAAATATATCGGCATAATAATTGATGGAATATTATTACGCAACCAGCTAGGTTTCCGTTTCTTTTCATTTTGCCAAAGGTTGTAGGTTTACGTGTTGTTGTTGTGTGTTGTAATTGCGTCTTAAGCATTTAATATGCATACACATGTACACGGCACGTCGGTCACTGTTGCGTTATTTACTACAATGACCTGTATTAGAGTACCGTAAAGTTACGTAAAATTCATTAAGACAAGACACATGTATCACTCTGCTGATCATTGCTATTTTCCTCTGCCTTGGGACGTGCCCGACCTGGTTGTAGGTTTTGCTGGTTGCGGAATAATCGTGATCTCGTCGTTTATCTTCAACGGTTTCAGAAGGGAGTCATTGGATCTGGACGATGGAGATGAAGGTGTGCTCTTCTTGTCCATTACTCTTTTAGCTACGACACTGTGTGCCGAGTAAACGTGATTCTCGAACTGTTTGTACATTCCGAACGTGGCAGTGCAAACTGTACATTTATACGATAGATGCGCCGGTTTTAGTGTCATTCCGTGATCTCGCGCGACATGATTTAGTAATTTCCATTGATATACCTAAAAAAAATTCAAATCCACAACCCTCAGATAACCGTGCTGTTCAAGTTCGCGTATCCCAAAGGCTCGCGTGTGTATTACCCCGAGCACTGGACAACAGAATATATGAAAACTTACCCTGCCGCAAGCGGGACAGCGACCTGCATCTTTCCCTTTGTTTGCCGCTTCTTGCATACTAGACGTAACCAGGCCGTGAGACCCCAGTAAATGTCTTTCTAAACCCTTTACAATAACATAGAGATATAATATTACCGCAACTACTTCTTATATAAAAGAATTTAAAAGATGTATATATACATATTTCTTTTATTTGTACAATACGTTGTGATACATCATCTTATGCGTCACCGAAATTGTATAAATAAGAAATTTACATACCTGATCTGTGAAAAACCGGAACTGACATTTTTGGCAATTCAAAGGCGGTCTATTGTAAATCATCTTTGGATGTATTTTTACTTTGTGAATCCATTGCATGTGATTACGTAGTTGCTCTAGATCCTGAACAAGGAAATTGTGAAATATCATTACAATGGATAGTGTTCATAATGAATAAAACATTATTTCAGAATAAGATAGATGTATATTACCTTAATATAGCCATCGCAAATTTCACATATAACGAACGTGGTTTTCCCTCCAGACTTCGATGAAGTTCCAGAACCAGGAATGGAGGTTTGAGACGTTGTACGTGGTAATGGAGTTATAGATATACTCGGCTGACTCAATAACTTCGCCGTGGGATTTTTGGGACTCGCTGATGTGTTCTGTAAGATACAAAGTGTAGTAATTATTTCCCACGTAATCGTATACAAGAAAATACAGGGACACTGTTTCCTGATAATAAGTGCCCAATATGCGGTGCAGTGTATGGGCCTGAACAATTATCGTACCGATTAAAATTCGACAGCTTAAATACCATGTATTAACTTCAATTTTACACAGATAGCAAACATTATGAAACCAATTCGTACATTGTTTACAGTGTAAAATTATATCCATGGAAAATCGAACAAAGTTACACAACGCAAAGTACTAATAAGGGATGAAAAAATCGTTGCGGAACAATTACAGAGTTGGTCGCACTGCACGCTAATTAATTATGTTTAGCCGTAACTTTGAACATACTGTTAAGTCCTACAAGCAATTGTATGTAGCTTTTCAATTATGAGTAAATCTCGATAAGCTGGTTATAAAAGCCCTTTTGCACCTGCAAGACACATTATCCATGCGATCAAAAATCGATTAGGAAAATCAACTGAATCTTCCTGATAGGGTCCAACGGTTATTTACCTGTGATGAGGATAATCTAGAGAGAGAGTCGATTACGTTGGGTACAAGTGCAATGGGTGTGGGTTGACCGGAACTGCCGCCGCTACTGCTACTCACACCCGAGACAGCCGACATGACAGTCCCAGAGCCACCCACCACCTGCCACCACCCATGTATATAATTTTTTTTACTAATCCTTACATTTTTATTCACTTGAATTTCTGATCCTGTATACTTTGTACACGAGTCAATAAATAATATTACATGCTGGATATATTCACGAAACGAAATCAATACTCGCTGCCGACAATGAATAAAGAGAAAGAATTTAAGAATAACTTTATGCGACCTAATTGTAATAGTGTTAACTAAATTAGGCATAAAGAGATATATTTGAATATCATAAAAGGCAATATTTATCATATGTCTTTAAGATATCGCATATTAATATGCAAAATATAAAACCATATAGATATACAATGCGTATCCCCTGTGTGCTATTGTACCCAAAGTATATCATTTTAAGGGCTTGACTTCGGATGGTTATCATTACCCGTATTATCGACAAATCCTAGCAATGAGATATCAATTAAGATCGATAATAATCACTATGAAGAAATAACTGAATAAGTTTTTACCTGGAATATTTGGTTACTACCAAACTGGTACGAAGTGGGGACCAATAAACCGGAAGATGTAGGACGATACATCATTCCTGCTACATTATCTAAAAAATCGCAGTATGCTATAATTAATTGTATTAAAATGAAAAAGATCTGGTACATTATTTCCTGAATAATTGAAAACAATTGTTTACCCTGCCGCATCGATGTACCACCCGGTCGTAACGTTTTCAAATCTGGATATCTTGGCTGCATAGGTGGCCGTCCTCTTCCGCGACCCGTGGTCGGGGCGGGGAGTAATTTTGGTAAAAGCGGCTGCGGTCCTTTACCGCTCATCGCCATTGCAAGCGCACTGGGGTTCGTTGGTCCAACAGGCCTTGTTCGATTTAATCTTGGTATTTTCGCCGGTGGTTCCCAATCGGCGGCGGGTTCTAAGTTCTTCTCCGGTCTGAACTTCTTGGTGCACGCGAGTATGTGCCGTGTTAATTTGCCTTTCTGGTTATCCTCGAATGGGCAATTGGGACACTGATGAAAAGCTGGGCCACGTTCCAGCCTGCCACGAGTATTATGCTCCGCTTCCATGTGGAATAAGATGTCGTGAGGACTGCGCACCTCGATGGGGCAAAAGTTACATTTGTAGACGTAATTTCGCATGTGCGGCGTCTCCAAATGATGCTGCATGACTAACGTCGATTCCGTTTTGAAATTACAGAACTCACATTTCTTCAGTTCTAAATGGAATGGCTCGTTATTTTCTTTACTAAATTCTAGATTCTTAATGAGTGAATTTATAGCTATCTGAGTCTCGGCCGACGTGCTACCTTTGCCCTGTTTACGTTTCTGAGTCCGTAAAAGATCGGTCTGCACGTACTCCTGTACGAGGTTTACTCCGATTTGCATGAAAAATTTGCCCAATGGTAAGTCAAAATACGTCATTACTTTATTCCTATCGTCTTGCCTTATATCTTGCTTATCACTTATACTACTAAATCCAGATTCGATTATATCTAGCGAATTGTCACCTCCGTCCTCCCCGTCCTTTCTACTCTTAGAGCTTCCTTCGCCTTCGCTTTCTTCACTTTTATCTTTATCCTTCTGACTTGTATCTCCTGCCCCATCTTCGCAATCCTCCCCCTTGTTCTCCTCCGCGCTTCGTTTACTCCTCTCCTCCTTTTCCTGCTCCTCCAAACATTTTTCCAATTTCGTCACGAATTCTTTTAATGGTTTCAGAGGTGGTTTTTCATATACGTACGGTACTATAAAAGATGGTGCCTCTACTACAAACATGTCGTCGGTCAAAGTTGGCAATATAGGCGGCGTCAGTGTAGGTGTTACTGTAGTCATACTGGTAGTTTTAGGACTTTGCTGTGCAGTTTTCGATGTCATGGGCACTGGTGTGATAGTTGTTCTCATATTAGGATACATGGTCTGCGTTGCTCCCATTCCCATAGGGACTACCGAAAATGAGCTAGTACTGGAGACGCTGTGGTGTGGCTTGTTGTTGCTCACAGGAACACCACCGCGTCCGGACAATATAGAATTCGTGTCTATAATAACTAAGGTAGGTTCTTTCTTACCCCCCTTTATAGATTTACTACCAGCAGCAATTTCTACGAGTCGTTTAGTATCGTTCACTACAATGGTAGTTTTACTGCTCTTGATCGGTGACTTTAGTTTAGAATTTTCTTTGTCCTTACTATCGATGCCAGCCAGAGGATCCTCTGGCTTTATCTCTTCTATATCTGACCCATCGTCATCTACCTCCTCTTCCAATTCTTTCTCTATGTAACTCGTCCTCTTTATATTACGAGAACTTCTCCTCGGCGTAATACTACTAAGATCCATCTGTTTCCTCTGTTTCTTGTGTTTCGGATCTTTGCCACAGCGCTCTGGCGAACTATTATGACCGTTCTTCACGCTGTCTGTTATCTCCTCGATATCTGGACTGCCGCAGCTCCCGTTCTCCTCGCATATTTTTACATCAGATGTATCCAAACTACTATCAGCAATTTCGCTACTGTCATTAAGCTGTATATCACTGCTGCCTGATAGATTCTCATCCTTGTGGGCAGAGTCTTTCATAGTGAACACATCGTCGTTATCCGAATGTATCTCCGTAATGCTCTCCTCGAGACATTCAACGTCAGAGTTGTTGCTCTGCTCGTCAACCTCCATAGCCTCACAGGACGTGTTTCTACACTTATCATCAGTCTTGGACACTTCACTAAAATTGTTCGTCTCACTGACACCCTCCGACGATTTAGACATTTTCGAGTCATTTTCTGACTCTGAAATTTCACCTCCCTTACTCCCACGTGGCTCTAACCCGTTCGGCTCACTACTTTCCGACTCTAAACCGCCGTCATCGATATCAACTTCCATTCTCTGCTCGTCCTCGTGGTCTTCCTCCTCGTTTGCCTCCCTCTCCCCCCTTACGCCACTGCTAACTTCTTTCAACACGATGGTCGATGCATTAGCATCTGCATCTACAAATTCTTCTTTGTCATTGTAACTTCCATTAACCCCATTTGGAATCACATCTGGAAAATAAAGAACACTTTAAATACCTGATGATGGTAAACGAGACGTGGCGTTAATATACTGTCGCAAGTTAATTATAAGATGTAATTAGCATTAGCATGTGGTAAGTCAATAAACATGCACAATTATTCAGAGATACACAAAGTATAGTGTTAAACCTGTTCAAAGAAATGTTATGAAGTAAAAATTATGTGCATGCAATTGGATTATACTGCATCTGCACGATGACATTTAAATCCAATGAGATGGTAGGGATTATAGTAAAATTGTGTGGTCAGAAACATTTAAAACCCTCGTGACAGTATGATTTCCCGAGAATGACCAAAGAACGTGTAAGGTAAACAGTGAATTGACTATTGGAGGGATGAGCGAAACATGTTTGGTGCAAAAGCAGGGGAGCATACCTTTGAGAACCTTATCAGGACTGGCCTGAGATGAGTCCTTAACAGGGGGTTCTTCCAACGTGCCTTCCATGGGGCCAACGCTGTACAGTCGATCTAAACAATTAATAAGAATAGAGGTATGAGCGGCTCGTGGCGACGACGACGCGTTTCATTAGATCGACGATGTGAACGCGAGGGCGGGGAGAGGGAGGGAATTTTTAGCGGGGCCGAATTTTTCAAAATGGCGCTCTGTGAATTCCGTACTCCTATTTCCTTGTTCCCATAACCAACAAAATTCCTGGTGGTATGTGTTGCACTCCAGGCGATGCGTGTGTCGCCGAGACGCTTCGTTCGAAAGATCTTGGCACACAGTCGTTACAAAGGTAGTGAATTAGCGGGACAGGGAGTCACCCGTGGGTAAAAATGTTCGGGCGAGCGGAGTCCTGTTGGAGTAGCTTGAATGGTTAGCGTCTCTCAGTCAGTCACCTGCACTCGCGAGCCACCGCGTCCGAGCGCCAGCCAGCCTGCCAGCCAGCCAGTTAGCCCTCCGCCGTACCTCTCCTCGCACACCAATCTATACCTACGGGGGACTTACACATCGAGCTCTCGCCTATCGTACACACATGTATCAACTCACCATGAATCGAGCGCGAGCGCACAACCTTCCGAACTCTATACTACATGCCGGACAAAACGCCAACCACCTACGGAACAACCCTATGACCTACCGAATCCGATCATGACAGAGCCTGGTTTACCGAGATACCGTACTCAAACAATTTCCCCCTTCGAGTATAGTCAGTGATTTACAACCGCGTGATTGGAATTATTGCGCGAGTCAAAACATTCTATGATACCGATTTGAGTACATACGTGACGAAGAAGAAACTAGATAAAGGCGGACCATTTTCTCAGATTATCTATATAGATTTGATCCACCCGACCAGCGTTCTTATCTGAGGCTCCCCCGAGAAATTCGGAGTTACAGCTCGTTCTTGTCAAACGTGAGATACCTTTTGTACGAAAACCTCCATACACATTACTACTGAGTAGAAGAAAATCGAGATGAAACATTTCTATGAATGTGCCCCGTAGGGCACAGCATTTGTCCGCGAGAGATGCTGGGCATACTTTAACCTACGCTAATGATCGTCTCGATGCAGCATGCATCGTTGGTCGATGGAACGAAAGCATTATTTGAAAGCTTCGAAAACGTGGAAAAGAATTCGAGCTACTGGCGCTCGGGAACATAGGGAAACCCATTCAGTATGCTCGTTCGGAGCATGTCTCGTGCTACTTAACTCGCTATCTACGAATCCCGGCGGTTCTATGAGCTAATGGAACGCGTACAAACTTCTATCCGTACCCTGTCACCAGGCACAAATATACGCACCTGACCGCTTGTTCTCCTAAACGTTTTTCTGATACAGCGACATTTTCACAATCTGCAATCTTCGGTGGCAGCGGTGGAGCTACGATTCGCCCTTATACACACGATACACGATTTATTCACAAAACCTGTAAATAGTGAACATTCATCGCTGAAAATTAGGCACCAGAGGGCAGTCGCGACGTTGGAAACGTTAAAAAAGTTATGCCCAGGGCCGTCGTAAAATCGTGGGCTCTTCTGACGAGGATCAAAGCAGACACAAAATAAAAACAAGGGTCGTAGAACGGAAAAGTGTATTCAGTCTTGACTACTTTGCTTACTGCCTGATCATTGATTACGCTATTTCTCATTTAAATGTTATCCAAGTATAAACTCGTGCGAAAGCTTTGACGGAACATGTTTTTCAAAATAATTAATAAATACCCTGGTCTTACTCCAATAAAAGTCGGACTACGGTATTGATTAAGCGTTTGCTGTTCACCATTGGCTTCCTCGTTTATGTTGTAAAAAATCTTATACTATGTGTAATTATACATAAATGTTTTAATGTATTACATATAAAAAAAGCATAATTGAAGTAGTTTTCATTTCCGTATACTCCGGCTACATTAAAATAATGAAGCGCAATACTGTAAAACAAAGAAAAATGTAAATTTGAAACGCAATTAGAAATATCGTCATATATTAATCGGCCGATTTATGAAATAAAGGCTACCATGCTGTTGCAATTTTTATAAATTTAATACGACACGTCTCTTGGAATTTTACTTTTCATTTTGCTGACCACGCGCTTATGTAGGCGAAATAATGATGCAAGAAGATAACACCATTGAAAGAAAAATATACCATGCTTTGCTGTATAAACTTGAATTAAAAGGAATTACGAATGATCAACTTCTTTGTCCAATCGTTAAAACCGGCATAAAAAAAACATCAAAGCTTGTCACAAGTTCGATTGAATAACTTTTAGTGCGTATGTAGATGTTACCAAAATATTTTATATAACTCGAGCAACCAAAGTTATGTTAAACGAACGTGCGTATTTAACAGCGACCGATAAAAATTATTTGTACTACCTTAGCAACAATGCTAATAGTCATAAGTTCCCAGGGGTATGTATGTATTCAAAACAAGTTTCCCTACAGTTTATCGAGATGATTCGTCTAACGAGAGAGGAGTTAAATGCATAGGGAGTGCGCAAGGGAATTGAGAGGATTGTCACGGCCCTGGTTATATTGTGTTATTCGGTAGCAGCAGAACAACCGTAGAAATCATAAAAAGCAACAAATCAATCGCAAGTCCCTTGGCGTTTTTTTTTCTTTACAAGTAATGTTTTGTCTACGATCAAAAACTTAAACATTCGTGTTTACTGATTTATTGAAATTTAGAAAGCTGCCGCCATCACTTCGTAAGGGCTGGCTTAACTGTCGAACAGCTGCCGTGTGGTGGTCGCTAGCCGATCACGATTATCCCCCCAAAGGAGGACCAATAATGGAAACACACACGCATCGCTAATGCCGCGCTATTTAAATTCACTGACCGTTCGTGGCACTGATAAATATCCGGCTACACACGCGACTCCCTCGACACTTGATATACACCGTTTTTATATCAAAATTATTCACATATACTTTGTGTTTATTTGGGTTCGACGTCACGGATCCTTCTTACCTTAGTCGACGAAAACTGCCAAGATGGCTACGATAATCACGTGACCGCAAATTTTATGACGTACGCGTAATGTTAAAGGGACGAAACGACCAGTAGCGTTTGTTATATATAGTCACGTGACCGGGTGCACGTGCACATCCAATGAGAGGCTCTCCCAAGAATAAGGACAATCTGCAATTGCAACAATGTATATTAATAGGGTTCATGAACAAGCCCCCGCCCTTATTCATAGGTACTTTCGGCAGATACCCCTCGACATGAAAAAACGTAAAAACGCTAAATAAAATTCTTATTCTAGCATTTTTTATTTGTACAAAATTTTCTATTCAGTTTCTTGTACGAATCTATTTCAACGCACAAAACTGATTTAAAAACAGTTTTTAAACCCCTACCATTTTCCACCATATAAAAAAAAATTATATTACTTTCCTGCACAGTAAAATATATGAAAATCATCTCCCTTAAACAGTTCTCTATTATCGCAAATTCTACTACTTCTAAAACAATTTATGTCTGAGCTTTTGACACTGTACTTGGAAAATAAATTTCACAGTTATACATATATATATACACAGTAATATTTACATTGAAATGTGAATTTGTTAAGTACACAATCATGTAAAGTCCTTTCACTGCATTGTATATTATGTTATTTCATTATAATGATATTTATGTGCTCTAATCCCAATGATTATTATGTCATATTTTCATTCTTTCACTCATTCGATTTTTTTAGAATATGTACAACTTGCTTCATCCTATTTTATGCTAAAGATAGTCATCATCATCATTGAAAGATAAAACAGCTTTCTCCTGTTTTGCTTTTTTTCTCTTCTTTTTCGCAGGCTTACCACCAGTATCCGATTCCACCTCTGCCACTTTATTCTTCCTAAATATTATCCTTTTCGATAAATCTGCTGGAGCATTAGCTTCCTCTGGAATGTAACATTAACATACAATTTACCATGTACTAAATTTGTCCACTATAAATTGAATGAAAATTATGCAATTTATACCTTCTTCCTTTTCCTTCTTAAATGTTTCTGCCTCTTCAGCAGTTAGGTGGGCAGAATTTAATACAACCACAACAGGCTTCTCTTCATCGCGGTCTTCTTCATCATTATCTGAGTCTTGTGGCAAGACCTCCCTCTGTTTTAGAAAGGACATTCATACATATCGTAGGCATTCTTAATTAATATCAGTAATTATTGGAATGAATTAGCAGTATAGTTATTAGTCCAGAAATTAAATATATCTTATCTGTTAATAACGAACAATTATTAAGTGTACCTTTGTATCAACTGTAGGTCCTTCCTTATACCCAACTTGTTCCTTTAATTCGCGTAAAAACTTTGGCTCATTTGGTTTAATGTACGATACATTATGTTTCTTTCTGGACATCATGTTACACTTCCTGTTGTAGTTTTCAAATACTGATTATCAAAGTATAACCTAACCCAGCATATCGAAAACAATACTGCGCTCAGCCATAAACTTGTCTATTCTACAGATTGAAAAGTGAGACCAACTAGGAGAAATCACTAGAATGTTTCCGATTGGATAGCATAGAGGGAGGATTATAGGAGATTTATACGTCTAGTTGCAAATTCAAACGTAGAGCTTTTTAAGGTAAGAAAAGCTTGTAAAGAAAGAAAGAAAAATAAGCGATATATAGAAGAATTCGAAGTAGAATAAAAGGATATACTAACTATGTATTGGGCTTCTTACTTTTATGAAACAATTTTCATTTATTCCAGCTTCTATTTCGTCGTTTTAGGGAGTAACAGAAATAATTACATAATTTCAACAACAAAATATTACGTTTTAATAATTTATTCCTCTCATAATAACGATAATAATACCATTAACGCTTGCCGTAGTTTAAAACTGTTCAACCCCAATCATATAATCAACTATCGATAAAAATTTAAAAAAGATTTAAAAAACGCCGTGGATTTCGATATACAATTTCGTATCAATTGTTTGGAAACGACAGTAAAAAATCATTCGTTAGTAAAATGATAATCCAATTGACCCAACTCATAACTAATTGCACGTGTTCGAAATAGTTTAAAGCATGGTGGTCCATTCCGCGATCGGTTGATGAGGGTACAATACTAAGTGTCACGATACAAAGCTGAATACAAAGATTTAAATGCAAACTCGTTCGACGTATGTACGATACACGATTGATACGTCGTGATTATCCAGAATTTGATACTTATACGAGTATTTTATTGGAGTACAATTTCAGTGAAAAACGATTGATTTACAGACGCGTCACTTCAGAATTGTTTAGAGCCCTCAGCTTTCCGTCAGAATGACTAGAGCGGCGATGCCGAACTTGTGCGTGCGTACTGATAATATAACCGCCCTCTTCCTGCCGATTGTGCTTTTCTATTTGAATGACCGGCATGCACCTAGGTGCCGGTCCATCCAAACATTCGCAGCTCAAACTGGCGTCCAATTCGCCCTGATAAGGTGCTGGGATCAGCAGACTTTCGGTAGATTTAGTCGGCTGAAATTGTCTGCCGGAACTACCAGAGTAAGTTGTACTACTACTAGTTCTCCTTTGAACGGTACCAGTTGGCGTCTTAGCCCTTCCATGTGCACCCTTGCCCGGCCTCTCGGCGCTGTGCGTTTTTATAGTAGCCGTGTCCAGATAACCATATCCGAAACCATAGCCGCCGAACGCCTTAGTAGTCAAATTGTCCCAGGACTTTGGTTTCGCGTACTGAAGGCACGGCGGTGGTCGTTGATGAACGCTCGGATCCCAATACAGGGTATCCGTGCTTAGGCTCGTCGAACAAGAAGCGACGCTCTCAGCTGCAGTTGAAATATCGCTACTGGTGATGGAATGCAGACTATGTCCGGAAGTGCGTGAGCAATTGTGCGCGCCATGTTGCTGCTGCTGCGATTGTTCCCGTTGCACGTGATGATGCTGTTGTACTTGTTGCTGCTGATGATGGTTCTGCTCGTTCCTTGTCCTCCTCTGTTTTTCTCGACGCCTACGACTGGGCACGCAATTTGGATCACAGCAGGGACTGGCCAGGTCGTACGCGTCTAAACTACCGTTATCCGATTGTTCTCTGCGACGACTGGCGCTTGAGATACAAGCAACGCATAGATTATTTTGTGGCGGAGGATGAAGGGGTGGCGCATCACCGCCGCCGCTCGACTGTTGTTGTTGCTGTTGCTGACAGGATTTGTGCGACTTTGATTTGGCTGGCGTGCTGCTCATACCGTTTGCTTGATGATAACCGTGCCTCGACGACGTAGACACGCCCGACTCACTCGACATTTTCGAGAGAAAATGATGGTGATCGCTTCGGGAACGCGGAGGCCCTATGGCTACTAGGCAAGCTGCGTTCCGGGGTACCAAGCATGGTCGTCCGTCAGGAAACTGCAAAAGCATCCATTATTTTTGCTGCTCCAAACATGACATTATTTTTAACCCCTCGGCGTCACGACCTAGTCGAACTTTTCTTACCGCTGTGCCACAAGGGTTCTACGCGAATCTCTATTAAACTGTTCCGTCTCTTTGTCACTAATATCGCTGAGTTAGCCTCGATACGTCGTATAGACTACCCGTGGTTACGTTCGAAACGGTAGTCTCGGCATCGTCTGATGCTGATTGGTGTTAGTGTGAAAAAAAGAACTGAGCTGAGTCGATGCAGCGCATAAATTTTGGCACGTGGTAAGGAAATGGGGGTCGATACAGCGTATAGAGGTTGGCATGCAGGAATGGATCGACGGTCGATACGGCGTATAGAGGATGACGCCGAGGAGTTAAGCAAGTTTGGTTCCTCGAATACCACGTTGTAGAGTAACAGATGTTCCGTAGACGTAGCCGGCCGGCAACATTGAATCGTGGAGGAATTGAAACTAGACGAGGGCGACGGCTGATTGGGGTTAGTTGTGATCACAGTGTTGGGCGTTCGTTTGCGTGCTGGCAGTGAATGGGTTTTCCATCGACCCATAAGGATAGACCGTTCCCTCTCGCAGAGTCTTTCTAATTCGCCGAGCCGTGATTGGAGAGCACGTTGTAACTCGATATAACGCATATGCAATTCCACCTGCGAACAGAACGTTGAGATCACGTTCCGTTAGAGCTAAAGGCGGTTCGACTTTTTTCGGAAATCTACCTTCCTCACGCAGTCTTCGAAGGACACGACCATTCGCATTCTAGTATCACAGTTCTTTATGAAATTGACCAACGTCTTATGATCCGCCCTGTCCATCTCATGACCATTTATCGAAACTATCACGTCACCCTCGCGCATACCGGCTTTGAACGCCGGCCCGTCGTACTCCACGTAGTCGACGTATGTGACCATCTCGATCTCTTGCTCCCGTTTGTAATGTATTCCGTAGCTCTGCGCAATTTCAAGCGAGACGATTACAAAATACATTCGCTGTTGACTGGCGCAATTTCCGGTCGACGAAATTACGATTGCAACGGTACTCATGAGGAGAAGAGTAAACACGAGACAGAATATGGTTGCATTATTGCATGGCATTCTGCACACCTGGCAAAACGTTTGAATGGAGGCAGGGATACGTTACCTGCAACGTGAAACCGTACGTGCCATTTTTCTTCTCGACGATGATGGTACGTCGACGTCTATCTTCATCCGCTCGTGTTACTCGATCAGACTTTGACCTTTCCAGTACAGCCTAAGGAGAAGCACGGTACCGTGGTGAATTCGTATTAAGTCAAATAAAGTTACTAAACATCTACACTTGATCATCTTGCATTGCGTGCTTTGACTAAAAGAAACTCATGTACGTCACTGAACAAAATGAACGAAGCTTCTCATTAATCTACATTCTAGAAACATAGCGTCGCAACGAAAACAACATAATCCAAATTTCTGATGCACTTCTGTTATACATATATGGATTAGGAAATCAGCGCGGTGGTCGGGACTAAAGAAAATTCAACGAAACACACATCTACGAAATCAAAACGCCGCTGATAGGTAGGAATGAAAATCATACACGCAAACAGCAACCACAAGATACGATAACAACAAATCAAATAAGAATCAGATAATAAGATTCAACACACGTTGTGCAACCCACAGAATTTCCTTGACCACGAAAAACAACTGGAAATGGGCAACAAGAAACTGCTCGCGGAAGGCTGTTTCAGCAAATAAAAATCATTCTTTCGATACACGAGTCGATGTAATAACATTACACATTCCACGACACCACTCCATTCCTCCTCGTCGCTGTTCTCAACGCCGGTGCGGTGTTGTTGCCCGGTCACCTCCGAATTCTGCGGCGAGCTGTTCATGACTCCTCAAAACGAACAACACGGAGAAAGTGTCACGGACACGCACAGAGTGAGGGAGAGATAGAAATGGAGAACAGAGAGACCGTTCGGGTGATCCCGTGACGGAGGTCGTGGTGACAGAGGCGAAGCCAGGGCGTACTCGCGGTTTGCTTCACTTTCTCGTTCCTCTCTCCCTCATTGTGCTTACATTTCGACAGGCGGCGAAAGCGCCAGGCCAGACAGCCAGCCAGGCCGCGAGGTTAACGTGCGTTTGGGCACGATTATACGTGCTCTTTTATTGTTATCTTCCTCCCTGGCTGTCGCCGGTCCGAATGCGCCTGCCCGACAATATCGGCTTACAACCCCGTCGCCGTTCGGTGGCAACATAGAGGGTGGCGGAGAAAAGAGCACGCGCAGTCTCAACCTCGAATTCCCTTCTCTCGCCCGTTCACCCCCTTCCTTTCTTCTTTCATTCCCTCTGTCATCTTTTATCATTCAACTTCCTCCCCTGCTTGTCCCTCTCCCTCAATCGTATGGTACAGGAATAACTCCTCGCGTGCAACGTCCTTGCACGTTGCCCGTTCCCTCGATGGTCATGTCAATGAACAAACTGATGATAAAAACAAACAAACTGATGACAATTTCCTTTTTTCTACTTTAGAAATAAACTTGCAATTTGCAATTAAGATGGGTTGGTATCACGATGCTTAAATAGGACTGCTGGCTAACATAAACTGCAGCATCCAAATGTTTGTCCCCCAAGCATCTCCGTTTCCGTACTTCGACGAACTATGTTCCGACCGACGAGAATAACGCGCCGCGCTGCGATTCCCGCCGCAGTTGGCGACATATTTTTACAAAAGTCTCGGCGAACAGAGACAAATGCATTTGTAGGAAGGAGACCGTGTACAAGACAGAAGCATCGCGGATAAGTGACCGGACAGTATGATAATGTTTTGCTTTGTATACATAATAAATCACTTACTGTCAGTTTCACCCGTTATTTTACTTTTTCTTCTTTCCCGAGCCTTTCTTTTTGCCACCTTTGTGCTCGACATTTTCGGACGCGTTAGTCGCCGGCTTTTGTATCTTCAAGGGCGGCAGGGGTGGGGGTTTTGGTCTTGGAACAGGAACATGCCTGTTAAAATTCATTACACTGTTTAACTCAGTCACTACATTCTACTATGTTGCAAATGTTTAAAAATAGTGCCGAATAGTATGTCGATACAGTAGATATTATCCCCTAATTTCTTTCGCGCCCTATACAATCTATGAGATGCAACCTATCGCCTAGGGTCAAAGTCTAACAAGTTCATAGATTATATCCGTGATGCAATATTTATCTTCGACTTTCACAACCTTTTATAATGCGTCATTGTATTTTCCATCATACGTCTTTTTCCAACAGAAAATTGGCCTTGGCCTGCCCTTGGGGCACTCAATCAACTCCTAACAAATTCCTCCAGTAATTAGCGTAACCGTGTTTTAAAAGATTGTCAATTTCCTGCAAGGAAGAATGAGTTTTATTTACTTGAAGAACATTTGTATCTCCTGGACTGATCTATCCTGTGTCACGTTAATCCAGATGTTTGATCGAGTTCTAGGTTTCACACACAGGCCCTGGCCAGCGCAACATTCCGCGTGTTCCCGTTCTTCTTCAGCCTGATATCTTTTCTCCCAGCATTCCTCCCACCTGCGTAGACGTTCTTTCTCTTCGGCTTCGCGTCTAGCCTCTTGCTCTGCTTGTTCCTTCAGTTTCTTTTCCCTAGCCTGCTCAGAGTTTCCATTCTTCTTCCCTTTCTTCTTTCCCGCCTGCTCTACAGTCTTCAGGTTCTCAACGTTGTTGACGTCTATTATTTCCCAACACGGCTCGCTAATTATTGCTTCCGGTCGTTTTAATTGCGGGAAAATTTCCTTTTCAATAGTCGGCGAAACGGTTCTTGCGGTATTTATGAGAAGTGCATGGAGAAGTATGGCCTCCCATTGGAAAGCTGTTAATATGTTTTCAGTGAAAAACTGAAGTAATACAATCTGCGGACGAGCTAACTGAAAATTGAAAACGTTACTTTCGAGTTATCAAAAACTCGTGGAAATTAGATTGCGTTATCGAATGTTAGTAACTAATGTTTAATTACCAGTGGAATGCCTTGGTTTAGTTTCACCGGTTCTATTGTGCTTGTCATATTAACAGAGAATTTTCAGTGGACGGAACGGAAGTGATTTTGCAAGGTTAAACATCGAAACAAAAACGAGGAATTATTAAAAGACAACTTCATTAGGAATAATGAAATAAATCTATTATATTTTTGTTCTATTATATTTTATCAATTTCCCACACATAGTTTGAATTTTGTATCCTACCAGATCTTTCAGGAATCACTTCCATTTGAAATTATAGTTGTATGATACGTACTACTATTTTATTATAATTATCAATAGACACGTTTTCTTACATATACCATGTTTTTTACTTCTCGCAAATCGGAAGTGGTATACTTTCGCTTCCCCTAAAGATGGATTCACTTTCGTCATTTCGTTTTACCGCAGGTGCAACTGTACTCTTTCGAAGGACATCCACACTTTTTCACGTTCTCCTTGCCAAAGAGATCGCCCAATCCTTTGTACCCCTGCGAGGACGATGGACTGCAACATGGCGGACACGATGCAGGTGCGCCGTAAGATCCCTCTGCTTGTGCAGCAGCACGTATCGCAGCGAACGACTGTCCAACTTGAGAACAGCAACACGGAGAGGCTCCGGCGGTTGTCCCTGATTGACCTTTTCGACGTGATTCCGGGGAACATGGGGGGCAACTTGGAGGCTGTCTTCTAACAGAAGGATTGAAATAAATCGATACATTGCTAAGAGAAATTGCACTCTTTATTATTAGCAGTAAGAATAAAAATGAATTCAATACTTCATCGATCTTAATGCTATTAGAAAGATCGGAAAATCGAGTACCCAGAGGATGCTTGTCGAGAAGCACAACACGGTCGTGGACCGTAATCCGATTGTTTGAGCGGTAGCGGTGAGCACGAGCCAGTTTGAGCGATCGGTGGCGCACAACAGGTTCTTCCGGCTGACTCGCCACTTCCGTCAATGGCCTTTTTTCCGTAGGTAACCTTCGATGGGGCCTGTGTGTTACAATCGGAGGGTATTTTCTTGCATTGGTACACTGGACTGTCGTCTGCCCCTTTAAAAAGGTACGGTTTTCTATTCAAAGGGATTTGAAACTGGGTGATGATTTTCTTGCCGAAACAGGAAGCCCTCATATAGACCGTCACGCTTCCGACGCATTGTCCCGTTGCGGTTGTGATCTTGAACGTGTCCTTTATGGTCTGACAGGGATTCGGGATCTTGAAAACTTGTTGACTCAAAACTGCATTTATAATAGCTTTCGCCTCGATCTGATGACTGCCGACCAGCATAATGTCCGGTAACACTCCAGGTGGTAATTTTTTGTACACGGATAATTTGATGGGGAAAGTGGTTAAGGGTCTTTGGAGAGCAATCGAGGGTAACGCGAATAAGCAGGATTTTCCCTTCTTGAAGATTTGCGTGTCGCCCTCGGAACAGCCGCAGCCATCGGTGAGGGCATCTTGGCAAATGTCGACCGTTGGTAGGTTTAGAATCTATGCATTTATGTAAAACCACATCGTAGAATTTTTCTATGCATAACAAATGTGCAAAGTGAATAAATTTGTGTGGGTATGTATCGAAGAATATCTTTACAGAGGTTATGTTCCTGCGTAATATTTCATGTGCTGTTTAATTGCAAATATAATGTTGCTTGAGATTACTTGAAAGGAAACGCAGGTGGAAGCCGGTAGCAAATCATCCTGCATCGCTCTTATTACCGGAATTTTAACCTTTTCAACTAGGAACTCGATCAGGAAAAGTTGCTGGTCATCCATCTTACGTTAAAGGTTTACAAGAATTTGAACATTCCTCTCATGGTATACTACATTACACGAACTCGTTTCGGGACATTTATTTCTTAACCCAAAATTTAGGTTTCTCGATTAGAGCTGGCTCAAAAGTGACGAAGGTTCAATGACAGTCTAGATGGCGCTGTACACTAACACTTTACATGCTGCGAAAACTAGCGTACAAAAGAACGACAATCAGACGGTGTAAAATATATCAATTTAATAATATCTATGTAAACGTACATCGCAACGCATACAATAATAAGCTCGATTATCAAAGAAATCCGTTTACTTTTTCTTTTTCTTCTTGTTATTATTCTTTTTCTTTTCGTCCGTCTGCATTTCTCTAGTTTCGTATCGAATCGGCGGCCCCTGTTCGGGCCCCTTCGGTGTTCTCATCTCCAGCTGTATATCAGACTTTTCCCCTACGCCAACGATACCCTTTTTCCCTATTCTCAGGACAAAAACATCATGGTCAGGGTCCGTGCAATCCGGCCCGGTTGCGTCTGATTCAGGCGCCACCGTGACCGTGGGTTTCTTGTCCTGGCCGGTATCCAGGATGCCGGATACCTTTAAAACCACAGCCTTTCCGCACGGTTGCGCCGGGCCTCGGCTCGATTGAATCAAACCGGCCTGTTTATGCACATCCGCGCACATACTCACTTTCGACATTACGTTCATGATCGGCGACGACGGATCGCAGTCTCGCTTCTGGCTCGCGGTCGCTTTCAGCGCGATTCCTGATGGATGCGCACACGGCGCGCAAGAATGTTCCTCCTTGACGCAAACGCGACAGGGCGAGCAACCGTTCCGCGGCTCGTCGCTCGTTTCCTCGCAAAAGTCCTGGTCTTCGGGATCCACGATGCGGCATTTATAAGTGACCGATTGCTCGTTAGACTCTTCACCCTTGAACAGGTACGAGGAGACCGTTCTATCAGGCGGCGCGTTGAATTCAGTCACGATGGTCTGACCAAACGCAGAGAGCCTGACGAACATAAGAAGGTTCCCAATCGTTTCCTCGTTGTAGAGTAAGGGAACGGCGCCTTGGAAAACCTTTGGCGGTGGCGCCATTTTATGCCAACACTGTAACATTTCCTTCCTCAGGGCGGCAAAGTGTTTCGAGAGGTTCAACTCCCCTTTGCCCACCAGTATATCCGGTTTAACACCCTCGGGCATTTTTTTCTGCACGCACAGCTTGATTATCAGCTCGTAAATTTTATTCACTACGGTGTCCTGATCGATAGCGAACAAGACGGAGCGGCCGGAGTAGAAGTACTCCACTTCGGTCGCTACACCTGCCTGAGGTTCAAACAACGGGTCCACCGGGGTTATCTCGATTGCTTCGTTCCCGTTGAAGCTAAGAAACTCCATGGTGAGCGTCGTGGGGACAAAGAACATTTGATTGAGCTTGCCTAGACGTTCGCTGCTCATTTGATTGATGAAGAATTCCAATAGAAAGAGATATTGCTCCTTATTGTCTGTGGGAACCTCGTCACGAGAACCGAACGATGGTACAGAATCTGTATCCAATACGGGCAGGTCCTCTTTCGAAGTTTTCTTCTTCGAACGCTTGCCACGCTCCATTAATGCACCTTGTCCGTTCCAGCAACATTAGAGTAGAGAAATTGCATCGGTTAAATATGTTAGAACTCAACTTTGAATTTTTTTTCTTTTGTGAAATTGGTCAACTAGGTTAAAGCATTTTCGTGCAGTTTGACACAAGGCTCATGGTTTCTCGTCTGCACGACAAAGTATCGATTAATCGTAGCCCATTCAGTCGTGGTGTTACAATCTTGGCAAACTGGTTTTCATTTCTGCTTTGTAACACCTTTCGACCAGATCATGATTTATTATCATACACTATGAACAGAGTGAAATCGAGAAGCGAAATCGCATCCCCTGAAAGGAATTCCATTGTGGTGGATGCCCTGATAATCTTTATGGGAAATGACAGATGAACTACATACGGTTTTCGAGAAACTTCAGTGAATCACCGATGTCTAAATCGCGGACGGCGCAACTAAATTTGTTATTTAATTGTCATTTTGTGTAAATTCTTGAAAATAAATGTACGAAGATGTTTATGGTATGAATATCAAATGATCCTTTATACAGCTGTGTTACAAGCGATTTTATGGTACATTTAGTTTCCGGAGCCACCGCCTGTCGATTATTACTTGAAAGACATTAATCCAGTGTTCGTTGCGGATGGAATATTTTATCATGAAAAACCACCCGCCACGCATAAGCTCGTAGCTAAACAGCTAGCACCGATCAGGAGGAAAGTGTGTAAGTTTATCGCTTCGGATACTCTCCCCATCTTGTTTAAACATGTGCGATAAAACTCCTGATATCTCAACCTTCCCCTAGCTTAAAGGAACTACCATACATACTCACCAATGATAAAGTTAAGAAACACGTACAGTACAAAATATCCACAATATAGACTCTATAATGTGGGCTATGTATACATATATTGTTAGCCTATACTAAAGTCTATATTGTGAACATTTTGTATAAAATTATAATTTATATTATTAATAAATTATATTATAATATAGATTGTCTATAAATATAATACATTTAGACCATAAAAAATAGTAGGACATTTAATTTAACTTTTTTCCTGTATCTTATTTAGTTTCTTAAATGTTAAAGATAATATGAAAAGTAAGATTTCCCTCGTTTTTAGCATCACACGAACTGCATTTGTGCAAAGTTTCAAAATTTCTTGAATTTTCGAGTTGTTGAACTTCCCATGCAAGTGGATTTATAAATGGCTTCATTAATTAACGTCCGACATCGTCGGTTCCGGAGGAAATCAGATCGTTGAATCGCAGCATGCGATCGCGAATGACTTTAATTCATTTTAAAGCACGCGACAATGAAACGGAGCACGATCGCCGGCGTGAGCGTGATGATAATGCGTTTGTCGAGCGTCATTTAATCGATCCCCCTCGGTTACTGGCATTGAACGCGATGCCACAATTGAGTTAAGGAGATCGAATTAGGCGTGTGTACATATGTCCCGCGGTGATCGTTGCAGCGGATCCGCTAGCGCCGGTACAGGAATTGGATGCGCGCACTTTGAATCGAAATCTCTCGAAGGAGAAGGAATTGTACGTGGCTGCTGCTGGTAAAGATGGCGGCGTCGTTTTTCAAACGCTGAGTATTATGCCGAAATGGAAACATGGACGGCAAGATGGAAAAAAGTGTTGGTATTATTTGGTATTAGTATCCGAAGAGTGTATTCTATACTATTTATCTTCAAAATTTTGGTAGAGTGGTTTATCGAAATTTTATGGCATTTTCATGTAAATCAAAATCATTAGGCGCCAACATGCTTTACTGAAATATTGGGGGAAATACTATATCATCTTTTACAATTAACAGAATAATTTATTTTATTTTATTTTATATATCTTCAATTAAATTATAATGGACCACATCCCAGAAACCTCACACTATTTTTATAATAATTAAAACTAGTACTTCGTAGGTAAAGAAATGAAAATTATTTTTCTAAATGAAAATATTATAAGCAGCATTCCTGCAATTACAATTTTCTTCCGACATCGTCGATATGCAGCAGTCTTATTACATCTTTGAGGTCAGGGGTCGTCCTATCATCGTCCGATAAAATACACTCTCCGAGTTGTCTGGAATGTTAATTGTTCCCCATTTAAAGTAATCGGTGGACGCATGCCAGCAAGGCAATTTCGGCCAATCGAATATCGAGCGTAAAAATAATTGGACGTCCGAGAAACAATCAATGATGAGATGAATCGCATACACATGACACTAATTCCCTAATGAGTCACGAGTGATTTGTAACCCAAATTCATTCGATCGTCGGCGAAAGCTACTGCAATTGCTTGCTCGTTAAACCTTGTCCGCGGTGCCAATAAATTGCTCCCAGATACGCATAATTTTATATAAATACAACATTTCAATTCTCCCCCTTTTCGCTTGGCCCAATATAAAGAGGTCAACGATTGATTCAAATAGTTTAAAATTTGCAGCATCGTACGCGGTGTTTCCGCGTTCGCAGCAATTTGAATCATGGTACATTCAGGACAGACGATCAAAACATTCGGCAAATCGTAGACCAAACATTGTGGAATGCACAGAAAAAGAGGAAGCGCCCGAGTGAGTTCGTTTTACTTTTATTATGCTTATTGAACGAAATAGGTGAATGTTGTTAATAGGACGGATGACGAACCATGTGGCCTCTTAAAACCGCCGGTTTGGTGGAAAGCCAAACCCGGAAAACCCAGCAAGCTACCGCTTGGCAATATGAACGACTACGCGTACGAAAAACTAGAGGATTTCGATCGCGATAAGAAGATCAGCGAAAGCCTTGAACTTGATAATCCAAAGAAATATATACCGGGTGCAATTCATCGATTAACGGTACGCATATCATTATGACTCGTGCCTTTTCAACATGCATATTGCCACTGTAATGGACGCAGAGAAAATGTAGACTATCAATTTCGGTAACGAGAGGTTTTCATTCCAAAACGTAAACTCGGACTATTCCAGCGATTGTCGATCGTATAGCAATACATTACCAGACAGAATTGCGCACGAATTATAAGAAACAGAATGTTGATGATCGAAGGTTAGAGCTCGCATACGACTTCAGTGGATTAGAATCTAATTAAAAGTGAGGAACCGGATATAGGGGAAAGATCCCTAACTTGGACCGGCGTTTCAATTGAACCACCGTCCTTTATTCACGTATTAATGAACTTAGGCTACATTTCTTTGCACCGGACTATAGCTTACATGTTGTTTACCAATAGCACAGAAACAAAATATTCTTGGATGAGTAATAACTGCAGCGTGATGAATGCTTCATTTCGATATCGGCTGATATAAGTTACCGTAGTATTTGTATGATATTAACACTAGTTTTTGTTTATTATACCTGAATGTTTAAATTAGGTTAGTTTCCTAAATTGGACCATCTAATGATTCTTAAGTTGGACCGATCAGAACAAAGCAGGTAGAAGGAATTGTCACTTCACCAATCTTGTTACGAACGTATAAACTGCCAGTCTGTTAGCAACTGATTATTTTCTCACTTATAGATTCAATTTTTCTTAGTATAGGGTAAATTGCTCCTCAGAGTTCTCTTTTTATTTTTTAAATAAAATGTATGTACATTTTTAAGCGAAAATTCCTATTCAGAATAGTGAAACAAAGACGCGGTCCAACGTGAGATAAGTACGGTCCTAGGAAACCAGTTTCCTAGATTGGACCGTTGACGCTGTTTCGAAAACATATTTTTTGTGACCAACTTTCTTTTGTGTTACATATATGTATCAATTACAGTGCCGACAATTTGTGAACTCGTTTCTAATTTATGGAGGTACTTTCTTAAGTGGTCCAATATAGAGAACTTTCCCGTATAAGGGGAATAACTTGTTGGAGTAGGGCAGATACGAGAAGTCAAAGGGCAGGTAGGACTCATAGGTCCGAGTGAGACATAGGATTAGGAGCGAGGATGAATAACGCCAAATGTACAGCTTGGACAGTAAAAAATATTGACACGCTTATCTAGCGATGAGTTGGGTTGGTACATTACACCACCGGTTATTAAGTTATTAATTTAGAAACATCTGGTTCCTTTCAAAAAGAAGTGGACACTTCGAAATGATCTTAAAGACAGGGCTAAATGTAAGTTCCTTTACATAATTCCGCTTATCTCTTACCCCCGGCATTAAAATAAACACTTGCGCGTCCTGTTTCGCATGGTCATCATAAATATATTATAAATCTAACTCAAAGCAAAATTTAAAAATACGATCAGAATTATTTAAATGATTATTTGAACCATTTCATACTAACGACAACTGAAACGACGATGGTAGAGCATTTTAAAATTTATGCTGTAAATGGTTCGACCGTCACAATGTTAATGCTAGAGCAGAACACGCATTTTGTGGAATTAAATATCCGGCGTATCGCACCACGACGCGTCGCGACGCCACAACAGCGTTCTTTTCCGACGTATCCGTTGAACGCGCATGAACTCCACTCGCTTCACGGCACTAAAAATTGCCTCTTTATCTCCGTCTTGTAAATGCTGCAAAATGGATCAAGGTTGTAATTCTTCAACTCTTACCGGATTCAAAGCGAACGCTTGCCTTTTGAAACTGTGTTCAATCAGTCAGCTCGTGAAATCGAGTATTTGCAATTAATTGAACTATCATATCGTCGTTGTAGAGATGAAATAAATTAATCAACATCTTGATGCAGGCCGGTTACAGAGATTTTTTATAATGAAAATTTTCACATTTACGAAACAAGATGTTTGAGTACAGCAAGTCGTTTATTTTATCCTGCATTTACTAAAAGATTGGAGAATGAAGAAAGTGCAGTTATTTAATTTTAGCCATTGAAGAACTAGAAGTAAAATATTTATTTTTCTTTTATGGAAGGAATTATTCGTCTTAGACGAGATTGTACAAAAACAGTTGCGCACTGTTTGTCCTCCTCGTTGATGCTACCGTGTTACTACTTGCATAAGGCATCAGATGCATTTTACATAGGACTATATGTATATACCAAGGCTACGCGATTATACTTCGGAAAATATGTGTTATATACCAAACGCGATTATGACAAATGTTTGCTGTGTTTTTCCATTTATGCCGATTTTGCTCGATCATCATGGACGAAAAGCGAATGATTGAATTTCGAACAGAATCCGGAGGACACGTGTATGCAGGATGTCCTTGAGCGTGCAGACGCGTTTAAAGTAGTTTTAAGAATGGACGAAACACCGTCGGATGAGCCACCTGTTGACGAATGCGTTCCTTCTATAATAAAGTCTCGTACGTGACAATTGTTTTAAAGATAGATATTGTAAACAAATTTGTTTAAATTTATCTATTACATACATACATATTCTGTAGCACCCGTGTGTTGTACTTTAAAACCAAAAGACAAGGAAGGAAAGGATCCTGATATAACCGTTTATGAAGAAGACAGAAGATGGCGACCTTTACAGGAAGATATGGAGATTCCAGAAAATGATCTCGAGCGAGAAGAGGTGCTCCGAAATTTGACGAAACCAATGCTCCACGATTTACACACATGGTACTCGAGGAATAAGCCAACGAAAATGTTTAAGCCTGTTAAACAAGTCGGGAAGAGAGCAATAACAGAAAGACGCTTTTCTCATTTGTAATGTTGTACATCGTAAATTGAATTAAATTCCCGGAGTTAAATTTGCTGAGTGAATTAAGGAATTGCTACGCAGCGCGATACCGCGTACCAGAATTAGCCTACGTGGGTTAAAATCTTGTATTGTTAGTCCACGACACTATCGTCCTCGATAGTTTGTCAGCAATGAGATAACTTAAAATAGGTTGCACAGATGTATCGCAATTTTCAACGATTGCGATTAGTCGTGTACGTTTATATTTGTATAATTAATGTTGTTGGCGCAAGCTTAATTAAAAAGCTTTACTAAGTATAATTGTGAAATTAATACCGTTTACAAAAGTCTTGGTGCTTCTTTTTTAATTCGAAGAATTGATTTTAATATTGCTACTAAATTACATCACGATAGGATCGTGTTTCTCTTTCTCATGCCTGCAAATTCCAGGAGAGGGAATGCCATCGCGTCAGCAGAAACTAAGCTTTTACAATTCTTTGAGACAGAATTTCATGATCTCTCTGATTACTTTCTTATTTGGCCTTTACTATCTGTTTAATCTTTTCATAAGAAAGTTAATGCATCATTGTAAAAAAAATGAGGCAGGAAGTATGAATCTACTAAATTTGTTAAAGTTGCGCGGAGAAGACCGATCAATAAATAGTGTTGAATTTACATAAATACATTTCTTCGATTATCAATGAATCGTCACCACGCTCGATTGCGTGTCGCAGCATGAATCGCACAACCAAATCGTTGTGATAAAATTTCACATTGCATTTACTGTCCGTTCACCGTGTCGACAAGTGACGTTAATGATTTTTATGAGATAAGACGATCAATTGCGTACTGTGATGCAACATATTTGCAATGACACTGAAGATCGATACTAATCTGACATAGACGCCATTTTTATGAAGTGCGCACCCTTAATATAATATTCTGTACATTTTGCTGATGCAACATTAATTACTATAGTGTTGGTTGATTTAAAGAAGTAGTTGGTCAATTATCGACGCAATTAATTGATATTTCGAATCGTTTAAATTGGGTCCTTATATATACATATATTTAAATATATTATCAACAGCTGCAGACACGCCGTCCAAGATTTCATCATACTGGTGTGACCACGTGCACATTGAACATTGTGAACCAAGCCCCCAATATTAAATATTAATATAGAAAATACGTCACGATATAGATAACTTTATTAGCAAATGACGTAAACGAAGTCAAACAGCTCTAACTATTCGGTTGCAAAAGGTAGACTACCATATATTTCACAGAACGGAATATATTTAACAAGTTAAATGAACCCATTGAAGGTTTCACCTTCAATATACTTCACTACAAGGCATACTTCACCCATTGCTAGTATTCTTATTAGAATTGCTACTGATAACAAATTAAAAACAGAGTTTGATTAACGTTTGCTCGTTGGCGTTCGACCTCTAGCGGCGGATCGATGAAACGCGGTGGACGCTCTTCTGGGGACACAAACTTTCGGTTTATTCCCGTGTATTCTTGCCCGGCCACCAGTCCGTTTCGGTCGGTGTTCGCGGCCGTGTATGCCGGTACGTATAGCGTGAGCCGTTCGGTATTCGACGTGCTGCAAATCGCTGTGCCGTGTCGCATTCGCATCACGGTAAATTCGTCGAATCTCGTGACACTGTGCGTACCGGCGTTCGCCAGAAATGAAATAAGCGTTAGATTACAGGGTCCGTTCGCATCTGCCACGTTCTTCTGTATAGGAGCAGGAAACTTAAAAGCAACTTTGTTCGTCGGTCAGCAGGTACGTACGTCCTCTCATTTACATCCGAAAACAATCAACGGACGGCGAGCCTCATCAGCCACTAGGCGCCATGCACTCCATTTAAATTACCAAATAGTCTGGAGTCAGTTGTTGAAAAGATAATCAAAGTCATTTGTAGCTGGTCAATTTCTTGATTATCGCGGGAACAAGGATTATCGATAGTCATCAATCGTGAGCGATACAAAGCTGCCCAGAGCGCAATCTTAATCTGGAAATTAATTATGCACCTCGATTCATATCCGGTAAGCGAGCAGAGATGAGGGCAGAGGTTCCATGACTGCGAGCATGGTATTTTTACTCTTAACCCCAAGATACACGTCGATCTTCAAGATTTACAATTCTATCAGCTCTCTTCCTGTTCCCTTTCTCGGTTTCATCAGTCAGCATACATTTTAGGAAACTTCGCGCGCGCGCGCATTTAGTTGTGCGCTACCGTTGCCCCCACGTTGAGATATGCTTCATGCTGCCCGCGTAGAGTTAAGACGTATACCAAATACAAGGAAAAGTCGAATATTGCAATATCAGCGAATTCTATTTCTTTCTCGACTTCAGACTTTGACTTTTCATCGTGAACTTGGGTAGCAAAGTCTTACAGGGATTATCAACATTTCGTTTGAAAGAATCGTGATACATGTTTCAAGTTTAAGTACTTCTCAACACGGACTGGATTCATATGTGGGTTTCATTCGCAACTTTAGTAGTACACTAAAGCTGTGTTCGTGTACTAAAGACATTTAAATAGAAGCGAAGATCCGACCATCCCAGAAATCGTTCATTTGGCCGACTGCAAAGAAGGAAACATAAAATTTGGGTGGTATCCCTAGTGGCGTTCGGGAGTAGCAAGTTCCGTGGCGTGTTTCGTCAGGACAGTCATGCCGCCACGAGCACGTGGTGCTAAAGCTGTATGGACGAGACTTGTATGGCTCGTGAACGTAGATTCATCGCAACGGTACCTCCGTATGATGTAACTTCGCATCGATATTTCGGACCTGCGCGTCGAAACAACGGCCTCTATGTAGATGAATTCGTTCGTTAACCTCTCGCGACACGGGAATCGATTTTTCTCGTCACTATATAATTCAAACTCTTCTATTACCGGCCTGTATCATTGCTACCTTTTGCCTGGTAATACGCGGCCGAACGGTATCGACCCGTGCTAATTAGCTAACGTGCACGTGCTGATACGGGGCTTCACAATGCGGCAGAGAAGGTGTTTCTGTTTCCTGCTTTATCGCTTCACCATTGAAAGAAGGCGATGAATTAAGGGACCGTATGCGGTGAAGGTAACTAGGACGACGGATTTCATCATGTTCATGTAATGGTTCAACCGATTCTTATAGATCTTTCTCTTTTCGATTAAATCTTTTATTACAAAAGATGTGATAAATTGAGCAGCTCATTTTACTAATGTATTATTTCACCTGAAGTTTTTTAATATCTTCAAACGGGAAATAAAATTTTCGGATGGAATTTTTTGTATCGCCACGTTGGCGAATTACGCGGGCGGATGACTTGGGAAGAAAGGTAGTTTTTGGAATCCGTAGGCCCGGCCGATCCTGCTGCAGGATAACAAGAAAGAATTTGGCCTGCTTTGTCTACCCAACAATAAGCTCCTGGAAACGAAATACCTCGAACAATTTTAAGGGCCCTTGCATCTTAAGGAAAGGTATCGGATATTCGAAGAAGCCTTTGTTGAAAAAAATATGCATCGGGGAACAGTATACCTAGAGAACGAAAATCCCTACGGATTAGCGCAAAGTATCTTAATATATCTGAAGCATCGAAGTCTCCAAACTTGAAAAGACCAATCGGAGACAGAAGATGCCGAAGCTTCTTTATACGATATAAGTAATTTCATCGACCTTACAATCGCGGCAGTCTTATCGTATATGTATAATTCTAACGCGATTAACTTTCCGTATTCTGTTTGCATAAGAGGATAATTTATACGGGCAAATGTCCTCCGCTTTATTTGACAATTTATACCCACAGAAATTTCCTCTCATTTGGTAATTCAAGACATTTATCGCGCTTATTAAAAGCGTAATATAAATGCATCTGAATTACTTATTTAAAGTGAGATTTATTTGCTAACCGTACAGCTTGCAGTAATTATGAGGCGTAATAAAATTGACATCGAAATTAATAAAATTCATTGCGCATAAAAGCTGCTGCTTTTGTTGAAAAAACATTTCTTGGATTATTCTTGGAAGGTTTACCGCGTGGTATATAGAAAAGCCTTGACATCTACGTAAGTAACAACAGAGCATAAGAACTAGTTCCCAGGTGACCCAATCGTCAACGTTCAGCAACATTAATCAAACTTGAATAAAGCTGAGTATATTATAGCAACGTACATACGCGTGTAAATGTAAAATTATGATAAAATCCATTTTATCTTCGCAAATTTTTGCTTTTTAACTCTCAACAATGTTATTTACTCGAACCACCATTTGTTTTGTTCGCGTTGTTGTTACTTATTACATATTACGCTCTGTTTTAGATAATCTTTGGTTTGTTTTTCATTGCAAAATATTGATTTCGTATAGCAAGTACGTATTCAGATCGTACAATTCCATTGTTGCATAGTTATTTATTATACGCTGAGTATTTCCAAAAAACAATTTTAGCTAGCCTTATAAGTCCCGTGAGCTCCAGTTCCATTGAAAGAAAACAGTTTCTTCAGTTATTCATAATATTTTGGAGGAAGAAATCCGTATGTGATTCGTTTGTTATTTCCACTCAATTGATACAAAAATTAGTCAAGATACGACGTCTGGCTTGAAACGCACTAGTTGATTTTCCATCCCCTATTGGAAATCACAAGTATTTTAAGATTGGCAATCGTCGACTTATTTTTTATTCAATGGGGAGCTCGGAAAGACACCGCGAATTCGGATCGTTCAATTAATTTCGTCGCGCAAGTTCAAACTAGTCAAAAGACACAATTGGATGAAAGTAAAGCATGTTTAACTGGCTATGAAATTTAATACCGGGAACCTAATTTGTCACGAGAACTGGACTACCGTATCCGTTTTAGGGTGTTTCTTTGACCAGCTGACGTAATGTAGATGCATTAAGAATACAATTATGTTTGTAAGTTAGCCATGCTACCAAAGAAGCCAGTAAACGATACAGTACAGTTTTGGGTGACTGACGAGAGTCACACGTAGGTCAGAAATAATCTTATCACTCTATTTACAAACACGTTCAACAAATACGAACGGGGCGCATTTTTCCATTACACTTCACCTCCCGTAGTCTCACCTTATTTATCCAGCATACATCCGTCATGTTTTTTCCGGTACGTTGGAGTTAGTCCGCAATTTGACAACATCATTAACCGCAATGAACGGAAGGTTAACTCTGAAAGTTGAACGACCTAATTTTCCATAGAACACTCGGTCCGGTAATTGTCGCTTTAACAAGGATAGATTAAAGATTAATTAATATCAATATGAATTGCTAGGATCGTTGGCAGAATTACTAGCATAGGCCTCTTATTTGTTCCTACGTCGCCCCATGAAATAGTTGCACCGAATACTGAATAGGTGACGAAAAGGAATGAAAGATGACGTTGTTTGGTCTGAACGTACATTATCAAACCAGGGGCAAATATTAACATTACATAACGTTGCTTTCGCGTAATATACGCGACAGGTGTGCAATTTCTGTCCGACGAAATAACGACAACCGCAGCGACTGGTTTGACGCGTGAACGTTAACAAATTACCGCCTCAATCTTATTGTATACACGCGGTACGCCGTCAAGTTGGCTTGAAATAATAATTAAGCTCAATCGTTGTAATGATAGGCTCGACATCGGTGAAACTGCAATATGTTCGCCTCCCGTGTACAAGGAAAATGGAATAAAATTGTTAAAACGTGGCAATTAGACCCGCTTGGTCTTTTCAGTTTTAAGGCAGTCTTGTGCAAAGATTAAATAAAAGAAAAGACATTTTTCAAGCCATACTTAAAATAATAATTTCAAACTGTATCCCACGTTGGAATTGCTCATGTAACCTCGAGCTATAAAATTGTTGAAGTTATCGCCAACTGTACATACATACACTGTGTTCCGTAATTGGTGTTGCAATCGGACGTTTTAATTCCACGTGAAAAAATAAGTTGAAAGTGTAGGATAACATCTTTTTCATTTGGTCCTCGTTTCTAAGAGAATCAACTTTGAACAGTTGCGAGGTCCATAGCATGTTGACTAATATTGTTGCTGATGCTTACATTAAATGATTGACAATTCACGATACATATATGTAGTATTATATAGTATATTATACAGACCCCTTTGTATCTGCACCAAAAATACGTGCGAAGTTATTAAGTGAAGGTAGAATTGCACCATGCACTGAAACCATCCGCCGTCGATTATTGTATAAAAATGTGTTTAATTATTTCTGTGACATGCATTCATAATATGCGTTGCGTTTTTATTTTTTCTTTAAATAGAATATTAAATAATTTAAGTTTTTCTTTATTTAGTTACATAAACACCTTTGTATAGTATGCATAAATATTAATTTTACTGTATAAAGATAAATATTTCGATCATTCTAACTGGTAAGTTATAATTGATATCATCCTGTCCCTTATAATTGTCGGTACGTATGAGAAATTTACTAGTGTTAGCATTAGTAGCTCTTGAAAGTGCAAGTAATTACACTTTGCCCAATTATTCGGTGTTGTATAGAGCAATGATTTTTTTATTCAAAATGGACAGTGAGTGAAGTCTTTGAAGCCTTCATTCTTTGAAAGTCTCGAAACGAAGTCAATAAAACGTATTTTAAATATAATGCAACAATCTTGTTCTATGCTATGTATAGTTTATTGCGGCAGTAATGTGTCTTTTTGTACTACATAAAGATAACGAGATATGGAGTGGTTCAGTTAGCAAGAGTTGCACTACCGACGCGCGAGATATCTCGTAAAATAAACGCGGGACGAGAGCATAATTTGGCTGGACGCCGTCGGTCGAAGTTGTTCTACCGGTTTTCCCTTGCTGTCTAGTAATGAACGATCGATAGTGAGCAAGATTACGAATTGCACTGACAGATATTGACATGTACTATATTATTATTGATCATAAGTTATTAGTCACAGCACCCTCGTATATGCCATTGAAGCATTTATTATAAATAGCATTTATTAAGTAGGGTGAGGTTGAAAATGTTCCGCGTGCATTCGAGTATAAATAGAAGACACTGACTTCTGCTGTCGCGGAAAGTTATCGGAGTTAGACAAGTCGAAAAGATTTGGACTCCCGTTTCGAACTATTTTTAAGCACGGCACGCGCGTCCGTTAGTTGCTGTCATACGATAGTTCTCCAGCGATTCTATATTTTTGAGGACAACGTCCGGAGTTACGTCAAGACTGATCGATGAACCCTCTGTGCCAATGAAGCGCTTTCCGATGGTATTTTTTATTCCGAAGCATTCTTTATTTGCCTATATTTGTAAGTAAATGTATAAATTAGCAATAATTTTTTTTATGTATGATCGTATGATCTGATATATTACAAAGATTGCAAATATGGTTTCTTGCAACCGTTGCAAGAGAAATCCTAAAATAAACGAGGCTGTGTTCAGGGAGACCGAAATGGGGGTCTAAGTTTAACCACCGCCATTCTGTATTTGACGCTTTTACTTCAATGCTCTGTTCAGCCATTAAAGCTTTCGACTGGATAACCTATAAGTAGCGGAAGCTGGGACATTGTTCAGCCACTGCATCGTAAATGACAGGACTTTCCTGCATATCGTATATCGGTCTCTCACAAAAGAAAATATAAAGCAATTTGTTTAAACAGAGGCAGCCTTTCTTTAAGCTGAACGAAAATGTTTGCGCGGCACGATAATCTTATCGAATAGCACGCCTCTCATCAATGGGTTACCAAACCAAGATGATTACAAGACTTCCGGTCAGGGACTAAAAATCATACATTTATATCATTAGTTATACTGTATTGTATGAATCATCTGCTTCGCAATATTTATCTTAGTAATTTACACCGACAGCTGTATTTTTATAGAAATAAAAGGCCGAATCGGCCAGACCTAATGATCTCAGCGATTCTAAATGCCCTCAGAATCCGAAAGACGCTCTTTACAATCTCATGATTTCTATGACCCTTACTAGTACGCGATTCGTATAATTCCGGAAAAATCAGGCTGCCCATGATAAACTTTGATGACCAGCATTACCCTTGACCGTGACGACCTCGATTTTCCTTCGGCAAGTTCGGTCGCTCGCAACCTCGACTTTCCCTTTTACTCCAATGGCCCCAATGATCACGATAACACCCAGAATTGTGGCGAGCTTGAGTATTTTCATATGCCCTTGACCATAGCTAAGTCCAAGGGTGCAGAAGTTTACATATCCCTCTACATTCCTATAGACATTTGAATATCGTGAAACCAAATCATGGAAATGTGTAAACGCAACCTTTGATTGTCACCCGTTTGGCAAAAGTACTGAATCCTTGTAACCCGGGATGTCCTTAGGATCTCTAAACTGAGACTTAAAGTAACTGTCTCTTCTTTCAGTCAAAATTATTCTATTACGCAAAACGCGTTTATGCTAATTTTTTTGCAATGCATTTCCGCGTGCGTCATTTCTACACACAGAACCGCAACTGGCAAGGCCAGTTTCCAAGCTAGATAGCATTTCTAGACGATGCTTCACGTCTTTACGTAACGATACACTGATTGCGCGTAGATTATCGAGAGATCTCGGTAGCTGAAAAGTGATGAGAAGCATAACACGGGATAAAAATAGCTAGCAACAACATTTATGTATAAAGTTACCTACTATGTTAATGGACAATTGTTCTTACATGATACTGTTCGTTTTTTTTTTTCTAATAAAATTAATGCAGTTTGCGCGAAGTAAATAGACATTTTACCTAAATTCTTCTTTATTTCTGAAATTCCTCCGACCACTTCGCACTCATAGTTGAAAATAACTTATATAGTAGATATATGTATGTAGTTGTGTGTGTCTACGCATGAATCATATGTCTCTGCGCCTTAAACATAATTAGTTGACGAGATAAACAGTAACTAACAGCTACTGTTTAGCACCGAATTACAGACAACAACTATCAAACTGAAATTCTAAACTTGTCCTTTCTAGTAATGAGCGATGCAGCAATGTAGTCCGAAATTTCAAGGAAATTTTATGTAGACTAATTTAAATATTGAATAACCATCGGCAACCAAATATTTTTCATTCGTGCTTTTTTTAGTCTTTAATTTTCACGATAAGAGTATCGTCCAAGGTATTGATTATTTCCTTGCGCCAAAAAATCTCTCATAGATAAGATTATTACATATTTACACGATTGGAAAAAAATTGTACGGAAACACGTCCATCGTGTTATCGAAGAAAAATGTGAAATTTCACTGAGTCTGGTACAAAAGATATTTCCGGGCGATATTTCTTTATATTCGTTATTTTTATACTAATTTTTAAAATTCCTAATTATTAAATTTTTTATACTACTACATTAACTGCGATAAAATGTTCCATAGGTAATAATGAATCGAGTCGAAGTAATGATGGTAATACTTTATGCAGACACATCGATCTTTTGATAATCATTTCCATAATCTAATCGAATGAGTGCAACAGGCACAAGAAATGTTATTTTTAATTAATTGAGATATTCATCGTTTTCTAATAAAGTTCTTTTCGTTACATTTTTGACATCGTAACATTCGTTCTATTTTTCAGACACCGCATATCAGTCCAGTCAGGAAACACAGCCACATAAAGAATGGTAAATTTTTATCGAAACGCACGTGTAATCATTCTCATGATTTTATTAAACAATAAATTATTGCAGGATAACAAAGCGCCAACGGAGTTGGACACCTTCTTACCTCAAGATGGTTCCAACGTTAAAGATGGAGTACTAAACAAGTGAGTGTTCAGTTTTAATTTACCAAAATATAAATGAAAGCACTTTTATAAATGTTATCGCGCATAACCACAGTATCAAGCATAGTAAAAAGAAGAAGTATAAAATTTCAAGTAACATCAGTGGGGTGATTGTATCACGTCTGTTGCAGATACAAAGTGCAAGTCGCGCCACGAGATGCGGAGGCCGGGCAGGGTGATGGAAAAAGCTTCGATCCTTTCAGCGAACGAAGAATAGATAACCCGACGACGTAAGTCATAATACATAGAGCGGTCAATGTAACAATAAGAATATTCCATGAACTGATATTCTTCCTTTCCCATGCTATGTATTTTCAATAACAAAATATCGATGCACTTCTCGATTATTTTAAAATTAAAGCCCAGCCATTCAATTCTTCAAGGAAATAATAAAGTCGCACAGAAACTTATTTTTTACAAGATGTCCATAGTCTGTAGTTTAAATCTCGTCATATCGTTTATACAACTTCATTTTACATAAAAACAACGTTCGCGAGAAGGATTCGCTGAAGACCCAAAATTTGGCAAAAAATGTTTTACGATTGTAGCATCGCTGCCTGTACAATTGAAAACTTAAAACTGGAAAAAAAAAGGTAATCATCCTTTCAGGGACTGCGACACATTGACGCATTTATTGAAAGCCTCCCTTGGAACGGGCATATTATCCATGCCAATAGCTTTCAAGAATGCTGGTCTACTCGCCGGTGTCCTTGCTACAGTTCTGGTGGCATTCGTGTGTACACACTGCGCGTATATTTTGGTAAGTACACTCAAATGTAAGGTGATGCGTTTGGAATCGCAATGGAGCGATATAAGTTCGATTTGGGTCTCAGGTGAAATGTGCACACGTGATGTATTACAAAACTAAACGCACGGAAATGAGTTTCGCCGATGTTGCGGAAGTCGCCTTTTCCACGGGACCACAATGGGGCAGAAGGTTTGCCAAACCGATTAGGTATATGTTGCATTTTGTATAAAATAAGCATTTCAGTGTAGAATCTGCAAGAAAAGTTTATATTGATAATAAATTGATCAATTTGTAGGTATCTCATACAGATTAGTTTATTCGCAACGTACTTCGGTACCTGTAGCGTGTACACGGTGATCGTTGCCGCGAATTTTAATCAAATCATCGAGCATTACAAAGAGGATGGATCCGGTGAATTTAGCATCCGACTGATGACAGCCTGTTTGTTGATTCCGATGATACTGCTCAGTTGGATTCCCAATCTGAAATACCTGGCACCTGTTTCAATGGTGGCCAACATATTCATGGGAACCGGCTTGGGGATAACTTTTTATTATTTAGTCTGGGATATGCCGTCCATCACCTCCGTGCCTTTATTCGCCTCTATTGAGGACTTCCCGCGATTCTTCAGCATTACGATATTCGCCATGGAAGCAATAGGTACTGACCGACTACTTCGGCTGTTGGATATTTCAATTGAAAATCGTAGAACTTTTTAATTCAATTATCAAATTAATTTAGGCGTTGTAATGCCACTGGAGAACAATATGAAAACGCCGCAACATTTTGTTGGAATTTGCGGTGTTCTTAACAGGGGAATGTCTGGGGTTACGCTCATATACATCTTACTTGGCTTCTTGGGATACGTGAAGTATCAAGACCAAACTCTGGACAGTATCACGTTGAATCTGCCAACGGAAGAAATGTGAGGATTTTCGGAGACGTGTCAAATAATAATTAACGAATGCACAAATGTATTTGTATTAATCGTTGCTTTGTGTCTTCTTCTAGACCGGCTCAAGTAGTAAAGATTCTAATTGCCCTTGCCGTTTACTGTACGTTTGGCCTACAGTTTTACGTTTGCCTCGATATTGCATGGAACGGTATAAAAGATCGGTTCCAGAAGAAACCACTGCTGGCTAATTACATTTTGAGAACAGTTATGGTTACAGGAGCAGGTATGCATTTAATTACACTCGGCGAATTGATAGTTTGTAGAACGAGAAAATTATATACGCCATCCGTTGTGTTACAGTTTTACTGGCTGTGATTGTACCGACCATCGAACCATTTATTGGCCTGATCGGTGCATTTTGTTTTTCGATATTGGGTCTTCTGATTCCTGTGTTCGTCGAAACTGTAACTTACTGGGAAGTTGGCTTCGGACCAGGGAACTGGGTTGCTTTGAAGAACGTCATCATTTGTGTCATCGGCCTTATGGCTCTGGTATTCGGATCGCGTAGCGCGCTGATACAAATCGCAGCGCTATACAGTTAAGTGAAATTTCCTCCGACCACAAATAGATCTATCATAGATATTCCAATATTCCGAACACTGGCAGTGCTTGGAAACTGTTGCAAATAGACTTTCACGCAATAAATTTCTGATATGTGTGCGATATATTTTGCGAGGACAATTACGGGAATCAAAACGGTATATATATAAAGTGTAAATAATATCTTCCGTAACGTGTTGATAGTTCGATGAAATTTGTATCAGAAATTTAGGTTCCCACGTATACGCTTACAAGAAGTGCTCTAGTAAGATAGAAATGATTTTAATGGCGATCGTTATTTCGATTGTTACGAAAATGAGTGCTTTAAGAACAAATTCTTGTAAGAATGACAAACCAGAAAACCGACATTCGGTATAGCTGGAAAAGAAGATAGTACCAATGCACAAAGGACTTATATGATAGAGAAAAAAAACAATAGTAGGGAAGGTTACATGAAAAGATTTAATCGTTATCAAATGCCTAATGTATTTGAAAGTATAACTAATTGTAAGGATTCACCTTGTTCCTAAAACCAAATGCATATTTAATTCGTGGAATATTTAGACTGAAACAAATTAGCAGTATTTATGCAAAATATTTTACATTGGAACAGTAAACTATAATTAACTTTCATTAGCACCATTAATTGTTGATTTTAGTTATGCAGAGTTGCGTTTAAAAAAAGATTTTATATTTCGAAATATTATGCTTTCTAAATACTTTCGCATGTATCTTTAATTTTAATCATCATCGTTTTCATATACTTAGTATTAGCGTCGAAAATTATCAATCAAATCTCAAAGTTTGATCTTCGTTTTTTCATAAGTCTTGTGACATGAACTCTTAGTACATCATACGTATTGTAATATATTGAACATCTTTATAAACAGGATTCTTATGTGCACAAACGTATATTGCAAAATAAGTTCCCATCGTATGTTTCGTGCATATAATACACAACGCAGTATACCAGCGACACGATGCGTAGCACTCCTGCCAAGCATTTAATATTGAATTCATATGTTTGAAGGCACGGAGGTCTTTTTTAAAGCAATTTTTGCTTATCAAATTTGTTATAAATCGATTGTTTTTTATACAATTGTTGGAAATTTTTATATTTTCCTGGTAACCAAAAGAAAAAAAGGATATGGCAATCAAGATTTTCAAATACAAATCATTTTACAATACCGTGTGCATATTTTATTTCACCCTATCTTGTATACAGTTTAATAAAAATATATTTCTACATAAATAACAGTGTCTTAATCTTAATAAAGCAGAACATATTGGGAAAACATTTCTGCTTTATCGATTGATGTACAATAATGCATATCTTAATATGTAATGTGAGTGACACGAATAGGAATTGTATGCATTCATTTTTCTAACGGTGCATAATTTAGAAGCTTTTCAATTAGATCTACATGCCCGAGAAGCATTCTGCGGCAGCAGTATCGTTTCAATCCCAATGCATCGAGGGCATCTCTGTAACACATATGTGCGCTTCAATAGTACACAATAAAATGTATAAAAAATCAAGCATCCTCCATATAGATACATTTGATTTCTTCGGAAGTATTGTTTTGAAATTAGAATAAAAGATGCAAGAACATAACAATCAAATATTTTGTCGATTTTTAACACAAGTATATTCCATAGAAAACACAAGTGAAAATTTAAAATAACGCACTACTCGATTAATGTAAGAATTATTACGCCTTATTGCATCTACAAGTTTGAGGTTAAATTTCTCGTTCAAACGTAAACAATGTGCACGAATGATACTACATAAAATAAACATCCTTTTTTTACACATTGTATGGAATAATTTATATTACAAATAAACATATAAATATATTTCTTTACCCTTCGGTGTATTCTGCTTGCAATAGACCAAGGTAAGCCTCCCACTTGTTACCGATCACTTTTCCGCATGTGAAGCATCGCACAGGTATAATCATTGTTGTGAAATTTGTTTAAGCACTCAAGTTGTCTAAACGTTAATCGGAACAACTGTCGCTTCTTACTTTATTCTCCACGCCAAGAAACGAATAGGCGATACAATCTACACGTTCTCGAAGGATCCAACCTCCGCGTTAACATATACAAACTGGAATATAACAATGAAGTTAGAAATGACACAACGAAGTTATCTTGCTCACTGTTGCCAACAGAAGTGAAGCTGAAGTGAAACGCAGTTGCGTTGCTCGGCCAAGAGGGTTACATTATCGAGGGGAGCTCCGTAAACAATTTATTGTAAATATTTTATCTACACTGGTATCTATTGTCGGTAAAGGCACGCATATTGTAAAGTAAACCATACAAAATTGAGAAAAGTATTCATGAACTATCTTACGAAATCGAAATAAACGTACAAGAACAAGTAAAGCGCGTCGCATGATCGTGGCTATCTCGTAAATTGTTTAGTATCGACTACAAGATCGTGTCTTAAGTTAACCGTCAACAAAAGAACAAAAACTCGTTCTCTCATCTTCAGCCCAGATTTGTTTTCCGGCAGCTATGCGTCTGGCACGTTTTTAGGAATGCCGCGCGACTATAATACAGTCGGATGGCGATATATGAATATTCTAAACACGACGCGACACAATAACGTGACTATACGCTTTCCATGGTATACTAATGGAATCGGGGAGTACTTTTATTTCTCCCTTTACTCCCCTTACCAATTTAAGCTGAAAATCATGGATACTCTCGTGCGTGAATAATTCGCACGCTTGAAGCACAAAATCGAGCCACGATTCCCTGAGAAATGCGTTAACGATTCGAAACACGGTCGTTCGCAGCGCGTTCGAAAGGTAAATGATACAACTTTGCGTCTGGCGTGCGCCCGGAGACAAGCCGTGGCAGAGAGACAGCTGCTCCGATCGAAGGACATGAATAGTGGGGCGGAAGGGGGGAGAGGGAGAAAGAGAAAAATACGAGGCAAACGGAGAACACCATAAACACACAAGATTGGATCGGGCTATCTGCTTTCTCCTTTGTCTACTGTATGGAAACATGTTGTAGCGCGGTCAGGCCGCGAAAGAATCGTCACTCTAAGTTGTCATCTTTTTGCCGCGCTCGTTTTCTGTGTGGAATCACGGAGACCCGGGGAGGTCGGAATTTTGGCGCCGTACACCGACGCGACATCAGTGACAGAGTGTAAATGGTTATGTTAGCCCGAGCGTACATTCCATACGCGTTCCATCGAATTTCTGCTCCGTAGCTTGTCGCGTTCGATATTTCCAACGTGTGTGACTTTCGTCCAAATCCGTGTTTAAGGTGAACAGTTCGCATCAGTAGCTGCAGTCAAGGTTATATTCTGCGCGTCTTTCTTGCTGTATTGTCAAAATCAGCTGCCATTGCTATAACGTGCGTTTCTACTTGTTCTATAAAGTTTTCCTTTTTTTCTTTTCTCAATTTAAGCTGCACCCGTCATTCCTGACGTTTCATTCAGAATCGACGATTGTTTTTATGTTGTTTAGTCTTGTTCGATCGTACGCGGCAACTTGCCTTACCGTTCAAGCACACTCTTACAGTACACTATTTTATCAATTTTATGCCCCGCCGATCTGACGAACGCTAAGTCCGAAGTAGCGCGAACGAAGCCAAATCATTTTTCCGCGTTCTATCAATGAATTACTTTTTTTTTGTTCATTTAATAACATCTAATTTTCCTAAGGAACATGGAGGTAGTAAATTGATGCAATTCAAATATTTTCGATTTTATCATTTAATAAACAAATGAATTAATTTATTGATAAAGTATCCATCTGAAGTATGCACAATTTGATGAACATCGAAGTAAACACTTTGTGCTTAAGATGTTGGTGTAAACTTTACCTCACAGGAATTGCACAAAGTTATAACGTTATGCACTTATTTTTATTCGTATTCATCCTTCTATAAGATATATTTCAGGATCCGAAAATCAACACACGGTTGCGCAGCTGCACAAGAGTGAAGCATTGTCACGAAAAAGCAGTGGGAAGAGATTTTCAGCAGGGAGGAAAATACAGAGAGTAGAAGTGAAGGATAAGCGCGGTAGTAGTAAATGCAGTGGTTGAACGAGAGATGGACCCATCGATGTTTGTTCCATATACCCCTCAAACAAACGGCGTTCCATTGGAGTCCAAGCTTGCTACCTACATGGTAGTGTACCGCTCTGAAATTTATTACAGAAGCCTCGTTACTCTTAGCTTAGGCAAAATTTCCATTTTACGTTATAGATTTAGATACATAAGTGCGATTGTGCACAAGATAATGATTAACAGTGGAAGATGAATATATATATATTTTTGTTATGCTTCCTTTAATAGAATCGTCAGAGTCCCGGGGTAACACTCAGTACCACCGCTGTTACAAAACACTTGGCGAACCTTTCTCTGGATTCGCAGAAAAAGGTAACTTCCAGCCCTGAATTTGTACCTGGAAGGGGTCTTACTAGTAGCAACAGCAGTTCTCCCAATCTTTTCAATAGTTCTTATCATTCGCAAGAGAGCGTCGGTGGTACCACTTATTTCTACATTGGAAACACATCGACCGATGCTGTCGGAGTCGAGGATGCAACTGAAACTGTAAGAAAATTTACAACTGCGTTCGATCTTTTTTCCGTGGAGCCATTCAATTAATAAGCGATTTAATTGGTGTTTCTCTTTCCTTTATTTACAGATTGGAAATGTGGGAGCAGGTCAGGTGGGCTACGTCTATCCAGGTACACCTGCGCACCTCCAGCCAGTAAAATCCGCCAAGCCCCCATCGTCCAACAATTCCTCTGCTCCCTCAACTCCGCCTCCCCAAGCGACGCCAAGTTTCTTTGTCAGCGAAAACTTGCGAATGGACATTGTCCAAAAAAATGCTCTAACGTTAGCACAACCCGACGTAGTAAGATTCCCCGATTTACCGAACGAGGTCGACAATTATCACGAACTATGCCCGCTGGAGCAAATTCATAAGCCTGCGTCGACCATGCTCGGATATCAAACTTCAACGTACAAAGCGACCAACATTAAAAGCGGTACACGCTACTGTTTACGTCGTATACATGGTGAGCTCCTCTAAATCGTTCGGAAATATAAAAACGGCGTGCAAGAGATTAAGGACCGGTATCAAAATGAGCGTTTAATATGTTTTTAGATTTCAGACTCGCCAATACGAAGTGTATGGTGCTGGTAGATATGTGGAAGCGATTGTCGCATACGAATCTGGTGCAGTTGCGAGAAGTCTTTACCACAAAGGCCTTTGGAGACCATTGTCTGTATTTACGTATTATTGAAACTCGTAAATACGATTTTATGAAACGATTTTATCATTGCAGCCATGGTGTTTGTTTACGATTATCATCCCGGATCGGAAACGTTATTAAACAAGCATTTCTCGGCGACCGAAGTGAATGGTTACACCGATCCATTCTCCTCGGATCCAAATGCGCCCCGACCGTATAGTCATACGAAGAATACTATTTTGAGGCAACAGCACAACAGTATGTTACCGGAAAGCGTTATATGGAGTTATATCATTCAACTCACTGCCGCACTTCGTGTCATTCATGCTGCTGGTTTGTATACATTGAAAACCCTTTCCATAAACATTTTACTTTATTTTCTTGGATTCTATTTTAATGCATTATCGTAGGTCTGGCGTACAGATGCCTGGATCCAACGAAAGTGTTACTTACGTCGCGAACCAGACTTCGTTTAAGCTGCGTCGCTATACCGGACGTTGTTACTTTCGATGGCAATGCAGCGAATCCACTCTCGCTTATACCACACTATCAGCAAGAGGATTTAATCGCCCTGGGGAAGTTGGTGTTGGCTTTAGCGTGTCGCAGCCTCCTTGCCGTCCATCGCGACAACATGCAAGCCTCCCTCGAGCTCGTCGCACGTTCCTATTCTACGGATCTTCGAAACCTTATTCTGTACGTATACATTTCCCTATCTCTTAGAATATAGTTTCTTCTTAATTACCTGAAAGTACAGGGGAAGCAGTTACATGTAATTTTTACCTATATTAATGTAACACAATTACTTTATAGGTATTTACTTTCTAATCAAGCGCGAAGAAGCGTAACAGATCTCATGCCAATGATCGGAGCACGATTTTATACGCAATTAGACGCAGCCCAGCTTCGATCGGACGTATTGGAAAACGAGCTTGCTAAGGAGCTGGAGAACGGGAGATTATTTAAGTTACTTGTGAAATTGGCTACCATTAACGAGAGGCCCGAGCTTAATATGGAGCCTACTTGGGCAGAGACGGGCGACAGATACATGCTCAAATTGTTTAGGGATTATGTTTTCCACCAGGTAGCGGCTGATGGAAGACCTTGGCTGGATATGGCACATGTTGTATGTTGTTTAAATAAGTTGGATTCAGGTTCTCAGGATAAGGTACGGCTTTCCCTTTCAAATCTCAATTTTCGATATCCGATTTTCAGTCTTAACAATAATCTCTGTCTTTTGGTCGTACATAAAGTTTTGCAAATTGTAGTAATAATAATTTTAGACTTATTTTATACTTTAATACGCATTTCTGAGTGTTTCTTTTATTGCATTATAGATATGTTTGATGTCGCGAGATGAGCAGAGTGTATTAGTAGTAAGTTACGCAGAACTACGGCAGTGTTTGGAGACCTCATTCGGCGAGCTGGTACAATCCGCGAAAGAAGCTGTCTAGGTCTGTGTAAAACTTTTTTTTCTTCTAAGCCGACCACGACAGTACATACTCCGAACCATAAATGTGATATCACCACTTAGCGGTACTATCATTTTAATCATTATCAAAGACATAGGAGAGTGAGATTCGACCCGTGAGTTAAGTTTGGTGATAAAGAAATAGTACGTGTACCAGTTTGTAAGCATGATTTCAAGTGTTAAATATTAGATCCGTGCAGAACGCATTCTGGGTACTGCCATTCGAATGTAATATACATGTGCGTGCAAGGGGATCATGTGATGATGTTAAAAGCGTTCGAATTTCGCTGTGGAAGCTATTACGGTACTATGCAAACAGGACAATTAAAAAAGAAAAGAATTGTACACAACTTAATAATGCAATGAAGTCTTAAGGAGTCTTAAGAAAAACACCTAAACACAGTCAGTGTATAGGATAGATATTAGTTTTTAGGATACATCTGGTAAGCATTAATTTTGAAATAAATGTTTATTTTTGAAAGCAATCTTAATCAACGCCATGCATTTATTTCGTTTAATTCTGCCTATTATTCCTCTATGATAATTTCTTGTTACGTTTCGGACGTCTAACAAAATGCCCGTGTACACACGAAAAATGATGCACGCATTTTTTGATACTCGTACAAATCTAGTTGTTCCAGTTTATCCAGCTGCCAATCTGTAGATTCGGTTCTTGAACTGTCCTATCTCCATTCCCGACCCGCCCCCTCCGCCTCTCTTCGACCGCTGTCCGCAATCACTCAAACTTGATCTCATTTCCTTCGCGCAATTGCGCACGACCGTAGCACGGCCAGACTTTTGCTCGCACATACCGCCGATCGTGTATCATGCACACGATCGTCGATAGCGTTATATTTGTAAAATAGTTTCAACTGGAACTGCTACTTTTTAATTCTGCGCATCCTACAGCGGTATTTAAATATATCATAAATATCCATCGTCATATCCTGGCATGTGACAAAAATTCATTCACCATGCGATTATAATACGCATCGCATTATTCCTCGTTTCTGATCTTTCGTATGGACGCCTCTGCGTTTATCTTATGTATGTCCCCTGTGTTTCAAGCGTTTAACTTATTGTGTATTGTGTTCATACGCGGTTGACCGTGGAGTCGAAATAAGAGGCATATTGGACATCTGTTTCAGTCCAAGGCACGTCAGCCGACTCTGAGCATGTCGTTCTCCGCCTAATTGTCTTAATACCATCGTGATTTACTCCCTCGCGCAGTGTCACTTCTGACAATCACTTCTCGTGCACACATATCAACCGTATACACGTAGATCCCATGTAAGTCTTCATTTTATCCGACATCAACCCGCTAACCCAGAGACGTCGCACGACTACCTCCAGACATTTCTTTTTAATCTCAATGATAATCAAAGATTTAGAACATAAATCTACTTAAATAGATAAATAATAATCATCCTTCTGTCGCTTATAAATTGTTCTGTTCCCTCTGATAATATTTTCTGCCCCGCAAAGTAAAATCATTTGTTACGTATCTCGTAAACGCGGCGCAAGATACGCTTAGAACGAGCTCGTAAAGTCATGTTCGATTTAAATCCAGTCTCGCCGGTCGCTAAGAAAGTCCAAACACCGGCGGCGGAGCAGCGAACCCTTGCGCAAGCGATTTTTCTCCTGATCGTCCCACGATCGTGGAACTGGATTGTCCGGAAGGTCGGACGAAAGCATCGCCGGTGTGCGTGCGTTAAAAAGAGACCGGTCGGCGGTGTATGCCCCCTCGCCCCCCAAAAGCGGGAAACCACTTCTTGTTGGCAATTAAGGAACTAGCGAATGTGCATGACCCGAGCCTGCGGAGGAAGAAGTTCAACTTCTATGCGTTCTAAGAAAACCGGGGTAGCGGCGAAACGTGCTCGAGCGATATATGGCACACGAACGTCTCGTTCATCTGGTTATTCCCCCCCTGCGACTCCTCTAGTTGCCTCTCGCGAAGCGGAGGATTCGCGGTGAAAAAACTTTAACCAGAATTGACTTATTGGGCGTGCGAGTCGAACAAGAAAGCGCCGCAACTATTGGTCCAACGCTGAAGTTCGTTAGCACGCTTTTTTGCCAGTAACGGTTAACCGTTTCAGGGCCGAGTCTATCTAGACGAACATCGGGTACACCATGCTTTGCATCAAACTCCTTCGAATCGATATTCTTGCCTACGCTAGCCGCCGTGGTTTAATCGTTGCGCTACAGAGATTAATCGTTCGCTAGATACGAGGGACAAGTTATCGGGTAACGTATGTGTGCCGTGGTAAATTTACGTGGCAATGGTAGTAATGTGTTTCGCATGGCAAACAACACGGGGCTTATTGAAATATAACATCATTTTTGTTTAGCAGCGAATGCAAATACGGGAAGAATTAATGTCTCGTGACGTTCAGTATTCTTTACACGGCACGGTGCACATAATATCTCGCAAGAGGTGGTGCTCGTAATCCTCTTACCCTAAACGATAAAAGAAGGAAATGCAACACGAGGCACGTCGGTAGAAACAAACGCGCGAAACATGCTGCTATGAATTACATTTCCTTATTTAAATCTCGTTTTAACTACATTTCGAGCACTGCCCCCGTATTTTTATTCCTATCTACGGGGCATCGATTCATATGTACCTACTGGTCTCCTATAACGCGGTGTATACTTTAAATTTACATTCACTTCTAGTTGTAACATTGCCGCCGCATCCGTCTGCCTCCGCGTTAACATTAATCCCTTAAACAAACCTTAAATATCGTTGAAACCTCTGATACCTTTCCGTATCCGCCTGGAGAGCATTGATCCGTATTTACTCTGTAGATTACTCTTGGCTTAAATCTACCGGGTCCCATCTCTTTCTACTTAATCCTATCGTTACATACGATTAGCAACATTATCTCGGAGACGGGGTAATATTTATCATTCCACGGCTGTATGCACAGGAAATCCGTAAATAGCGAAGTAGCAACGGTTTGGGGCAGGTATACGTTCGAAAAATATTCTTAAGCCCAGCGGAACGATGGGGCGACGCTGGTAGCGGCAACCCCGCCGCTGCTGCTAGCGCGAAGGTTGCTGCGTATGACCCGGAGGGATGGTTAGAGAGAGGCATGCACAGAAGAGGAAGAAGAGGTCGCGGAGCGGGCAGAGCGATAGTGTCTGTGGCAGCAGCAACACGTAGTACGAGGTAGCCCTGCGACGAGGAGGCGCACGGTTCGTACCCACGACGCTTTGGTAGACTCTCTCGCTTCGAGCCAGTCTCGTTCGGTCCAGTGGCGCAGTCGCGTTACGCGTATACATTTTTTCGTACCTCCAACCACTATTGCCAGCGTCGCTGTTACCACCGCTACCACCACCTGCACTGTCGAGCGTGTCAACATACGCGTAAACGTCCGCAGGATCATCGGGTTGCTCCTGGAGAATAAGTCACAGGCACTTACCACCCGCATCTTTGATACAGCGCGAGGTATGCACCATTATTTCCTGTAAGCACTTTTCGTGAGTCGCGATCGCGGGCGTGAAAATGGTGGCTCTTTTGGCTGCGCGGGTTTTGCGGCCGCCCGTCATTTGCGAAGACGCGAGCAAACGAGAGAGCGTTCCTAGAGCACCGCTGTGCCTAGTTCTCTACCTGCCCTTCATATGTTCCCATCGATTTTCCACGGTAAGACCCGCCCTGTAATTTACCGATTTCTCCTTGTGCCCTTGTACCTGAGCTTGCCTCTTCGGGTACACGACTCAAAGCCGAACTTTCATTAGGACCCTACCGTGGACGCGTAATTACGGCGGCGTTGGGGAAACACGTCTTTAATTCCTTTGATTATCGAGTTGCGTCTGCGGATCCTTTTTTTAGCTAGCGCGCGCGTTGACGATCGATGGACTCTATCGGCTTCTCCGTTTCACCCTCTATTCATGATTCGCGGCTGGCCATTTCCTTCCAGCACGATGCCGTTCGTTAAGTAGTCTCAATGTACCCACGCGTTTCACGAGTATCGATTCTCGATAGAAGTAGATCTAAGTCCGGTCATACTTCCAACATACTTTACGGGACATGCCTCGAATATCTCAGAGAAAACCATTAGATAGAAATTCGATGATGGCTTTTTCGTACACTCAAGTCTCTCTGCAAACATTCCTTGTATTCTAAATTTAGGTTGAGCTTAAAGCTAGATTAAATCATTTTGCTTTTAATCTCGTTTAATTTGAAGTTTCGTACTGAATCGATAAAAGCTGCGATCGTTCACCACCAGTGAACTGTCAAAGTAATAAGCAAACGTGTTTTCCAAGATGCAGATTGTTTAAGTCTCGATATTTTTGCGCGTTGTTTTTCTCGTTGCAAGCGGGAGACATCGGTCTCAGCATCTCGGATTACAGCCGGCGAACCCCGTGAACGGAAAGAATTCATTGGAAGGAACTTTGCCAACGCTTCAACACGCTCCGATCGGCAGTCGAAGTTCAGTTCGAAAGTAGTTCCAACTTTTACGCGAGAGATCGGATCTATTGTCGGAATTGAAAACAGCCATGAAGATTGTCGAACAGGAAGCGTAGTTTCGTGTCAGAATTTCTTTCAAAAGTTTCTATTATCCATTTCAAAATTTACTTCTTGCTATTACTCTAATTATTTTCTTCACATATTTCTAGAATTTTTGTAAAGGTTTAGTTTCGTAATATATTTATACATGAAAATGTCGTGGCTCGATTACTGCAGGCATGATAGCGGGAGTTTCGCATTTCAATGCGGGGTTTATTCTCCACTTCCATCTTCAATGCTACCCTGTATTCGAGAATACTAATTTACTTATCTCGGCACTAATACAGGACAGATTCAAATAAAGTCTTTACTATTTGACTGTGTACTTAAAATTGGGCTGCATTGAGAATTGTGTTCTAAAACGTCCAAAAAACATGCCGCTATCGTCTTAATAAATGTGGACCAAGGGTAAAATAAATAATAAATAAAATAATGGCCCTATAAAGTATTTTGATGTTCTTTTCCAAACATAGTTTCCTAAACGGAATCGGTGTAAAAACCGGTAGCCGGTGTGTGACAACATATTTAATGGATACGCCATTTCAAAGACAGCGTATTCCATAAAAGACAGGCTGCACACAGTTGACGTGCATCGAACAGATGCATACGTGTAAGCCTTTGCACAGACACACATATACGTTTCTCTTGGCATTTTTATGCAACAAGATCTACTTCTCGATATGAAAAGTGTAATACACATGGTTATCTCGAATATTGCATTGGGCTCCGTGGGAGACTCGATGTTTAACGATTTTTTTTCGAGCCATGTACGTCACCCTTTGCGCGTATTAATTCATTAAAGGATACCACGTAGGCGGCGTGATGTTGCAACAACCCTTGGTGTAAATAACACGGAGAAAAACACGTCACCACTGATATCGACCGCATTTTTCCTTCGTTCCCCGTCACCCTGCTTATTCATAAATTCAGTTGCAACCAGGGTTTAGAGGAAAATGGGGAACAATATGGACGCCCGAAAGCTGTGCATTTTAGTTATTGCAGGAGAACATATAGTGCGGCGCTTTGTACTTTGTTCTAAGCGTATTTCATCTATGTACAACATTGTCAAGAACTTAACCGCTCGAGTTTTTAACTGCCATCCGTGCAACAGGAGTTTTTTTATCATTGTGCAGCAGATGGCACTCACAATAGATGCCGAATTAATCCTGGCAGGGGGTTCTTCATTTAATGCAATAAGCACATTGTTACATTGACAATGAGTGATACTTGGTCGATGCTGGTAGCGCGTTATATCAAGGGGAGTTTTGTCGATGAGCATTGGCTGGCTTGTTTCATGCTCCACCAGTTGAATTGTATGCAGACGCTGAGAATTTCCAAGAGAAACACTTAAGAGGATACGAAAGTACGTCGTTCAGAATTATGAAATCTCTCGTGTAAACGACGTTGCCGGTCGGTAAAGCCTGCAAACATTTCACGGGGTGTACGCGAATCCTCTAATAACTGTTTTGACTACAGCAGTAAGAAATGCCTCGCCATGGGAATATCGTATCGCGTTGAAATTATTTCTGCCGGACTGCTTTGTTTTCATGAATTGCATCGTTTATCTGTATTTATGTTCCCAGTAATGTTTTGCGACTCACTTCTTATCACAATTGATTTTAAATAAAAAGAAAGAGGAAGAGCGAAGTTTCGGCCCCGTGGAGTATCAACTGGAATGGCAATATGGCGGGGGCCACGGTGTTATGCGTCGGACACAACTAATTAGAAATATTTAGTATTTGTTATTTGTGTATTGTGTGCATAAGTGACTAATCGTAAGGTCCAACGACGAGTCTCACTGCCTCTTCTCCGTCCAGTACCAAGGTTGAAAGGGTCGCAATAACGACTCACAGGGAACCTAGAAAACACCCTTGCACATAGGATACCGAAAACCAGAGTCGAAAGTTATACACTTGGTCGACACGCTGTTCGTTCGTTGCATCATTTTGTAAAAGTCTTTCCTGTAAATGACAGTTCGAGGATTGCTCTCGTGTCTCAACAATTCGTGCTGTAATTCCTTACATTTTCCTGAGTAGGTATTAAAGGAAGAAAAAAAACAACACCGATTTTTCACTCGATCTCCCGACCACGTAACAACGGCGACAAAAAAGTTCATCTATATGACCGATACTGGGAGGGAAATTATCGTCGATGGAAAAAGGGTCGGCGCGCTTCACCATCGCGAGTGAATTAAGTTACACGAGAGCAATTTGAGGGGAAACTGCGTGCGATATTTGCCATCGGCGTGGCGGAGTCATATTACACGCCAGAATGAGGGATAGAAGGGGCGAGAAAAAGCGCAAGAGGGCTGAGCACATGCGAGCAATTCGCACTGTCGCCGTCTTCTTTTATCGTGTCGAAAAAAGGTTTCACGGCGACACAGTGACACGCATATTTTTCACGAAATCTCGAGAGTCTCAGTTTCGCCCACGGAACTGTCTCGATTTTCTTCCACAGCGAGCGTAGGAATAACCTGATAGCTTGATGTATGAGACTTGAAGCGCGAGTGACACTCATTTCGTGATTTCCTGCTTATCGTTGCGTTTACATTTATTCTTAGCACCACTGACATTTGTGCCTCTTTGATACGGATTCAAATCATGATACTACTTGAGTTGAAGTAGCAGTGAAATATATTCGTATTAAATTTAAGTGAATTTGATGTGAATACGTTTAAAGCAGGGGTGTGCGGGTATTCGAAGTTACGGGTTCGAGTCGGTCGGAACCCCAAAAGTTTATCAGCACATACTTGTATCCGGGTACCCGATTTTTTTTTACTAGGGACCTGATTTTCAGTTCTGGACCAGGCACTCCATTCAGAACATAATTGTTCTGTCATCTAGTATTTAACCTTCCATTTGTGATTTTGCAGTGTAATCAAATGTAAGAATTTTTAAGCAAGGAACATATTACACAACGTGTCACAACTGGAAAGTTTAATCTTTGGATTCCGAATTGAAAATCGGGACCCGAAATAACGGGTAACATACTCGAACCTGTTTTGCAGGCCAGCTTTCGGGATTCCGCCCTGACCCCCGAGGATCGGGTGTCCGCATACCCTTAGTTTAAACGTATAAAATGTCATATAATCCGGCTGTATTTCCCTCTTGAGTTAACCTAAATTTACAGTGCATCTGGCGGCACAGTTGCCACCAATTTGCTGGCGTTTCGCGTCCACCGAGTAGTTTGTCGTATCGATGGTATCGTTCGCATTGCACTGGCTAAATTGTCAGCAAGATATATCGGCTAAAAGGGGCTTTCCATCGAGGTCCATTGTCGCTATTATACCTACATACCACATCACGCGTATAACCATCGATGCTGCTTGGCTGAATGGGTTTCCATTGAAAAAGGCCCATCTATGATAGCCTCGTAATTCGTGCCAGGCTATTTTTCTCTGCAGGCAGAGAATAGGGGAGAATAAAGTTCGGCTAATGAGAGGAAACGTGAACATAAGGGCAACGTTAAGCAGAAATATTTCAAATGCAAATGTTTCATATTATCAAGAATAAGTGTTTTGTTTAAGATATTTCAATTCATTGTGCTTAAATCAGATTCGACGCCCCGAACATTCCGACTATAATGAAATCGAGAATCTGCCTCTATCTAAATTAAGAAGAAATAAAATGGAATACAACCAACGTTTCGATGCATAAAAAATGTTGGGGGGATGTTTAAGTTTATCGCAATACGTATTTCATTTTTTTGCTCCAACGGGGCATAGGCATCTCAACAAGCGTTCGCTTATTTATACACGACGGCAACGCAAATGATGACTTCCGGAATTCTGTTTGTCCGTTCGTCCGCGAACGATTTACGTATCCTTCTTGGCCGTTTATTCGGAAAATTTTCTATTTAAACGATGTTGAACATCTCCCGAGAAACACAGACTTATGGAAATAAATAAACCTTTCTTTTTGTGAAAAACTTTACGTAGATCAAAAGTATATCTAAAAAACTAACACGCTCTACTTAGTAGTGGGGGTCCAATCTCCTTCATTTGCGATTATAGCTTCGCAACGTCTCGGCATGCTTTCGATTAATTTTTCGACAGCGACCTCCATATTTTTCTAATTCGGTCCACTAGCGCTTTCAATGTTGCACTGCGTCTTCCTTGAAGCTTCTGCTTCATTATAGCCCAAACATTTTCGATCGAGTTAGCGTCAGGGGACTGAGATGGCCAAGGCAGTACCATAATGTCGGTTCTCGCCTTCCATTCGGTGTACACGCGGCTCCTGTGTTTTGGATCATTGTCTTCTTGAAGAAGCCATGTATCACCAGGTTGATTAAACCACCGTTTTGTTGATGTCGATGCCCCCCCTCCTCCCTTGGTATAATTTTATCATTCTTTGGGAGTTTAAATTGCCTGGAAAAATGCACAGAGTTCCGAAACCGCGTGCATTAAAACATCCCCACATATGCACCATTAATGGGTGTTTTACAGTCCTTTGAATTACTGGATTACCATGAATTAACCAGGCATTTTTGATGGGAGACCAAGCCCAAAAGAACATTCATCGCTAAAAACGACGTCACTCATGACATCACTTTCTTGAAAGCCGAGGTTTCGCCATCGTACTACGCCATGCAATGTTATTCTCTTGTAATCAACGTCTTAATGTCATTATATCAACATTTATTTTTTTAAGAAAAGTCGAAAAATCGTGTTAACGAACTCCCGCGACTTATGCAGGTATTTAGCTGCACGTCGTACACTCATTTTTGGTCCTTTCTCAAGCACAGAAAGACCGCTTCAAATCGTTTTGCATACGCTGCACTCGTGCTAAAAACGTTTGTATTTCTCAGCGATACGAACGAAACTAAAAGGTTTGCGGCAAGTGCGTACTGGGGAGGTCCATATATGTTTATAATATCACGGTCGCCACTTATTTATGCGTCAACATTCGGAGATATCGCGTCCACGCTCTTATGTTACAGACTGTACATTAGCCTTTTTCTTGTCTCACAGGAAGTCTCGTCCAAGTGCCTTCCGCCAATAGATCCTAACCTCTTAGAATTTCAATGTCGAACGTCTAGTTATTCATGATAGTCGTTTCCGCTTTCCATCCACGATCTTCGTTCAGACGAATTAATCAATTTTATAAAACACTCTCGTGTCATCGTACTTTAACGTTGTCCTTTACATCGTGTCCATGTTCGAAGTGCCGGTTTTACCTGATTTTGACTTGCATCGGTTTCGAGGTTAACCTGTTCGCTAATTTATCGACCAAGCGTGCTAATGAATTCGACCCACGAAGCGTGCGCTATCGGTGCACTCAATTCTAACTGTTTTTGCTCACAAACGAACGACTTATTGCTGATTGGGCACGCTTCTGTTTTTGAAACAAACTTTCCCTCGACTGTTAATAGTCACGGTTTTTGCAAGGTGCATAAGAAATGTTTGTCACAGATCGCCATAGAGAACACTGCAGACGGGGATATTGCATGCAAATAAGGCACAGTTTACGCTGTTGCATTCTATGCACATTTCTACAATAGACGACTTAGCTTTTCGTTCTGCTCTCAGGCGGGGAAATGTATTCCTGTTATTCAGGATTTGAACCCTTTCACCAAGCATTACAGTCCGTTGCAATATATAACGCGTAATAGCTACAAGTGAACACTTTTCATGCTGGCGGGCTAACCTCCTTTTTCGATTTGCGCCACGAGAACGATCCATTGGGTAAATGTCTTGGAATTTTCATGTCGGAATTGGCAGACATGTTCTGCAAACTTCTTTGAAAAAAATGGACGGAAAATATCAGCTTTTCGCGACACTTTTTTTCTAGAAGAAACCTTTTTGCTCGCGGCGCGACGTCTCTGGAGCGGGAACGACGTTCTACCGGTTCTCTCGAAGTGCCGGAAGACACGCCACCGGAAATGCCGGTGGCGTGTAAACGGCCAACACCCTTGTACATACCTCTTCCTTCGTTCTGCGATCTTTTTCGAGCCGCTGCGCTGCTAGGAAGATGGACCGCCCCGTAACGTCTCGCCTTAAGACGCTTCTTTTATCGAGGCTTAATGCGTCCCTCATTTTTCCCTTTTTCCTCTATCCTCGTCGTTCATCTCTTTCCTTCCTTCCTTCTCTTATCTCTTCAAACGCAACGCTGCAACGTGCCACTGCACTGGCATTGACGTGTCGATCATATCATGCCGACTAATCGAAAGCATCTAGGATCTCGAGTCGTTCCGTTTAGCGTGCGCGAGATAATTCCCCGCAATCTTCTTTCATCCCCTTGCTTTTGGCCTGCTCTCGTCGTTCTCAAACGGGAACCTCTGTCCTGGTGATCTCATTACAGTTTATAGCGTAGTGAAAGGTTCGTTCGAGAGGTATTGTGCTTATTATTATTATTATTATTATTATTATTATTATTATTATTATTATTATTATTATTATTATCATTATTGGTTGTTATTTTTGCTGCTAGGGGTTTTTTACTTTTGACTCACGAGCCCAACGAACCGGCGGACCACCAGTCTGGGCTAATTCGAACTTTCGTACAACACTTCACAATGTGTATCTTGTTTACTCAAAAACGAATACGCTGCGCCTTTTTCGCCATATAATTTATAATGATGAATGTAGCAGTAATATAAATCCATAAGTACCAGTACTAGCCGGCCCTTGTAACAGTGTTCCAACCCGGCCAAACCTGGGAACGCCTGCAGTGGTAGATGCGTGCACGTTTTCATGCTTCAGCCTGAAATTACTGTGATAAATATTAATTTTGCGGCAGTGCCGCGCAATTCCGTATCATTTTGCTGCCAAATTAGAGAGAGTGCACAATAACTTCGTTAAGATGCCGCGCGACGCGTTGCAGCATCCCAATTAACCGGAGATAATTAATTGGGATCTATTGTTCCAATTGCATATTAATGTCAATTTGCATGGACGAGTTCCTCGCCATTCCTCTCTCGCCCTCTCTCTTGTGACTTAAGTGTCTCCTGCCTGCAGGAACTGCAGTTGTGCTTGCGACACGCTGCTTCGTTTCGATACATGGCTAAGGGTAATTGCGAAGAGAAATTTAGAGGACCCAACCTCGAGGTGGAATTTCCGAATCTTTCGGGAGCATCCCTTGAAATACTTTACATAATTATTCGAATCAAATACTTATTTGTTTTGTTTTCTTGTAAAAGGTGATTCATTTTTGAGAAATCAAAATGAGAAAATCTTGTTTAAAGTTGTAGTAAAGACTTTGCAGGCACTAAAAGACTTACTTATACGTTATATCTCTTATAAAGCGTGTGATCCAAAATGGCGCCGTGAAAGCTTAAGTTCTAGTTGTGCACATTGTTAGGTATCTAGATTCTTGAGTATATTAGCTCCATCAGTGAAAAAATCTTCAAAAATATTCAAGTTAGATCCGAAACCATGTTGAAATTAAAAGAGAAGATAGAAATGTAGGGTTAGAACACAGCAAGTAGAAATACTGAGGCTACTACTGTATGATAGAACATTACCATACATAGAAATTGCTAATTGACCTAAAAGAGATAGGCCGGTGCTCTATGTTAACCTTGGAGAGACCTCTGGCTTCTTGGGTCATCCAAGGTTTATGACTCAAATTGTATCCACTTAGAGTGGACTGTAGATATAGTATGAACCACTATTTCTTCAAGCCAGAACCCCACCATTGCAACTCCCCAAATCGCTGAGACGATTAATAATCGAATAAATCAAGCGCGGAACAATTGAAGATTCCGCGTCCCCAGAGGTCCCTCACGAAGAAACGAAAAGGGGGAAACGGATGCACAATGCACCGGAAGAGGCGAGCAAAGAGGCCAGCAGAAGAAAGACTCTGTCTCTCAGAGCTCGCGGAACGAACGACGCGGATAAATGATTCATGCGAACCGCTACGAGCATTTACGTTTCTGCGCCCTGTCCCTCGAGCATTTTTCTTTTTTCTTTTTCGTTTTCTAAACACACTCAGGCAAATTCGTATTTCTTTGGAGAAAACCTGGTTCTCCTTTAAGAGGTTACATACACATAACTGGGGTTAGAAAAATTTGTTCTTGAGAAATGATTCTCTAATATAAGAGAAAAGGATGTTCCGGGCGTTATACAATAATCTCTAGACTAAAATATTTATTAATCCAGATTGCTTTCAATAATGTTTCTTTATTTTATTTAGACTGCAATACGGTGTTGCATAATTTTCACAATTCACTTTTATTCGAATGCTGATCAATATCGCCACGCTTTGTTAATTACTGCTTGACTTTTTCAAGACACTTGGCTAATTAATTTTAATAGTGTTCCCGGGGGGTTTGCAGCCAATAGTCCTTGTAGCTTCCACGTGTTTTCTTTATTAGTAGAAAGCATAACTTTAACTGTTCAATGCTATCTCATTCTATAGATACTTTTCTTTCTTCTTCTGACACATACCTACGTAGCCTCTTGAGCAAAAAGACAGATAATAGAGGTTTGGAACAGAGGAAAGAGGTTGAGGAGATGATACGTAGAAGGAAGTTGAAGAATCTTGGTCGCGAAAGGGATTTATTGGGTCATCAGTAGCAATTACACAGAATCGCGAAATCACACAGCGATGGGTAGGAAGCAGATTTCTTTGTGACGATGTGCACTGACCCGAATTAGTACTCGGTGTTCACCCGACAAGCGAACGATGAAAAGAGAAGGAAAGAAGGGAAGGGTGAGCCCTCTTTGGAGTTTCACGAGCCATTCTCGTCCTCCCGATTAAATTAAACTTATCGAAGTCTGTGACATCACGGAATTCTAACCCCCTGCCATGACTCTGACTGCGATGTTGAAGTCTGGGAAACGATTCCCGACCGTGCTTCCGTGAACTGACGACGAGTCTTGTAGATCTTGGGTCGAAGATTTAGTTGGGCTTCGTTGACCGACGTCCTTTTTTAATTTTTTCTTGAAGAGTGGGAAGATTGATGGATGGGGAGATTCATCCTAGATGGTGCCTTTTTTGTGCTACGATGATGGTACTTGAGTGATACTTATTAGGATCTTTTTCGTTATTAGTGAAAGGTCTGCTGTTTAATGGGATAGTCTATTTACAGAGAATATTTCAGACCGTTTTTCAATCAATTGTTCGTAGAGATCATTTAGTTTAGTTCTGATGATATATTTATAATTAGTAATGAAAATAATTTTGGATACAGACAGCCCTTTTTCGTATCTGTGTTTTATTATTTATTTGTACAGTGGTAAATACAAAATTGATTGCAAGATATTGACCTTGACATTCGAATTTTAATGTATGGTCAAAAGAAGCGAACGCTTGCTGGAAAAACTTGGTTGCATATCGGTATTTCGAGGGAGAGAGAAGTCCTGATAACGTTGTCGATACGAATTATCTTTAACCTCTGCCGAGTAACGTAATTTTTTCCTCCACGGTTTCGTTCATCTTGAACGAAATTGCGTCTAAGAACGTGACAAAGTCAATTTGTAGCCACCCTTTTAGTATCTTCTGGACAATTCTCTTCATGTCGATGATTAACTTAAATCATTGACCTATAAGGATTGATAAAATAAGGAAGAAACTTAAACTGTACAATTCATGCATATAAGATGTATAAACTTTCAGAATGTTTGACTAATCGACTTGATACAAATTTATTGCTTGAAAAGAAATGCTTATTTTCAACTTCCTTTCCACGTGCGGATCTCTCGAACATTAACTGAACCCTACGAATGTCTGGAAATCAGTTTATCAAATACTCTGTAGTTTGCATAACGCGGCTTTACAACCCGTGGTAACCGGTAACCGTGGTCGTGGCCCACGTAAAAAGCAGCGTAATAGGTGTACTTAGACGCTCCAGCACTGGTGATTCGTAACATTTTATTATTCATCTTGGTACATGCATTATTCATGCTGGGGATGCAAGAATATTCACGGGGTTGGATAAGGGAAACCTGTGGATGATATTCAAGCTCATTATTTTACAAGCGTTATAATACTTCTGTTACGAACAGATTTCACCCCGTCTTCCCTTTCTCATCGTCGTTGCATTTGCATACACTCTGTAGACGTTTAAAGGGAAACTTTTAATTGGATATACCGATGGAATACTTTGGTAGATACACTGCTGGTCCTATGTTCGTTTATTTTTTAAGTAAATGGAAAACATATGGGGATAAAGGGGAATTAGATTCTTACATAAGGTAACGTCCTATCGCTTTTTTGGCATGGTGCCCATTTATTTAATACAATTTTACATTTCTATACATGTTGAACATGAGTATTCAACTTTTATGTACGTATATTATTATAACAGTGGTGGATAAGAGTAGATTGAAAAGTATGCAATGCTTTGATCGGTACGAATGCTTGCACAGCTAGCCATTTATCCAAGGCAGGGAAAAAAATGGCCCTTTATGTCGTTTCCATCCCTGGTAATATGCAAGAAAAGAGAAACGGAACGAAAAAATATATAAACATCAAAACGGGCTGGTTGAAAGAGAAATTACGCTTACATTAGTTAGATGCCAATGTTCCCCCTTTTGTATCATCGCACATATGTATGTAATGCTGGTGTCCGATGATTAAAAATATTTGTCTACGTTTCGTTGCTTTTACTGGACCCGTGTGAGCTGCTGGTAGTTTCCAGCAAGTAACAATTGTACTGGGTTAGTTTGAAGAGAAATTCCATTATCTGACTGTAGTTGATTGCTATCGGGGTAGTGTTTGCCTGGAATTGGAATATTTGGTTATCGGTTGTTTTCTTTTGTAAAGCATTTCTATTTAGCCATTTCCTTAATTCACTTTTAAGACTATTTTCGCCATTTTGTTCATAATTTTATGAACGGTACCCTGTCTATTGCTTTTACAATCTATCCTTAAGAAATCGTATTGCCACCAGAGTTTAAGTTGGCAGTGTACGTCTTGATGCAGGAGCAACGCCTCCTACTTGGGTATGCCATGGAGGAACTGTGCGTGTATCATGACTATGCTACCGCATAGTCTATATCTGACGACGCATTATCTGGCTGCTGCCTGCAGCAAACTCGCTATTGCATGCTGCTCGAGTTGTTCTCTCGTAACACTCTCGATACATCCTGTCTCCCGCTGTAGTCTGTCTTCCTTTTATCGAAACCCCTATATCCACGTCTCCCTTCCTTTTTCTCCTCATTTCTTTCCTTCAAAACCGTCTGCAGACAATATTCCATCAGTCACTTTCCCGTGACATTAGATACTTTTTATTTGGCATTGTCCCGTCTCCATCGACCTCTTTAGTGGAGGTTGTTCATGGACATTTCAGTTTCTTCGTCGACATCCGAACACTTTGCTGCCCTCTAAAACAATTTCTTTGCTTGGACATTACTCTTTCTATACCAATCTTTTTCTCGTTCATTGTTCTTCCTTTTTGGCCACAGGTTCCTGGTGGGAACGTTGTTCGGGTATCAATCTTTGTGTGCTAAAGTTATAACAGGACAAGTGGTGTTTTATGAAGTAACTTTTGTTGCTTGGAATTCCAGCTAATACATGTACCTCCTTGTAACATAAAGTAGCTCCATATTCTAACTTGCAAGGCAAGGGAACGGATTATACGCAATGTACGTCCCATTCTGTAGAATTTTTTCAAAACATGAGATCTCAGATCGTGGAAACCTAACACTCTAAGTACTTAGTTCGGTGCTGCCCAAACTAAACTTCGGAGGCTTTTCTCGCTCCGTTGACTGCGGAACACGAACGCTAAGTCTAATCTCGTAACTTGTGTCGGGCTTGAAATATCCAAATTCTTAGAAAGCATTCGGTAAAATGGTAAATTGGCAAAATCTAATACTGTATTTGTTTAGTTGCAATTTAAAAAACTAAACTTAACTACTTTTCGCTTAGACGAGCTTGTTTTTCTATCGGTATAGGGGGCAGCATGCCCGTTGCTTTATCCCGCCTCAACATTAACACGCTGTTAAGGATCCGCTCGTGCGTTACACCGTGTGTCCCACCGCTTACCAACTCCAATAAACTCGGTTCCCGTCACTTGGCCAGCTCGGATCGCACTCTGGATACCAACCAGACGTCTGGGTCGAAGTCGGGAAGCGATGATGGTCGCAGCGCCGTGACAATAGCTTCGTCGAGCAAGTTCGACAAAGGGAAACGCGCGTTTATTGTCTCATTGTCTACGTCTCTACTCCGTTGCTCCCGATAATTTTGTCAATTCCATCCGGCCGCCGACTACTCGGACACTGTACAGCTTCCAGCCACGAAGGATCGATTCCGCCGCTAAGTAACCGTGCCGAGAGTCCGGAGTTGAGTGTTTGCCGAATTCGTAGTCGAGTGTCTGAAACACTACGAACCAAGGTATATTGGCCAGGAGATTGGCCTTTCTGCCTTGGTCGCGGATTACAATCGTTTTGTGCACGAATTCCAGGGTTCCGAGTTAATTGGTATATTATTTTTGAAGAGGAAAAAGCGCCCTCAGTATCACACTCCCATTTACATAGACCACCATTTCTGCAAGCATCAGTCTCGACACACCGATATATATGCTTTCAAACCTAATAATTAATTGTCCCCGACAATTTGAGCAACGCTCTCAATTACACCAGTCACATTCTATTTACCCGTACAAGATACTATCATACTCAAATACTTGTAAGATATCCGAATATTAAATTACAACCAGAGTATAACGGGCAGCCTTGATTCGCCAACGAACATGTAACTCCTTGCCAGTTGAACGATGCCCTTCAGTTGCACGCGTTCGCATTGTTAATTTAATTGAACTTCCAGTGGTGGTTCTCGTTTCATTCAACCCTTTCCAACAACCAACCCCCCCCCCTCCCCCCCAGTTTCTATATCCTTTATTGCACTTAGGTATGCAGCATTTCCAAATCAGGAATGCTGCCAAGTGGGCCATGGTACGCTTCCTTCCTCACCCCCTACTGCTAACTGTTTTCCTGTCTTTTTCTTTCAACAAGCACTAGTCCTCAATGGCTTTACGAACGACGCACGCGCGCAATGGCACGTTCGTGTTTACTTCGAAATTTGCAACGGATAGGAAGTTCGACAAAGGGAGCACATACGCGCTATCGCTTCGCTGATAGGGAATATCCAAATATAGTACTGTTTATCATCTTAATTTAACATTAATCGTGCTCCCGCGTGCCACGCGTGTACAGCGTACTACGATCGGCGATATAATTGTAATTTAGCTGGAATCTTTTTCTGTACGCGAGAGTTACGTAATACCATTCAAGAAGTCTCGACGATAATTAAAACCCAGTTTGAAACAAACTATTCGTCAACGCGCAAAGCGTTTGCAAGTAGTAGAAGCTCGTAAGAATCATGAAACCCTTATTTCCCTGCGTGTCATCTTTTGTCATTCTTTGGAATATTTTCAAAGAGTCCGTTGATCCGGGCTTCCACGATGGCGGAACGAGTTTCACGTGTGACGCCCGTCTGCACTTCCTTTTCCCTTGAAATGCCTTCGCTGCAAGTTTTTCTTTCCTTCCGCCAACATTCGTGTGCGTCCCCCTTTTTTCGACGTCGTTTCTATCATCTGGCACGCCTCTGTAAACAAAAGCAAAGCCGGATTGCCTGGCTTCGCGACACGCGGAGAGACCGAGAAAAGAAGAAAGGACAGGATGGAGCGATGCGACGGCGGAAGGGGGTTAGGAATCTTTTAAAAATAGCTTTCTCCGCAAGAAAGCCTCGAGTGGGTTTCTCTAATTAAACAGAATTTCCTTGGTTAACCACGCTGACAAGTATCGCCAGGATTCCCTCTTCTTGCCCCGTGTCTGTACCGGCAGATTTACGCTAGCGCCACCACCGCGTCCTCCATTTCTCTCTTTTCCCTTCTGTATCCCAGCCACAGCGTGCCAGACATACAGGGTGGGTCGCTTGAAATTGCCAGAAGCTAACTCACGTCAATATTATCGTCTTCGATAGGGAAATGGGTCAGACGAATTCTACATACGTGATTTCAAAGGGAATATAAATTGGATCGAATAAAGTTCCGATGGAAACGTTTCCTAAAAGGCCATACGTGTGTTAGGCTACTCTTCCGTTGGCCCTGTGTCAATAGAGCTGATAACATTTACCTGCATGTTCATTTCGTGTCACCAGGGGGAAATCCGTGAACTCCGACTTCGTGTTTGCACAGTAACGAATAAGTAATCTTTATTTATTATCTATTATTATTTGTACAGATTGTAGATGAAAATCATCCTGGTAATTTCCATTGAAACGTGCAGTTTGTACTCCACTTCAAGCTTGATATTCGACACACGAATTTTAATTTCAGTCGTATACACGAGGATGCTGTGAGGAGTTTTTCCTCGACGTTTTTGTAACTGTATCCACCGTTATTTCGTTAGTGCCCTATAATTGAAGATGAAAGCACTTGGCAAGTAATAAGGGCGGAATCTTTGAAACACAGTTTCCTTACGGTTCCGCTATAAAAAAAGCTCGAGTGGGCTTTTGTCATTAAAGAGAATTTTCCGAGTGACACGTCAAATTAACTTAACGGCTTTCATGCTACGTTACGTTGGAGTTTTAACGATTTCAAAATTTTCCTTTTTTCCCTTTCTTTTCCTGCGGATGTATCCTCTCTTATTACGTTCCACCGCGTACTTCACCGATTTCAGAGACTCCGCGCCGTCTGGGTTTGCTACCTGGGGCGTATTTAATTTTCACTACACTAAAAACGTACGTACACCTTTAGAATTGAGCACATTGACCTCGAAAATGCTTTGCCAATATTTCATTTTTAACGTAATATTTTTTTTTGGTATTTCTTTGTTCTGTATTGCTGGATTTATTGATTTCTCACTATTACTGTATTTTTATTTTACTATCAATCTCTTACATAGAACTTGCATCTATATGTATATCTTGCGTAGTATATTTGACTTCCGGTATAGTCATCCGACATGGATCTCCTCGATTCACCTTGCGTCCCAGACCGAAATTGATTTTTCAACGAATATGCCATGAAGAACGTAGCTCTATACTCTCCCTTTATACTATTGGATGCTCGCAAATCCAGAATCGTTATTCACCAAATTCCGTGGTTTACAATCGAACAACGAGGACAACTTCCGGTCTCGAGACATATTATGTACAATTCCGGGCTTTCTTGGGAAATGGGGATTACGTTTCAATATTCGTGGAAGTAGGCAGACTATCCGCTGCTCTCATATTTTCCTTCGAAATGCTTCTTAGAAGATTCGTGGAGATATTTTGAAGTGTCTCATTTTTGTTCGTCGCTAACCCTTGTTAAAGCTGAGATCGTATCGCAAAACGATGATGTAGCGAACAGTTTCCGGTGCAGAGTCGTGGCACTTGCCGATGTTACTCCATAGAGAGCGCTGACGCCGATTTCATAGAAATAGATACTGCAACTGATTCCGTTTCTTCCTTCTTCCTCTTTTGTTATTGCTTTTACGATACACGTGACGTGGAAAGAAAAACGAACAGTACAGCACGCCGTTAAAAGGATCGTTTCTGTGTACGTCGGTTTATTGACACGCCGGTATACACGATTGCTACTTCTACTTCTTCCTAGCATCATAAAAGACACGCCATAATGCTTTTCACCGTGATTTCATTTCCTTCTTTTATCCTTATCTTCCAGCGTTCCATTCTTTTATTATTGTGATACGTACATTTAGTTAAATATCAAATATATTCGAAATATCCGCGTTGTATGTGTAAATAAACTTCGAGGATACATTTTTACTTTTCGGAGGTAAACAGAAAACCTCGCGAGGGGACCCATTGTGAGAAAGTTCCGACCCAAGTAGGCCCGGAACACGTGGGCTGCAGTCTACTTACCCCAAAACACGTGTCGAGGGTTATTCCTGGCCTGAAAGCCCACTGTAACACGTCCTTTCACGGCAGACGTTACTTTGTCAGACGACATATACCCTGAGATTATCCTTGCAAGCATTTCAACCTCAATTGGTTCTTCTGATGCCCCCCGGGTGAAGCCCTGCCCGTAAAATTTTCTCCGGAGACATGTTCAATTGGGGCGGAGATAATAACCGTTTGCAGACACTGCTGCCGTTGCAGTTCGTGCGAAAATTTCGGTTTACGATCATCGAGGAGATGTCTACCTTCTTTTAGTTTCTACGAAAAGTACGACCACGCGTTGATTTACAAGAAAAGAGTTCATAACGCCTCGTAGTTCCGTAAACTTCTGTTCGCTTCCGAATTAAATTTTACTCGCATCCACGTTTCTATTTGTAGCGTGAAATATAATGATTGCGGTTTACCGCGGACAAAACGTCGACGCCATATTTCCCAGATAAAAAAGGTTTCCGTTATATCATCGCGTTCACTGGTGATGGCATTCACTGGACCATACGCATTCTTGTTGCTTCGCGTGATTAATTACCAGCGTATTCTTGGGGTAATACAATCTCATGAATAACGTAGCAAGGCGTCAGCAACGTAACGCGATCCAGAGGCTTTTCCCAACGATGCGCGCGCGAAACAAATAGATGCAGTAATTCTAGAAACATGCGGTTTTAATTGCACGGGGTCGTTGATTTCGCTGAAGATGTTTTACATCTCGAAACGCAAAATGTATATAGTAAACCGCCAGGATCGATTTCGAATGGTATGGAACTGGAAAATATTTGAACAAATGACTCGTTCGCAGTCAATATTTGTGACGGCAAGATTTAGATTTATCAACTAGCTCACTTTGTGTCGAAGCGAGTACATTACACACATATCGTTTGATCGTGCACGGTGCAAGAAAGGACCTTGAAGCCATGATTTATGCGTAGCAACGTGTGCACCCTTTACCAAATCAATCTGCAGCTTCCGTGGCCGGGATCGGTCAGGGTCAACATGTGCAGCGTCGCAATTTTTCCCCGCCACCACACGTCGTTCCGCATATTCATGAACCATTATTTTAGAGAAAGCTTCTTCGCGAGGAAAAGCATGAGAAATTTCAAAAGCAATTCCTTGTAGCTTCTCTATCTCAATAGTAATTTGGAATGGTAGGCATTTAAAGCAATTATTATAATAGATTTATTTATTGGAAATTGGTGCACGTCGCGCGCCACATGTTCTTTGGGACAGATTAAATTTCTCGTGTGATAACGTCGCTTTGAAATTATAATTACGGTTTATCGAATATTCCGCGCTAACGTGAACGTTTAATGGCTTATCGAAGCGAGCAGAATGTGCCCCTGTTTGTAACGTTAATTGGGAGCGCATTTTGAGAAATGTTGATATTTCGCATTTAATTATGTGTGCATCAGAATCCGAATGTTAATCGTATTTTGTAGATTAATCAGATTTTAAAGTTTCTTTTAAATTTTTAAATTATTTAATATGAAAAATATACGTAACTGCGAAGGAGTACATAATATGAAACAAATATGAATTATTTTGGTCAGTTCTTTACCTGAAGTTTTATGTACATAACTAATTCATTTTGCGCTTTCTTTCTACAACTTTCTTTTGTATCTCTCTCTACTCTGCTTTTGCTTTTATTTTTTGTCCACTCTTTTTTGCCTCATAATATGGTTATTTTGGCTTCAACTTCTTGCATATTGCACTCTAATTCCCATCTCCCTTTTGTCATCTTATTTACATTCTTCTGCTTAATTTTCTGAGTTGTGTAGCTAGTTCTTTAGGTCTTGGACCATCTTTTTCATCACCCATTTTATTTTCATTTATTGCTCTAGCGCACTCTTCTTAGATGCGTTATTTATTTCCCCCGGTTACTTTACCAATTTCTGATCGTTCTTTAACCGCCTCCGTTTTTATTCCTTCAATTATCTTGAACAATATACAATTATCCTTTATATGTATTAAAATATCCTTTACTATTTTCTTCGACTCATCATATTCTCACATTTTCTTTTGCCTTAAAGTTTTCATTCTTGTTTTCGCCCCCAGAAATTTTTTTCTCTCTCCATTTCGTTCTTTTTTCGATTTTTCCACGCGCTGCGTTCCCGATTTTTTGTCCCCTTTCTTCTCTGTCTTTCGTTCTCAAACCACTAACCTATGTGTCTTCCTGCTCCTGCTCCAGCTTTGCCCTCCAACGCTCCTTTTTTCTTTTCACACCGCTAGCCGTTCTTTTCACACCATAAGAATGCAGGCTGCACGAGAAAATGGCACGGCTGCGAGCACGATTCGCGGAACTGCAGCTGCCGTTCATTAACGCGCGGTTATTAAACTTTTCGTCGCCGGTTTCGGGCCGATTTGCGCCATTCTCTTATGCCTTCCCTCGTTAAAATTCATTCTTCCAGGTCTCCATCGTAACATAGCTATTTCCCACAGTTAATTTCTACTCTTTTATTTTGAATGCACTGAAATATTCTCGGCGGTTGGAGTATTCGTACTTGCCTTTCGTAAAATTGACGGTAGAACTGCTTTTTCGTTTCTTCACTGTACGTAGAAATTGAGAGCTTCTAGTTGTATGACTAATCTTAAAGGTTTCGAAATGGACGGGAATATTATTGGGAAAAACATTTGTGAACCTGTAGGGATTCGATTCGGTATCCTTCGAAATTGAACTAATTAATATCTTTCGATATTGCTGGTTCTATTATTTTAAATTGGTTACTTGTAGAAGATCTCTCCGGGGATGATAGTAATATTTTTGTAGAAGATATGTGGTTGGTAATTATCTGGTAACTTATTTGAAAGTATAATGTGTCTCTAATTTATAGGTCCCTAAATATAACACGCCCGACATTTTTCCGAGAGTAATATGAGTTATTAAAAAAAGAATGGAATCTTTATTGCCCTGATAAAATTACCGGTTGAATTATGAGTTTCGCACATAATTTACGGTTCATAAAGTGCTGACACCTGACACTTCCGTAACATTCATTTTAGTTTACCAATAGAAAGCCCTTTTACAAGGTAATGCAGTAATTAACTTACAAGACGAACTTGGAAAGAGAAATTATTAACTAAAATTTATTTAAGCGCGAATAAGGCGCTACGCAAGTCTTCAGAATTTAAGGAAAAGTAAAAGGCAAGCGAAGAAACAAGTGTAATTATAAAGTTAAAAAGTTGGAAACTTGCCCCCCCCCCCCTCGTTTGTAATGTTGCGTTAACGAAGACAGTTGCTTCTGAAGATTAATTAACGCCCCTTTCGGCCAAACGAGAATATAATACGTCGCGCCGCGACTTCTTTCGTCATTAAGAAATCATTGCCCCTTTTCCGTCTGTCGTATTTCTTTCAATTATCCTAGCAACATCTCTTTTCATCAAAAGCATGAACGGAAGAGGGAATATTGTTACAATTATTCACGGGGATGCGAGATTGAAATCTACGATTGAATTTCTCAGACAAAAGTACGATTCACAATAGTTTCATGGAAATTGGGTTTTGTGTTGAGACAATAGGAGACCGGGAACTGTACTATGCGGGTACCGCGCGGTATTAATTCAGTTTCCTCGAAAACGTTTGCGACGACAATTCTGCAGGAAATCTATGGCGGTCGTCATAGCGAGACTAGCGCCCCGTTCGTTAATCACTAGTTATACGTCGTTCGCTTCGCGGGAAAGAAGTCCACGAACTTCGACGTCATGCCGTTACGAATCACAGACTGTGTAACAATTAGACGTTACCGTGCGATACCCTCCGGCAGAGTTCACTAGGAAAAATTATTCCAAGTTAACCGTCTGACGCGTAGCGATAAAAATTTGCATAGAACTACCCTCCACTCCGTTACCCTTCGTCAAGTATCAGTTTCAGCGAGTAACCGAATCGATATCGCCTTTCCGGAGTTTCCTTTAGGAAATTAATTGAACCATGGCATTCGTTACCAAGAGGCATTATACTATCAAGCGTTTTAATTTTTCCACCATTTCTTTTCTTTTTCATGATACTTTAGGAACGTCTTGAACAGGGCTGTTCCTTGTCTGAGGTGCAGGTGGCACGTAATCACGTCTAAGTTAGGTCGGTGGACGACATTTGTTACGAAGCGGTATCTTCGCAGCGGACGCGGTTATTTACATCGGCGGCGCGACGCGACAATGGTATCGGTTCGCGGTCCGGTATGTCGCTCGGGCAACTCGTATGCGGCAGCAAGGAGAGAGAGTTCCGCCCTGTAGCGTCGGCAACCCGACCACAGGGGAGTCGGAAGGTCTTTGCCCCGATAGCGTTTAGGCAACCCGCGCTATCGGAGGCCTAGGAGGTGGTGTATTCCATCGCTTAGGGTACGGCAACCCGTCCTAAGCATGGCACCGAGGACTGTGTCCCTTAGACCGAACAGCGAGCCGTGGTCTAAGCAGTCGTAAGAAGAGGGCAGCGGAAAGGGGAGGACCAAAAATGGTCGATCCGTGAGAATCAGATACAGGCGTTCCTTGCTACTATGCCTCAGCGTGCTTCGCTAGAAGCTAGTGCGTCTATGGCAGTTCGCTCGGAAGCGATTACTAGCTGCCGATCCCACTAATTTATGTACCGCGGAACAGCATAACAACAGCGGGAATCGCGATCTCCCCGCGTTACGATCTACCCGTTACAACGTTTAGGACGATCACAGCAAAATGAACTTTTCCCAGCTACACGAGCACTGCTGCCGCACCGCGCGTAAACCGGTTATTCGGTGTTTATTGGCTGGACAATTTCGATTGATTGTACCGCAAAGTAGCTTCGTAATGAGATAAACGTATCATTGTTCCATTGGCATTGATTGTCGAAATCGTTGACGCAAATGGTAAGGATTTCAGCAATTGCGGGGCAAGCGTAAGAGACGAACCGACGCTTTCCTCCCACGGAAGGGCGACGAATTGCTTTCGGTATAATTTTCTCGCCCCCGCACTTCCCTATTAATTAACATGGCAACTTAAACCCGTGTATACATCTATCTCGAACGCTTTACATGGATAAGCATGTGTGCACGTACGTTGGCCAGATATTTAACATTTCTCACGATCGACCTCCATCTTTTTTTTAACCCGTTTGTTTATCCGATTGTACTTCGTTCAAGAAATATATTTATTGGTAATTTCTTGCTAAGAATAAAGCATTCAGTTAACTTATCCAATATCCAACAACGTATTACTAACATTTGGAAAATTGTGCGAACATCGATAATGTGGGATTAAACTTTTTCAATTAAACGGCCGGAAAATGAGCGAAAGCTGTTGAATCGATTTAATCGGCACGCAAAAACGAAAAGCACTGATTGCTCGAAGCGAGAAAAATATACAACCATTCCGAACTGTATAACTGTGAAAAAAGGAAGTAGCCTTTCCCATAGGAGGGCTCAATCTCATCAGTGGTGCGAGCGAATTGTCCCGTAAATTTCGAACGTGCCATTCTCGAAAAAAGTGGCATTTGAAACGCATGTACTGGCCAACGTTTGCACAAAAACGAGAATTGGTTTTCAATTGGAAACCCGGCTCTGTTTTCAATAATTGGCCAGTATTGAGTTCGAAATGTGTAAAAGCTTTTACACTTCGTTAATGAATCCAATTTTTCGGCTAACAAGAACTGCCTATCCGGCAAATATTTTCTCATAGATCTTCCATTTTAAAGCGTATTTTAATTTTAATACACTCGGATCTCCATTACGGCGACGTACTTTCGGAGAATGCGATTTTCTATCCCCTGGTTCCTCGACGTATAAAAATGAAAAAGACACCGATTAAAGCGGAAATGATTAATGAAATGTCATTTTTCTTTTTGTTTTGTCTGCAGAATGAAGCTGTGGTGGAGTTTGACGCTAGTAGGTGTCGCCCTCTTGATGATCATCGCCACTGCCAGGGCGGAATCCGATCTCTGGGAGGAGGACGACAAGGAGGTTCTTGTGCGAACCGTTCGCGGCACGAAAGAAAGAGGTACTAAATTTAATTAAGGCTTTTATATACAGCGTTTCTTTTAATTGGAAGAGCAAGAACACATCGCAGGGTATTGAAGACATGGAAACAGTAGAAAATAAGAAGAGAATCTATGGATTCTTTCTTTGCGGAAGAAATAGTATTCGAAGTTTGATCTTCGACATAGTTTTCTAAGGAGATTTACTTCCAAGCTTCGGAAGTCTTCATTAAAAGTTCCTTTGTAGGGGCGAGTTCTGGAAGATCAACGAGTAGAATTGGAACATTTGAAGTTCCTCGCGCGAGGGATTCTTGTTGATCTCGTCGAGAGATGAGGAAACTTAATATCTGATAAGTGTATACAAGGCGTTCAACTCGGCCTGTTTGTTCCTGCTGGGGTCAGTGTAGCCTCGCGGACTTTGTAATTAGGGTCGATGCTTGTGCGTTGACTTCAGTTACTATAGCTCTTACTAGAAGCTCCGAGTATTTGAATTTTATTTAGACCACTTAGGTTCCCGAGAGATACTCAGTTTCGTACAGCTCAGGTATTTCGAGCACTCATGTACTTGAATACGTTGGGTACTCACATAGATAACACTCAGTAACTCTATCAGTGTACAGTGTCTAACTCAATAATTCAGCCAAATAGAATTCGCATCCAAAATGAAGTCTCCTGAGAAGGCACAGGGGTAAGACGGGTTGCCGCGTTCCCCACGTGCATCTCTAGAAGCTCGAGTCTGACGGGTTACGCATGTACGTTTTCTTTGTCAACATACGCGAACGATACAGATATCTAATTGTTTTAACATTCGCGATTAGTTCTAGCCAGTGTAGACCTCAGCTCGCGAGTAAGCCTCTTGACGTGCTACCTTTGGGTGTTCGCGAACACCAAGGTGAACACGGCATTACAGGACTCGACCTCGGTTACTGCAACTTCCTGTTGTATAGTTTTCCAGCCCCCTTTACTCCTGATTGATTCTCATCCCCCAGTTTCTGACTGTTCTAGGGATGCACAAAGTTGCTGTAGGGATTCATTGCGAGGATATACCGTTGAGGAGAATGTATATCGACGTCAGTGTGTAGTTGTTTCATAATGGGAACTTTGGATTTGTGGGTTTCTGTTGATTCGCTCGGATAATAGTTATATAATAGATTTTATTTCTCCCTTGTTTATGTACTTACGTATTTCTTCGGTACTAATTAAGGACCGTCCTGTTCGAAAACTTCTCTGTGCACTTGATCAGTCATATCTACAATTTTATCTCCACTGACGTTTTGCATCTGTTGACGCAGCATCCGGTAGCACGTCGTCGTGCAGATACGTGAAGGGTCAATGGTCGGAATGCGATTCGAAAACAAACACGCGGTCCCGCACGCTGAGCCTGAAGAAGGGCGACAAGTCCTGCGAGCAAACCAAGACCATTCAGAAGAAGTGCAAAAAAGGTATGATATCTTGAAGAACTTGTTAGTCGCTTCTATTTTTGAACCCAAAATTACTATATCTATATTCATCGAATTAATTATACACTGTGGGGAATTATTACATTTAAAAGAAGAACAACCTTCGATAATTTGTCTACCTCGTCGTTTCGGACAACGGTGCACAACCGCCATTACAGATGCACAACAAAATGGCAGCGTCGCTCCATTTTCCTTGCTTGCTAATCAGATTCAACGGAAGAGAAAATTTGTCGGGACGAATTACCCCCCGAGTTTCATAAAGTATGTCGAAAAAAAAGGAAAGAAAAGACTTGGTTGGAAACTCGTTAGAGTAAGCGCCATGAAACGTGTTCTAGCGTAGACCACCTAGTATATGCGCAAACCACCCAGGGAACTTTTTAATTTAATGGATGCCACTGGTTCGTCCCCCCCGCGTCTTTTCAACCGAGTTAAATGTGACAGTTAGGATTTAATCTGCTCTCTACGGTCGCCCAGATATTTCAGATTTATGCGAGCAACAATTTTGTCGTTTCGACACTTCGGAGAGCTGGATTGAAGTTTTGACAAATATGTCAGAAATGAGAATTTTTCTTGTTTCCTGATCGGACGGGTTTTTAACAATTAATAAGAAACATTGATCTGTAAATTGATGGCTGGTCGCGTCGCTTTCGTAATGCGAGATGTGCACCGTTGTTGCTTCAACTTGTATCATGAATGAGCATAATGGAGTTCATGGCGGTGTGATTATGCCTGTTTGCGGTGGGGAACACAGCCTGCCGGTACGAAAAGGGCACGTGGAGCGGATGCGTGAATCAGCTGATGACGAGAGTGGACAATTTGAAGGCGAACAGTGATACCTCCTGCGAGAAGACGCGCCGGCTAACTAAGAGGTGTAAACCGGAGACCAATACCAAAAAAAGCACCAAAGGTATTTCCGCCATTTTTCTTCGTTAACCAAAGTGTTCACTAAATTAGAAAATTCTGTTGCTCCGATAACATCTGCAGATCATAATAAAAAAAAGGAACAAACCATTACTGAAATTCATAAGCATCCAATAAAGTTCGCTGAGACTTCATTGATAGGTGCAACGGCTCCATTGTTTGTGCCCCTAGTTCCCTTTTGCAACAGGGCACAGTTATATTCGAGATTGACGCTATAGCGTCGCGATACCTTGTATCGTCGAGTACGCTTGACGATGGCATTGACAGAGTTAAAGATAGCTTATTGAAACTTCTCCATGCGGTCATGGACAATGGTAGCAATAAATGTTCCGTACGAACCATTGAATGGAGCGAACACACGTCCAAGGAGAACGTATTCTGTTTGCTGTAACGACTCTTTTTATCTGAATGAGTTTTCTTTATTGAATGATTCTTTCTCACAAATAACGCAATACCTAGATACGTATACATATAATCCTGCGAGATAAATGGAGCATGATTAACGAGTACTTCATTGTTCCAAATTATGTCGATAATTAATCATGCAGTGAAATTCATTGCATTCAACTTGTCCATATTTTTGTAAATCGGTCTCGTGCATTCATATTTAGCCGATAAATAAGTTTATTTCACGATTTCAAATATGTCTGTTTCAGGAGAACGATCGAATAAGAAATCGGGTAAGCAGTAAGTGACGTATATCGTTCATCGGTCACTCGAGATGGTGCCCGGCGATCTGTTTCGGCAACAGGCAACGAAAACACAATCGTCTTTTTTAACGTGAAACTTTTATTTTCAAACAAATATTATCTACCCTGAGCGTATAGAACAAAATGACACCGGGGGAAACTTCTCTCATTTTCTTTTTAGCTACTGACAATGATTTTAAACGTTTTCGAACGTTGCTGCAAATCGCATATGTCTCTCTGTTATCCTCGGAAATTACTTCCATTATAGTGTGGCCAAATGTTATCAATCGCGATGCGAATATAACAAAGCTCATAGATGGACCCACCATGTTTTCCTTGGCAGTTCAGCCAACTGAGAAATTGCTGCTTATCAGTTTACCTGCGAATATTACGAATCGTGTTTTCGATGCAGTGGCATAGTGAAATGATTAGCGATCAGTTAGCATTGTTTTCCCTTTTCCTATTCTGTCGTTTACCAGATCATTGGTGTTTAACGAATTGTACATACATACAATTGGCAAGGAGATGCATTTAACTAGGAGAAAATTTCAATTGCATTGCGTTAGAAGGAAAAACGATTTTTTAATATTCTCTTTAGTGAGTTGAAGATACTGAAACTTTGTGCTACTGTGTCGACGATAAAATCTTTCGAAATATAGTAATTGTATAGCAAAGATTTGTGGTACATCTGTAGCTTCGTGAATCAACAGGAAACTACTGCCGTTGAGAATGTGTACGAGATATATTCCGAGTAGAATATGTATCGTAGCGAGCCCATTCAAGTTTGGGATGTTATATATGATTATTATCGATCATAGCCAGCATAGAAATCCTCGATTAGAAGTAGTTTATCTTTCTTCCGAACTGCGATCAGTAGATCGAAGAAGGAAAAAGAAAGAAAGAAGCAGGCACTCGTACCGTCTTATACATGTTCTTAAGATGCCCGTTAACATTGTCTTCCTTTAACTGAAAGAATAAAAGAAGATGGCGTCTATGGCGCGTGCGTTCAGTTAAATCCTGTATCATTCTTCTTCCACGCATGCTACTTGCGCGTATTTACGATTGTTTCAAGCTGACTACATATTCGTGAGTTTCATCAGTAAAAGTGTTTACACTTAAAACCAGGTACAATGTTTGTTGTGGATAGAAATTATAATCTCGATTTTCGCATAGGTAATATATGCAGTGTTCGATGTTAACCATGTCTTGTATACCCAATGGTTTCCAAACTTTGTGGACGTTTCTCTCTTCGTTAATAGTTTCAGAATGACCTAACAATGATATTCGAGGTATCAATCTGGATTCTCTGCGGAAATGAAAACGTGGATGATCATTCTTAAAATTGAACGAATTAGAAAACATAAACTTGTGCTAAATGGAATTATTTTTTTGCAAAATAAGCGCGTCCTTAAGTTTGGAAATCAGTGCTTCACATAAATAAGCACGATTTGATAATTACTACCAATTCCTCCGATATGTACTAATGATTCATCTCGACAAGACGTAACCCTTGCATAAAACGAAACGTCGATATATACAATTATTATATGTGTCTCGTATTATCTCTGAATGGAAATCATAAATAATAACGAAAGCCAAATGAGCATAAAAATCAAATTAACATAATTCAAAGGTATCAGGCGTCTCGTAGACACGGGATTGCTAATTAACTTAATTAGAACTCGACTCTACGAGGTGTTCCATTGAAACTATAGAAAATCAAACCTTTCCCCCTCCCGAATACCAAGATTGTATTTGTTTTTATGTCTAGATGTATACAGAGGTGAGAAAAGTCAGCTGATTCAGGTAATGATGCCGGGTATACGCGGTGTGTCTGTATAAAACGAAATTGAATACACGCGATAATATGGATCCCCGTCGATGCGTGTTGATCGGTATCAATGATCGTAGAATAGATTACATATGTACATCATATCATCATTACGCATAAAAAGGAAAATGAAAAAGTCGAATCTATCGATAGAGTAAGAATTTTATCTACGTTCCATGGTTTCTTCCAATTAACTATCGTTAAACGTCTATTAAAGGGTAATCAAATAATAACGTGCTTGACCACTCCCTCTGAGGAACTCGATGAAAGTTCTCTCCGTGTTTCAAACGCATTGTAACATAGCATAATAACGATAGAGGATACACTAATAATTAGAAGTTAAATAGTTCTTCTTATGCGCGATTTAAACAACATGGCAGGAGTAGCGTTCATTTCTTCTTCAAGTTTTTTCCGGCCCATCATTGTACTTGCAACATAATCAAAAGTTTGTCCAACTTTGTTATCGGCCATTCGAGTTTTTTTAAATCATCACTATATATTCATGTTGATAGATTGACCTCGTTAGCGAAGTCAAAATCAAATCGTTTCCATATATATTTCTAAGAACGAAGTTTTGCATCAGATCAAAAGTGTCGGGAAATATTAGATGGTTAAGGAGCAAAATCTACAAGAGGAAAAGATAAGTCTTCGATAGTTGAAAGTTTTAGTTGCTTAGGCAATCATCGAGAATGAAATTCATACTTCCCAAATCAAATGTTTCGTAGCTCGTGGAAAATCGTCGTCAGTGGATTTATTTAAGGGCTGACGTTATAACTGAACGCAAAACTTGTATAATGTATCTACTTATGAAATAATTGTGTAACCGTTACACATGTAATAAAAATCCAATGTTGTCAATAAAAATTAAATATTATGTATAAAAATTGAACCGATTCCTGATACTGTGAATCGATGTTGATTGCTCGACGTTTCAATACCAAGGGGGATACAAAGAACGCATTTTACGTAAAGACAAGCATCTTTTATTTATATGTAAAACATATATAAAAATTACAAAAGACTTTAGATAATGATAAAATTTCGTAAAAAGTGTTACATAAAAAATGGGACGGATTCAGATCTTTTATCAATACATTCACATAGTCTTTCCGATATTTACCTCGTCTTTTTTGCATTTTGTGTCACGAAATACACTTCTACTTAACTTGTTTGTAAGACGTAATAACTTTGCTGTTGGTACGAACTTACTGCATCCGTTTTGTATTGCTTACAAAAACATGTCTCAAGTTTTTCGGGACACAAACTGTTATAAAAATTCGAATAATACTTACATGTTATTTGTGGACGGATAAATGTTTTACAATTACTTACACTACGTACAAAGGTAACGTACAAACGACGCGTGGAATTAGTTTTTAAGGCACACACGACTACACTATTTTAAAGGCGAGAATTGGTATTGTTCTTTAGATATAAAATCAAGCAAACTTGAGAGAAAAAACACTCTGCATGTGCGATCTATGATGCGAGTATGAGCTAAGCGTGTTTGCTACATTATAGAATCGACTTATTATTTATTTTCAACTGTGAGAGTGTAAAAATATGCTATGGTGATCATTACGTAAATTTTTACGCCACCGAGACAGATAGTTTCCGTGAGTAGGCCTTCCCTTCCCACTCTTGATCGGAGGGCAGCGCGGTATGCCGTACTTTGCAAATACGCGACCCGTATTTTAGCAAGATTATCATGACGCAAACGACCAGAAGGGTCAGACAAGTGGTCGCTGGCCAAAAAATGTGTAGACCCATTTCGATTTAATTCTCCGCTCGAGTTACTCTCTAAAATCGTTTAGTTTTACTCTGCGTGCACCCTGTACACTTGCTACACTACGACTTTAACTAAACGCGATAGATTAGTTTGTACTAATACTTCTTAGTCTGTATGCCTGTTTACATGCATGGAATCAAGGGTAATATTCGCTTAAATTTCACTTTCACGTTTCTGCATCTCCATGTACTCCTGTGTATGTCCCGAACCACTGTACGGTCTAGGTTCGTGATACTGTACAACCTCTTGGGGCGCTTGAGATTCAAACACACGTCCTGGCTCCAGCTCACTCAAGTCTAACGGCGGCGTTTTGTGCGGTAGCACCGTCCACAGTGGCTGAATCCACCTGTTTCCTAATTAAGTAGAAACATTGTTAAATCGGTCTTCGATTGAAGTTGAAGCGAAAGATCGTATCGTGACATGGAAACTTACCAGTGTGAGGACTCTGCCAATAATGTCGGTGACGAGAGCACCAACAAAATCCAATGTTCAGAATGCACAGGACTGCGAATAATATGGAGCAGACAGTGACGGTGATATAGAATGGAGTGAAGTCGCCGTACTCGTGCTTCACGAAGTACGGATTCTTCAGATAATCCTCTCGCTCCTCTAGAATGGACATTTTATAAATTTTAGACTGAGATACTTCTGAAAAAGACAAAGATACGTTTCCCTTCAGTTTCCCAACGTTTATGCAAGTTTTGGATGTTCCATTCATTCAAAAATCGACCGAAGGGAATAAACTCGTCGTATTTTCTCATCAACTGTAATTTATTATTTTAAGCTAAACTAACAGTTTTTTTTTTAGGTAAGAAAATAAAATAAAACGTGGTAAACGTGATAAATGATTCCTTCTTTACAAGAAGAAAAAAACATTCGTCGAAGAGTAAAAATTTAACTTTTTCTTTTTGGAGATGTGTAGCTCACGTCATCTGTAGTATGGAAAACGAAGGCGTGGCGTGAGGTCAACATTATGAGATTAGGGTTAATTCGAGGCGCGTGAATTTTATTTACCCACTGCAATATACCTTTACGCGAAATGCAAGTTAATAAAATCAGTGAAAAATACCATTATTTGTACACCTTTTCTAAATATTGTGAAGTGAAACAGAAGAGTTTAAGGGACCCAAATCGAGCGAATGAAGTTAACATTCAGGTATAATACAATACATACCGTCAGGCTGATCCTTTCCTTTCTTGTGGCCTTATATTAATTGTTAATAATACTTTTCACATCTAATGTACGTGATTTGGAATTTATACTTTAACGTAACGACGCAGGCATCCGAAATACACGCACCACTTGATGCTTCAGAATCTGTTACAAGTTGTATTTGGGCGGGGCGTCTTATGTGGTGGGAGAAATGAATGCTTTGTGCACCGTTCCCATGTAGCGATAAACAGGGAAAATTTAAATGCACAGATGGTCTTGCTGATTTAATGACGTACCAGGCATAGCCACTAAAGTTTAGTTGATTAAAAACTATGGAATATATAGTCGATAGTACATCGCGAGTAAGTAGTAATTAGCCGACAGTTTAATTTAGTCGCTAGTCCCCAAACTTTTTCTATGAAGACTGAAATTGGCTGAGAAACATTGTTTTCGTTTGGTACCAATAACAATTTATTGAATAACATTTTGTGAATGCTACATTTGACCTCTCGTGGCTACTATACACATGTTTTCTAAGGACACATCGGTAGTCGTATAGTAAAATAAGTTGCTTTGGAATCCAATGTTTTTCAAGTATTCCAAACGACCCCAGTTCAATAGCGATTTCACTTTACGCCCGATTTTCTCCCTCTCACTAGAAGCTAGCGTTTTCATGCTTGTTCTGAAAAATAGTATATAATTGTAAACGTGGCAAGGAATGAAAACAAAAATCCAAAGATTAAGGATACTACCTCGCATCTTCCGAATCATTCGCTTTGCTTAAGGCAAGGCCACAAGTCGCCCAGCTGGCAATACTGCACAAACCTGTGAATTCACTTGCCGTAAATCCACATTGTTCCAAGTACTGTTTTCCAACGTATGAAGCGTAATCGCATTTATGATGACAACAAAATGCAATGACCAAGCCAGAAACGTTGCATTTTGGTTCGCTTTCAATTGCCTGTGCCAAGCACTTTAAAGTTAAATCTGCAACATGAAGCTCATGCTGTAAATTTCATTTACTAAAGTACCACTAGTTATAATAAACAGTAAAGCTCTTACCTGTGGCTACTCCGCACAAGTGCTTCGCGACTCCGACTTTATGCTCGAAATTCTGAATTTCTGTAACATTATTTAATTTCAAATCGGCAATATCTGCACGTATTCTTTCTATCGCAAGAAAGGATTCTTCATTTTTCAATTTATTATCACTCTTATGCCTGTGGCTCAAACGATCCACTAACAGAATACAGCAATCCCTTTTATCCTTTACGATTTGCCCCAGCCAATATGTCAGCTTTCCCTTTCCTGCTCCGAATTCAATGAAGCATGTGTTTTCTTTTATAAGATTCGCATGCTCTAAATGAGCCAGTAACGATGAATTTTGTAAAAGATGTTTCCTAGCTGCTTTTCCACAAGAATTGTCATTTAGTTTATCCTTAAGTACTTCATGCTGCAATACCATTTCTTCAAATTGTGGTAGCCTTTCTAAAAATTTGATTTAGACAATTTTACTCGTGTTTGAATCTGAAATTTTCATTGTAACGTTATATGTTAAATACGAACCATAAGCGGTCTTGACTTTATCGATAATGGTATCTATCATCAGCTCACTGAGCTCTGAAAGCGGTATGCGTTGAAGAGCATCATGCGTTTCACCTACGTTAATTCCTTGTACGATGAAGGATGGTTGCGCATCAAATAGTCGTTTTGCGTTGCACACTTTCAGGTGTTTAGCCAGCTTTGACTCATAACACGTACTGGAAATGATCTATAAATTTTACGTATATGAAAGAACATGTAGTAATTATTCAACTAGACAAACGTACTGCGTTGGATCAAGTGGACATTTTATTCTTTTCGTTTCGTGTTCCTCTTTGTCCAAAGAAGTAGGTTCTACCAAAATCCCTTGGTGCTCGCCACAGTATTTATTTCCTTTCTTCACTGTCATACGACAGTAGCGTTTTTTTCTTCTCACGAAAAACATGCAATGATTTTCTTCTACCATTTTACCAAATTGTATAATATAATAAATGTAAATGTTCGAAGAACTGCTTTTATGAGAATATTATAACTGGGCTAATGTAATCTAAACATTAGCGGGTTCTGAAAATTTGTATTGAGAGAAATACACACTTGCGTTTGGTCTATTAAATAAATAAATGCGCATTGACGGACGATAAATTTGTTAAATTGTATAAAACACGAGTTTTATTCAGTTAACAATAGTTTGCTCATACGGAGCAGATGTAATAAATTAAATCATCGATAGTTTATTTTATTGATCACAAGTTAAAGGAGCGCCGAAATGGCGTACGTGGCGCCATCTCGTGTTTGAAGTCGAACGGAGAGTAAAAAATCAACATTCTGGGAACATCGTTCCACTGGGGGCATCAACTACGAGATGGCGCCACGTATATAATTTCGGCACTTCGTCAACAATGTTCCCGGAATGTTAACTTTTCACGTTTCGGCTGACTCCAAACATGAGATGGCGCCACGTACACATCTATGTTTCCTGATCACTATTGATAACTATTGATGATCGATGATCTAACTATCGGAAACTATTGATAGTGATGAGAGTACATTTATGCAAGTGTAGACTATATTTTGCAGATTTATTGTACGTTATTATTTTGTGTTATATGTAAAATACATTTGTATTTGTGGAGTAGTCAATCTTTATTTCACGCTATTGTATAAACTACGTCATATAACTAATAAATTATACAGGGTGTCCCGTTTTAATCTCCCATGGCACATATCTCGAGAAAGACAGAAGATATGAAAAAATGTTTTGAACAAAAGTCGCATGGTTTCGAAGGAGTCAGATTAAACGCTACCGCATATCTTTTATTACATATTCTTATAGCAGACATTGAATCGTTTTCTAAACACTATTTACAAATATATTTCGCAAAAGCGGTTGTTGAGTTAAACTTAATAATGCACTAGATAAATACGTTTCTAAGGTACGTTTCATTCAAGAACTGCTTGTGCGGAATACGTTTGTAAGTAGTGTTTTGAGAATGGCTGGACTTCAACAACAAGAATACGTAATAAAAAATATAGAGTTCCATTTAAAAACTTGAAGGTGACTTTTACAGGGCTCTCCAAGTGTATCGCAAGGTCAAATAAATAACAACACAATCTGCCCCCTTCGAAACGGTACAACTGTTGTCTAAAACAATTTTTTATATCTGCAATTGATCGGTGATGTATAATAAATAGCTATTTATTATACTTTCTAGATCCTGCATCTCATCGTAAATACAAGAGGAAGACGGAACTTATTGTTAACAAAGTATATTAAAACATGATCTACGTACACTATATGCATTAGCAGGTACTAAGTTAATAAGTTAAAGCAGGTGCTAAGTAATTCGATTTATCCTAATTAACTTATAAGTAGGTATTAATTCATGAAACTTTTGTAACTTACATGTACTTAAATCTATGCTATTATTTTAACTTGTAATTTTAATTACTATTTAATTACCGTAAGATGTATTGAAAATGAATTGAAAAATTGTACATTATTAAAACATTTCAATAAATCTTCAGTAAAGGAAACTTAACTCATTTATTCTTTTTAATGCCTGTCCACTCCCAAAAAGACTACTCCGCATTCTTGCACAAGAAGTATCGTCGGGGAACTTTTAAAAACAGTACTGTCCACGAATAATTTAAGTTTAAGTAAATTGCTGGAAAATAAAGCCAAACTTCAGGAATCCACGATAGAATTTAAGTTCCCGAAAGTTCCTGGAAAATGACATCAAATTCCAAGAATCAGTGAAATAGAATACCTCCTTGCACATTATGTTCTCCTGATACAATTTTCGAATTGGACGAAGTCCATTGTGCCCGAAAGCTTCAATTTGTATCAGGAGAACATAAAATGCGAGGAGGTATTTCATGAATCTATGTTTTTCGAAGTCCTTCGTGTTCGAAATCGCCAATTTGAAAATCCCTTGTGCTCGAAATCGTCGATTTGTATCAGGAGAACGTAATATGCGAGGAGGTATTCCATGAATCTATGTTTTTCGAAGTCCTTCGTGTTCGAAATCGCCAATTTGAAAATCCCTTGTGCTCGAAATCGTCGATTTGTATCAGGAGAACATAATATGCGAGGAGGTATTTCATGAATCTATGTTTTTCGAAGTCCTTCGTGTTCGAAATCGCCAATTTGAAAATCCCTTGTGCTCGAAATCGTCGATTTGTATCAGGAGAACATAATATGCGAGGAGGTCTTTTATTTGACCAATTCCTGGAATCGTGACGTCATTTCCAGAAATTTCCCAGCACCTGATTTTGCGGAATCCCTCGTGCTAGAGATCGCTAGTTTGTATCAGGCGAACATAATATGCGAGGAGGTCTCTTATTTGACCAATTCCTGGAATTGTGACGTCATTTCCAGGAATTTCCCAGAACATGATATTGCGGAATCCCTTATTAGCAACAAAGTTGCAAACTGATTTTACATGCTTACGTATTTCCTTGTATACTTAACCATATACTTGCCTGATGTAGTTTAATCTCGTGCATTCATGTATGTTAAAGTGCTTTATAATGTAGAGTTAATAACGAAGTTAGCAATGCAGCATTAGGATCGCACTTTAAGGAATTGGAGGGCTTCCAAAGAGTGGGCAGCTGGACAGGAAGTTGACGGGAAATAACAAGTCAAATTTCTTCTATTAGAGATTTATTTCATAACTTGGATACATATGTACGAATTACAGAAGTAATGGTACAACTTAAATGCTATCATTTATAAGCTGTGCTCATAAATTAAATCGCTGCTCCCTGCGGATAGTAACCCATGTCTTTTAAACTTTCAATTTAGCTCTAACTATCGACAGGAAAAATAAACTATCGATAGTTTTCGATAGTGGTGACCTTGATAATTATCGATTGCACTATTCCCGGTACCAGTTCTCCACGACTAACCGGCAGCCGTCGCTTTGGTGCATTCGAGGAGAGAGGATCTTGGCGACAGGTCTTCATTTTTCAGTCTTCTTTCTGTGTTACCTAAATACTCCACCTTTATTAACATTTTGATTTCATCTAATACAGTGGCTACTTTGTGTAATCCATGTACGCTTAATTACTACACGTTTGAGAAATTATCATAATTGGTTTCCACGTTTAATTCATAATCAATTGTATCTACTCAGGCATTAAACAATTTCCAATAGATTCATTAATTTTATTGTGCCGACAGCGAGAAATATTTAAGAGAAACTTATATTTATATGCGGTAGACTGCAGCAATGCGCACTGTGCATAAATTACAAGTTCTAAACAATGAAGTTTTATGAAAATGAAAAGTTTCACTTAATAATTGAGGCATATATTCTATATAAGTAGCATGAGTTTATTGATGAGAATTATTTCTTACAAGTGTTTCCAATTAATTCTTCGCGCGATTACATAATTAGTAGTGTGTTACTACGTATAAGTGTATGGTAACTATTTAATAATCCATTGCAACCTTACAATTATCCAAAAATAACAGATCAGAGAAATTAACTGCATGGTCAATACGTACGGTTTAACATTGGGCGTTCCGTAAGTGTAAGTCCATGTAATTTTAGCAGCACCGTTCACCGTTAAAGCTAAATTTAAACTCGTTTCGCTGTCCGTGTAGCCTAGCATCAGCACACACACACACACATGACGCACAATATCCTCAAAACCTATTCGAGTATAAAATTGCTGAGCCTCGAGTTTCTAAAGTTCAGTATCACTCTGCAGTAACAGCGTGCGCGGGTATTCGAAATTCGGATCGAGTTGTGTAATTCGCGTTCGCCGTTCTCGCTCTAGGAATATCTGTGCCACTGCAAGTGGGCAAGTGCGCGCGCGTGAAACATTATTACAGTGATTGGAGTGTTCCTAATAGAGCGCTATGAACTACTTCGACCCATGTATTTCTGCATCATAACCTTTGGCCAACGAAACTTTGCAAACAACGAACAATCAGTTTCCGAGTACGTTGAAAACTAACATCTCCTTCCGCGGATATCTTCGTGTCGCTTGGAAATGAATAAGTACATTATCCAAAACGAAAAATAAAGTCAAATGCATTTGGGGAAATCTTAAGGAATCTATTCACTATCGACGCGCACGTATCGATCGATCCACGTGATAAGGCCTGGAAATCGGAGCAGCTGCACAAAGGTTTAGTCCCCCGTTGAAATATCGTGGGCTACGATCGTGGACTCTCTTGTTCGTCACCACGTGTAAAGCAGCGCCTACCTGTTGCTAACTGTGACCACTCGTCACTTGTAACATGAGTTCTAACGGCACCGAGTCATGCGGCCAGTGTTTCTACACGTATATTTTCAGACCATTTTGGCGACGAAAGTGGTACGCGGTGATCATTGTATTGGTTGTTCTATCCATTATTTTCATCCAGCAAGCGATGCACGTGCCTAGTCCTTCCTCGACTGAACCAAAACGTGACGCTTTCGCGGAGGAGATTTATGAGGATGGTACGTGAATCTTCCTGAATCAAGTATCGGATATTATCGCGATGGAAATTAATAATAAAATGCGAAGGGCAGAGAAAGTTGCCAGTATTGTTTGCGAGTAGCAAAAGAATCGCTTTTAAATTAAGAATCAGTGTCGCGTTAATTACTCACGTCTGGTATTATCGCTGGAAATTAGCCCTGGATACTTACCTCGTAGCAGAGTTGGGCAAATTTTATTCTGAATGACGAATAAAAGATAACGATTGAAAACGCCACATTTATTCGTAAATAACGAATAACGATTTTATTCGGCGAGAACCTATCCGTTAACTTATTCATTAACAATTTATTCGAATATGATTTTATTCGATCTTTTATTCGACTAAACGATGAATAAATGTGACGCCTACCACCTACCGACGGCTACAAGAGCGGATCATAACCTTTTCCTTTACCACGGACCCCTACATCTATGTGCATCGTAGAAGTCACGTAATACATTTATTCGTTCGTTTAGTCGACTACTTCTTTATTCGAATACAAAATTATTCGTTATTATTGACGAATTTCCTTGTATTCGAACTTTTTATTCGTAGATTATTCGAATGAAAATTCATTTGAATAATGCCCAACTTTGCCTCGTAGTATGTGAGAAGTAGTAGTGAAAGTTGTAGGAATTTTCGGAGTGGTATCATCTTTTTTCTATAACACTGCCGCGTGCGACATATACAGATATTTTTGCTGACATACGAACTTTGTTCAAATTCGCTACCTTACCGTATTCCATTATAGTAACATTACCTTTACTGCTGTTGCAGTTTTGAACAGGTGGTATAACTTTACTGATGGTGAGTTTGGAAAATCTATCATTCCTTGCTTAGCTTTGCATAACATACATTCGAATTCGTCGCAATAGTAGAGCGTAATCTGTTTTTCTTTTATTGTTTTACGTTGGGAAAATTTTTGTTCTTCACAAATTAATGGGACAAACGTATTACTAATAGTCTTACTTTAATTTTTCTGCTTTCTCAGTTGTTTAATCCCTAATGGCAGTTTGTAATTTTTTAATGAGCTCCAACTAATCTCCGATATTGTCATTCCAAGAACAGGTGTGTCTGTTTATATTTACATACAGATTATCATTTTAGTAATGCAGTATCAGTATTATCAACGGCTAGAGATATAGATCTGTAAACTACAAGAGCTGTGTTTTACCTTTTGAACATGCAAGCCAATCATGTCGTTCCATTATCGATCATTTAATACCACCGTATCGCCAATGATTGCTTTGTACTGGGTATTTTTAGCGTCTACGTATCTAATTGTTAACCATTTACATTTACATATTTAGAAAATTGATACGTACCAAGTTTATTTGTAAGCAAATATTAATAGAGAGCAAGTATTAATCATAATTCTTAATGAAGTAAAATAAACGTGTACAATTTTTTCCTTCGAATCTTCCGAGAGAAACGTTCATTGCCAGTGGGTAGTGCCAATACACTGAATTACCATTTAATTTTCCAATTTAGTCGAACTTTAATTGGAAATGTTGCTTCAAGATGTTTCTTTGCTACGAAAATGCTCAAAGTTTTCAACAGAATTTGAGAATCACTTCTGCGATAATTTATATTCAAGTCTGCTCTACAGACTTATCTAAAACGTTCTTGTAACTTCTAATTTAATTGAGTGAATGTTGCGGCCTACATTTATGCGGCGCCGTTTATTTAGTTATCAAACCACCTAATTCATATTACACGTGAATGACATCAGATACCTTCATTAGACATTAGACATTACATATTCATATCATCAAAGTCGTCCCCCCATTAAAGATGTAATATTTTCACTCGACTCTAAATATCAGATGTTCATTACTTTATTTCCCTAATTATCGTTAGGCGTTAAATGGTACAATGGTGATAAAACGCTATCGCCATCCAATCCAATTAATTGGGAACGGTACGTGACCGACATTCGGCGACACTGGATACTTTGGAAACATGATCCGAATAAATCGTATAACCTTGAGCATCCAGAAATCGAAGATCCGTCGATGGGACAAGCCAGTGTTATACGTAAAATTTTCAAAGACAAGGTAATTGGGAGGTAATTAGTTGAAATATCGAGTTTAAGGTATTGTTAACCTTTAGAGGGTTGGGATTTTTCCATACAAATTTGTTTTTTCACATGAAATTTATGCGTATACAGGGTGTTCCAAACTAAATAGAAAATAGAAGAAAAAAATGTTATGTAAAGCTTTGTAATAAATGTTTCATTACAGAGCTGTAAAACATTTTTTCCTCCATTTTGTATATAGATTAAGACCTCGCGGTTTGGCCGTTTAAGTTTGGAACACCTTGTATACAACTTGTATGTCTTATAGAGGGTACAAGTTTTTTGGTGGCCACTCCAGCCCTCTCAAGGTTAATATACATTCTCTAAGATACATTCTCCGAACCGAATGTCATAAGAAATTCAGAAGCTTATAAATTGGTAATATTCTGGAAGTTCGCATCGTGTAGAAAATTGTGATGTGATTGAAAGAACCAACATTTATAATGCATGAATAGAAAAATGGCTTCTTCGTGGAATGTGGCGCCTATGACGGTGAGACCAGGAGTAACACTTTGGTGTTGGAACGGTTCCTCGATTGGACCGGTCTTCTCGTAGAAGCAGATCCCATGAATTTCAGCAAGATGTTGCGGAAAAACAGAAAGGCCTACCTGACGCCCACTTGCCTTGGCATTGAGCCGTATCCCTCGGTGGTACGAAAGTTCGTAGCTTATTGTGAATGAATACCATGTAAAGTGACTCAAGTCCGCAAAACTTGACCCGTCTTATATGCCCATTTTACGTCATCCAATTTTTGTTTAGAATTCTTTCTTGATGGCCAATAACGTTGGACGCCTTCACGAACCGAATGCATCGGACAGTCATTTACCAAATTCTCCGGACGTCGCCCATAATGGCGTTCACGTTTCGGTCCAATGTTTTCCGTTTATGCATTTAATGTCAGCCCTTAACGTGACCACTGTGAACTATTTTAGCCTTGACATAGAGGGCCACGAGCTGCAAGTATTGAAAACGATTCCGTTTGATGCGATAAATATACAGGTAGATTAATTAAATTCATCTGATTAGGCAAGCTTGGGAAATGACGTTATTATGCAATATGGTATTTCAGACACTTTCGGTGGAGTTCTCCCACGTTGAAGATGGTAAAAAGGAACTCATCGCCTTCATGGAGACAAAGGGCTATTATGTCTATTCCATGGTCGTCAGATCTGACAAATTAGCTCACGATATAGTTTTCGTGAAACAGGAATATGAAAACTCTAATTTGATAGTGTAATGGCGCTACTAGTCACTTATTTTTATTTTGTTCCTCGAGTTAGGATGTATAGGATGTAGGAATTTCTACTTTAGCACTATATTTAGATAACCTATTGAACCTGTATTACTACGTACATTATAAGAGACCACTTCTATAGTTCCTTGTTAGATATAATGCGAAGAGTATTATTATCATGTTCCACCGGATTTGTTTCGCAGTGTTGCAATTTTCCACTTGCCAAATGTTAACTTGCTGTGAGTACGATTTAAGGACAAGAAAGTCTGGTCTTCTTAGTATTATTTTGAACTTTATTTTACAAAATATTTACAGAAACATACATCTTTGCTTAATAAAAATAAGACGTCTTTGTGCAGACACGTGTACAATTCAGCACCAATGATGATGTATAAGTTATTGAAAATGAATGGCTTTTGCGATCGCTTACAAACGACCAGAATTCGTATTGTAATCGGTATATTATAATTTTCTATAATAGCTTTATGTTTTGTATTATGCGCATTCGAATGGCAAATAAGAATAATTTATAAGACTTCGCGCGTCTAACTAAAAACGAACGCTGTACAATGCTAAATACTACTGGAATGATTCAATATACAATTAAATCAATATACTACTTATTGCTACGTCGTGAGCAATAAAGTCTTAATAATTCTCCTCGACCAGGATAACTGAAATATCGTTGTAGATTTATCGATAAGAATGTTACTAAATAAATAGCTGCTTGCAGACTAGCTTCGTTTCTTCTCCAATGTATTTAGTTTATGGAAAAACGATGCACTATTCAAGAATACATCCATCCATTGTAGCAGCAACCGCTGTTACATTTGATGTTAATATAAGGTAACGAACCACAGTGCTTTTCTCAGCTACAGTTGGTTGATTTTCATAGGAACTCAAAAATCATATCGAAACTTTGCACGTTTCTTTGAACATTGACAAAGGATGTAGAGCATTATGCTGTAACGACCGCAGGGGTCGTAATTACGCGTAAAGCTATAAACTGAGATCCCTTTTACTTCTAAAACATCGATCGAATTCTATCTACAGGATATCCGTTCTCCTTCCCAAATATAACGCAGTTCCCCGTTTTTCGTCCTAATACTTACACGATAAACGTTTACTTAATTAACAATCACAGATTCCAAAATTCTACTCAATGATAAATTGATCCTAACGCGTCGTTCACAAGCTTATGTAGATCAACGTTTCGAATTGAAAGCAGTAACGTCACAATATAGGAAAAACCAATAGCGACACTCCCTCCAAATCGTGTCCGAGAAAAGCTACAGAACGTGCCACACATTACTATTGACAGGATGGCGCCAGTTTCCCTCCATAGCGTCTATTATTTGTCCCAAACAAGATGCCTAGCGCCACTCAAGCTTCCACAAATTGAACAACACAGGGGTAAAAACATATGCGTGATGTCACATATGTAAAATAAATACATATAATACATAGGCTTCATCTCTTTCTATCTCGATTTTTCCGTTTCACTGCTACATCACGCGGCAGTCTTAGAAGGTGATAGACCCAACCAATAATGCCACAGCGTGTTACAGCAAGCGGGATCCGTTATTTGATTGGACGGCATCTCGTTTGGTACGAATAATATGTTTTCCTCGTGCGCAGCCACGTAGCGTCATTTTGTAGCGTAGCAGCAACCAATCAGAACAACGCGCGCTCCTACACCAACAATATGGCCGCCTGTCATGTAACCCCAGATACCAAGATCAAAGGAGACAGACACGAAGTGCCGCTACTGGTTATTCCTATACTGTGGTAACGTATACATTGTGAAGTGAATGACTGCAGCTCAAGGCTACAGCGTTTATCAACGTTTAATTCTTTTTACAGCCAGTTTTCGTTACTCAATCTACATATGAATACGAACGACACCAAACGATAACCTATATTTATACGGAATGGTTCGAATGATCACAGTCTCAAAAATTCTTACTCCCTATCCGTTTCCAGTCTCAAGCATGGACCTAAAGGACCGTGCATAGTTCCTCTAGCCTAAAACTGGTGGCGGAAGGGGAAAACTTTGTCAGCCACCTTGATGCGCCAACTTAATATTGCACTTTGCAGTCGAGTTTAAAAGTATTTCGATATATCATTTTGAAAAATAATATTACCAACGTTTTGCATATACAAAATACTGTATTCCACGGACTAAATAAACACTTTATATGTAAGTTTACTTTCACTTTTTAACAATCAAGATTTATTGGAGAGCCACAGGATCCATCTGATAAAAGCTATTATACAATTGTGTATGCATTGCAGATTACACTATACATGTAAAGAATTTTCGTACAGAGACATAAGTAAGAGACATTTTTCTTAATAAAATTGTACTATGTTCTGGCAATTAAATATAATGTGTATTTAATTATTCCACGTATGACGACTAAAAGAATTCGAATGTGTACATTTAAAGTTTACGGCAGCTGCTACGTAGACTTATGTATCTATTGTCTTCTAGATATACAAACAGCAGCACTATTTAGATTGGCGTCTCAAGATGGCTAACAAGAATTCCACTCACTCTTCTCAAACGTAACTCTCCTGCTTTTTCCCAACGATACCGCCGCTAACAACCGTCGTTTGAAGCGGCACTTTCGTCTGTTTCTCCGAGGTGGCGGTACTGCTCGGTGCTTTGGCACCGCTGCTCTTGTTGCTACTGTGCCTCCTCCAAAAGTCCGAATGATTGCTGCTACAGTTGGTGGAGCCAGTAGTATAGGTACCGGTTTTCTCCGACGTCTTCTTCTTCTTTCTCCTGTTGGGAATCAGGCCACAGAGCCTGAGGAATCCCTCCCTGAATTTTGTAGACATTAAATTGTAGAGAATGGGATTGATGGCGGAGTTCAGGTACAGCATCACTCGACAGAAGTAGAGCAGGGTGAAGTAACCCTCGATACCAAGGTTGACGATCACCTTAGTGGGAACGATCAAGATCCAAAGTGTCAACGCTCTGAACGGTAAGAGGCATATGAAGAAACAGAGAACCACCGTTCCCAGCATTAGCATCACCTGCTTGCGATACTTGAGCAAGTTATTCGACGAGCCGCGGCTAATCGTCGGGTTCGTCATCAGATGCCGCGCTATCACCGTGTACAGAACCAATAGGATCAACAGCGGTATCAGGAAGAACACGATTATTGTGAACAGGACGAAACCGATTGTCCAGTACGTGTTCGCCTCCGTGTTACAAGTTGGAATGTACGAACCATCCGCGATCTCTTCTTCCTCGTAGGTGACCATCAGCAGAATGGGACTGTGAACAGACGTTTTTCTCCGTGACTGACGGTTCTTTGCGTGTCCTTGCTATCTACATGGCGTCTGATTAATTCGCCCAACTAAAACGTTTTTATATTTTCGAAGATCAATGGTGTATAATGTTACCATGTTTCTCTTTATTTCTTAAATATCGTTATAAATTTGTTACAACAGTTTGGATTGCTTAAATAACACGGAATGTTATCACAGACGAGGGTACAGAATAGTACTGTGCATCTCTACGGCTTACAGAATCCTGTGTACCCTGTTCTGAAATACCGACACTAAGAATAATCGCTGGCTTCTGAGCGACTTATAGAGTCTGGTTTAGGCTTCGAGTAATGCGAGACTCGTCCATGAAGCCAGCAATCGCCTGACGGTGTAGGCACACTTATGTAAAGGAAGGGTGACTTGGGCAGCTACAGCTTTAATTGTAAATTAATTTATGTGCACAGCTTACAGATAATAGCATTTAAGTTATGTCAGTACTTCTGTAATTTGTACATATCAAAGCATTTACATAAATTTACAATAAGGAAAATTTTACTCATTATTTGTTAAAACCTGCCCACCCCTCGGAAACCCTACTCCAATTCCTTAAGCAAGGTACCGTGGAGGAACTTTAATTGCAAAATTCCACGACTTTATGAAATATGATACCTCTTCGCATATCATGCTCCCTTAGGGAATGACTGCCACGAACGTGGTCGTTTAGTCCCGATTCCCATCACTACTGATCCCAGCCCTATTGTCTACTGATCCGGTAACATTCAGAGTGACACTGGAGTGGTAACGGGATTAAAGGAATCATTGCATGCACAGCTTATCCTATACTTCGGCTGTGTTCTTAATACTGGTACAGTCACTTTTACCGAGCAAGCTTAGTCAGAAAATTTTGCAAGGGCAGTCAATGAGATCATTGTCTTCTAACGAGTGGATCACAATTCGTGTCGCTACACAAAGTTCTCCTCCTGCTCGCTAGAGTCTGTTTTCCTTGTCACGGTAGCGTTGCTCCTGACAAGCGCTCTGCACCCGCACCTCTTCGCTCTGCATAGTCTCAGGAATCCTCTTCTGAACTTGCTACTCATCAAGTTATACAAAATCGGATCGATGGCGCTGTGCAGGTAAAACATGATCCTGCTGAAGTTAAGAAGCGTGAAAAACGTGTCCCTGTGAATGGCGGCGATCTGTTCGGCCGGGGCGACCAGTATGTATATGATGAGAATTCTGTAGGGCGACAGACAGATGAAGAAACTGATGACCACTGAGAGCAGCATCGTTATCACGTGTTTCTTCGCCCTGGCGTGATAAGAGTCGCTGGTGTTGCTCGGTCCCGGAATTAGCTGTCTAACGATGCGCGTGTACAGGAACAGCAGGATCAGCAACGGCGCTACATAGAACAGGAGCACGAGAAGCAGAAAGAAGACCACGGTGGCGCTAGTGTCGGCCATGGTCAGACACACCGGGACAAAGTTTCTCGCGTCCTGATCGTTCTTGCTTCCCTTCACACGCACCTCCTGGTACTGCGAGACCCAGATTATGGGACTGCAATCATTCAAAGTGAAATTGTCGTGTAGGTACTGGAACTTTCCACACTGTGAAGCTGAATTGGAAAGACTGGCGATTGGAGGATAGCGCAAAAGCAGTGCTTGACACCATTTACCACCCGGTACCGATGACTTGCCCATTAAGCCCGAGGAGATTAATGATTTAAACAGAATTTCAGCTATTGAAGGTGGGATCGAGACTAGCGACATTTAGCACTGAGAATACAGTAAGGTCGCGTTTATAGAAAAGCGGAGGCGACTTCGACCTATGTTTTGTTTTCTTTCGCAACTTTCCTGTATAATTTCTGTAGTTTAACCGTTTTCCAACAGTAAGCTAACAAACAAAAGACATCTAGTTCAATTTGTTACCATCCTCCGTGATTCAAATAGCCGCCACTATGCGCGCTGAATTTCCTTTTTAAGCAGAGGAAGTTCTTAACTTTTTTCAAAGTTGTTTTAGGTGTGAAAGGCAGTAAGACTGCCATCGGAGAGCGCTCCGCCCACGTATCAGAACGGGGTATCCCGTTGCTTTCTTTATCCTTTCCTCTTCCACACAGTGACATTGGACTTCCTACAACGTGCGATGTATCGCAATTTTCGGTAATTGCAGAGGTCTAGTGTCTCTTCATCCCTTTCCAGGGAGAGACAAAAATATACGGTTATCAGGTTCACTAACACAATAAAGGATCTTTGCAATCAAAGACCATCTTGACATTCGCAGAAAAATTCACTCATTTTCTTTTATTAACAGCCTGTGGTATTTATGATACAGTTAGACGAAGTAAAAGAACTTTAATTGAGAAACGAATGCTTCTGATAAGGTAACTTTAAGTATAGATCATGCTTTTTTCTTCAGAAAGGATATATTCTTATTTCTGAAGTGAACGGGATTCATTAGAAACATCGGAAAATGGGAATTTCGCAGGGAACAAAAAGACGCAGGATATTATCTGTTTATTTAAAATAATTACAGATCATGCTTGCAATTGATTTAACAAAACCACCAGGTAGCAGCTGCATAAATCTCTCATTTTTTCTGCTAAGTTAACATCGTTTCACGTGTCTCGGCGAAACAACTCTTTGAAAATTCTAGGAACTACACCCGTTACCCTGTCAACCGGGTAATAAAACTGCTCCATAGATCAGACGGAGAGGGTTTACCGAGCGATCCATCAATGGTATCGTGCGGCAAGGACCGTCTGTGAACGATCGATACACCATTCAAGGAATTCCCTTCGAAATTATACGATGCTAGACATTCATCTTGCTTTCGAGCTTTGGATAACACGAATGCGTCTGCTTATTCAGCTTACCAACACAGGAAAAACGTATAATATTGTGAGGAGTAGTAATTTTCTTGCATAATCTCCATATACAATTACCTCCCCGCATTTTCTAGCAGTGCAATTAATTCCTCCTAAATTATTTTACAAATTTAAGTCCAAGTAGAAATTTGTTCATATTTGTTCTTAAATTTGAAGAAGGAATTAAATTCAGTTAAAAGGGTGAAAGATTTGTGTATTCTTTTGAATATATTTCTGAATCTACTGCAGGTCATTGACTCGGAAAATCTGTTTCTTATCTCAGCGAGACGCTATGGAAGGAAAGGGTATTTTCAGTTTATTACCTTCCGAGACGATAGGCCCCGCGGGAACTAGTTGTATCATTATCTTCCGCCCCCTGTAAGCTTTTGAAAGATTCAACATGCCGCCTTTTGAAGGTTTTAATCATGATACTTACTGTTCAACGCGAACCAGAACTATACTGACGTAAACACAGTATTGAAAAGTATTCTTTTTCTAGAAAAACCTGGGATCTACTACTCCAGCATAGGAATCATAAGATGACATTCTTTTCATGGAAAAAAATGTTTTTGATAATCTCGTTTACGTCAGCAAATTTGTCATTTCGTATAAATAAACTTTTGCTAAAAACATTCCTTTGATTAAACTATCAGAACCAGCTGAAATATCATGGCGACGATTTGCGGACCGCCCTGCACATAACGAAGAAGTAACGTAAATTTTCTAGCCCATTAATAGCATCAACAAGCTTCCCCGAGGAATTCGAAACGGTGAAATACTTTCGAAACCCCAGCGCTCTCAGTTTCTCTCAAACTTTTGTTTCCCCCAATTTTCCGCCTTCTCGTGTAACGGATCCGAGTCTGGAATTCTATGGAGTTGATCTATTGCTACAATTGGGTACAAGAACGGCCATTTGCAGACTCCCGGGGAAAGACTTTCGACATCGCGGCATATTGAAGGTTGCCGGTTCTTCTGGCTTTGCGGTAGTTTTCAACTCTTTTTTTTTCTATTGAAGCACATGTGGGAGAAAAGTTTCTTCCCCTATATTGGAATTGGATTCCAAATGTTTGTCGAGCAATTTCGTTGTCTTAAAAGACAGTCACAACGTTGTTGTAGAATCTTTTAAAAATATGTGTTTCAAGTAGTATAATTCAGGGAGTTGATTCAGTAGTATGTATTGACGATATAGTCAGACGCGTTCCCTGTTTAAGGAGTGTAAGTCGATGATGCGATCAGGCAGAATTTAATCTATACCAATCAAAATACTCCTGGCCGTATATAGCTTATATCAAATGGATTATACCTCATTACACAGTGTGTTCGTCTTATCCGAAAATGTATACGTATCTCGAAAGCTGTGGGTGATGCGGGAAACTGTGTCCCGAGAGAGACGAGAATTCCAGGTGTAAAAGAGATCTGGGATCGCTCTAAACCTTGTTCTTCAAGTCACGAGCTTTCTAACGAATTAAAAACTGGCGATTTGACTTTGTAGCGACTTCGAAGTACAACCGTGAAACAACAAATTATGAATTGCTCTCTAGAAAATCATTTCCGTGTGGCACCACTTGGCAAGAAGCGATCTAGTTTTCATTCCCTCATTCATTGCGGTGCACTCCACCGTTAGTGCCTTTTCAGCGACCTTTTTCGGCATTTCTTTTCGCAGAAAGCTAACCGTCCGTTCACCGCCCACAGGGAGCAGTTCCCCTCGCGCAATCATAAATTGAACGAGCAGGAGACCTCTTCTTTGAAACGGACCACCGCGCCGTCGTGCTTCAGGAAAGCAAAAAAAAAAAAAAGTTGTAAGCAGGGCGTAAAGTTTTTCCCCAGAAGTGGTTCGCGGGCGATACTCCTTTTACGACAAGCGATACACGTTGCTGTTCCTTCATCTCGGCCAATTCGAACGTGAACAGAATACCCCGCGTGCTTTATGACTCGTTGAAATCGAATTTTTCTTCCGCTGTAGCTTTCGTACCTTATCCTTCTCTGTTTCAGACTCGTCTGAATGAGTTTTGTTGACTTCAATCTCCGTCGGATATTCTTCCTGCTGTATAGAATGGTATTTACTGGGGGATTTCGAAGTATTACTCTGGGGAATTTAATGTTTAGAGTGTTGTATTGGTGCTAGCGGTAGTGGTGCATTAAGATACGGGGATATCCGTGTTTTGACCAGTTGCACTGTTGGTAAGCCATAGACTACACATTTAGTGGATTCACTAACATTTCTGCGATTGAGATTCATTTTTCTTGCGACTTTAAAGTGTCTCTCTAGTTAATGTTCCAGAGGAGATGACTACAGTAGAGAGGTATACTCATGAAAGCATCAATACAATTCGGAAACAACACTCACAGTTTTATTAGGGTAATTCTTCTTGAAACTTTCCATTGCGTGCTAGGAAATCAGTTTTTAATAATGACAAAGGTTCTGGTACGCTTAGGACCGTTGCTCGGTCAGCGTAACTCTCCCATTTATAATCCTGCTCAGTTTTCTTTCGGGACGATGTCTGAAATTTTCTGCAAATGTCTCACAGACCATTAAAAGCTTTGCAAGTTACCACCGTGATTCTCTTATCATCGCCGCTCCGTATCGATTTTTACGGTTGGATTTCCCCGGAAAATACCGCGGAGGGAAGGCATTCCTCATGCGTGCAACGATGTGGTAACACATGACCCAAGATGGCAATCGCCTGTCGCGTAACTCTATCTTGCAATATACATATATAGCAATTGCCGAAAGAGCTGCCTTTAAGCACCGACTAGAAACTATTAAAGACTGCCAGCCCCCGTGTAAATTGCCGTGCCAGGAAATGGGCCTGGTGGACCTGAGCTCACTAATATAATTATATTATGTTGCTTTATAGCTTATTAGATTCTTATTGCCTCATTTTCGTATTACACATGTTTGAAGCTACTGCAGAATGAATAATGCCAGCGACCTACGTTTATTTGTTCCCTACGACACTGCACCCATTTGCTTATGTTACCGGTGAGATGTTCCATAATTCAGTTTCTATTTCTTACTTTAACCGCAATATATTTTAGAGGGCGTCAGAAAAAAAACGAATTTTCCTGGCACGTAACTACCATAAGTCTTTAGTAGTATCTCGTCGGTGCTTTAAGTTTCCATTTATCCCTGATTCTCGTTAAACACGTGCCTCCTTCCGTTGGCTCGTATATCGTTCTCGTCCGCTCCTTTGAAACTGCTAAATAGAAGTCATTTCTCTTTCCGAAAGACTTGGAAACAACTGTAGAATTGGGTAACGAGAGGAGTAAACTCGGTTCCAACTTTCTACACGTATGACTATAAATGATTAGATAAAGAATGTCCTTCTTTGTCACTTTACAGAAAGTCGGCTGCCATTTATTTCTTAGCGTGCCATAGTTGGCGCGCCTGTCACCGCACACCAATCCGCAAGGGAATTCCCCTACTCACACGGCCATTGCTCGGAATGCCGTATTTAAATACTAACATTAGGCCGGTGAAATGGTACCCCCTTAATTGGTCAAATTCAATATCTCATTTAATAGTTCATTTTCAGCGTCGCAAGACACTACTTCCTAACCATCACCGATTTTGTCGTAACAGAATACCGTGAAGCGTGGCCACGGCATTTCATTAAGCATTCCGATCGTAAAAATACGATTCGCGGAGCGCGTAGTGCCGCCTGGCGCAATAAAAAAAAGATGACAGAGAAATGTCAGACGAGATAAACGCTGTTGCTGGCCAAATGGTACTCAGCGTGATTCACTGCAGCTTGCAACTTCGCGCCACTTTAGCGCGTTGCTTACACCCTCTGGCAATTAGATTGGCAATCGCCCACGATACAAAATTGCAAACGCCAGGCCTCTGTTCCGGAAAATGTAAAACAAACTCGAAGAAAAGAAATCTGACGCTCTGTAGGGATCGCAATTAAGTTAATGAGGAGAATTATGAATTAAATAAATAATAAATAGAATGATGAATAAAATTAAAAACCAAAAAACTATTTGAAGGGGCATGTGGGCATGGATGTAGATATGTCCTAATGAGTGCAAATGGAGGAAGAAGCGGAAAGCAAAGCGGTGAGATGGGAGAAGCGAACGAAAAAAGATCGACATGCCAAAAAGCGGGGAAATGAAAATTTGAAATCAACGGACGCTTCGACCTTTCTTTTCCATTTTCTCACCTCGTGCATAGCGCTGCTGCGACCCACGCGACCAGACAAAGGAACGTAGCCCTGGCCTTGGTGCACATATACCTGCGGGACAAATAGAAATCCATCGATCGAGCGTCGAACAACGGTTCTCACGAAGTCGTGACTGACATCTGGGATTGATGTCGCGAAACACGTATCTAATGCCAATTGGCTGCACGATAACGCCGGCTAGACCGCAAGCAATAGACCGAACGAGATACTGCACAAAGCATTCCCGCAGCTTGGGAACTTGAAAAAATAACCTGGACTCGTGACTAACATAGCGAATCGAGTGTATGCTCTGCGCACGCGTTTCGCATTAATTTCTAGTTAAAAGCGGTGAATAATTGCGACCATCGCGTTTCACGGAGGAACGGAAACTAATGAGAATCTTTTTTTTACTAATGGACTTAATAATTGATTTTCATGAAAACTGAATCGCTGGCCTTTATTTTTAAATTGTTTTTAAATATTTTTCCCAAAATTGGGAAGTATTTAAGGGGCTTGCGCTGCAGTTCGCCTTCGCATAACGTTAGCTTTAAACCAGCGAAAAATACCGATGATCGACAGAAAGAGTCATGGCTCCGAACCGAAGTGTATGGAATAATACGAATACCACTACTATATTTATCGGACGTCGGATCGTATTTTGTACTCTCAGATTGTTATATGAACGGAAAAATACACGGGCAATGAATGCAATGAGCACATTTTATTTTCTTGCCTCGTTCCGGCAGCTGTGTTTTTCACAGCATGTCACGTACAATTTCATGTCCGGTATAAAACACGCGTTGACCGCAGCTAGCCTAAATCTCATCGCGGTCTACCGTAGGATGATATCCGTTATTAGAATTGCAAATTCACTTCGACAGATTTTTCAAACCGGCACATTGGCCTCGTTTTAAGGCGAAGTTGCAAAGCTGCGCGGTTAGTGGTTAGGTTTTGTAACTCTTCCAAATCTGATTCTCTCTGCATTTCGGAGTGAACAGAGACACGTACGTTTACGCGTAAAATATTCTATTGTTTTGTTGTTCACTTACCCAACACGTAGCGGCTCGCAGATTGCATAATACCGTTCAAAACTGATCGCCAATATTGTTAGAACCGATGCGTGCGCCACAGTCAGCTCAACAAATGGCACCGCCTTGCCTGCAAGAGGGAAGACATTTGTTAAGAAGAAGATAAACATCGAAATTCTTTAGACATATTAAAAAATGCCTTGAAGAGAATGGAGCGCTGCTTCATTGAAAATAACATGAAAAGTATAAGGAAGGAATTCAATTAAATCACTTTGTTTTAAAACAAAAAGCAGTACGTCTGACCAGAAACAGGGTTATACTACTGACTACTGTAATCAGTTGCTCACAGAAAAAATCTGGTTGGTTATTGGAAAACAGAATGTCGTCTGCGTATATGCATAAAGCTCTTTCTTGGGGTAATATCATCCCCTAGGTTTGTCGAATGCTCCCGACAATTATATTCCACGCGCCGCAAGCTTAATTTTCTCTTGTTTATCGTTCATATTTGCCAATCGAGGAACAAACAGTCATCAAAAGCTCATGATGGGAGAAATTTTAATATTTCAATTTAAACAGTTTGTGAGTAATTAGTCACTGAACATGAGGGTCGATACTGATTTGTTTCCAGAATTATTTCGAGTCGGTTATAGGTTATTTTATTGCATATGTATATATTTATAATTATTCAATTTTGACGAATATAATCAATTAAATAGCTGATGAATTTAAATATTTTGACTTAAAATATTTGAATCCTCTACTTTGCAGTGACTCCTGAAAGTATTCGGACACTCTTCAAAAGAAAATACCTGTTTTGTAATTGAACCAAACCACTTGAGCTTTTGGAAAAAGATGGAAGGACTCGTTAACTAGATATCTTGCTTTCATCGATCCGGGAAAGATAAAAATTTTTCAAGTTAGAGGCAAACAGTGACAGTCATCTTCTTAAACTTTTTTATTTGAGCTTACAATGAAAATTTACCTACAAAAGGCATTTTTTAAATGTTCATTATAACCACAGATAAAAAAAGTTTACAAAGATATCTTTCGCTATTTCTTTTATAACTTCGAACATTCTGTTTTTTTTTCAGAACGTCAAAAACAAGATACCTGGTCAACTAGGCCTTCTATCTATTTGCGAAAGCTCAAATTATTTGGTTCAATTACAGAAAAGTTTGTCTGTTTAAAAGAGTGCGCGAATATTCTCGGGAGTCACTGTATATCCCATTTGTTAGGACATTTTAGACAAGATGTCTTCACAGTGAGGAGTTAACCTTTTCCAAGATTTACGTTCCTTGAAAAGCAGTCTGCCTGACAAAGTGTTGCAATAAAGTGCCACGAATCGCACGCTACGAACACTATTATTTTCCAGCGTACCCCTCTCCCATTTACACGATGTCCACCGTGCCAAAAGATCGATCAATTATGTCCAGTCCCGCGACCTTTATCAACGTATCACGAATCCCGCCGTAGAACTTTCACATGGGTAGCCCCTGAACCGGAAGTCATAGCTCGAACTGGGCACCGATATCATGACGAGAAGAATGGGGGGAAAATGGGAGGGCATGTTCCGGTTTGTCCCCGACATAAGCGAGGGTCTTACGACACTGGATGACAAAGGGATTCCTTTCCTCAGCGCCGGTATGAAATTGTAGAAGAACAACGATCACCGATTCCCCCGGGAATCACGTTTTTCTGCCCCCAGTGAATTGCCTGTTAATCCTTGCCAGTGCGTTCCGCTGTTTCGTTCTATTCAATTTCGCGTGGCATTTTGCGTATTGCTGGAGGAACGGTGAATTCCCATGGCACATACGAGAGCCGGATATGGGAGATTCCTGAGGCGATACTGAACAATTTCTTCCTTTGGCAAAATGTCGCTCGAGGATTTGTTTTTGAATTATTAAAGAAAAACACTGGCCACACAGAGCACGCGTAGGCCTCTGCCTTATGCTACTTATAATACATTCTTTTTTTAAACAAATATCTGGACGTTTCCAGAGAAAACGGGCACACTATATAATGAGGTATAGTTTAAGTAGTATAAGTTACATATAGTCAGGCAATTGTGTTTTACTACTTGTGATATTTATAAACTATTACTTTTTAGTCGTTTCACAGTAATACAACGAAGCTGCAAAAGAATCTTAGAAAGTTTGTTCTACCGAAATTCTACAGTTTTCTTGATACTTATTATTGTTTTAAGTTCGGTATTAATGTTCAACGTTTTTAAGAATTATTACAGACATTTTTTTCTTGCTACGTTTATAATTGAATTTTCATCTCCGCGTGTCCGACGCTGTGCGAGGCGTTACCCTTTTACATGCACTACGAGAATAAAAGAAAAGGGAATAGATCGGGTTTGGCTTGTTTCCTCGACTCGGCGCGATACAATTTTTCCCTTGAAAAGGAAGGGGGCTGAGAGGCGTTTCATACGTGTGAAAACTAAACGCAGTTGAAGGCAGAAACAACGAGGGGAAAATGCAACTCGATTTGAAGGAAAAGTTAACGCGGCCGTTATATCGCAACGTCGTAGTCTTGGTCGCGTCAGAAACGCGTATCAAATGCGAGCGTTATTGGCATACGTGCGAACGCGCGTGCATAACGTTCATTTTGAATGTCGCGCGAGGCCTCTTTCGCGTCTCGTCTTTTCACGTTGCTATAGGGACGTTACCGTAAAGGGGCTGATGCTTTTCGAGTGCTGCAAAAATGAGGATAAAATTGTGAATCGAGAATAAAATTAGAATAAAACGATGGAAAATAAAATTATGTCTACAGCCGAAAATTGACGAGGGAGATTTTTCACGCGTGAAGAGCGTTTAATAAGCAAAAGAGAAAATTCGTTCATCGATCTTTCTCTCCAAATTTTGCGCAACGCTGTACGCAGTAAATGAATTGGTTCACTTTTTTACCTCCCCTTAGACCTTATCGATACAAATTTCTATTAAATATTACATAGGCTCTGGGATAGAGATACGATTTCCATCCGAATTTGCGATCGTGGGTCTCCCTTTTTCTAGGACCGTCGTCATGAAGCTCTTATCAGGCCTCGTTAACGAAGAACGTTTCATGTCTTCCCAGACATGATAAGAACACGCTCGGCTTAGGTGGGTCGCCGTGCTTTTGATTATCGTTCCGCCCATCGGAAATGCTATTTGGCAGTCCGGATTGTTTGCCGGAAAACTCCCTCCGATTTATGGCGGCTCTCTGTCAGTAGCACGCGGCAATAAAATAGCAGTGATTTAAGGAGAAGCACTAATGAATTAGACTTTTGATAGCTGTACCGCTGGTGTATTGGTTCCGGTGTTTGAAATTGGTCTTCGCAGATGACACTGGCGCAATAACTGCTTTTCATTCTTGGAAATCATTGGAATTGGCGCAAATGTAGTGAGATTTTTTCAGGCCAATTAGCATTAGCCGCCACTGGTATGAAGGAAAGATTAATTTATTTAGGGGGCGGGGGGTAGGGTGTCACAATTAGGTTTCGTGTTCAAGAAGAAAATTAGTGCTGCTTTGGTAGGATTTCAAGGCGGGGTGCAAAGATTGCATTAGAGCATTTAATTAGAGAAACATAGCGGTCCTGTTTTTGGATGAGTATGACAGGGAGGAAAGGGTGGAATGCGTGCGGTTGAAGTAGGGAATGGGAAGAGAATAATATGATAGAGCTCTGTGCATTATATTGACCTCTGTGTAATATATCGAGTTTGCAATGCAAAAAGAGATATTAGATATAATAATAACGACAATAGTAAAGTAGTAAAGATACAGTAAGTAGGATATTTACTCCAACTCCATGCATAAGTCGCACCCCCAAACTGCGAACACATGAGATTTTTTGCTCCACAAAAGATATTCTGAAATGTCCAACAAGAATTCTTCGTTCGCGAAGAGGTCCGAAAAACGTCATTTCTTTAACATCCTCCTTTCCAAAGCGAGTTTCGGCTAAGCCAGTCGAAGGGAGCGCAAGTTTCGCCAGTCCGAGAGGATCCGGCGCGGCGCCTTTTCCATTCTATTTCCTGCCACGAAGGTTAAAGAGAATTGGATAGAAAGCGGCAGGACAAGAAGGTGTTACGCCGGGCGTAGCATTAAATGCCCCGGCCTCTAAGAGCAACGGTAATTCCACGCGGGGGGTAGAAGTTCAGTCGCTCGTTTCAGCCAGCTATCAACCTTGTCCATCGTGTGCTGGATCCGAATCGACAAGCTTGTAGTTCGGCTAACGCGTGCCCTTTTTCGTCCACCGCGTCCTAGCCTTGTCCACGACGGCCCTCAAGGCTTTCTCGGAGACGGATAAAAGGCCACGCACGATCGACAGAAGGATACTGATTTAATTAGGACTCGTCCTTACGATTCGTCCTCGAGAAGAATTCGAATACTGCAATGGTATCGTGTGCACTTGTTACTTTAAATGCTACTCATTTTTCTGGTGACAGGAGGGGAAGGCGGGAGGGACGGGTGGCCGACGTACGCTGGAGTGGAAAATTAAAGGGTCACTAAATTTCATATGAAGAATTTTCGATGTTTGGAACTACTATTCCGGTGGCACACTTTTCGTTCAAAGTTCAATAAAACGGCGACATAAAAATTGTACATCAAAAGTAAGGTGGTCCTTCAAAGGGCAGACTTCAGGCTACAAATTCATCGTGATTCGAGTCGTGAAGAAAAATCTTTATCGTCCGTACAGACATTTGAATTTGTTACATTTTCGATGAGAAAAGCTTGCCTGATGTAAAAACATGAAAAAATAGATTGATTAAAAATGTTGTTATTGCTTGATGAAAAATACGAGGGGATTTGTTTGACGAAGAATACTTCTGCGGGTGTAGTAAGCAAATCGAAAAGGGCACATAAACCAACTCCTAAAACTAATGAACAAAAACGCATATCATCCTCAAATCATAACTGCTATTATCATAATATATTAAGTACATATTTCTACATCCTTAAAAAAAAATGGGATTCGATTGCACAACCTTTTATTAAATAGTACCACAATGAAGACATTGAAGCTCATTTTCTCGAGATGGCATTTAGACGTATGTGCCCTTTCTCTATTAAACGCCCCAGTTGCTGTGTAATGAAAATTTCGAATCAGAGTTAAAAGTTTGGTAAGCATTTGTTTGAGGGCGTAAAACAAACGTGATTCTACGTGTTGCTTTCGCACGCGAATTTTCTCCCTTGGCTATTAGGGAAATTCGCTTGCTGTTTCCTCTCGGTAATTAAACGAGCGTTTGAAACTGAGTCACTGGGAACACTGTTCTCCGTACACACGTAGCGCCTGAGGGTATCCGAAGTGCTGCCAGAGAGTCGACTTATCCACGCGACGATCATTATTGCACGTTATTCAAGTGAAAACGAACGATATTTGCAATGCTGGCAAGCCTTTGTGCAAACTCGGATTTCTCTAAACAATGTTCAGCGCATTGAAAAGGTATAACTAATAATAACAATTATTTTTGTATTACAGTGTGGTTTTATCATTTCTAATAATTTCGAAACAAATTAATCCCAATATTTTTCAATGATTGAGATTTCTATTACTTATTTTTCACATAGCAATGAATCTAGTTATTTCTTACTTTGTTTATCTTGCTATAACATTTTCTACCTTCCCCTTAATAGGTATAATTTATAAAAGGTTAAAGGTTCGCAAGTTACCTCCAACCTTATTTTTTACCATTTCTGAATCAGCGTTTTCTCGGAAGCTTTCGAAGGGGTGATAAAAGATGTGGTCTCTAATTACGATCCTAATAAGTTCCCGAATTCATATAGGACAAACAATTTCGCATTCACTCTCTGTAAGTGTCGGTGAATCAAATCTCGCGACTTTAATCCACTTTACTTTGAAAACATTCGGGTTTGCGAAAGGAATAACTCAAACGGGCAGCTCGTTTGACTCTCCATGTAGTTGGATCGGTCTGAATGATCGATGAAGACGGAACAGTTTCCATAGCCGTGTGTATTTCAAATTGCTGCCTCATAAATGTCATCGAGCGCAACGAAGCAGTAGCGAAACATGCCTACCAAATTATATCTGCCGCCTGACACTGGGGAAAACAATTTCCTTCCGAATTAGCCTTTACGCGGGATTAGCCGCTTCGCTTGCGCTTTGTATTCAAATGGAAATTTTTCCGTAAACGCGCCTCCTCCAGAGTGCCTGCATTGTTTTCCGCACAGCTTCGCAAGGCTTCCTTTCCTCTTTTTCTGTTGCCTTCGAATTATTCAGCGTGTAGAATAGTAAATTCTGCTTTCAAGCGTGACGATTGAATGGATTTATTGAAATTAAAACTGCCTTAATGGGAATGGAGAAAGAAGGAGAGTTCGACTTGCTTTAGTTTAACATTAAATGGATATACTGATTACCATTCAAAATTAGTTTATATTCATTTTTAAGAGACAGCGATATGGAATTATTCTGGGACTTTTCAGTTAGTTAAAAGGGAAAACATTTGGAAAAGGAAGTGGTGTTGAATTACTGAGTTGCTCAACAAAAATTATAGTGAATATAATGCAGTTCATCCGATGATGGTTCAATAAATGCTTTTCATCGACTCATTTTCTATTTTGGTACCGAGACTCTGGATAATCTTTCTAAAAGCGTTTTGAACAGAGCATGCACTTTGTCGAAAAAGGAGAATCTCGATAGTTAAACACGTTTTCAATTTCATCTATTACGCCCTCTCCAGTGTCAAACAAATTAAAGCTCTTTTGATCCAGAAGTAACGCATGAACCCCGTTTAAATGTCTAAAAGGGTTATTCCTTGAAAGCCGTTAGAACACATCAAATTAAATCTCGAAAGCTCGGTAGCGAATTTTATATTCTGCAAAAATGCGTTCATCAATCTAAGCTCAACTAGAGTATTATAACTAAACCTAAATAAGTTGTATTTATCAACAAGGCATTTAAAATTTTCTTGTATTATTCTGTCTTGTTCTTCAACCTAAACTGTCTGAATTTTTTAAACCATCGTTCGACGTATTTAACGTGTCGACATGGCAGCTAAACGTTCCATAAATCCTATTTTAGCTGACAGGGATTCGACCAGATCGTTCGAAATTAGTATTTATCGACGTTTTAATCAGGAGAAGATTTATGCCTGTCTATCCGTTTTATCGGAATCCTTGTCATAAATTTCCCTTTGACAGCGGACGATCGTCGCTAATCGCGCAGTGGAAGCGTATATTGGAAGCGATTTTTGATTGGATATGCGGATAGGAATACAGAAGAAGAGAAAATAGTGGTGGAGATGATTTTCGCTCGCTTAACGTGTGCAGGGTGTCCCGTAACTCATAGAAGAGTCGGATATGGGAGATTCCTGACGCGATACTGAGCAACTTTTTCGTCAGTATAGCAGGGAGCAAAAGTTGTATCGGACACCGAATCAATGCAATGAAGAATAATGTCGAATTATTCGTTATTCGTGAATAACTTCGGAAACGCTATAACGACGGGGCATCGGCCAAACGTTGCGATCCAGCGCGACCCGACATACCGTCCCTGAGCGCGGGGTCTACGCGTGCTCTGAGTAGCCAGTGTTTTTCGTTAATAATTTGCCAAAGTGTTGTTCAGTATCGCCTCAGGAATCTCCATTATCCCGCTATTCTATGAGTTACGGGACACCCTGTATATCTTGCTTAAATCTATAAAAGACACTCTATTACATTTTCATTATAAGTTCAGATAAGAAAGTCTAAAAAGATGACTTTTATTATTTGGTTCAAGATTGACTCTTCCATGCCGGTGATCATAATATTGATGTCTTCGTTGTTTTTATTGTTAAAGAAAGTTTTATTGGTCGTGCATTAAAATGGATGCAAACCGTACTCGACCAATCTGTTTTAGTAGCGGAGTTCGATAAGATTTGGTCCTTGGAACGTTGCTTCGATCGGTATCTGACGCCGACTTTTCGGGTGTGGTAACATTTTAACGCATCGAAATCAGTGAGAGCAGTCCGTGCTCCAATTTTCGGGACGCAAAAATAGCCGGACCATGCCAAGCCAAAATGTATTCCATAGACAAACTGTGCGCTTGTTTCGTAAAAGCTTTCAGGAAGTATGTATACCCGTGAAACGACCGCGCGAAATTGGATTATGCTTTTTCAGAGGAATTTTTGGCTATTCTTATTCTCGAACGACGTTCTTCCTTGTAACGTTACTGTAAGTAGAATCTGCTGATCCATATCAGATTGGGCAACTGGATGAAAGGCGCCGTAGTTATACCTTCAACCCATTCTTTATTTTCCTTAATGTTAAAGATAACTTAGTTTTTCAGGGCGAAAATATGCTTTCATTAGTTACCTTGAAAATTAGTTTTCCCAGGATTCGTAACAAAATTGCGAGAACACAGCTAATTAATTGTACAATCTTATTCAGTTAGTCTCGTAATTATCTTAAATTTAGCCAATGCTATCGATGAATTCAAAAACTATAATAAAAATAACTTTCTGTACAATCAGTTTGGACATTTTTCTAGCGTTTCCGTCCGAAAAGTGTGGACCAGGAAGTGACTTGGCGGGAAAAGCATAAAACTAACTGCGATATGAACAGCCTGGTAGAAGATGTTACGGAGATAAATGGCCGGAAAACAGCAACGTGCGTGCAGTTTTCACACCGCCGGTAACGAGAGCGCGTTAAATCGAGTCAGTCCGATGTCAAAGAGAAATAATAGCCCATGGATAGAGTACGCTAACAGGATATTGCTCGTCTCGCGACATAATATCTGTATCCATTAAACCGATAACTATTTGCCCGCGCAAATCCGTCCTCCAGTTTTAATGACGTCCCGGTGCGCGTCTCGTGGCGACGTTTACCGGGTCATTTGTTTCGAACGATATCGACATCCCGGATATTGTTTCGAGCCGTATCCACTTGCTCTGAAAGTCGCGTTTCGCTAACTCGGAAAATCTATGGTATCGTTCACGGTATGAATGATGTGAATGACGCTATCTCATGCGAATATTTTAAGAAGCGATTGCTGAGACAATTTCAAACAACATTTTCCTTTACTAAACTGTTGGTTAATGCTTCGTTTCTGAGTTATTACCGAAACACACTGACTGAGCGCGCGCTCTGATTGGTCAGCGTTTTTCGCTAATAATAACTCAAAAACGAAGCTTTAACCAATATTTTAGCAAAGGAAAAATGTTGCTCGAAATTGCCTCTGAAGTCGTTTCTTAAACCATTTGCATGAGGCAGGGAAACACCCTGTATATCAGCGATTATTCACTGTATTAGTAAACTTTTGTTAAAAAATACGCATGCTATCCAAAAGTTTTGTGGTTTATAGAAAAAAGTTATCTTAAGATATGTTTCTTATATAAGTCAATCGTAGTTATTTGGAACTGCTTGGACACACTTTCGTATGTATCTAAATTCTGCCAGTGCTCGAAGTTCGCTGAACTGAATAATCACAGGGGATCTAGACCACGCAGGGAAAGATGTTTCTGTGGAATTTAAAACCGAGCCCCATTCGCGACGTAGAAAAGAAATACGAGGTTTCCTTTGTATTCTCTCCACTTTTGGGATCGTTCTTCCCCCAGGATTTATTAGTTTCATAAGACACGCGATCTTAACGCCGGTGCACTTTCTCGTGAACAGGAACCTCAGATTAAAAATAGAAAGCTATTGTTTCCCAAAACTTACATGTGACTGGAGCTTCGACCGGCATTACCCACCCCTTTATCTGTTAAAAATAGCTAATACCAACCGTCAGTGCTGGTGATAATGGCGCACTTCTTCTGTAAGTGGTGTGTAAATTAATTTGCAAACAACAAACGTGACGCAACACGACACGTTTGGTTGGAAAATAATAACATCGTGACATTTCTTCGGACGGAAAACGAGAAAATCAGAGAATGTCCGTGCTCGACGATAAGAAAATATATTTCATAAAGCAAACTGTGCCGAAATTGGAACAAAAATCGGTATCGCTTCGTTGGGACTAACAATAAAACAACTGCTATTTGTCGCATTTGTACTCGTAAAAGAATCTCTCTAAATCCTACCTTTTTTCTTCTATTTAATGAATGGTATTTAACAGTATTTGTTTAACACCCTGTATACGAATGGCGGCAGGTGAAACGATTCCAAAGCATGTATACAGTTCCGGTTTGCAAGGATTCGCGATTACAGCGGACAGCGGACTAACCCAAATAGATAATGAAGAAATCAAGCGGGCGCTATCGGCCTTTTTTCGTTCCGCTGTGTTAGTACAACCCTCTAGTCGTTAGATAGCGATGTGAATTTAACGAAACTGACTCAATCGAGGTGTTGCACGGACCTCGTTTTCGCACGAGTCATTTGTCCTCTTATCGGTGTGCCTATTTCACGAGCGTTACGAATTTATCGATTGATGTAAAACATAAAAAAGAAAAATGAAGAAAGGCTAACGACTGTTCGTCGGAAGTTCAAAGGGATCCCCGATCCTCCGTGATAAACGGAACTCGTCAATCCGACCATATTCACCATCGCCGCTGTTTACAGTGCAGTTAGAAAAGTGGAAAAAACGTAGGCGCACTCACTTTTCGTGTGCATACGCTTAGTCATTTTCATCCGATGAATAACTCCGACCGGCAAACAGCAAGATGTTTACAGAGGCATACAGTGACGCCCGAAAATATTCGGACACTCTACAAAACGGAATAACTTTTTGGTAATCGGACCAAACGACTTGAGCCTTTGCAAAAAGATAGGAGAACTAGTTTACCAGATATCTTGTTTTCATCGTTCTGGAAAGATTGAAATTTTTCGTAGTCATAAAACATGTAGTGAAAGCCATTTTTTAAACTATTTCTTTTATCTGAGCTTACAATTAAAATTTAAAAATGCCTTTTATAGATCTAAGCAAGGTATATGCAAACTGAAGATTTCATCCAAGTCGGTGGATGTTGCTTGGTGCTATAAACATTGAAAAATCGCAGAGTAAGGCCCGAAGTCGCTGATTTCAGCCGGTTTTTACCGTTTTCGTCCCTTTTCTGCGATCTTTGAATGCTTACCACACCGAGAGAGGTTAATCGATTTGGATGAAATTTTCAGAATGCGTATATCTTACTTAAATCTATAAAAGGCATTTTTTACGTTTGCATTGCAAGCTCAGGTAGCAAAATTTAAAAAGATGACTTCCATCATTTGTTTTATAATTTCTAAAATTCCAATATTTTTCAGAACGACGAAAACAAAGAATCTGTTATTTGTACCATCCGAGAAGCCGTCTCGATGCCTCAACGAGTATCCCGTTCCATTCTTAATAGAAAAGTTTAATTAGTTCAGAGTTCACGATCGACTAGCGTTCGGTCGACCGATGGGGAAACCGAGACGAATTAGTTGGTCGTTATCGTGACGTTCGTTACGCAAGGTGACGGTAGTTTCGGCGGAAGTTTCACGGTTGCTCGCGGCCGTTTTCCTTAAATGGGCAAAGTTTCAGATTTGACGGCCAAACGGAGCAATCGCGATACACAGCTGGAAATGCTCGTCGCTACTGTTCTCGACTAAACTCGAAATTCCTTCGGTCATCTGTTTGCCAGAACGAATAATTAATCAATTGTATTTAGAATTATCTACGTTTTCCATTTTTGGAAACATCGTTTCCTGTTTATACGTGTTTCATTTTTACTTATGCTCGGTTTTATTTCACCTTCTCTACTTGCTTTCGGTAATTATCCTCTTTCCGCGTTGCGTATCGACTTCTCACTCTGTCTTTTCATTTTTCTTTTCACTAAATGGCGTCTAAAAAAAATGTAGAAGCTGGCTTACAAGTTAACTTGACCTTCCCCCTATTAACCGGTTATTATTCTGCATACGATACGTTATTTCGTGAGCAACTCGATGATACATTACGTTTTGTACTACAAACAACGTATAATACAGATGAAATAATTTCGTAGCCGGTAACCGTGACAGCCATTAAAATATACATGTATCTAAATTTCGCGAGATAAACAGACACTGTTTATTAACAGGGACGTGATAGTATACATATAATAACGAATCACTGAACTTATGGAACGTGTAATCATCTTTCCATTCCATTAAACTTAAATAAACATAGGTATAACATATACGGAAAGACATGAAGAGTAAAAAAAAAAGAAAAAAAAAGGAAAGTATGGAATGATAAAGTATTTAAGTTTGCCGGAAATCATTTTGAGCACCTATTAAACTTGCCCTCGTTAATCATCTGATCACAGTTATTTCACCATTTACATAAATAATCCAAGTTTTATGAATTTCTCCTACTTAAGGTCAGGTGATGGTCATAATATCGTAGGTCGTTGAACTCGCCTTGACCTAAGCGATCATATCACCATATCAAAAATATGTAGTGCCACTTACAGCGCGTGTGACTAAAGGTAGGGCGCGTAATCTAATTGAACGGCATCTCAGAGTAGCTAAATAATACAGGGTTATTTTCTGTCACCTGATATTAATCCACTAGCGACGGAAATAACCAGGAAGACCGAGTATTCTGGTTCAAAGCACCATCATCGGAGTAAGAATTAATTGGTCCCAGATAGACCGTATCTGATACTACAAGATAGGGCTGGTCCAACGGGGGTGGAAAGTTTACCCCTGTGGAAACGTGGACGGAATGAATTAGATCTGTACGACGTCGCAGGAACGGCCAAAATATCATGCCCAGCAAAGGCGAAGCAAGAAGGGAATTTCGTTGATCACGTATATTCAACGATCACGGCCATTCGATACAGAAGAAACAAAATACGCGTACCGCGCGGGGCGGTCACAAACTACCGAATCTTTCGTTCGGAATCAATTCACAAGGGACTTTTGCCGACTGTTCCGCTTCATGGTGCAAATTTGTCGCTGAACGGAAGAATCGTTTGACACGATCCTAGGGGACCCTTTGACACGGATTACGTGAAATATTTCGACAATCTTCCTCACCTTTGCCTGCGATATCGTGGAATCTGGAGACTAGGGATTCGCGTGGGTTATCTATGGAGCGAAATCGACGGTGAAGGAAAAGATTTCTAGAGCGCCTGGCAAATATTTTCCTTCTCTTCTGTGGAAGATTAAGAAACTATTTTTTAATTGGCTTACGTTGAATATGTGATTAATTGAATAGTGTCCTTAAACGACATTTTGCCAAAAGAAATAGTAGTTCAGTATCGCCTCAGGAATCTCCTATACCCGGCTCTTCCATGAGTCACGGGACACCACGTATACCGATTTTATTTTCGAATGCTACCTTCTACTAAAATTTCATCAGCATCAGTGATCGACACTTCGGAATGACTTCTAGTTAGCGCCATCCATATTCCTCCCCTAAATCCCCAGAAAAAAATTGCTAGAACTTTCGAAATGGACCCAATTTCTTTTGTTGCATGCACATGAAGAAAAATTGAAGGAATAGATGAATGACGACATCAGCAGTATTGTTACCACCATCGTATCCTCATATAGACTTAAATAGAAAATGTCAAGCCTTCGCAAGGCAATGAAGAGAAGTATAGTAATATCCAAGATTATTGCCATATTTATCCGTCATTATTATATCCATTAACGAAGTCTAAAGACATTTTTGAATAAACTATCTCGTCGATGGGCAGCAATTAGCGATCGGTTATTCATCCTTCGCGTCCCTTGGCTATAATTTAGCCGAAAAGGAAACAATGGCACCTCGGCTTACCGCTGAACCAACGCCTCACTTCCCTCGGAGCTTCGAAATAGGAGCAAATTATGCGTTAGCTGGACAAGAGAGAAGAGAACATGGCGAGAAAACTGTTTGCGACGCAGTTTGCCGCAGTTTAGCGTTGCATGGGATTGCAATGTGTGCATGCCTTTTGGACTGATAGTTTGCACAATGATTCTCCGATTAATTTGATCCATTTAAGCAAAAGATTCCTCTGTGACTTTACCTAATTTTAAAATCCCGCATACACTCAATATCTCAAACTCTAATTCTCCACTTAATCTTCACGCCCCAGGAATTTCAACAAGGGAAATACGCGAGCACCGTGTATAGCCCATCGTAGACCCGCCATAATATTCCACAGGGATTCGCCTAATTTTTCACGTTACCCCATCCACAAAGGCGTAGCGGTATCTACGAGGACGAGCTGCCCTCCCGGAATTTCAATCCTTCCAGGAGATCAGGCTCGAAAAACCTGGAGAAATTTACGATCCACAGAATAGGGCTGATTTTGTCGTGGAAGCATTCCGCAGCCTTTGATACCCCTACCATCCATTTGGAACAGGCGTGCTCTCCTCGAGGACTTCGTAACGGAATGGTCGCGTCGTTTGGTTCTTTTCATAAAAAAAGAAACGGCCAAGCTTTGTGATACATCGAAACGGCTGGTTAAATATTTGTACTTAATATGCAAGAATGTTAGCAGAGCGACAGACCATTTGGGGGCCGTATCGAAAATGCTGTCAAATTCCTTCAAAAGTGTTTTCTTTCCAAATACATTAGGCACGCGATTAGGAGGTGGTGCTAGACCTAGGGTACGGAGAATCCGGGTTGTGTAATGATACATACAGTGACTCCCGAAAATATTCGGGCACTCTACAAAACGGAATAACTTTTTGGTAATTGGACCAAACGACTCGAGCTTTTTGCCAAAAAGATAGAAGGACTAGTTTACTAGATATCTTGTTTTCGTCATTCTGAAAATATTAAAATTTTCTACGTTATAAAAGAAATATTAAATGTCTTCGAAACTTGTTTCATCTGAACTTACAATGAAAATTTACGAAACGCCTCTTATAGACCTGAGCGAAATGTACGCGCTACGAAATGTAAGATTTAAATTTCAAGTTGCTAAAGGACAAAGATGGCCGGAGATTTTCAATATAAAACGCGTTTTGCGATAACGGAGCATGAAAAGAAACATTTACCTTTTCTCGAAGCTGTATAACACACAAAGGATGTTTATTAATAACGAAACAGAAGAAGGTTATACATAGAATCATAGGTTTCAGAAACGTTGATAAGCTGCAACATTTAGTAACTGCGAAACATTTACGTTTCACTACTTCCCTGATCCAAGAATCCTTAATCTCTCGCCGACCTAAATTTGACTATCTATTTTAGACGTACGTACAATCGAACCCAGTATTCCCCAGTTTTAGTATCATTAAATTGATCCCCCTTGCACACACTCGCCGTATATCTTTGCCATATTTCTTTTCGAAAGCAGACAGTAACAGCCGATAAATGAAAGACAGAGGAGAATAAAAAAGGATATAGCAGCAATAAAATCGTGTTTTACAAAATCTTTATCTCACCCCTTTAATCTTTCTAAACTAATTCAGTAAAAATCGACGACTCCTAATGTTTCAATAATAATTCAACGGAGACGATTTTATTTCCGCGCGAACCGGCGCGCCGGAAGACACATTCTGATTTACGATCGGCCGAAGCCCGAAGCTAAACCCGCGGAGTCCAGGATGCTCCGTTGAAGTTAAAAATGAAACGAACGTGCAACGAGGAAACGGCTTCGATTGACAACATCTGTCTCCCCATAATACGCTACAGAGTATCGGTCCGTTCACCAAGTCTTCCCCTTTATTTCATCCACGGTGCTTCGCGTCGTGTTGGAGGCATCTGTTGTTTGTTTCTTTTACGAGGAACCTCCGGCAACGATCGGCATTGCGATTATGTCGTCAGGCTATTTGTTCGTGCGAGAAAAGGCCACGAGGGACGCGCTGCGATTCCGCCGTGGATACTGTGAATTACAGCTACAAGCCTGAATCAGGTTTGGGCACTATTCGAATGAATTCTCATTTGAATAAGATTCCGAATAAATTTCGAAGAATAAATTCTTATTCTTATTATTCCACATGGAGAACGCTTTTTACGCCCGCTCCTCCTTGTGTAAATAATAACTAAGACTTTAGACTTAAGAGATGCGTCTTAGTTGGGCCAAGTTGTGCGAAAACCTAGCGACCCTCAACGATTCGAAATTGAGTGAATTTGGTTTGTTTTTTTTTAATGTGTTAAAAGAGAAGCAGCTTTATTTCTGTTGTATTTATTTCATTTCTTGTCGGTATCTTACAATGATTTTTGATGGCTTATTTAATAGCGAGTAATGTAATTAATATCATTCAAATAATATTTGGTGTGATTTGAATAATTATGTAATGACAGAGCACTTGTAGGACTGGGGAGTTTTTAGCAAAGTAAACATCACAAAATCATGGGATCCGTAATGTGTTTAACTAGACTTTCTTTTTCAATTTTCATGGGTGGCAGGTTTCTGCATAACTTGGCCCCAGTTATAACTTGAAGCATCGATTGTAAGACTCTATTTATAGTAGACGATTTATAGTTTATCTAGAAAGTATTTTGTTCTGCTCTACAAGTGTGCACAATAGAAAAGAGATTCGTCATCGTATTTCATTGGGAGACTAAATCATTGGTACGTCTAAAGTGTATTATTGTTATGGGACGGGGTGGTGCAACCATGGGTAATAAATTCAATTCGTAACGGGGGATCTGTCGATCGTACCAATGATTTACACAGCAGCCTGAACGAAACGATTCGCATCATACACTTACATAGCGCGATAGAATTTGCTACATATCTTGCGAGCTTGTTTAATGCTGAACGCCTGCTCAGCGTCAGGCTGGCTTTCCTTAAGATTCGCGCTTCCGGTCGTCGAAGGAAGAAGCATAGAAGGAGTTACCATGAAAATGATGAAACTTCAAGAATCTCATAGGCCAAATTCGAACTATTTGAACTATTCAATTATCAATTTATCTAATAATTTAGTTATTGCAAACTCGATAGCGTTTGCGAAGTAACGATGCATTATAGAAATATTAAATTATGAAAGCCGAATTTTAAAGCCTCAATGAACGGAAATTTATGCACATTAAACTGTTCGATAATTGGATTATGTAATAATCTGATTATTAAAAATTTGAGTACACTGACGGTGTAATAATTGAAAATTACAAAACCTGATCCTGGAGGTTGAACAGTTTATAGTTATTAAAAATGCAAAAAAAAAGCAGCTCCATTTATTTGTTTCATTAATAAATATTTACCAAATTTTTGTTTCAATTCCTCATGCGAAAGAGTGGCAACGAAAAGAGAAACAAACAAATAAATGAAGACATCTCATACAAAACAGTTCCACTCTTACTTCTAGTTACTCGTAACCGTGATTTACGCTGGAGTGTGCGCTTACATCGGATAACCTGGAATAAATTTACAGGTAGAGAAGAGGTTGCCAATTTACGAGAGAAGAGAGAACAGCTTGTAGAGTGCTTTCGTAAACCGCGGAGTAAGAGACACCTCGAATACCGAATCACAAATTACGTTTATCCACTTGTACCAATTATTCCCCGATCCCAAAATTCTACCTTCAACCCCTTCGCTCCAATTAAAATTGCTGCTATTAGAACTGAAGGACTGTTAATAGCTAAATGATATCTAGGAAAAATTAAATAGAGGACGTAGCCTAAATATGGGCTAGCACTTTTATTTCGGACATTATTGTCGAACTAGTTGAAGATTTTTAAAGTTTAATACTGCAGTGAATATCTACAACATGTTTGTTATACGCTATGTTATTCAAATAAGCTGAAGAAAGATCGTATTTGTTATAAATTATGTATTTAAAATAAGAGCGTGCTACATTCGTACGATTCTACCTGTTCCGGGATCGTTTAGTGTTAAAACGAGAAGGCATGTCATCTTCTATCGTCTAAAGGGATATCACATTCTATCTTCTATCCTCTATCCCATTCACCTCGACGGAAAATTTTGGTTTGCTGCTATCTCGAACCCCTCAGCTCGAATAGTATACCTGTTTCATAAGAAGCGACTGGCCAGTCCCGAGCGAATCGGTTCTTAGAGGACATTACTGTATGGTCTTAAACTTGAACCAGTCCATAGCTGAGACGACTCCTCTATCATTGCATACTATAATATTAATTTCTAATCAAACATCTGCCCTAATATTTCAGATTTGCAGCGTCTTACGCATTGCTGAGAAAGTGTCTTGCAGAAACGCACAGTGGCAGGATATTAAACATGGTCGAGTGTTTTTCGCCAACTAGGAAATCCCATATTGCCCCTCTCCCTACCAGCAAATGAGGCCGGCATTTTTTTTCAGCCCCTTCACTATAGCCCACACTGTCCGCCTCGCGGCAAAAGGGTTGAGAAAACAAAACTCCCAACGGAGGGAGGAAATAAACGATAAAAGGGGAACCCGTCAGAAGATGGTTCAAGAACAGTCGGAAGGTCGCTCTGTCGTTTATCGAGACCCCTTTTCGAATCCCTTTTTAGCAAGGGGCGTAAGCTGTAACGGATCGCCACTCGAGATCTCCTCCAAGTAATTCCGTCTCGTGTGAACAGGAGCCGCTGCACAAGACGCGTCTCGTCTCAATTTACCGGAGACCTCCCTTCGACGTCTTGTGTTCCGGTTGCACGCTTCGGCGTCGTAAAAGCTTCTCGAGTCGCGCCGAGGGGGGAGGATCGTATTTTACTTCGCGATCGCTCACAGAATTCCACGAAATCACGACGGTGTTGGACACTCGACGGTTATCACTCCGTGAATCCCGAACGATAACAACTTTCTACCATTTCATTATCGTTTTCTGCTTTCGCGCGGCTAATTGAATTTCAAATGAAAATCAGTGGGGCGAGATGATTAAAAGGCCGTGGCACAGAGACTCGTCGAAGTTTCGCTAACCACAACGATTCAATTTATCGACCATTCATCATCTTCGAATCGAGTTTAAATGAAAGAATATGATTACCCAAGGGGAGGGGGGGTGTTTTATCTCAAAGCAGGGCTAATGCGTCGACAAACCCGACAATTATACGAAAAGCGAATGCCAGCGAGCATAATAGAGTCGGTTCCTAATGAGAAGTCATCAGAGCCACACAATTTTTATTCGGCCTGATTTCCATTCAGTTCTCTAAATAGAGCCGATGCCTTCACAAAGCCGCCGTAATTACTTGGCCCTCCTTTCAAGTAATCTTAATAACCGTGATTTTTGCCGCGGAAAAACGAAGAGTCGTAAAGGGAAAAAAGAGTTAATAAGAAAGATACCGAGGGATGGTAGATATTGATTTATAGAAGAGGAACGATATTTCCAGTATTTATTAAACCACCTTTTTATGAAAAACCGAACGATTCCTCTAACCGTCTCTTCTTTGAAAGGTATTTAATGGAACCTATCAGCAGGCTTTTTAATCTTTGTCATCGATGGTATTCCAGCAAGTTCGTGTAAATTGGAAAGGATTCGCGCACAACTGATTCTCCCTCAGGGAGGATACGGTCAATTAAACTTACAAATAGGCGCGTACAGGGTGTTCGAGAGGGATTGCATCAACTCTGAGAAATGCGTATATTACATCAAACTAATTTGTTTCAACTTTGTTGTGAAGTTTCATTTGATAATTGCAGTTCAAGCTGGGATTATTTGTAATTTCATTTTAATAGATGTGACGACGAAAGTAATATATTTTTTAATCACGAGGGACATTCTGCGTAATTAGGATATTATACATAAAACACATATGTTGAAAACAAATCCATGAGTTTGGTTAAATACCTGTTTTTCACAAAGTTCGATGCAATTTTTTTCCGAACACCCCATGTATGTAGGTACAGTACTCGGGCGACTATTTCTTACCTCGATTTGTCGCTCTTCCTCATCTCAGATCGTTCGACAAGTACGGATATGGCAAAAGCGAATGACTATCTTATAATTTAAACATGGAATAATATTCACGTGTAGATATATTTGATCATGGAAGGGAGGAAAGAAATTGCTCCCGTTTGGATTACCATGATAATTCCGCCGCGATGGAAGCGGTTATTTTTCACGATTATTGCTTTCCGATCGATTATCAACAATGATAAATGTTACAAGAAAATGGGAAAAATATTTCGTTTGGCTCAAGATCCGCATAAATACATGGAGAACGTTTGATATTATACTTATTGCTATCATTATTAAATAATTCTGTGCTACAAAAAGAATTAATTACATCTTTCATTCATTCATCAAAAGTTACCCTTCACTTTTTCCATTTTTTTTTTACAAAATTATTATTCTCGCAGATTAAATTATTTCTTCCATTTTGACAGTCGTGATACGATTTTCCAAAGCATTAACGTTACTTCACTCAATTCAAGATCGTAAACGAGATAAATAATTTTGCGTTACACGATGGACAGCATAAATCGAGTTGTCGACTGCTTCAACGAAAACCGGGGTGAAATGAGGTGAAAGCCTCGGCGATAAATTTGAAAACTTCATGCTGCCCAATAATGGCAGAGCAACGTGACACTATTTAACAGCGTTTAATCAGCTGTTCATCAGCTCGATTATTGCGCTAAGAGTTTAATTCGATTTCTAATTGGCTTTAAGGCAAGTCGGTGCTCGAACGACTTAAATCTTTTCTATCTCCCGCAATAAAAATGTGGGGAGCCTCGCACTGTAATAGTTATGATCTTTATCGCCATCCGTATAAATACTTTTCGTTTCACTAATGAAACGGAGTAGCGAAAGTATTTATATGCAAGACGTTCTCGCATCAATAAAAACTGTGCTTCGACCCTCGTGCGGCCATCGTCGTAATTAAATGTAACATCCCCGGGCAACCCCACGCGTGACAAAGACGAAAGGGGGCGTAAATAAAGTAGATACTCAAAAAACGTCGAGAATGTCCGTATATGTATACAGGGTGCTCACGTAACACTATTCACGATTTTTCAAGTACCTGCGATAATCTGACGAACAATATTTTAAACAAAAGCTGACCAGTTTGTCATCAGTTGATCAGTTCGAACAAATTTTTTATTAGTGTCAAGGCCACCTTCACTCCTTTTACATGGCACTTTGTATTTTTGACTTAACGGTATTATGGCCCATTATCAAGACGAATTGAACGACCTAGCATGCCACTTGGATGACGTTGAAGGCAAAGACATGAAAATTTCAACAAAAAATGACAATCTGCTTGAATGTGTGATAATAACTTGCGTTCATTATTAAGACTCGAAATTACATTCAATTCAGGGACCTTAGCTAAATGTTGTATTACTAGAAACTTATCTACGAACTATCGACAATTCGCAACAAAGAAAAAATGTCAACATGTGGTGGCCTAGCTATTAAGGTAGTTGGTGACTAGAACTTGAGACAGTTCATCTGTTTAGCCTTGACTTCACACCAGAGCACATCGTAGTTTAATATTAACCTGTAGAAAGTGTATTCTAACAGTGAAAAGGTTGACATGTTGCTAATACTTGGCAAATGTAAAGGAAATGCACCTGAAACAGCAAATCTGTATGCTGCAAAGAACCCAGTAGGGCACCATGCATCTGCATAAACATTCTGCAATATTCACTGAGCGCGGACTCTACGCGCGCTCTGAGTGGCCAGCGTTTTTCGTTAATCATTCAAAAGCGAAGCCGCAAACGACATTTTGCCAAAGGAAAAAGTTGTTCGCTATCGTCCCGGGAATTTCCCGTATCCGGCTCTTCTGTGAGTTACAGGACACCCTGTAGAGAATTCGATAAACGAAACGCGGGCCGAGTCTTCGAAGAAGGTCGACAACAGGAATGCAAGGGGAAACGTCCTGTCGACAAGGGTGGAGGGAAGGCGGCGAGTTGTACGCGGCTCATAAAATGCAGACGCTCGAACGCTCTTCCCATTAGGCAACCCCCGAATGCAACCCTCGCCTTTTGGTAGCCGCGTCTCACGTGAGGACTCTCATGGACAAGGGGTGGTTAACCCCTCAGCTCATCTCGACTCTTGTGCGAGGATTGCGAGCTGATTATTGCACAATATCTCATATTAAATTCTTGCTGATGTTAATTCCATGGTGGCAATTTTTCGTTTCCTGATTCAATTTGCGATATTTATGTTTAATGAAAATGGATGTTTGGCGTTCAGTGGTGTCTAGTGTTTGACGTCTGAAGAAAACTGAATTCTTAGATCCTAAGTATGAACAACTAATTTAAAAAATGATCATTTAATACTTAACTTTAAAAACGTTAATACATATTTTCTTTAAAGGTTCCAACAAATTACATACAGAATTCCATAAATTGAAAAAACAACTGCTACGATATTACTACACTATCCCCCTTATCCACATGTTTTCACTTATCAGCTGTTCAATGCCTCGCCTAATGAGCGCCCCGCTGAAAACTCGAGTCTCCCCCGAGGGGCCGCAAAACAATTTAGGGGTTGACTACCCCAATCGCAGGCTATCCTCAGCGTTGCCATCGCACTCCCCTTCGATCTGCATTTCCTTCGGTAGATGTGCCAAGAGAAATAATGCTCGCGCGAAGCAGGGATGCTCTATCGTGGTGCAGAAAAAAAAAAGAGAAGCATAATGTCGTGTTTGTGGATGTACATTGATTTCCAAAGCGCAGGGCGCAACACCGATTTGGGAATCGCACAATGGATTGTCCGGAATGGCTGTCTTTAGATGGACAAATGTTTGATTAATGCCACCTTAAGTGAAGGCGAAACGACGACTATTTTTCGTGGCAGGAGAGTTTAATAAAAGGAATGGGTTCGACAGGGGGTTGAAAGGGGACCGTGGAGATGTTGGTTTAACGATGCCATCGTTTGTTGCTTCACGGTGCTTTCAGAAACGTTAAGGCGGAAAGCGAGCGGTTGGATAAAAGTAGTTGGTCGAAAAAAAAATTGTACAGGATAAGCTAATCTTGGAGTATACTCGTTTCTTCAGTTTCATGCTCTTTGTAAAGACTTGTGGCTGGATAGAGGGCGGATGAAAGTGGAGCAAAACAGAGCCAGAATTGGTTAGGGCAAATGCTAATGGAAAATTGCTCCAAATGCATTTAATATAAAATCTAGACTAAAAATACATTTAACCGAGCAGTGATTATTCTAATATCATTTAGACTAATTCAAGTGCTAATCGAAACTGGTAAGAATTAATAATCCAAGGAACTGAACCTCTTCAAATAAACGTTAAGTTCAGTGAGTGAATTCTCGTATAGTGCATACTCTCGGATTGCTCTATAACAAAGTTCGAACGCAGTAAATTATAAAGAAAGTATTAAAGAAAATGTTTCTACGAAGAAGATTTTATAAAGTAATAGCTTAGCGAGGATAAATCATTGCACAAGTTGAAAGTGCAACGTTCTTTCCACGAAATAATGCGATTCGGCCAGATATTGCGGTTCTCAAGACTTTCCAAAGTCTTAAGATTCGAATGAAAATTGGTTGTTGCGTAGTTTCAATCTGGAGTACCGTTCTCCGGCGTCGTGAAGCAGGTCGATTCTAAAGTCGCGGAAACAGACAAATCATACAGGGATAAGTACGGGAAACACAGAAATCGTGCAGAACTCTGAAGTGCAGCATGCCGAGTGAACTTTTGTTATTCGGAAACTGGTGAGCAACTTTCGTGACGCAGATTGGCCTACTCTCTTCGGGAACAACCAACAAACGACGGCAATTCTGTTTTAAGTAATAACTCCCTCCACATAGAAGCACTAAATCCTCATCAGGCAAGGGAAATTCATTAACTATGATTTGTATGCAAACGAGTTATTTCGTTTGTTTAATTTTCATTTACATAACACAACGGTTACTTCATAACAAAAAGAGATAAACAAATCAGTGACACGTGTGGTCGTTAAATAAAACTGAAACAAAATCAGAGTAAAGAATAAAATAAAAAAATGTAGATTAATGATAATCCTTTGCTAGAAGATTAAAACGAATAAAAATTTATTAACGCGGAGCAGGAAAATGCGAAACATATTTTCAATGAATTTTCATGAATATTAATATCTAAACGAAGAAGATAAAAATAAAGGGAAGGCAAAGAGATATTAACCCGCAGAATCTCCATAGATTGCACGATTCCTATTTACTTTCACGAGCTTGATACGCCAGAAGATTCTTCGACCTCCTTTTCAAAATATTTGTATGCATGCAAAGCTATGTTCTATCATTCCATACGGAAACTTCGTTTACCATGTTCAGCACAATATGATATTTCTAGGGACGAAGTTTTTCTTGGGACTTTATTTGTTAAAAATTCGATGAATCAGCTTTATAGTACGCGAAAATTTCTGTTGCAAATAACTCTTGAGTATCTTTAACGAATTTCCTGTACACGTTGCATCAATCTACGCGAGCTTTGAAATTTTTAGTGGCAAGCATAATAATAACGAAAACTAGGAAGACAAAAGTTAGACCATGCTGTTAGATCTTCATTAATTATAATTCCCTGCACTCGTTATACTCTTGTTAGGAGATTGTATTAATGTCACATATTTATTAAATTTAATGCATCTACTATTCGTCCATTTATTTGGAAAACAAGATTTTAGAATTGTTTATCACCAGATGTGTTGACGTTAAGGGAAGCTTCTTTCGATGAAATAAAATACAAGGGAACAGCACCGAGATGTTCCAGAAACCCTTTGGCGTTTACCGAGGAATCGATGAATAACATCGTTCCGTGTCTGCTCGAACAGAATATTTAGGGAGAGGCGACCGCTGGAAATAATTGCCTTATTGCTAAAGGGCGTTGAGAGATTCCGAAGTCGCCACTGTTTTCCCTTAGGATCTACATCTCAAGTGCATGCTGCCGGAAAATCATTTCGCCGAGAGATAGAGAGCGTATAAATATTCGAGATTATTAATTGAGATTAATCGACAAGTCGTCTCAATTATACGATAATTGCTGTAGGATAGATTAGAGGTAGGATCAAAGGGGCAAGAGTTTCTTCATTTCCTGAGCTTTTTCTGAGAGACAAAAAGAAAATGGTAAAAGTGTTATTTCTGGACAGAAATAACATTTCAAAATTACGAAAATATATATCTTTCAGATGTTGTGAAAATTTGGTAGAAAGATCTATCTTAAATAAATTATAATACCTTCTTCCGAAGTAACACTATCGAAATCATTCCATTAGGGATTTATAAATGTCCCAATACCATAAGTATAACAAGTTTTCTTATCGAACTTCCGAAAGACTACTATGAGTGCTTACCGAGGGGCATGGTCGTATAATATGTTCCGATTTCCTTGAAAAATGTCTGGCTTCTTCTTCCGGCTCACCGTACGGAAAATGAGGTCAGGCACTTTTTGTTTATTCGTAAGAACTTCGCGAGACTGTTACCAGAACGACCGTGCAGCACTCCAGATAACAACAGCGTTTGCTTATGCCGCGAATCGCGTATCGCGATTCGCTTTGACCAGTGAAACGAAACACTTCCCGCCTACACCACCGGTTAAGAGTAATGGGACCGCTTTACTAATTTGACAAATAATTAATGTCTTACTAATGATCAACTGAATCCACATTGAAATTGCAGTGACAGATAATAATTAATTTTGTTTCGCTCCATGCTACATACAGGGTGTCCCCGACTCTTTTGACTGTCTGACAAAAAGAAAACGTAACGATATTGGTTAATTAGTAGTAAATCGAGAATGAATTGCCCAAAAGAATTTGTTCTCGGTAAAAAAGAAAAATTGCGGTCGCTTCTACCTTTTAGAAATGACACCATAAATATTTTTGCAAAAGGATAGGAAAACGAAGGGAAATGCGAAGGCACTTGTATCGCAAGGTCCGGTGCTGAAAAGATGGCAGTTGGCTCAACCTTAGTGGCTAAGCACATAAAGCGAGGGACGCGCATCTCTCTAATTGGCCAAAAGCGGAAGTGAGCGTGCCACACCTCTTACAGCGGTCAAGTCCCAACTTGCCACCGTCTCAGCTGCCCACAGTACATTCCTTACCGCCTTTCCATCGTCCATCAGGAAGACACGCCGCCGCTGCACACTTTACCGACAACGACGAAACGCTTTCAAACGGATACACTTTCCTGGACAGTGTCCAACGAAACGGCGTTAAGCGCAGTTGCGTTCGCAGCGAATCGCGGATAGCATAGATTTCCACGATCACCGTCAAATGGAATACGAATTGAACCGAAGCGGTGACCAGTGTGCAGTATTTAGCCTCAGGCAAATTAATTACTGCACAAACAGTCCTCTGCCGTGGCCTGTCCGCGATTTCTCTCGGAATTTTACACAGACACGCGTTACTCCTCTAAAACCGCTGCAGATATAAATCGATTCGGTTTACTTCGCCAATGTGCCAGGACGGTTCGATTGGCCAGTGTAAATCACGGTTCCCAAACGCGGCAATGCTGTGCCGATTATTGGCCAAGAGAGGAGGCACTATCGACAGATGCAAAGATGTGTGGCGGAAGGAATGCGAGTGTAAACAAGCACGCTTCTTCTCGCTCACATTTTTTACTTTAATGCAAAGATAACTCTCGCGTATTAATTTTTATTCGAATTTTTAGACGCGACAAGTAGGCTGCTAAAGGCTTAACGCAGATAAAATGTACATCTAATGTTTATCCCCCTAAGTTTATCACACCCGATATAAGGCTAATAATAATCCCAAAACATTTCAAATGAGAAATATCCGCACCTGTTATTTTAATATGATCGCAGGCAATATTCCGAAATAACCGAGTCCCTGCTTCGTCCACTTATACGCAAATCAATATCTTTCTTTCGAAATATGCCGCTTATCGGACGGGTCTTTTATTGAAAGTATGAAAAAAGTCGGGTGAAATGATTCCCACCGTCGACCGTTCGTCCGCTGATAAATCGCTATACGCGTCGAATGTGCTTCGTCGAGTGTAATAATAGGTACGAAATATATAGGGGTATCGTAACTTACACATGTGCTCGCCGAGCGGCCAAACTTGCGGTCCGGAGTTCACCTCGAAGAGAACGGTCGGCGTGCAGATCAGGAGAACGCAGAGATCGGCCACGCTGAGGTTCACCAGGAAAATATTCGTGCTGTTTCGCATGTCCTTCCCACGAAAGACGACTATTGGCACCTGAGAGGGCGGAAGAATTTTGTCGATGTAGCAGTTTACCCATTTAAATCATAAGAAGGAACTATCAATTCGTTAACATATTGAATTAATGGTGTTCCTTTATTACAGTATTATTGTGCTCAATACAGCAATAGCTTTGCGCTTTAAAACTAGCCTAGATAGACCGTTGTACGATTCCTTTTTACGAAGTTGCAGCAGTTGAAGGAGGAGTAGCGTATGTATCATGATTCCGGTGGAAATTTAATATTTTCAGGAGCTTTTGCGCGGAAGCAGTAAAATTTGAGTAAAGCAATATAATGGTTAAAAATAGTCAGATCGGTGTCGACCAGATACAAATAAATATTAAGAAAGAATTCGGAGACACAGATCTTCATTAAATTTGTTACTACATGTATTAAAAGAGTAATCAAATGTAACGTATAATATTCGTCACATGAAACTCACCATAAGATTCCCAATGATGCCTAGGACCATCACTATGATGCAGACAACCATCGACGTAGTGCGTAGGTAAGCCGGTAGCATATAAAGATCCGCGGTGGCATTTTCGGACTCGATCACTGAAACGTTATCATTTATCCCCTATTATCCGATCGAACCCCTCGCGGCGTACGCTGCTTGACAATAGTAATAATATCTCCCCCATCCCCTGTCGACTCGTGGATGCAATTTCACGGAAGTCGATATAGATAATTCTATATCTATCAAACTAGACTAATCACTAGCGCTATTACATTGGGTCTGATTTTCGTAATGCGGTTATCAGGAAAGGACGGGCGTCTGCAACCGCGCGCCCTATCGTATATTTTCATTGAATAGTAAATAATAATAAAATGAAGCCGGACGCCAGCCTACCCGATAGCCCATCGAGACCGTTATTCCCAACAACGGTTGCGTAGTAGGAAGAATTCAATTCGACCGGGACACTGGACACTGTGGACAACATTTTCACCCTACAGCCAGGGAGGTTTTCAATCGTGCAAGCTTTTCCTCCTCCGTGTCACACGGTCATACGTAGTCGATACATCCGTACGATCAATTGTCCATTGTATCCTCTGCAAATCCACTTTGTTTGCGTTTCGGCACGATTGCTATTGAGTACGCAACACTCGCGCACCACCCTATCACGCGGCAATTTGTACGCGACCAACACACACGAGTCGCAGTTACATATTTGCGGATCACACGGCGGCGAGCACCGAGCCTTCACTGGTAGTCTCGTGTCATCGCACGCGGCGTGGTTGGCAGGCGACACTTTACGTGGGCAACTTTACGTTCAACCCGACGCGAATTCGCGGCGAAACGTCGCAGACACTGGATTCCCTGGCGCGCGGGGACGTGCGGAGAAAATCCATGGGGGATCGTAAGAGGAACGCCGGACCCGTTGGACGGGCTTCCGATACGGTTTCCTTTAACTTCCGCGCGATCGTGGCTTTCGTTAACGCGACGGTATTAAGTGACATTATAAACTGCTTCTTCGTTACTTGGCAGTCGTTCGTTCACTCGAGCCGACACTTTGCAGGGCGTTAGTTGCATCCGAACCGGTAATCAGTCGATCCGCCCACGGCGCTGCACCACGTTTTTACCCAGGCGTTCGTCATTCCTTTAAGACCATCTCGCCGAATTTAATCGGATTACCCTGTGGCCCATTATTGTCGTCACAGGGAAGCTACCGACGAATCTTCCGCACCGTGCAATTTTTTACTCGGCTACGTTTGCGCCGATAATGAAGCGTTCCGCCTTTTAATTATCTCCCTTTGTTCTTGCAATACAATACCAGCATGTATCTACAATTTCAATGGATTGTTTTTAATTGCAAAGCATTTGTTGGTCCTCCGCCAGCGTGTGCTGTAGTTTATGCAAAATACAGGATACGGGAATAAAGATCAAAGGCTAACTTGTACTAGTGGTCTGGCTTTGAATGCAGACTTTCAATCCCCTATCAAATCGCTCTTTTACTTCAGAGGTAAATATTTTCACCTCGGCCCCACACTTCGCATGGCCATTTTCTATAAAGAGTGCATACATGCGTGGATCATGGCACCACGAGTATTTATGTTGGCACCGCTGGTTAGCGTCAATTAAGTTCCATACTATCAAAACTTATTCCAAGTCTAATTTTATCCCGTTTCATTGGATCGTACGTGTCAATGGGACATAAATTTCATTTATCAAACGACCTGCCCTAACGATGTTAACCTTACCAATTTTCGCTTCCAGGAATAGTGTCCATATGACCTTGCAGTTGCTGTGAGCGTTAACAGGTTCGCGCAATCATTACATCAACCTTTTGCAAAAATCTCGCAGCAACGTTACTAAGCAGTGCAGTCAATTTTTATCGTCTCATGAAAAATAAAGAATGAAACAAAAAAAAAAATGCAAAATTGTTTTATCTTCGGCTACATTGAAAATCTCATTCCGTTTCACCGTATTTGCGATTCAAATTTTGTTGATAACCAATAAAATATTCGACACAGTTCAAGGGAGAGGCTTTCCCAGGACTTTTTCAAACAAACTGGGGGTACAATATACAGTGTACCAAAGCCCTTCTACCACAATAGATTAAAAAAATTAAATAATGGAAAATGAGCGGCAATTAACGGTGAATTTATCAAACCACGATTAATTAGAAAATCCACCTCACTGTTTGCAGCGATTGTTTATCGAGCTCCGCTAATGGCTTACGCTTCGGAATACTGCAAATACGGACAGCTCGCCTCTTCTCCGCCTTAATTATCTCATGCAATTAAACTTCTCGCGGCATAATGTCACCTGACTCGAAATTACTCACCACCCCGACTTCGTGCAAAGAAGAAGGAGGTTCCGTGAAGAACTTTCGATAATTTCACGTCTCGATCGAAAAAGGAGAAGCGACCGATCCTCCTCGAGCTGGTTTTTTTTTTTATCTCGGCGCGTTTAAGGAGGTATTTTCGCTCGTGCCATATAAATTCCACGGGATAAGGAACGATTACACGCCATGCGGCAAGCATGTACCAGTTTACTCCTATTTTTCTATCGAGATAACAAGTTTCATGGTTTTCTGTGTCATCGATGAGACGCTAAACGAGACACTGACCTATCTATTGTTCGTACCCCTAATTATATTTCAACAATTACCAGGGGCAATTGTGCATCGGTCTCTGCGTTTATTTCCCTCGTGCAAATGTTGCCATAAATAATGGACACGCTTTTCGCGACACCGAGAAAGACGGGCAACAGAAACGAGTGAGACATGTATATGTTGCAACGTTTACAATACAGTTATAACTTTCCATCGTTCATCGACGTTTCGATAAACCAACAACTTTTCTTTTGTTATATATCTCACGTGACTGTACCGATGCATTTCCGTTAATATCGTCCTCGCGTGACGTCCAAATGCGACACTGTTGGCACTACACTTTACAAGCGATCGTGGATCACAATCGCGGCTAGTTTCAAAATTGTTTGCGGTACCCGCGTTGACGCGGAACTCCGAATTGTGCCGGGCGCGACTGACACGTGACGAAGGACGAGTCCGTGGCGGGCAGATTTGCCGAACAACGAGAACCGCAGCGAGCAAATAGTAACGATGAACTGAATGAACATCGCTTGGCCCGCCACGATTCTCGAACCCGTCACTCCGCGATGCGCGTGCGCTGCGCTTCTTTTTTCTTCGATCTCATCGCACGCGCGTTTTGATAGCCGCGGTAATTTCATTTTTATTATTACATTAGTTTCCATACGCTAAATCCCGTTTGATCCTGTTGACTGTAGAATGTACAGCGTGTTACGCTTAAATGAGAATTGTTGAATATTTCATGAAGGCTTGAAGTTATGAAAAAAATGTTCCTGCACAAGTTGTTTGGCACGATCATGTTCTTGAATGACACCCTATATTTTTTACTAACGATATTAAAGAGCGTGTCGAAACGAATTCAACGATATACTACTGCATCACGGAAAGTTAAAAATTACTTCTGATGATATCCAAAATGGATTTTAGTTTTCAGTTTGCACCAGTAAGCTAAAAGAATAAAGCCAGATTTTCAGAATTCCACATCTCGACTAAGTTCTATGAAATTGTAAAAATTGTAACTCCATACCATGGACCATAACTTTATCGTAAATAAAACTGTGCTGGTCTAAAATATTTAATATGAAACGTGTTTCAATATAAAGAATATATGATTAGATTGATCTACTAATTACTTTTTGGAGAGCATAATAAAATAAGTAGGATAAGCGTTTAACCATGCATTTTATATTAAAATGAAGGATGCATTAAATCCAAATCCTTCGGAACTGATTTCCGAAAGTCTACTAGCGGAAATACGTAAATGGGTTAAATGAAGTTATATTCTCCCGTCTCATCGAATCCGCTTTGGAGAAGTTCGCGGAGAAACAACTCTGTATTTGAAGCCTGAATAGGGAAGAGGATTTAATGCGCAATCTGTACGTACGGTGACGTGTGCGGGTTCGATTGAAAAAGTATCGGAGATCGTGACTGAAATGGCGGAAAAAATTGCTTTCACATCTAAACGCTCTAATAAACCTCCATAGAATCTGATCAATAAGGAAAACAACAATGGGGCGATTTTAAATTCCATTTCCCTTTTTGCACTACGGAAGATTAATTACTCTCATCGAGACCGAGTATAAGTGGATCACCGTCTGTGATTTATAGTTTCATTTCGTCTGTATCTCCTTAAAAATAACATTATTAATCGCCTTCTTCTAATAGCAATTTCGCAGTAATTACGTAACAGTGTATAGTACAGATAGTAAATAACAAAATTCAACTTTTTGTAGCCAATTTTTTTTTTCATTTACAATAATTTTAAATGGATGTTCAAAATAATGATTTCGAACCAGGTGTTAAACGATGGGCCTTAAGTTTCACGTCTTTTACTCATTTCGGACGAGTGATCTGAATTGTCGATTCTACAAATTCCTTTCCCCTTTTCTTATGCAGATTTCTACGTAACTGTAAGTTGAAGAAAAAAAAACTACACTTTATCGTGCTCGGTTTGCAACACGATTCGCGAGCATTCGCAACCGATTGAAACGCAAAGGAGACGAGCCTTCGTACAACTATTCTTTCAAAGCGTTTCGAAACGATCAGTGTACATGCATATTTTATCTCTGTTACGAAGAGGTAACCGGGGCACAAAGGAAGAAGGTACATGTTAAATGGAATCGCGTATTAAGAATCCAAGCACATTCCACTTGGCTCTCACAATCCACTCTATTCAAGCGAGCGGCATGGAACTTTCTGTTAGTGTGGCTAGTTTCAGCACGAGCACATATTGCTCGTCATTTGGGCAACACTGTATGTACATATTGATATTAATAATCTATCGCGCAAGTAAAATTATTTTTTAAACGATCTAATATTAAGGGAGTAATTACTTAAGATTAGTAAGTATTTAACGTTATAATTATTAATTATAGCTAACACAGTTCAATTTACAATTGGATTATTTGCAGAAATGCAATTGAGGAAATTGTTTCTCGCCAATCTTTATTACCGTCGCCAGAAAGTTACTATTCGATATCTGATTATTGGTACGGGGTAGTTTGTTTGTCAACGCTCGACTCAATAATCAAGTTTCCGAAAATCCTATAGGATTGATTCACCGATGTCATTATTGCTTCCACATTCGATGATTGATAAGGGACGCGGAATTTGCTGGCCTAATTTATCTCACGAATCTCGCAACACGTGAGAATGGGATATCGTATCTTCCTATCAATGTTTCCCTAAATTTTGCCCCGATTCTCCCGAGACGTTGCACCTCATTGCACGATACAATTTAACGTAGATACATTTTCATTTGCCTTTCCATTATCTTCTGTCAAAAGCAATCTTTTCACATTAAAAAGTTACAAAATTTCTTATTTTACTTTCGAAGGACCAGAAAGCGAAGTACATATTTGTAACGAATTAAAATATTTTGGTGGAAAAATTAATTGATTGTATGATATATGAATAAGCTTCGCCTTGGAAGCAATGATTTTAGTTACAACTAAACTGCGAGGTTCAAAGATTGATTTCTGGAAAACGATGATAGCCTGTGTGCATTTCGAACAAAATATACCGTGGATTGTTTGAAGCACCACCGTATAATGATATTCGCATGCGTGATTGATCTTCAAATAGAACCCTTTGATGTGGAGACATCGAGTTTACCTTGGTGTTATTTATTTCGGGCCACAGACTAGAAGCTAGAAATGGGAAGTAGAAGAAAAAATTGGGTAATAAGCCTGGGCAGCCAGAAATATCACAAACTCTATGTAACTAGCTACCAATCAAGAATACCTCCTTACAAGATTTTTCTTTTCGAAGATCTGTTCATTCTTTTGTTTTAATTATTAGTAACTTTAGGTCCATATTGAAGTTGTCTCCAACGCCAATAAGTTATATAGATTGTAGATATTACCCTTATACTGAAGAAATATATGACCCGCTGTACCCTAAAAGAAAAGTACAAAAGAAACAGAGCCAAAGACTAGAGGAAGTGGTCTAAATATGGGCTGCCCTTGAAATAATCTAAAAGGAAAGTAAAACTTGGATATTTTTGGACTGAAATATTTTGAAACGTGTCCCTAATGCTGCTAAAAAAAAGTTTAACGCTGATGATCTGTTTGCAATAGTTGATACACGTTATGTTATAAACGTTGATATACAGAGTGCTTTTCTATCTCATGCAAATATTTCAAGGAGCGATTGAAACTTTTTACTTTCTGCTGAGGCAATTTTGAACAGCTTTTTCCTTTGCCAAAACGTTGGTTAAGGCTTTGTGTTTGAATTATTTAACGAAAAACACTGACCAATCAGGGCACGTATTCCTTCGAGCGAGTGTTCAAGACCACGGTTGAGCGTATCACGATTTTCTCTCGGCTGAGCGCACGCTTTGAGCGGTCTGTGTTTTTCGTTAGTAATTCGAAAACGAGGCTTTAACAATACAACGACGAAGGAGAGAGTATAACCGAAAGCCGGAAGTTAAAAGGTAGACGTGAAGGAAATGAATTCTCCGTCTATCCAACTTTTCAAAAAGCAAGCTTGATTAATTTCAAAAAGTTCCATCGCAGCTTTCGTATAATTCTCAGCGGCAGCCGTTCATCCGCGCGCAATCTTGAGACAACTTCGACTTCTTGATCTCGCGATTTACTTGTATACAATCCTTTCGTGAAGGCCATATTAACGGAATGGATAAAGGAGAGGATCGAATCGGGACGAGCTGTTGTTCCATGTTGTTCCTCGAGTGCTTGAAAGCTTTGATTAGACTTACTAAGTATCAGCGTGACGAGCTGTGCCGCGGAGGAGAGTTTAATTGGATCTTTCCCTCGTTTCACGCGGAAGAGATGAAAAGATATATTCGAATGATCCTCGGCGCAAATGTAAAAAAAAATTTGCTGTTCTCGGTGGATTTTGGGGGTCGTTCGTGTTCAATTAGTTTCTGCTTGTCGAAAGACCGAGGGATGTCCTCGTCCAGCAGAGACGAGCGGGAAGTCTTTGTGCTGCGGTAGGTCTTGGGTGAGCTCGAGCAGCTTGAATCTCTTCGGCTGACAGGCTGAACTTCCGCTTTTACTGATGCAGCTATAGCGGCATCACGCATTGTGTAAATAATAGTGAATAAGCGTACGGGTCGACTTTTCATTAGTTTCAAAAGGCTTGAATAATTTCTACAATTTAATGATATGTAATTTATTAAATGTATCATTTAATAATTTGGTGTATTGAATAATCACTCGAATTGAGTAGACTCTTACTTATTCCGGATATAAATTGTTCTATTATGAACTGATTAGGTGTTGAAGTTTTAATTTGTACAAACAAAATGCTTTAAATTTAACTCATTAAATTTTTACTTGAACAAGTTAGAATTGTGTAACAATTGATTTTGTACGCCCACCACAATTATATTTACGATAACATTTAATTTATCTAATACCTATGGATCCCACAACCATTTACACGGAAACAAACAAAAGAATATTCATACCTACAATTGAAATGAAACGTTAATTCCTTATTTTATTATTTATTACTGACCATAACGCTTTGCTAACAAAAGCGGCCGAAAGAATTTCACCCAGCATATTTCCTCCGAAAAGCTAGGGAACAAAAGCAGTATACCATTGTCAGGCCAACCGTAAATCACCTCTACAAGAGAGCAACGACAAAAATCGTCCGTTTACAAGAACGTACATGCAGTAGCAGTGGTTTAGTTACCGTGAAGGATCAATGAACAATTCATGCTACAGTAAGCCCCGCAAAGGAAGGAGCAGGTTTCGCCTTCAAAAGAGGAAGATCGCTATCCCCACTGCTTTGTTTGGTAGTCGCGGCGATGAACGAGAAATCGGTTAACAAGAGAGAGAGAGGCGTGAAATCGTAAATCTTTACGATCGAATGAACAGTGACGTTTTTTCACTTCCTACCGTGTTATGTACGTCAGAATTGTTATGTCGCGCGTCTTTCCTCACCTCTGTTAACTCGATTTCCCTAATTGTTCAAATAATTGTCAAAGAATAAGAGCGTGTGTGACACGGAATTACCTATTCACAATAGGTGCATGTTTCATTCATACGATTCTATCTGCTCCGGAATTGCTTAGTGTTAAAATTATTAAAGCATAACATTTCACCTCGACGAAAGCCTTTATGGTTGGCCGCTATCTCGAGCCCCTAGCTCGTGAACCGTGTTCGCTCACGGCTCCCTTCGAAATGAAAGTCATGTCGAATAGTCGACTCCTTCGTTACAAGGAACTGGCCGGTTCCGAGCCAGTTCTTTCTTCGCAGTGCTTACTGTATTCCACAGACAACGTTTCAAAGTGAAAACGATTAGCCGTGTGCCTCGTTTAAACGCGAATCAGCCTAACTATATTACGCATATTCGACGTTGAATGTGTAATTTGTGGGAAAAAAGATCGTGGGCAAACATCCTCCTGACGCGAAGCTGCCATTCCCTGTCAAGATTCTCGCGTCCATCGCTTTGAAACGGGTTGCTCTGGCGGTCTAAAAATCGGTCATTTGATTTACAAGCCGCGTCGAAATTTCACTGATTTATAGAGCGAGTAGGAACATTATTCCTTTGGTCCGCGGCGTCGAATTAGAACGAGGAACAACAACTGTGAAAAATAGCTACAAAATTGTAGAGCCATTTAGATTTTCGGCGAATGTAGGCCGTTTGATATATTTCATGTTTTTTTTTTTTTTTTACTACGGGAGTTGATGCCAGTTTCGCGAATCGGAAAAATCGGTGTCATTCGGACACCGAGTTTTAAGAATTTCCCCGATTTTTTGACATGTTTCATTTGAGTCCGATGAATTAGTTTTAGTAGAAAATTAAAAAATGTAAAAATTGGTTTCATTTTCTTATCTGACGGATTTGTTTTTTTTTAATTTGTAGGGTTTTCCACTTTAACCGAATTTTTTCTCGTTTCACTTTTCAATTACGCATATGCAAGTTCTATAAAGACTTAATTTTTTAATTTGCATCAAAGTAAAAGAGTACAAGTGGGCTACTGTATTTTCGATATCAAAATAAGTTTAGAAAATAATGTTCAACAATAGAGAAGTACCGTGGAATAACTGCAAGGAGAATACTGTAGACTGGGAAGAACATTTATTTGATGTGAAAAAATTTGATTACGTACGCCACAACTGACCGAAAATTCGACCCCTTCATCAAAAGAAATAACGTTTACCACCGCGTCCACGCAATTACCGTCTGCAATCGAGTTTCACACGCTGTTTCGTGGAAACAATTTTTTCCCCCTAACTAGTAGCTGATGAATCAATCGAGTGCGAGGAAAATCATTCGACATTGCGTTCCGACGCGAACGTTTAATATTTCCTGTCCCACGATATTCCACCTCCAGGAATGATCAAAGTTAAAGGAAAAGCCGCATAAAATAGTTTCGGTAAAGCAAGAATCAATATTAACAATCACGATGATAAGTTGTACAGGGTGGCCCACCGAACTTGAGCATTCCAAATATCTCAATTACATTTTATGCTCATCGAGTTAAATTGCAAATATTGGTACATTAGTTTCTTTCTTCGTTCACTGCAATTAGTTCAGAATTATGTTTTGATACATTCGTGTATTTCTCGATTTGACTGTTTAATAATTATAAAATATTGATTTCATTAATTCATTTCTTTCCGCACAAAATCCTTTGACCTCCTCTTACTATACGTTTACGATTTAACACACCCGTTCACCAATTTTCTACGCAAGTAGTTACAATCAAGCGACTGCAATGCAACAACGGTTGCGGCGAAAGATTTACAACGGTGGCGAACAGATGTACGGATAAACAGACAAAGTTCATCGACGAGGAGGATGTTTGAAATTCGAGGAAGACTAGCCTCTCGCTTTTAAAAGATTCACTGTTATTGTTGGTCCCGGGCCAACCTAAGTAATTCCTGGCATGACGCAAATACATCAACCCCGTTGCCACCATTTGCCTTCAGCTTTTTCGCCTCGCCTCCGAAACCTGACGAATTGGGCACGTTAATGGAATTATTCTAGTCCTGCGAAATCGCTCGGTCTATTTCGTCCCATTCTGATATTTCCAATTCACTACAACCTGTTATGTTTCTTTATTTACGATTCATTTATCTCATGTCGTCATGTTATTTAATTATTATTAGATGGCGCATTTTTATGCATTTGTACGAAATCGCACAGAACGCACGTAATATGAAAAAATATAAAGAATATCCAAATTGTACTGCTTTTTATAATACCTAGCAGGTGAAATAATTTTCTACCTTTTTTTACTACATTCCCAAAAATATGAATGTGCATAAAGATCCATAGTCTAATTATTATTTATTTACTCTAGATTACCATGACTATTTTATTATTATTTATCTATTCTAAATTACCACGATTATTTAAATACTGTTTATTTGTTCTAAATTATCACTGCAACTTCTTTTTATTTAAATTGTAAATTCTTGATGTAATAATACCTATCTCTAGGCCACCATTACTTGGTCATAAAAATGTATCATCGAGTTTGAGTAAATAGACGGTGAAATGTAATGATATAGATTTATTAATTTTTCATTTACCCGAAAAAAACAACTAATTAGAAGTAGGCTCCACTGACAAGCTAGTGGTGCCAGCTAACGAGAAACCTCCAAGCGACAATAGTTGAATATGTCGACTGGTTTCTACTGCCACCTACTTTTTATTGCTTCTATTGGGACACCGTACAATTGGTCAATCAAAAAATCAAACATAATTCTATTCCCTAGAAAGAATGGTCAATAGAAAATATTTTCGTGAAATTATTCTACTTCTTCACGGTCCTTTCTATCCTACCTGTGTACCACTTATTATTGATTATTAGACTGCGGATGTTCATGCATACGCATATTTTCATAGGAAACGGGCAAAACAATGAAGCCTGGAGAGAAATATGTTTCGTAATTAGAGGTCACTAAAAACACATTTTCCAGTTCGCACTTTTTGCATAATACATATGTTTCGCATATTTATGATTAAAAGCATATACAAAAATATATTTCATATGTCATTTGCCATGTACATATATACATATACTCATCTGAATCATCCAACTGGTTAAATTAATTGAATTTATTAGTCAGCACCTGTATCATAACCAGATAGTGTCATAGCAGAAGGTAAATAGTAAAGTGAACTTATTTTTCATGTTAATAGGTAGATCTAAGCTTTAAAGGAAAAGATTTTGCTGCTATTAAGACCGCGCAAGAAGTGCATCAACAAAACGAACTCCTGCGAAATTTAATGTTTATAAAGACTCATTTAAACACCTTGCCAGATACGGTTCAGAAATTAGAGACCATAGGTTTGCAGTTAGATCTTTCAACAGGAATATGTATGCAATATATGGTTCAATTAGAAAGCATCCCTGGTGATTGCAGAGGGAAGAAAAAATACAGGATTTATGGAACTAAGAAAAATTTCACGTATTTTAAGCGGCGGATTTGTAAAAGCATCGATGCATGTGCCACAACACTGCTCGGGCAAATATGCACCGATAACATCATGCGATGTGGGACGGCCGTTTTCGGCGTACAAATTAATTTTTACCGACAAACTCCACCAACTAACATCATCAAATTTAGAAGAAATGCTTGTAATTTACTGTAGTTCAAAGCAAAACAGATCAGAATAACCATGAAATGTTTGTTGTGAATTTTTATCGTGCATAAACATCCGTAGTCTATTGACTATTTAATATTCGTTATTCATTATTTACTTTTGTATTATACTACAGTAATATGTAATTAAATAACAATAATAATTAACATCACTAATTCACACGTTCTCCATTTCGTAATATTAACATTAATTGTTCAACATTTTACTACACTACCATAATAATATCAGTAATTTCCCCCTTACGAAATATTAACAGAATTCCGCATATCCAACGAAATCCGTACAGGAATCTATTCCTCCAGATTCCAAGTGCTCCCAACCACAAAATCCTTTGCCAACCGAACTGTAACATGGGAAGTCCAGAAACTTCAACTTATCAAAGACAAGTGATCACCAGCAACGAACTTCCACATTCGCTGTAATCCCATGTTGCATGTAACATCGCCCCGAAAGGAACTTTGCTTTCAATTTCCAGGATCTCCAATGTTCCAACACTTTATGGCAAAATTCTATCGTTATATAGGTCATATGTATACACCAAGAATCGTAATTATCTTCTATGCACGTACAGCGTGTTCGGCTACTGCATGTCAAATTCACGATCTCGTAGTGTGTATCAATTCTAAATTTGATTGTTCTAAACATTACCAGTCCGTCACTAATAAAGCCTTAGAACCTCTCCACTTCTTAAAACGGTGTTCAAAGCATTTTTATAACATTAAAACTATTAAAATAATTTATGTTTCATTAGATCGCAGCTTGAATATGCCTCAATAGCGTGACCCCCCCCATAGAAAATTCATATCAATGTTAAAAGGTGTGCAACACAAATTCCTACGATTCGTTGCTAGTAAATTGGGTCTGAGTATGTTACGATATGACCATAATTATAATCCGATATTCGAACGACTTGGTATGACATCGCTTGAAAATCGGAGGGAAATAATCGACCTCTCCTACTTTTTTAAGATTATTAATGGTCAAGTGGACTATCCTGATCTGCTTGGTCAAATTGGATTTTACGCTCCTCAGGCAGGATGTATCAGAAAGAGGCCTTCTTTGTTCTATACTTTACCCACGATAATTAATCGTGGTGAGAAACATCCCATAATTAAAATCATTGAGCTGGCTAATTTGTATAGTGATTCTCTTGATTTTCGTTTTGACTCTCCCCGTTCCTTTAAGAACAAGCTACTAAGCTGTATTACATAAACATAAATACATTTGTAACGCCCCCACACATTTTTTGTATCATATCATATCATTTCTATCAAATTTTCAGGGCGCACGTACCTTGCTTAGATCTATAAAAGGCATTTTGTAATTGTTCATCATGAGCGCAGATAAAAAAAAAGTATTAAGAAACGCATCTCACTATTTGTTTTACAACTTCGATGTATATCATATCCACTTACTTGGCATTGCCTGTTGACCAAAGCGAAAGTGAACACACGGCGATTCGCGAGAGCAACATCGACGCCGCAAATCTGTTCTTACGTAAATAAATGAATCTCCTATTCCTGAGGGATTTCAGTTGAGAAGCACACACTTCGTAAGCATAGATTATAGGTGGGTAAAGAATTCAAGGTGAAACACACGGATAATCATTCTAGCGAGGTATCCGCAGCTTTCCGACACGCGAGATTTGTTACGTGAATTACTCCATTATTTCTATTAAATGCTGGATCAGCTATGAACGGTGTACTTTGATCTCCGTATACGCATATATTACTTGCTATCACGATCGAAGAGTACTTCTTCTTATCAATAAAAAAACTCTAATTAATTAATTAATTCATTAAACTGTTGCTGATCGAAACCCTACTACATTATAATTACCACAGTAATATATCGTTATTATTATCATTCCTTGAATTATTCTCGTTCATCGAATGAATATTATTATCGTCATTATTATTACTACCACTATTTTGGGAACGCAGTGCACATCTCAACGCTAGACACTCCCCCCGACGAGTACTAAAATATTCATCCAGCGGCTCGAACGCAATCCCGTTACCCGCATTATGACACGGAAGAAGGGACGCCGAACAAACTGAGAAAACAGACGATTGGAAAAAAAAGGAAACGGAAGACAAATAAAAAGGATACCAAGTTAATATGGAGAATCGCATGGGCGTGTGTGGTCTGATGAAATTGTCAGCATCAGTTGCGAGATGGAGGAAGCCTGACACTTTACACGCCTCCTCCTTACCTTTACCTTACCTTGTCGACACTCCCTCGATGATCGTAGATACATAATATGTATTTATCTGTCTTGTTTATCTACGATCGGAGACTTGGAACTTTGCGATTTGACAATGCGTAAAAGTTGCAAACGTTTCACTTGAATGACGCACCACGGAACAAAGTGACCCCCCCTGAAGGCAGAGAATCATCGCTCAAGCCTTCACTTAGCAATCGATCGTTAAGAGTTATAAAAATAATGCAAAAGTAATTGTTGCGAGAGATATAGTTCATGCAATGTTTTCGTAAAAAAAAATACTAACTGTACTCGCATTCGTACTGGGTGATTTCATCCTCTAAAGCCGCACTGTGGCACAAACAAAAAATAGAAACATACAATATTATACAGGCTGCTCGACTACTGCGTGTCAATATTCTAAGGGGTGATTGCTGAGGTGATTCTGAACAACGTTCTCCTCCGCGAAAATGCTGGTCAAGGCTTCGTCTTTCAAATATTAACGAAAAACACTGACCAATCTAATGTAGCAGAAAAATATTTTAAACAAAAGTTCTCCACTTAGGCATCAACCGCAATCTTCTGCCAATTAAATGGGATGCTATGAAATTTTCCTTCGAAAACGTTATTAGAGAAAAAAAGAAGCAGGTTGCCGCCCCTTCCCCAACGTATGATAGAAACGAAATAATCAATCCTCTGGCGTGGGCAATAACGAGAAAAACTATGGGCTAAAAGGTAGTGCTCGTTGGCTAGCGGAAAACTTCCCAAACGACGTCAAATTACACCCCGATGATGCATTCTAATCAGCCGACACGGAAGTTATGCAAGGGTCAGGTTGTGCAACAAGGATTTACAATCTCGCTAGTCGATACGCTATGCTAATGAGCTTATGCTTGATTAAGAGAGGTTCTCACCGCGCAAGTATTTCGGCCCTGCAGATCGGCTACACGATACGAATTATGTTCTTTGCACATTTTGCGATGTAAAATACGCTGGGCTGCATTTAGTTCCAAGCGTGTCTCTGTTTCAGGAAACTGAATAGATTAATGTATCAGATATTATGTGTGCAATTCTGTTATTGTTATTTTTAATACGGATGGTCAGTGTAATTAGGTTAATTAACAAACATAACTGATCAGAGAGAACGATGTCACTGGCGCTATTGTTATTTTCTATTATTAACAATTCATTGTTTAAGTACTTAATGTCACAATTATTACCCTGGTTATTATTGGTACAGGACTGTTACCATAAATAGTACTATTAAAACATTTGAGATTAATTAAATCATTTAAGATAATTCAAGTTCATCATTTATATATGGAAATACTTCACACTGAGGTTCCATCTCGATTACTTCACGCCAGCCTTGAAGCGATTTACTATTAACAGCGAATCTTGTTACGTTTTGTTTATCGAAATCCATTGCGAGCAAAGTGTGGAGCCGCGAAGCGGGACAGCGCAGGAAAATATATTTTAATAGAATCTCGGGGTGGAGACGTAACAAGGTCGTCTTGAGAACGCAGCCCGAGGGGTGCGCGGTGTCCGGGGAATCTAAAACCTTAGAAATTCGCCTAATACATGTCGCATTGGCTTCCTTATAAAGCTTCCGCTTTTCACTACCAAGGTCCGCAGTTCGAGGAGAAGCTGCTCGAGGAACAGGCCACGTTAACCCTTTCGCGAACCAGTCCCGCAGCCCCCACTAAAGAGCCCAAGCACCGCGTTTCATCTCACTCGCGTCCGCGTTGTTTCGTGTCTCCAAAGTGCCAATAAAGAACGAAGGGAAATCGTCATGGCGCGCGTGGAGACTGATTTGGTGAAATAAATAAAAAGGAAGAAGCAGAAGGAAAGGGCAGGAGGTAACTCGAAGGCGCAAGAAGGGAATACGAAGCAACGGTAACTGGAACGAACGAACAGTGTGAAAAAAGGGGGAAGAAGAGGAGAATAGAGAGGAAAATGCGTGGATTACTGCTTATGATTAGTATTATCTGTGCGTGCACGTGCGGAGGACGTACGGAATGCGGAAATCACGCGCAGATCTCCTTGTTGACCAGCATCCACGATGATCCCTCCTGCAGGAAGCTGTCCGCGAAAGGTGTGCTGTTGTACGAAGCCGCGAAGCTGCTCGCCGAGATTCACAACAACAAGTCGACCGGCTACGATATCGGTAAACGAGCCGCAATTTTTTTTTTAACACTCTTCCCGGCTTTTTTTTTCTTCGCCTTCGCGGCGGAAGCGGGCGAAGAAGGTGGGGGGTGGAGGGAGAAATAATTGGAAAAAAGTTGGCGGCGGAAGAAAAGGAAACCGTGTCAAGGAGACATTCTTGGTAGCTATCGAAGTAGAATAGATTAGAATCGCATAATTTCTTAGTTCTCCCGGTTGCTGGATAAATAATTCATCTCGTTTCGCTGAACCGTTTTACAGGATTTTGACTTTTCGCTTTTGACTGATGGGAGGACTATATATTCTATGCTACAGTATATTCGAGCATTGTTATGTAAATTGATAAAACATAATTCCGTTGGAATAATACTTGGTTTACGTTATGTGGAAAGTTTCAAGTTAGCAGATACGGTGATCGCTAGATATTTTTTAAGCTCATAAAAAGGGCTCGGAGGCCTATCAGCGTAAGTCCATTAGAAAATCGAGAGGATAAGGTTTTTACTAACTAGTTGTAAACAACATGATAATGCTGGTCAAAGTGCGAGAAACTGTTTTCTGTACAAAATAATATACAAGTGAATATAATTGCAATTATTATCTAATTGCAATTAGTATCTAAAAGTTGCCAGGAGAGATTGAACTTGCACTGATTGTCTTCTGAACCCTTCATACCTCGTAGTAGGGACTTCGATGTACTATCGTGAGTCTCAAATTTGGGAAAACTACAACATGTGGTTTCATCGACCAGCTTTACATCCCTGTTGCTCATGAGATCGATAACTGGTAACTGCATGAAAACAAAACACCGTGCAATGAGTAATAACTGTATAATAAACTATACAAGCGATAACTATTGACTGGTTTGAAAACGGTGATTTCCACTGGGTGCAATTTTTTTGAAGAACATATCTTTAATGCTATCGTAGCATTTATGTGATATTTACACTAGTTTTTGTTTATTATATCCAAATGTTAAAATTAGGTGAGTTTCTTAAATAGTATACCTCTTCAAGCCGAATAATATACCTCTTCCGAAAGAAGCGACTGGCCGGTCCCGAGCGAGCCGCTTCTTTTGGAACATTTTACTGTATTCAGTTTTGAAGGGTGAATTCTATACCTTCTTTGAAGCGTGATTCTATAATTTCGGGTCGGTGGACATTTGTAAAAGAAATTCCGTGGAAAATTGTCCTTGATCTTTCCACAAATGTCCACCGATCCGCAGGTGTAGAATCACGCTGTAGCGGTCGTTACATATCACTTCTTTACACCCTGCACAAGGGTTTATAGAGTGGTGGCAGTACATTTTCTGTTATTTCGCAGAACTGAGCGTTCTGGACACATGTGGCAGCATAGCTGGTGCACTGAAGGCGGCGATGAAGGCTCTCGTGGGGGCAGACACGAACTGTTTGCAACCGCCTTACTACTTAGGTAAACATTGCAACTTGCACCATCGATCACGGGATTTTCCCTGGCCGAGACGGTGCACAGCAATCGAGAGACGACGTTTCCTCCACCGCGTTTACCATCTCCAGTTTTCATTGCTGCAATCCCTCTCTCGACTGCCCAATGCAGCACTATAGCGCACAAGCGTCTCGCCTTTGCTAATTGGTTAATGGGGGGGTGCCGTCAACACGGTATCCACGCTTATTCTTTCATTACGCGTTCCGTTGGAAACTTTATTTTGTAATACGCAAAGCTGCAAATATTCCTCCGTTACGATATGGAAATTAAAGTAACGTCGATTTGGTATATTTTCAGACCGAAATTACTGTTTAAAATGCGCTGGGAAGATAAGAGATTTAAAGATTTCGATGTCACTTGGGAAACGATGTTAGCAGTGGGAAATTTTGCGAGGATTAGACACTGCAAAATTGGGGGAATGTTTAGAAAACCGCCTATACTGAAGATTATGAAAATCAATATAAGAATGAACATCAATATGAAATTGTTGAAAAGCAAACAATGTATTTGTTCAATTTGATAAGGATAGGTATCTGTTATATCACATCGTGCCATTTTATTCCCCAGGAATTATCGGGCCGGACACTGCGGCAAATGCGGAAGCCGTACACAAGATAACGTCAGTGCTGAAAGTGCCGCATATCGTGAAGCGGGGATCGAATTCTCCTTACCTTCATCATCTTATGAAAGAATCCGATTCTTATTTGGTCCAGGTAATCAGTCACTGGCGCAAATATGACAATAAAATTGTAGCACGAGTTTGGAATACTTGATCGCAATTTTACAGTTAATTTACTGGAATAATAACTCTCTAATTTATTTATCCTAATATTCGTATTAACATTTTTTAGAATAATATCAATAAATCTGAAAACATTCGATAATTAATGGCTAAAAGATGAATGATAATACATCTGTGATCATGTACACGTGTTCCGATCAACAATCCCACCTTTCAATTAACAAACGCACCCGTAATACCAAATTATCTGAAAATTATTGCGTATTAACGTTAATGACTCTCATGCCAGGTTAGCCTTAAGTATTGAATAACATTAAAAGTCAAATAACTTACGTTGCACAGTATATAATTCCCTCGCATAAGCCAATAATATTAGGTCAAACGGCGGTGTGAAAAAAGCATCAAGAAAAAATCAATTAAAAACGAATTATACCGCGAGGTATCGGTTAATACATTTTTTTTTCTTCGGAGGTAATAAATTTCTTGAAGCAATTATTATCGCGGACAGGGATTCTAATTATAGTACGCGTATGTTAATCACGCAACTGACGGTACACGGGAATTTCACAGTCTAATAAATACAGACTTCAATATTTCCGTAAAGAAAACCGTACTTTGCTGTATCATTCTCTCCCTGCCACTTTCACGCTTTTGTTTCAATTTAAATAAAAAGAACATCGACCTTTCTAGTAATTATTTTCACAGAATACTTCTTAACAAATCTTGATTTATATATTCAAGTTCTTGAAAAGGAAACAAGAGTTGGAGAAATATGGTGAAATAGCTAGAAAAGCACCCAGGTCGAGGATAAATTTTGTATCGTTTTAGTCCACGATACAGAGAAACGATGTTTTTACGGAGCGGCCCAGAGAGTTTGTTTGAAATTCGCTGTGCTGGCGAACCACGAATTTCTGTTTTCAGGGAACGTTGAAGGTCGTAGAGGAACTGAAGTGGAAGTCGTTCTCGCTGGTGGTGCACGCTGACGAGGATGGCGAGGATGATGCTCAGAACATAGCTAAGAAACTGACAATGGCAGCAATTCAGAAGGGTCTTTGCGTTTTAGTCTATGACGGCGATGAAGATGGTACGAAGTATATGCTTCTTTTAGGAGTAACTCGGCAATTTGGTGATCCGACGATTCGAAATTTCGACAATTTGGCAATTTGGTGATTCGACGATTCGAAAATTCGACAATTCGGCAATCTGCCAATTTGGCAACTTGGTGATTCGACAATTTGGCAACTTGTCAACTTGACAATCCGACAACTTGACAATTTGACGATTCCACAATTTGACAATTTGGCAATTTGGTGATTCGACGATTCGACAATTTGGCAATTGGAAAAATTGGCAATTTGAAAGTTTGAAAACTTCAATACTTGACGATTGGACAATTTCCAGATTTAACCAAACATATCGTCCACATTGGAGCGCCGGAAGACGGATTCTTCGGCAAAGCTGTGAATGCAACTGTTCTAGTTGTCAGTGAAGGGCGCCTCGAGGATCATCTGAACCACGTAAATTCAACCAACAGTATATTGCTCCTAGAAGACGCCAGGTAACAACGATACATTCTCGTCCTCCATGTACTCCACCAGTCTTACCACCTTATTTAAAACTGTGGTATCGCAACCGCAAATAAATCATACATCTCCACTATAATCCATAATACTCTACAATATCAATGTCTTTTTTTTTTATATATAATCAATGTCTTCCAACCTAACAGTCATAGTCCATTAACAAAAACCACCAACATTCCATTAAAAACAAACAGAAAAGATTAATACTATCTTCTACGCAATCTAAATTGAACTTGAACGCAATGAACGCAAAGCCATTTAACCAACCACAACAAACAAGAGCAACTACGAATATTTATAGACGCCGATTACCAGAGTTAGCTGCTTGCATTAGCAGCGACGATTGAGAATGAAAATGAAACAGCGAATCGAGATTCATTTTCCCGTGGAACTTAATCCGTTTAGCAAGCTACAAACCGTGACGCTACTACCGTTTCTCGTCTGATGCTTTTTCATCGTCACTTCGTTCCGTTTCGCACCCACAGCCACGTCAAGGCCATTTCGATTCAAGCGTTTACACGGGGAAATCGATTTTTCGTTTTCGCCGTGCAGAACGCTACGTCATCGACTTTCGGGTTTCTCTCTACCTTCTATATCTGATTCATTCGAGCACCCCCGTCGTCGTGTGGTTAACTCGAACAATAGTAGCCAGAAAAGTCTTGGTATCCTGTCGTTTCGTTCGGCGATCCAGGAATTCGTACGCACAGGGATTATCCCTTGCACATTCGAAACCGATAGGGCTGTCCCCTGGGTATAGATCGATTATGATTGCAATGAAATGGGGTGGATATATGGGGGTCGATAAGGCATTCCGAAATAGGGAAATTTTGGGGGGATCAAATGTACACAGCTGGGCAATTCCTTTTTTTTTTGCAGTGGAATTATTGGATATCTGTAGACAGAAGAACTGGCAAGTTTAGGGGATGATGACTTGGAAATTGTTCAGGGCTTCCTTTTTCTTTAGAAGAATCATTTTTTAAACTTTCGACATCGAAGACTGGAAGTTGGAAAAGTTGGGAAATTCTGTAATGTATTGGGAGGATATCTTTTGGTATTTGAAAAATATTAATCAATCGTTCTGCATTGGAACTTCTTGTAGCAATAATTTTCTAAACGTTCGAGAATGAAAATAGGATATCTTTATAAACCCCCATCAGCGTAATTGAATGTTCCAAATACATATGCAATAGTCATTGATTCAAAAAATCAATCAACGAATTGCAAGAGCTTTTTGTATCGTTGATTGATTATTGTCACTAATCGAATCGATCTATGAATCTCGCGATCAGTGGTAAGCAAAAAATAGCCAGATCGAGTCATCTCGTTCAACAGATTGACTGTTGCGCAACATTCTATTAACCATTAATACAATGAACTTTTTCTTCTCCTATATATCATCGCAACAATGGATGTGCTATCGGCGTTATCGGTGAACTGACTCATCCAAGCATGCACACTGAAGCGCAAGGATTTATCCTTCGGCATACAGGGTGTAATAAAAATAATAAGGATATTCGTTTTTCACAACAGAAATAGGAAGCTAAATATGACAGATGCTAAAACCTGTGTACAATTATTTTATCAGTAAATGACTGGATAAAGTTCGAAAATTAACGAACAAAATTGATGCACTTTTGCTTATCAATTTTTATCACAGCCTGTATATTGGTTGTGTAAACTTCACGCGAGTTTACAGTTAGGCATAATTGCGAGCACAAATACGTAACCAGTTTCCAACTTCAGAATGGAAAGGGAGGGGCAAAAAATTAATTGTAAACGAATCGAACAATCACTGAGTCACTAATTTCCTGTTACAACGATTCAACTTTTCCCATTGGAAACTGCAAGCATATAACGTGAACGTGAAAATAGTGAAAGAGAGAAATTGTTCTCCCTGCTCGAATTTTTTAATCCATATAGAAAATTTATAGATGTAACACACTTAGGTAATTTAACTGATGAAAATGTTCCAGGCAAATATTTATTAATGATTCAACTAATTATGACTAATTTACATTGCCATAATAATCATTACTATTTCTTCAGCAATTTTACTTGAAATTTATAATACAAAAAGGGCCAAGAATTATAAGCTTTTTCAACAGTTTGCAGGCTTCTCCTTTATACTTCCAAACAGCTTGTCTATAGCGTTTACGTCCAGTCATTATCGACAACATAATTGCAAATAAGGCCGTGCAATAATTTATACGATCGCGTTAGTAATTGCAACATTTTATAGAAATATAGGGTGTCCCGTAACTGGTGGTACAACCGAAAATGGGACAACTCTGCGTGAAAAAAAAACAAGCCGAAAATGTAGAATAAAATGTTGCCATTTGACGCTTCGTCTTCAAGAAAATCGATTTTAAACATTTGCATAGTCCGCATGCATTAGCAATTAAAGCAGAAAATTGTTTTGCCGTTTAATGAAGTAAGACACCAGAATGCAAATAGAAAATACAACAGGATCATGTTCCCAACGCTGTTCCAATGTTGACAAACATTTTGAACAATTTCTGAAATAATGAAGTTGATCATACGCGAACTTTCATCCATCAAAATTGTTATCTATAGGTTGAACGATATTATCGCGGTATTGACGATCATCCAACGCAAGCACCAGCAAAAATACGCATTAGCCAACATGCATGCGGACCAAGCAAATGTTTACAATCGATTTTCTTGGCAACGAAGCCTCAAATGAAAAAATGTTATTGTGCATTTTCGACTGACTTTTTCACGTAGAATCGTCCCCCGTTCGGTTATACCAGCAGTTACTTGACACCGTGTATATGAGAGACCACTTGTATTGTCATCCGTTAGTAATACGTTCGTTGTAATATCGGAATGTATGCCTGGCCATAAAACATGTTTTTCTACAAGTTGGCCAAGACGGGGAAGAAAAAATTCGCCGTTCTTTCTCTATCCGTACGATTTCCATTGGGCAACGCTTACCTTCGCGCTTTAATAGACGTTGCATCACCGCCACGCGTTTTAAATTCAATATAGACATTAAACGCGACGATGAAACAAGGGTAATCGTGCAATCTGCTGTTGCATATAATGCCGACTGATAATAGGAAACACCGTGCTAGACGCACGCAAACATAAGCACGCAATCACTCGAGTTCATTAGCACACACATACCATGTCTACAATTATACATTCTAATGTGCCATATGCGTTCTTTCGATTAATTAATATTCTGTGAAATGAACTATTATCATTTCATCAAGTAAATGGAATTAAATTTGAAAGTTAAAGAGAAATCGACAGAGCTTACACCGTTTCAGGATTCTACTATTTGAAAATTTGAAAACCCCAAGGATTAAACGATTTTAAATTTAAAAAATCTGCCGAAGTTGAAATATGTGAACATTCCGATATTCGAGAAGCCGAGCTTATGAGTTTAGCTTTGACTGCAAATTAATGTGCGCTAGGAACGAGTTCCCTGGACTGGAAAGCAAAGTTGAGAAGTCGAAGTTGTGGTCCAAGAAAGATGACGGCAAATTCGACGCCGAGGAGCTGAGGGATGTCAGATGGCTCGAAGACGCGATAAAGGTGTACGCGAAGGCGTTAGATACGCTGTGGTAAGCATGATCGACTCGATGGCGCATTAATTAACCTCTCATAAAAATTTCTACCTCGTCGGGGCAAGAATACCGCGACGAGCAACTGTTACATACAATTAATCGAAATAGAACGAGCGTTCTTTGTCTGGACAGAGTGAAAATATCACAGCTGGGATGATCAATAAGTTACTAAATTACTGCATTAAATTATTTCAAATCAATGAATTACTGCATTACGAAACAATAATCCCAGGTCGTCTAATTTAAAGATAAAATATGGCATAAAATAACCGGAGAACAGTTTAGTGAATGGACGTTATTATACATAATATAGCTCGAATGAATACAATTTGCTATATATGCAAATTGGAATAAATTAAACGGGATATGATATTTCTGAGATTTTTCCACCTGTCAGGTAAGCTGTTGTATACTCTCTACCTCCCCCTGGAAACGGCACTTACTCATTCGGTATAACATACGATTATACTAATTAATCAACGTTGTAATGACAGCGTCCGAATCAATCAGGAGATAACGAATGAAGCTGTACAGTATGCGAATGACCATGCAGGAATTCTTATCGTTCTGCGCTCAATTAAAGCTTACTACGTACAGAATGCCATTTAATTAATTTCCTATTCTAATGATTATTAACAAAATAATTATCATCTCATTAATGGGTTGGTAAGCGTTACCCAAATATTCCGATAAAATGTGCACATTAATTGTGTACTTGCAATTAGATATTACACTATCAACCGATCTGATATTTCCTAATGATTAACTAAAAAATAATGTTCAAAGAAATCGGAAAACGTCATGGAAAACACTTTTATAAACATTCTTTTCTTTTACTAAACCCCACTCGAATAGATTGACCGCTATTTCCCTCTGCTTCAGTAAAAAGAAGAAGTGCAAGAGTCAGGTGAACCCAGTCGATTGGAACAACGTTTTATCAAACGTTATCGCGGATCACGCGAAGGAAGCGCAGTCAGCAGCGACATTGCTCGAGCTATCAATGAAGGCAAAGGCCGCCGAGCTGCAGACGCTTGGGTCCATCGTTGTTCACAAGAACAAAGTGAAATTGCATTGGGGGAACAAGGACGAGGATGACGACGACGACGACGATGACGGCGACGACGATGAGAAAGATGACAAGGACGACGATGAGGAGGATGAGGAGGATGACGAGGAAGAAATGCCGAATGCTTTCAAGAAATTAATTAGCAAGGAAAAGGGAACAAAGACCGGTTGCGCCACCACACCTAAAGAGATCAAGCTGCTGCACGAGGACGACGACGAGACTGCTCAAGTTCTTGTCTCGGAAATGGACGACAGCGAGTGGTGGACCATGGTCAGTCGATCCTTTGTTATTCAGTAAAGTTAGTTACGCAACTATGACTGAAATGGTAGTTTATTGGCCGCGTAATGATTAGTCAATTAGTTAGGTCCGGCAATATCGGTATAGTAGCAAATTGGAAGAATTGGAAAAAATATAGATGACCAGAGACGAGTAAATAATAAATTTAGGTATGTACGGTGAGCGGCGTTGGAGTGGCCATGTTCGTCGTCGGGATCCTAGCCGTCTACGTGGTCTATACGAACATTCGAGGACCTCTACCGCCCAAAAACGCTCGCATCGAGAGGGACACCAGCTTGAGAAGGGTGGGCAGCGACAGAGATCCACCTATGCGTCCCCAAAGGCAAATTCGTACTCTGCAAAGGAGAGACAGCAACCGAAGCGTCAGAAGCACCATTTCCGAGAAGAGTGTCTGATGCGATTTCGATGCAAGCAAGATCAATGACTAAAGCTAGTGGCGTACGACTACTGAATCGGACAATGTGGGTCCATCAAACGGAGCCACTCGATTTGGTCCTAATTGGTTCGAACTAATTCAAGTTTGTTCGAACTGAATCAAGTTCGTTTGAGCTGATTTCAATTTGTTCGAACTAATTCCAGTTTGTCTGAACTGAATCAAGTTTGTCCGAGTTCATTCAAGCTTCTTTGCATTAATACATGTTGTCCGAATTGATTCAAGAATTTCCAATTGATTTAATTAAGCCTCTTCGAAGCTGTGGCAAAATAAATAAGCTTGCTTTTGATTCTATAGATTCGTCTACCGATCTAAATCTTTTTGGGATCCACTTCAAATCGGTTAGATCCGATTTGAACTTATTTAGTTTAGTTCGATTTGACCCGACCACGATCTTAACCTTTCGCTGATTCTGTATGAGGAGTTCACATGAATTGATCGAAACTTGTTCAGTTCAGTTTGAGTTGGTCCATCAATCCGAATTTGTATTGCATTTTTTTTTTTAACTGGTTCGAACTGATTCGAATATTTTCCAAGTACAATCTAGTCAGATCCACTTAACCCTCGTTGTTCCTTGCCGGCTGATTTAGGTCGATTCAAACAAATGCATGACTAGCTTGTATTCGATTGCATTAAGTCACACGTTTCTTGGTAATAATGAACAGCAAATCTTCATCGAGGAAGCGTAAAATAGCAAACATCTATTAAACGTACGTCAACGTGTCGTGTTTCCTTATCGATTCCCGCTACTGTTTAATACACCGTTCAGTTATGTACATAAATAAAATGGATTTATCCATCGATCCCGACCCGCTTGATGGATATCGCAGGAAAGAACTCGAAAGCAACAACGACAAAACAGAATAAATCATTAGGAATCGACAGGATCGAATTTCCTTTAAGAAAAGAAACGAATGAAAGTGTTAAACGCAGAGTGCAAGTGAGCACTGATAAAATGCTGATCCTCCCTCTAGCTCGTTTATGGGCAATAATTAATTATTAATAGGCATTACTGTTGCTTAAACCGTGATATATTGATATGTTTATTCATATATAATGAATAATAATAAAGTTTATTCAAATGATACCACGTTTTGACCAATTACTGCGAAATTATAGATTCAAGCAGCAGAATTGAACTTCCTAAACATCGTCCGCGAACACAGTGTTCGCTACTGTACACGCAGCTTTACACGCTACAGAAGCGTGTAACAGGTATGGACACTGGCATACAAATTGTATAATACATACTTAATTCGTGTGCTTCCACTCGCGTTCTACAGTACCGTACGCATAGCATGTATAGATAGAGGCTTGCGCTATTTACACCGCATAATTTACGTTCACGATGACAGAGAAAACGTGTTCCCAAGAATAGATTGTTCCCGATTTCAACATCCTACAGTTATGACATTTTTTTTATGCATAAAGAAATATGAACAGTATTTTGCAACATAATAATTAAGGCAGAATGGTGTACACTTATAAAATTGCCGGCAAACGACGCCGAGGATATTTGAATTCGAATTTTTCTTTTGTCCATTCACAAGTACTCTAAGATATCCCTTTTTTAAAGGGTGAGTATTGCAAGCGGAATGATCTTGAAAGTATTACAGGTAGAATATCAAAGAATTTCTTGTATCACAACATCGGAGTACCGTTCGTTAAATAACAATTCATACTAAAATAACAAGCTTATCAATTGCATTGAAAAAGTGTGGCCGAAACGACCCCGCACCAAGTATGCATCCACTTATACGGGAGGTGTGCAGGGGTCGACAAAATTGACCTTGGTGTTTCTTTTCAATTTCAAGCGGATTATCAGTCGCTGGACGAGACATCAAAGTGACAACTTCCGGCACGAGGAAACGGGCACGTAAAAGCAGCGGGGCGAGTGTTACCGCGGATGTGATAGATTAAGATAGTAAAATAGGGTTATGCCCGCGGCGCGGGGAGATCAACTATTGTTCTCGCCACTTGACCCAATCAGACGTTCAATCAAGGTTGCGTAACACGCAAAATACTCCCGTTCGCCGATCGCCATCGTGCTGTCATCGAAACAATGACGGTGACGAGCAAGGGTCTCCCTTCTGCGTTACATTGAAGACGCGCATATACGCAAAATATGTAGGGGAAATATACAGAGCGTCCCGTAAATCATACAGGAGCCGAATATGGGAGACTCCAGAGGCGATACTGAACAACTTTTTCTTTTAGTGGAATGTCGCTTTAGTTTTGACGTGCGATTTTTATGTCGCCGTTTTATTGAACTTTGAACGAAAAGTATGCCGCCGGCATAGGGAGGAAACATAAAATCATTTCATTGCGTCTTCAATGTAATACAATAGCACTTGAACGCTCGATTGTTACAGTACGTTCTATGATCTAGTATTTTGCTCGGCTTCATTCACAAACGCGGCCTGATATCGATCCGCACTCGTGTTTTGTGCAGGAGAGAACGTACGTATACACAGGACCGTTCACCGTCTACCAACTCGTTCATTCAGAGTTCAGGCAACGACCTCTGAACTCCTGTGAAATCCTCCAAGTCACGAGTCTCGTGACGTCAACGGAAAATACGTCCCACGAGTGCGAAAGGAAATTGTCCTACGTTGTACATCATGCCCGAGGGATTCCCACTTTCGTCCAGCGGTTCTTGCGAAAGTTCAGAGGATATTTATGGCGAGAAAGATTAATATTAAATATTACGAGGCTATGATGATAGTAATAATAATAATACGAATAATGAACTTATGAGAAGTGTAGCAAATACAAATAATTTTATGAAGGAATGATTGTAGTTAAACAATCATCGCCAGAACTATGAACAGGTACTCAAATTATGGTAGAAGATGAAAGAAAATTGTATAAAAACGTAATATTTTTAAAGACACGTAGAGATATAATTCATTAATGAAGATCGTTTTAATCATCGAACGAACAATAAATCAACCAAATAAATCATCTGAAGTAATTCAACCATAAATTACATATGTAAAACGTAAACCGGATCTAATATCGAATAAATTATACAGGCTGTCCCGTAACTGGTGGTACAACTGAAGAGGAAATGATTCTACGTGAAAGAGGAAGCCGAAAATGCAGAATAACATTTTTTCATTTGAGGCTTCGTTGCCAAGAAAATCGATTGTAAACATTCGCTTGGTCCGCATGCATGTTGGCTAATGTGTATTTTTGCAGGTGCTTGCGTTGAGTGATCGTCAATACCACGATAATATCGTTCAACCTATAGATAATAACTTTGATGGATGAAAGTTCGCGTATGATCAACTTCATTATTTCAGAAATTGTTCAAGATGTTTGCCATGGCGTTGGGAACATGATTCTGCTGTATTTTCTATTGTATTCTGGTACCCTACTTCATTAAACGACAGAACGATTTTCTGCTTTAACTGCTGATGCACGTGGACTATGCGATTGTTTAAAATCGCTTTTCTTGGAAACGGAGCGTCAAATGACAAAACTTTATTCTACATTTGCAATTTGTTTCCTCACGCAGGACACCCTGTATATTGTATCAATGCCGCAGTCCGTTATGGAACAGTGTAGCAAATGGTTGCAAGCATTTATGAAAATGTAAATGAAATGTAGCTAGGTGTGTAACGCGATTCGATAAGTCCATTAAATGTACTTATCAGTGTATATGCAAAGCGTGAAGGTTCCAATCGTACTTTTCATAATACAGTCTGCTGGATTGCAACGAGGCGCTTCCCTTCCTTTCTGTAAGAATCGATGCACCTGTTGCACTCGTTACTCGATCGAAACACCAGCACGATGAGTACTGTTGCAATTGGCCCTTTAAATTGGGGATTGTGTTCGTATATCGTTGAAGTAATTATTAACAGTAAAACTACCACTGTTTAGAGATGTAAATATTGCAAGGGGAAATGTATTTATTAAAGTCCCTTAAATGTCCCTTTATTCGATTATCAAGTAATAAATGTAAGATAAATGAAATATGTAAAAATCGTAATTGAGTCGTTATGATCACTTGATTAGTTCTACTGTTAAAATACTTCCAATATCTTCCCGAAAATAACAATTGTAGTATTAACAGTAGGACTTTGTTAAACATTGACGCTGGCCTAATAGAAAAGCAAGGTGTTTTTAAAAACACAAAAGACTGGCTAATGAATATTGTACTATGTATCCTATTTAATGACTGCTTTTTAATAACAGATCAAAACTAGAATGTAAAAGAATGATTACACTTGCAAATTGTGCAAGTAATATGTTCCGGGGTAAAAATACTGAAGGAAAAAAGCTGCTTTCGATTCATGATCAGTATATCACGGTGAATCTTTGTCTCATGTAAATTCCATTAATCATCATGCTCTTTTCTATTTAGGTATAGGATGCAATATTCAATATTGTTGCATGCATACTCGTATAATGGATAGGTACCAAACAAAGTTTCTTCCAAAACCAGGCCAAAACCGGTCAACTTTCCCTGAATAAGAAAAAAATAGACTACAACCACGAACGTGTGATTTTCACGTTTGAAGCAGAGACGGACCGAATGACTGTCTTTTTCCAACTTCGTACAAGATGATTCTACGCTTTTCAATTATTATTATCATTATTATTCAAATGTGTACTTGTACTTAAATTTCAATTCGAAATGGGCGCCGGTATTAGCGAGGGTATATCAAAAATGTACATCTCCAGAATTATCTGGGTATATCGTACAATAAATTGCAAATCTCCATAATTTATCGAATCGGCGTTCGTAATATCTAGGGAAACGATACGCTTTATCGTGTACATGCATCGGCCTGCGGCCTACGCAACGTAATATGCAAATGCGGCGACTGGCAACACCACGCATCCTCAAATTATTTATGTCGCGTGCGAAAATTTCCTAGGAATATCACATCCATGCGTGAGTCTTACGAAAACCTAGCAAAACAACATTTTCCTCGTTCGCACTTCGTCGAAACGACAAAAAAAAAAAGAACAGGAATAGGAATAATATTTCCCGGTGCTCCATCATCGAATCCGATCTTTAATGAACGACAACGACGCTGATGACTGTGAACGCGGATGTTTATGATGGAATAATACGATATGTAGAATAATAATGGACCGTTTATTTAGAAAGTGGTAGAAGCCCATTTTCTTTTATTTTAAGATATTGAAGTGTTTGCATCGATTCAAAAATTCAGATGAGGTCCATTCATCTTTTTCCACGTTTCTATGCATTTAAATATATGTAAATTTATTTTATAAATAGTCTTTTCGATAATTAACCAGTCGAATACCTTCTTCAAAGTCATGGATGGACTTACAGAACTTTTCAAATAAATGACTCTGCAATTCCATTCAACAGCGAGATTTAAATTGATTAAAATAGACAAATAAATTTAGATTCACATAATAAATCGTTTATACATAAAAGGATTACGTTAAAATACATGGGATTTTGTCCTTTTCTCAATTTATTTGAGAAAACATACGCCACTTTCAAAATAAACGGTCCATACGACACTTTGCGTTAAAATATTCAATAACAATATATTTTCATGATCCACCGTCGTCCAACGATCGCATCGTCATCGCGATCGTGTGACGACACACGTGACCAATCCTGCGAGTCGCTGCTGGCTAAAGGTCGCGTATAAAACGAGTGTCGTAATCATTTAGAAATCGTTTGAAAAAGCAGTGGCGAAGGGTTAAGGAAAAAAAGAACGTGGAAATAATTCCTGTTAATTTGTCGACAGTCGAAAGAGATTATCCAATTATTCGCCGTCAGATTGCTCGGGACTGCCGTCGTGCCGAAGACAGACTCGCGTAAATCACCGTTCGACCTGATGGATCGCGTTATAATTGCAACGGTGAATTTGAATTAAAGTAATCGGCGCTGAGCGCGATCGACGTGCGCGACTGTAAACCTTGAATTTATAAACATTCGTCCATGAGATTGCCCCGCCGTTTCAGGTGTTTCCGTGCTTCCTACCGAACGGTGAAGCCGATCTCGTTTGGAAAATATCAAGGCCACTTTTTTCCTATGCCTTTTTCATTTTCTTTTTCTTTTTGTGTTTTAATTCATAGGCGACGTTAACGGTCGCACGTGTAATTGAGACACTTCCGAAAGGGACGTAGGAGTGCGATAATTGGTTCACGGTTTTCTGTAAAAGAAAACTTCGACACAGACGTCAAAGTGGAATAAGAATAGTTTGATTGGAATAATTCAAAAGGGGGCTGGAGAAATGGAAGAGCAGAACAGGGTTAGTGGACTTGGAATTGTACTGAAAATCGTTTAAAGTTGTAATTGATATGTCTGAACGTAAATTACAAAAAATTCCATAAGCTGTCAAAAATTAATTACGATCCCTACGGGTATGTCAAAAGTGGACCACGAGGATTACGACACAGCCAGCAGGTACATACAAGGTTTCGAAAGAAGTTAAACAAAAATTCGAAGTTAATTTATTTCGCACTCCAGCGAACACTCTTTCCCATCGACGTTCCAATCAAGCAATTCGGATGCAAGCATGCAATTCAATCGCGAGACTGATCCCCGGCAACGACACCATCCACGGAATGTGTCTTGTAATTCCAAAAATTCATTCTTCTTCAGGCACTTCTTCGAAACTCGTTATACAGGTTTCAGTCGAGCGACGGTGCTAGCATCTCCTAGTTAAGCAGGGAAAAAAAGCGCGGAAAGACGTGTGATAACGCATTCAGAACGAGCGACACGTCATGAAAGTTTCATGAAACAGTTTATGCTGGTCGTGCGGCAAAATGAGGAGACGGGTGATTCCCAACAGGCGCTGGAACTCCCAGCTGAACTGTCGCACGCATTTCCATTTCATCGAACTCGCTTTTGCGATCCTTCGAGTCGTACCGAACTGTGCGTCAACAGTGGTGTTCGCGAAGAGCTCGCCAAAACCGCGTTCACCGGCTGCGCGAACACTTCTTCGAAAACAGCATGCCGACGCGGTTATTTGAACCCTTCTTCCACAATAGTGTTCGCCGTCGGTATAAACACTTCTTCACGAACAGTGTTCACCGGCGGTATGAACACTTCTTCGCAAACAGTATGCAGACGCGGCTATTAGAACATTACTTTCAGAAAAGTGTTCACCGACGGTGTATACACTTCTTCACGAACAGTGTTTACCGGCGGTATGAACACTTTTTCATGAACTGTGTTCACCAACGGCGTGAACATTTCTTTACAAACAGTGTACACTGGCTGTGTGAACACTTCTTCGCGAATACTTTCAGCTCAGATGACGGTATTACGCGCTGCCGAGAAGACGCCCTACGGAACGATACAGGGGCAAGAGACGACATAACGTTCACGATGTGTGAACATTTCTTCGCAAACAGTTGTACTTCCCTATGAGCTGTGTTCACCATCGATGTGAACACTTCATCGCGAATACTGCTCGCTCAGGTGTCGGTATAATGCGTTGCCGAGAAGATGTCCCACGGGGCGGAACAGGGGCGAAAGACAATTCACTCTAGTCATTCGTACGACTGCAGTGGAAAGGGTGGAAAAATGCGCGTGACTCAAGACGTTCCCCTGCATCTCTGACCAATCAGACCCATATTATTCTTTGTTCAACTCGACCTAACTTTACCTGACCAAGAAATTGCTTGTTAGCCGTGAACTGTATGTGGACGACTGATACCCAGCTGGTAGTATCGTGCATTTATTAAATATTACCCGTTGTGTAACGTCAAGGCGAAACGAAGATGCTGCATAGTACCATAAATGTTCCTTAACCATTATCCGTGATTCATTGTTTCATTATTCAAGACCTAATACTTTTTCGCGATTCCCTCCGTGATTCATGTAAACAAAATACAATTTATTATCTTATCGTGTCATCTAACCTTTTTTACCGCACTAACGATCACCGATCCAGCGAGCTCGGGAATTGCTAATGAAAGTCTTTGCTGCACATTGTTGCAGCCTGTATCTGTACATCTAAACGATTTGCACTTTACTGGTATATTATTTTGGATGAACTTGACTAAATGAAACTTCATTTAATGTGTAAATCTTAATAACTTGACCCGAAACTTTTACAACCAGTTGTACCCCTTGTCAAATTTGTGAGTTCTGTGAATCGTAACTTGTGCGTTACCACAATTACCATAATTACCATTAATCGATTAAATACCAACTTTGAAATTATTAACCAATTGGTTGAATCGGCTTCAGCATTAATACCATCATTAATATTGTCCAATGCAACAACGAGCCACAGTAGCAGCTTAATGGAACGACAATGTGATATAATTTTACGATTCAATGATTTTCTTGAGGCCGACCCCATACAACGCGATTGTCTATGATGAAATTACGCTGAGACTTGTAATTAAGCATAACTTATCATTCAAGGATGCTCGCGTTTTATTAACTCGGAGACGTGTGTAAGAACATATACGTATGTATATGTATTTGATAGAATTAATGGATACGCCCTTTTCCATGGTTAAGAGTCAGCTATTTCGGGACGATTACTGTGCATCGCATTATTACTAATTAATTTCAAAGCTTGAATACTCTATTATTGCGATGCAGCGGTAACGCTTGATTCGCAGCAAGGCATACAACTCGTGTTAAAGTAACGCAAACTACACGGAAAAAACAATTTCAAATATAGAAATACATTTATTAAAAAAATATTTAAAAAGTAATATTAAAAAAAAATCCGTGCTGTATTCATCGTCGCTTGTAACGTGTTAAAAACCGTGTGAAAGTGCAACTTTGTTGGACACATCGCGGAACGCTTAGGGTCCGAAGGAACTTCGTTTAACACTTCAACGACCGGTATTATTACCGGCATTAATTGGCTTTTCGTCCTCGACACGACCGACAATTAATTATCTATTATTGACGTACAACTGGTACGTTGTACTGAAAGCTCCCGTATTCTTATATAATTTTTGAAGTCTTGCAACATAGCTGGTGTCAGGGAAGCATTTGCAGCCGAATGATCGGCGAGAATTGTGCAGGATGTTCAACCGCTACCGGTCGGTAGAGGAAGCGGTGAGGCAGCAGCCATCGGTGTCGATGGACAGCGTCGCGTCGAAGGCACCAAACGGCCGTCGCCGGTGGAATACAGTGGCACAAAAGATGCAGGGAGATGGTGGTGGAAGGATGGGGGACAACGAACAATTCAGGGTCCTCGTAACCGGTTCTATATAAAAGCACATACGACCACGAGTGACGGCATTCCCAGAGAGTAACCGGGCTAGTGTTGACCGAGCCGTAGGGCCATCCAGTTGCGACCTGGAGAACAAGTGTGCCCCCCCGAAAACCTCAACGCTTCACTTCTACTCGCACCGTTTGCAGCCGTACAGAAAAGCGGGATACAATTAAAAACCTGCGACGGGGTTAATAAACAAATATACCGCGAAGGATAATCAACACAATCAACAAATAACACTTACGCCATTTAATGACGTAAGAAGAATTCGTTTAAAAATCGAATGATGTAAATTGTGCGACAACAAAAGACAAGAACGTGACGGATAATATTTACGCTGTTTGCACTAGCAACGTGGACAAGATTTATCTGAAAGACGAGAACGTGACAAAGTAAGATTTACACTACTTGCACGAGCAGTGTAAGAAAAAAAATTCATTGGAAAAGCGAGGTATGTAAATGGGATAACAGCAGAGGACAAGAACGTGACCAATTGAGATTTCCACTATTCGCGCAAACAACGCAAAAGAAAAAACTCATTAAAAAATCGACGTACACAAATCGCACAATAATAAAAGGCAAGAAGACCGTGACGGATAAGATATACAATTCTGGCGGACGAAAACGGAAGGCGCAGGGAGTAGGAGGAAAAGTACGGCAACAGTGGTTCGTGATTAGCCCGAGGGGAAAAGTGTGAAGAAAAGTACGGGGCAAGTGGATAAAAAGGAAGAACCGTGGGGAACAGTTTTTACTGAACATCGTTCCAAGCAAAGGTAAAGCCGTGCAAGTGTGCGCGAGCGGCAGAGTGAAAGTCAGCTAAATTCTATCGGCTTTCGAGTGTGCCAAGAGAGTGTGCTTTAGTTCCAACGTGAACCTGCGTGTTCCTTCTGCACCATCGTGTTCCACCTAGGATCCCTGACGAGGAGCAGGAAGCAGAGTTCGAGTGCGAGGAGACGTGGTCGGAAGAAGGTCACAGACCAGTGAGATACTGATTCTGAGGTGAGCCAACCGAAAGCGGGGAATTAAATGTCGTGTATCGCGTGGAGCTGCGAGAGTCAGTTTTGGGATCGGTCAAGTTCAATATGTACTCTGGAGTCTACCATTGTATTTGTACAAGATCTCATCTGTACCAAACGAAATCCCGTGGAATGAAAAATTCACTTCACGGGATCCGATTGCTGCTCGTAAAGAATAAGGTGCAATTGTACATTGTTGGGGATGATTGTCTGTTTACGTTACAGTGAACGTTTTAAAAAATAAAACGCTTTTGCGGTTTAATGAAATTAGACTTGAAGATTATAAAATTGAATCAATCTATCTAATACCATCAGGCTTGTATTTTTACACGCATTTTAATTAACACGAATTAACCCTTTCATTCTTGCCTGCTTGTAACCGAACCCTGCATACGCTCTAATTTAATCCTTGCACTCCGAATTATTTTTCAATTTTGTTGCCAATAACTCCCTAGTATTTTAAGTATTTTATTTGAAATTTACTTCAAAGGACAGCTCCTTGACTGGTACTTGTATCAAACGATTCTTTTTATTAATTATATCAAACATAGCCCTCAAACTTTGTTGCAATTTATATTTGTGAAACTTTTAGATGTATTACAAAATACAATGCGTATTTAAATTGGCAATTTAAAAATGTCAAGCCACACTCGACACAGGAGTGATAAGGGTTAACCGTAACAGTTTTGAACGCCTCTTGAAAATTTCGAAAACCAGGAGCGATTTTAAGTGTATTCGAATACAGACAAGATAGTGCTAATTATCGTTTACAAAAAGTGAAGTTTGTACAAGGGTATTTTTCATTGCTGGCGATAAGGTTAATTTAAGTTCACCAAGGCAATTCATAAAACAAAATTCGGTGCGTGTTTTTCTTTTTGTCAAATTCTCGTTCTGGTACACGTGAAACCGACAAGGGCATTATTTGTCGAAATGGAAAGTGGGACAAGGTGTAGATTTCTCTTGTTTAACAAAAAATAGTTACGATTCTTCGAACTAAACTAAGTTGTCCCTCTAACAGGCAGAACTATGAACGCTTGTCTGCTCTTGTCAATTTCATTTATGATCGAAACGATTCGGATTATGAAACCTGTACAAACCATTGGTATTCAATCGACTGGTTTGAGATGTGTGCTTGCGTGATTAACGTCAATCACGTCTTATCATAATTAGTATCGGTTTTAAGAAAGCAGATCTATGATCATTGATTATGATCAATATGATCTAAACAAAAATTGAACAATGATTTAATAAAGACACTAAGCTATTTCTGTAAAAATAAAAACTTGACTGACTTCTTGAATATGACACATCACTGATTGCTTCCAATGATTAAATGCCAATTTAGATAATTAAAATGCATGAAAATATGCAACGTTGAATTCAACTATAAAAAATGAATAAACTATTCATGCTCACTTCTGAAATGAGTATTTATCACTCTGTTCTTTTTAAACAATGACGATTACAAGATGTCTGCAGGGAGTCCGGGTATTGCATATCAATATTTTAAGCAGCGATTGCTGAGGTAATTTTGAACAAATTTTTTCCTTTGCCAAAATGTTGGTTAAGGCTTCATTTTTGGATTATTAATGAAAAACACTGACCAATCAGAGCCCGCGCTCAATCGGGGGAGTGTTCAAGTCCGCGTGATTGGTCAGCGCTTTTCGTTGATCATTCAAAAACGAAGCTTTAACCAACATTTTGGCAAAGGAAAAGGGTTGTTCAGAATCACCTCAACAATCACCCCTTAAAATATTGCCATTCACGCGTTTCACGCGTTTGTCGATTTACCCTACATACAATATTACATAGCGATGTCCAGAAATGAAAGGCAAGTTTTATCAATGGATTTTTACCGCTTCCCAACATGGAAGATAACGATCGATTAATGACGCATAACGGTAAGAAACTGTAGGAACAATATCTAATACTATTAAATGGAACTACATTCTATGACACAAGGCTATTAAACTTCGATGGGCTTGCTCAAGTGGAGAAAGTTTGAACAAGCTCGTGCACACTGTACCAAGTTAGGCTCACCGATTTAAACATTGCCGCGATCGGATTGATAGAAATAAAAAAACAGTCTACAATTTGTTTTTAAAAAACTGGAATCGCTGTTGGACAAATAATTAATTTCGACGCTAACCAATCCGGGACCTAGTTACAGTCGATAGTTATTAACATTTGGTTAATGAACATTGTTAATAATAATAATAACAACGATGATGAAAGCGTAAAAAATTGATAAATTTGAATGAACGAAACGCGTGACACGTTTCGTCAAAAACAAGCCGATGAGTAACAAGCAAGGAATGAAGAAAAACTAAATGCTGAACGGAATAACAATTTTGCGCGAATCCCGTCCAGCATACAAAATAAATAAAAGATTCTATCGCTTTTACGATACACTTCAATTAACAAACGGAGCAAAAAGAAAATGGAATTAAGTCCAATTACTCTAATTCCCTCCGCGCTTATTAGGAAAGCATTTTCCTCGACGCGTTCCCCAGGTTTTTCCTCGACCAGTCACGACTTTTTCCATGGAAATCGCTATCAATCTTTAGCTAATTGATGAATCGTCTGAATGTTATTCACCGCTGACGCGACAAACGGGTTTTTATTTGTTTTAAATCCCGTTACTATAAATCAGAGGCGAACGAATGTTAATATTTTGCACTTCGTAACGAACTAATTCATAATTAAAGGAAAAATTGCTTGTGTTAAAGTTACATAATACACGCTAAGACCATAATATAATTATCAAATTATAGCTTAACAGATGATAATTAATTGATTGAATAAATTAATAATAATACTAGCAGCACACTGATATTTACATTCTGTCGCTAAACTCTGTTTTATTATTGAATTTCAAGCAAAATAAATATAATGTAGACGTTATAGTGCGAACAGCGTCTGAGGGGGTTAAGAAAATAAGATTTTCCAAACAAACAAAAGGAAACAAGGTCGACTAAAAACTGTACAAATTTCAACCCACAGATGGGCACCATCCTGCAACAGTCGGTTCTGAAAGGCCGGCAGATCAGCTCTGGCAAGGAGAAGGATTCGCTTCATAAATTATTCAGAGAGGCGGCGGCAAATTACTCCAGTCACCTGGCGATCCGCTACGAAGGTATTGTCATTGGTGGTTTTAATAAGGTGCAATTTACAGAAAATGAAAAACAAACAGAAGAGAGAAATAAAATAATGAACACTTTAAGTTCTAAACGAATTGAAAAAGAATAATTAAGCTTAATGAAATCGACTAACAAGAATCATCGTTATTTCATTGCTTATGAATAATAAAATTTATCAAGCGCAATGACTGTGCTTGCAAATTGTTTGAAGATAGCGAAACACTCTGTATATGGCCACCCCCTTACATATGTTTTATTTTTCTTTAATTGATTCAAGATGACCATGGAGAAGAGTATACGATCTCCTACGAGGAGTTGAACGAACTGGCAAACAAGTTGGCCAGAGCTTTCGAAAAATTCGAGAAACCGGAAGATTCGTCTAAATCTATAGTGGCTGTCTGCATGAAGCCCTCTCATCGACTACCGACAGTGTTGGTCGCTATATTGAAAGCAGGAATGGCGTATCTACCTCTGGATGCAGAGTTCCCTTTGGCTAGGGTGAAGCACGTTCTCCAAGAGGCCAAACCTTTCGTAGCGGTGATCGAGGAAGGAGGTAAGTACGACGATTCCCTTCCTCTCTTTTCGTATCTTCCTATCTGGCTGGGAAAGTTTTGACATATTCCATAGCGAAGAGGAAACGAAATCAAATCCCTGGACTTCGAAGTTACAATGGAAAATTACATTATTACACTGCGTGAGAAAAAAATTTGTTCTCATATATTACGTAACGATATTGTGTTCTTTGATCCTTCCGCGCGCTGTGCATAATAGAAATGTGATTGACAAAAATTTGTGATGCTGCATATGCATTGTCGGAACCAATTTAAATTCGTTAAATGTGTTTCCCGACTTTCGCCTTTTACCGAACGTTTGCACAAGGTAGTCGGAAACTGGTTTAAATATTGAATAAAAAGGAACGGACTCGGTTACAAGATATCTGGCTCCCATTTTTCTCACAAGCAAATTATCTCATAAACTGGTTCTCATTTTTTAAACATTACAGCATGTTGTATGATAATCAGTCTCTATGCAATCGTTTGTACAACACTGTAACAGAAACTGACAGGTTGCGTCACATTTTTCAGAAACAAAATTTCCAATATTATCTCTTGAATTCTTAAAAATCCATTATCAAAAACAATTGATTGCACTGTGTTAATTAAATGTTTCAAATATGCGCTTATAGTCATAGAATATGCGAACTATGGCCAAAGGTATGGTCGTAAAAGTAAATAAAAAATAAATAAAGAAGTTCCAAATAAATGAAAAAGCGTTGGATCACTTTCTTGTTTTAAAAAGTGTTGAACGATTCGAAAACGATGGAATGCGAAATCTTCGAAATTACTCTCACAGAAACTGATAGCAATTAATTTTGTCCGAACACATTTTAGCGTGAGAAATTGCTTGGAAATATCCAAATAGTATAATGGGGGGATGAAAAAGATATTATCGAAGGATTTGTCGAAGAGTGTTGCGCGGTGATACGCTTTTTCCTTCGCGAGATAAACGGAAGGACCTTGCCGCCTATGCAGAGCGCCACACTTCATTTAAGGTCAATCGACTGAACCGCTCCTACATAGATATGATCGATTTTCTCAGCGCTTATAACTTCCTGGATTTTCGTGCGGTCACGGTCTCGTTGACGTTCGTCGTGTCTCGACAAATTACAAATCATTGCCGGAGTATTTTTATTATAATCGGAGAGCGAAGTAACGGATAAAGTTTTCACCCTTGCAGCGGATCCCAGCATCTACGAAGGAACGCAGACGATCACTTATGAACGATTAGTGAAACAATCTGAAGATGAGGGGAAGGAGGATCTACAGATCGAAGAAGATCCTGAACAAACCGCCATAGTTTTGTACACTTCCGGTAGCACTGGCACGCCGAAAGGTAAGAATCGGTTGCAATTATTTGTTTATACTTCAAATTAATGAAATTAATAATTATATATCTTTGTAAATATTTGTCTGGTACCGATCGCAGGAGTACTGCTTCCACACGCAACTATTTTAAACCGTTTGCAATGGCAATGGCGAGAGCTGCCTTACGAGAAAGCCGAAGAACACTGCGTCTTCAAAACCTCACTGACCTTTGTCGACAGTGTATCCGAAATTTGGGGGCCCCTTCTACAGGGCCGTACACTCGTGGTCGTGCCCAAGCATGTTACGAAGGATCCAGAGAGATTTGTAGCAGTATTAGATAAGTACAGGGTGAGGAATTGCAATTAATGAAAAAAATCAATTGAGAAATATAAAACTGAATTAAGAGTAAGCAGATTGATTAGCAAAATTGTTCGATACTTCGTAAGCATTTAAAAGAAAAAGTATGAAACGGTATTACTAAATTGCTATATCGTTTTTATATTTTATTTTATATTTCCTACCCTATACGATTAGAAAACGAAATAGACTATTTCAATTAGTTTTACGTATGAACAGTTTAAAGTAAAAGTGGTGTAAGTCAACGTTTTGCCGTTTGCCGAACACCCTGCATATATAATGTCTTTAATAAACTCCGTATCTTATAATATGTTTCAGATTCAGCGGCTTGTGCTGGTCCCCTCCTTGCTAAGCTCGATGCTAATGTACATGGACCTACGGGTGAGCAGTACGCTTACTATTGCAACACATAAATAATTGCATGCACAGACCATGCCTTGTATGTACCCTCTCATTTAGACGTATTAATTAGTCACGCGAAATGGCGTGGAACGTCATTAAACGTTGCTACCTCTTTCGCATTACATGTTCCCCTTACACGCGTACCGACACGCCATTTTCAATAAGCGTTATCTTTGTCGGTTACGAAAAGTCTGAGACAAAAAACTTCACTCGACTCCTCGATACTTTGCAGAACAAGGAGAACAGAATACTGCAATCGCTGAGACTTTGGATTTGTTCCGGGGAAACGTTGCCGGTTTCGCTGGCGGAACAATTCTTCGCCACGTTCGCCGGAGGCGACAAAATCCTGGCGAATTTCTATGGAAGCACAGAGATCATGGGCGATGTCACCTATCATCTTCTCAGCAATTCGAATCAATTGCAGTCCGCGGAGAAAGTGCCAATCGGTAAGAGGAATTCTTATAATGTTCAAAAATTCATTTGTTACATTTGTTAAATGAACATTGATACAGTGCGTTTAATGAAATTATTTCCCGAAGAGCCGGATTTGGGAGACTCCTGAGGCGATTCTGAACAACTTTTTCCTTTGACAAAATGTCGTTTGAGGCTTTGTTTTTGAATTATTAACGAAAAACACTGGACACAAACGTGTCGTTATAGCAGAGAGCAAAAAAGGAAGAAGTTGTTCAGTATCGCCTCAGAAATCTCTCGTATCCGGCTCTGCTATGAGTTACGGGACACCCTGTATATTAAAACAAGAGCGTTTTCACGATGGGGGTGAGAAACCTTGAATAACAATTGACTTACGAAACTCGACAATGTTATGCGTTCCAGATTTCATGTTGAAAGTTGCAGAAGTCATAAATGTTACGCTTGAGCAACTTTTATTAACTTTGATCAATGCAATAATATGTACACATATCATAGTTCATTTTCCCTTAGAACTCAATAAGTTCAAACACTCGTACACGGTGCACCTACTTTCCGTAAAAAAAAGAACATTAATAGATACACAATTAAGGTCCGTAAATCTGGCGATAATTATTAACTCCAGCAAGCTATAAATTTCCTAACATTAAATTCCATCGAAAGAATGAGTTACGAAAATTGCGTGTGTACAAAATGATGAAACGAACGAAGAAGAATGATGAAATGGGAAATCTGGTCGTTTCGAAACATTCTAAACCGCTGTACAGTCGTGTGAAATTAATGTCACGTCCGGTTGCAGGAAAGCCATTAGACAATTGCATTATTTACATCGTAAACAAGGAAATGCGGCTGGTCCAGCAAGGAGAAATTGGAGAACTGATAGTAGCTGGGAGGAACCTTGCAACCGGCTACATTCGCGACAACGAGTCTCGTAAATTCCAGGACAATCCCCACGCGATCGATCCAGGTAAAAATGTCGCCCTTTATCTACCAATTTACTCGTCCCAACCAAAAGTACTAAGAAACAAAAAGTATACTGTGAAGGCACGAAATATTCTTTACTCAAAACAAATCTTATTTTATTTCACTAAACATTTTACTTTGTTTTATTTCAATAAACACTTTACTTTATCTTATTTCAATATACAGTTTACTTTATTTTATTAGTAGACTACGGATTTTTATGCAAATTCATATCTTTAAGAACATAGTAAAAAAAAAGTAGAACTTTGGTAGAAAATTATTTCACTTACCAGATATCATAATTTGCATATGTTGTATATTTTTATATATTGCGTGCATTCCGCGCAGTTCTACACTTTTAAATTTCCTATGAATGCACCAAAAGCCGCAGTCTATTTAATATAAAGAAACTGGAAAAGTTTAATTTATTGTAAAGTATTTATGCAACACGAAATCCCTTATTCAATCTACCATACTAATCACGGAAAAAGTATTAACTCTACCCTATGTTGATGTACTAATTTCATTAGAAAGCATATAAGTCGATTAATGCGGTATTATTTTGTCTGTAAATAGAGTATTCGAGGATTTATTGCACCGGAGACTATGCGAGGATATCGAAAGGGGTCGTCGTATACGAGGGACGCGTGGACTCGCAGATCAAGGTTAGAGGTCACCGTGTAGATCTCACGGAAGTAGAGAGAGCTGTGTCCAGAGTACCTGGCGTTGACAAAGCAGTTGTTCTTTGTTACAAACCTGGAGAACTGTCTCAGGTATAAATATAAGCCTCTACATTTTTTTAGAAATAACAGAAATATGTATAAACCATCGTGGGAATAATATTGTATATTCAATTTTCAGGATCTGATTGCCTTTGTAACAGTAGCGAACGAGTCCTCCGATTGTGCAATGAACATTGAAAATTTCTTACAAGGTACCTTACCCCCGTACATGCTGCCACGTGTTATAGTTATGGACGCCATACCTCTCCTAACCAATGGGAAAACTGATCGTCAGACACTTTTGAAGCACTATGAAGCGTCCAACCTCAACAGCGGTAGAGTATTAATCTTAATCTCGATATCTTGTTTGTAGTATTCTTAAATTTATGGAAAACATCCGATACTTTTTACAAAACTATAACAAAGTGCAGTCAACATTGATTCGCAATGATTTTAATTTTTTTAATAGAACTGATCGTCATAAATACTAAATTTAGGATCACTGGTTTAATTCATTAATAATTAGAAAATGCATATACTTCATATATGACGTAAGCTAATGTATTACATATTTCCATTTATAATGGGAAAGAGCAAAAAAAGTCCATTTTAACCTCGACCTTTTTATACTCTAAATAAATAATTGTTTAATAAGACATCTGTTTCGATGTTTAAATTCGTTTAGAGGACGAACAGTGCATGAATTGCGACTACACCGGCGTACCCGAAAAAGATCTCGCGAAAGCGAAAGTGCTGTTCCCCACAGTGGCGTCTGTGATCGGTGGTAGGGGTCACATGGACGTTAGGCTGAATGCAAATTTTTACGAGCTCGGGGGAAACTCCTTGAACTCGATCTACACGGTGACGAAGCTCAGGGATCAAGGTTACGAGATTGGTATCACAGAGTTCATCACGGCGAAGAGTATGGCCGAGGTGCTCGACAGGATGAAGATCAGCACGGACGACGTGGCCCCCGAAAACGGTCTGAACGAAGAGGAGCACATTTTCGAGATGTTGAACGATTCTCATAAAGAGGATGCCATAGAGTAAGCCAAATAATTTCTTTATAGAAGGGCTTTCGAAGAATCTTCGTTAAAAGTTCAATAATAGATTACATGTACCTAAACTAAATATTATGGTTGCAAAAGTAATTTGGCGTAAAGTAAAAATTGTAAGGATATAGATAAGAAAAAGATATTTTTGGAAACTTGGTAGGACCGGAAATTAAAAGTAATACTTTTAACAGTGGAAAGAGTGGTCTTCAGTAGCGCTTCATACGAGCTAGAATATTGAAGTGCTGCTGCCACCTTGACGTGGGATCCCGAATGCACATCAATTTTACCTAATCAAATCTTTTTCTTTTAAAGGATTATCACGGAAAGCTTCTACAGCAAAGCAGACTTGGAACAATGGCTAATGCCAGGCATAGCGAAGGATGATTATCGCATAATGATGGAGAGTCTCTGGGAGCCTTTAGTAGAGAAGAATCTAAGTTTCGCGGTGAAATCGTCGCGAGATGGCAGGACGATCGGCGTGGGTTTAAATTTCGATCTCTGGGACGAACCAGAACTGATCCTCGACTCAAAATTGATGATCGTTTTCGAGTTCTTGGAATACTTAGAAGCGCCTATTCGGGAAAGGAAATTGCCGAAGGGGAAGGGTCAAATTATTCACAATTTTATGATGACAACGAGCGGCGACCTAAATCCAGCCGAAAATGTAATTATGATGAAGGAGATGGAGGAATACTGCTTGCAGCTGGCTAGGAGGAAAGAATACGCGGGTATCTTCACCACAAACACAAGTCCACTAACACAGGTAACTATTGTTTTTTCATTAATATAAGAGCTATAATAATTAATATAAAACATTTTAACTGAAATCGTTCCGACGCGAAAAGTCCTTTTATTCGTCCCCGCGCCCGGAAATTGGATTAGTCGAAGAATGCCCAAAGCTCTGTTGCGCTTAGTGTTAGTGTTATGTTGAGCGGTTTCAAGAAACCCAATTCCTTTCAGCTCCCTTTATTATGAAATTATTGCGAAGTAAAGCGCCGTAATTACTATCGAAGTAATTCGAACTTTTGAATTTGTTCCAAATTTTCCGCCAAATCTTTCGTTTTAGCGTTCTTATGTTTTTAATAACCATAGAAACGATTAATATAAATTCTTCTTCAATTACAAAATGCAGGAAAATTAAAAATTTTGCATTGTGCCATTTATGCTGCAGCAACTCGGAACAGATGTATTCGAATATGAAACGATGCTGACTTACCAGGTGAACAAGTACATTGCGCCGGACGGTACGAAGCCCTTTGGAAAAGCACCGGACAGTCAACTGGCGATTTGCTCGTTGAAAATGATCACGTAATATCCCCTGGAAGTGAAACGGAAATATTAGTGATTTTAGTTGTGCGGAAACACGACTCGACCCTGTTGCTCATAGCAATAAAATTAGTAGGCATGTACGTTGATATTACGTAGAAGTCGACGTTAAGTATTAATTATTTATTATAATAGAATTGGTTAGCTCGTATTTTCTTCTTGCGAAGTAATCATTCTTCGATTATTTCGCACTGAGCATGATCATTCCTAGTATTAATATAACTCTTACGTACATTAACTAAGTAACCTAACAATGCGGCTATCATGGGCCTGAAGGGTAGTGCCTAAACTTGAGTTGTAAACAAGGGTGGTAAATAATGCTGCTATCTGCCTATCTATCAGATATTAGATACATTAGTCTATGTATCAGCCGTGGTAAACTAAAAGTACACATTCGAATTCATTCAGTCGTCATATGTGGAATGAATAAGAACACATTATATTTAATTGCCAGAAAATAGTATAGTTCTATTTAAAAAAGGTCTGTTACTTGTTTCTCTGTATGAAAATTCTATACATATATAGTGTAATCTGCAATGTACATACGATTGTATAATAGTCTTTATCAGATGGATCCTGTGGCTTTCCAACAAACCTTTGTTGTTAGAATATGAAAGTAAACTTAAAAATAAAGTGTTCATGTTTAGATCGCAGAATACAATATTCTGTATATGCAAAACGTTGGTAATTTCATTTTTCAAAATGATATATGGAAATACTTTTAAACTCGACTGCAGAGTACACTATTAAGTTGGCGCATCAAGATGGCTAACAACTATTTCACCTTCAGCCACCAATTTCAAGCTAGAGGAAATATGCACCGTTCTCCAGGTTCTTTATTGCTGTATGATTAAGAGTCCCCGCAGACTGCAGACTTTCTATCGGCCGATAGTTTTGTTGAGTTCTTAATTAGTATGAAGATGTATGCAAGAGCGCATACGGTTCAGTATCGGCCGCTAAATAAGTTTCATGGGCTACACGATTGCATTCAAACGAAACTATCGGGCAACTGCTAATCAATATGGCAGCTTGAAACCGCGCTCGCGCTTGCCGAATGTTTTTTTACCGATTCGGCCGATAGTTCAATTCGATCCGAAGAGAGAGTATTCCCAATACTCTCGGCTTCTCTTCTTGATCCTTCTCCTCCGTTGTATAAAAGCAATAATAACATTTCTGGACAATATTCTATTAACTTTCATTATGCGACCGCTCTCTTCAAGAGCCGCCAAATAGCAAATTGTTCGAGAGCAATCGGCCGACTGTAAGCTGGTCTGTGCACTCACCACCAACCCGACTATTTACTTGATTCGGTGTCCGCACTAACAGGCTAACCCAACCAAACTATCGGCCGATAGAAAGTTTGCAGCCTGCGAAGGCTCTAACGATTTGCAAAAAACTGTACATATCTTTGTATATAGAAATAGTATAATATACATATGTGATTAACTATATTTTTCGATTGCTTTACTTCAGAATCTTTCAAATTGAATGTCCTGTGTGAAATTTGGACATTCAATAAGTCGATTTTGGCTACTATAGCGGACAATGTATGCGAATAGGTTACAAAACTTGTGATACATAAACAGTACGTCCAGTCATGAGAATCAATAAAGAAAACCATATTACCTTCTGCCTTTTTATTTTCAAGCGCCATAATGATAATTCTCAGACTGTCACTAACTATTGCAAAATAAGTAAATCACAACTAATATGCGCTAAGAACCATTCGCTTCGAGAACTTCAAGCCAAACAGCTCGAATTTCTTTTCAAATATCCAAATCCCCGCATTATCCTGCAGATGGCAGCACATGACAGCCGCACCAAATTCACAAGTTCCACGGCTGTCAGACGTAACCTCGCAGAATGTCAAATTTGACACAACTACATACTAATGTAGACAGCACAGTTACTTGTAGTTGAATGTTACAATGATTTTTCATCGAATTTTTCAGATAAATCCTAATAATTAGTAGAATATCTGTTCGTTTCAAGCTGAACGTTTTTCGTCTATTTCTTACACATTTTCGAAATGGCTCCGCTAACCAATTTACTTTCATGTAGCATAATCGAAAAAGACTCGAACGGCGATATATTATGGACCTGGTCCTATCCAACAGTTTCCGAACTGCAAAAAACGGTGGTCGCTAGAAAATGTAATGTGGAACTCGAACACAATTCGCTGCAGGTGTTCGTATTTTCTAGACACAAGTCCGACTGGTTCTACATTCATTACAGCGAAGTGTTCGATTCGGATAAACTTCCGAAAGTAAGTTGAATCTACTTCAAATATCAGAAATATTTAAGTAACAATTTTTAAAAAGATGTGAAACCATTTTTGTTCTGAAACAGGTGAAGCAGTTTGCATTGGTTCTCTTTGCCAAGGATTTCAATCCAAGGAAATATGAAGTCCTTTCCAGAGTGCTTAGTAAAATGTATTGCAAAACTGGTAAACCGACGGAGATACTACAATTATATCTATCTGTATTTACTAAAGGATCATGCTCCACGCAAGAGAACGGAACATTCGTTTCTGATGAGTTCAAGAGCCACTGTTCCTCAGTAAATACAAATGCCAGAGAAATGATCAAGACTTTCGAGTTAGAGACAATATTGATATACACAGCCCTTCTGTTGAAAAAGAGAATAATAGTCTATCACCATAGTTTGGAGCAACTTTTAAAGTGGATAGGGATATTCCCTGCATTAATGAAGCATAGAAGTGTCACGGACAACTTGTATCCTTGGATCGACCTGATCGACGACGAATTGGCAGAATTAAAAGTGCACAGATAAATCTGTATTTTACTATATGAAATTAATGTGACCCGCAACTAATTGCCTTCTGTTTTATAGGGACATTCGCATTATATTGCAGGCTGCAGAAATAGCTCTGTATCGTCGAGGTCCGATTTGTTCGATTTACTCGTAAATATTCCTGCCAGGGAAATCACAGTTGCGCCACACGCGAAAGGTAAAACAATACGATTCGGCAAACGTTTAGCTCAAACGCACTTATCGTGGTAATGTTATCCCTTCTAGAAAGTTTAACCATGACGAAAACCCACAAAGAAATAGCCCTGTTTATGATTCAATTAAGCGAGAATCAATCGTACACGGAGTCGCAAATAATCTCCGATATAAATGACAAAACGCGAGACTTGTTAAGCCAACTGAAATCCTTGGCCGTGGATGAAGGGCCCGATGGAAGAAAAATGGTGTCCGCACGATCGTTAAAAGAGAAAAATTTACCGCCCGCAGTGGAAAATTTTTTAATCAACTTGGCTGTTGCGGAAAATTTATTTCTTCTGTGATTTAGTATATACTTTTTGTAAATATGCTTAATAAATAATTGGAATATAACGGCATAAGTAGGTTGGTTCAATCAAAGCGGACCAATAATTGTATGGATCGATCAACAGATCGCATTCGTAGAAGTATTTTAGGTTTCAATAAATGTCCGACTTATTCTATTTACTTATTAAACAAGGAAGGCTTACCTTACTAAAATCAACAGCTTTACACGATTGAGCGTGGAATGCATTGGTTTTTAAGGTAAACTCAAGGAAACGCCGGAGGATTCAAATTCGAAGTCACCGGCCGGCCATTCAGGGGTAGTAACATTGCGAATCGGCCTTAAGTACATCTAGTGCCAAGCCCATTCGCGATTTTTACCCAACCACGACCTACGTGACGCGAAATAATTGCGATAAAAGTTTATCATCCTATACAATAAAAACGATAAACTAAGCACCATTTTTTTTTCTGTAATCGAACTACTCTCGTCTGCTTTATTCACGAGCTATCGAATCACAGGTTCCCTGATTTGACTTACATATTACGGGAAGCCATTTTCCCCTGTAGTGGCCGCCTCTCATCCGGTACACGCGGTCGAGGTCCGTCGTGACAAACGTTGCACGGTGGAAAAAAGTGAAGCCCAGAGATTTTCCACGTTAATTAACCGGATTCAACGATAGCGTGTATGGTGTGAAATTAACTGTATTCGTGCGAGAAAATGGCGCGATACGGACAGAGACCCGAAAACGCTCTGAAAAGAGCGAACGGTACGTATACTGCTCCGTTGCAAGATGCTATGACATGGCCGATGGCTATTTAATCTAGAGTCCGCAAAATTCTTTTGTCCCCTTCGCACGAGTCTCGTGTTACAGATTGTCTGGCACAACCGCGTGGTTTCGCAATAATGGTTAGTCGTCGTGTACCAAATTTCCTACTTGTTGTCTAACGTCCAACTTGCGAACAGTCATGTTGGTCTGACTTTTTGAAACATTCATTCCGCCTAACCATATGCGCCCGGATACTTGTCCCGAAAACAGAATGCCGCACGAACTCTTGCCCGGAACGAAATATACCATACGCCTTACTCGCGTACAATGTTGTATGGTCGAAAGAATATCTTCCTATATTAAATAAATTCGTACGACTTTACACCTTTTTTTAAATAAGATATCCATTTATATTATATTGGATTTTTATGTAACATACGAAACTTTCGTTCAACATTTCTCTCTCTAGTCACTAACATTGACCTGACTTTGACAGTATAAATATAGATTTATTCCATTACATAAATACCCTACTGATTGTAGATGGAATTATTCTAAATGGGAATAATTAGATCGTTTTTTGGGGGGGATGCATCGAAAATTTATGTTCACCTTTTTCCACAGAGTTCATCGAAGTAGGGAAACCGGCTCGAGCATTAGATACGTTGCAAGAAGTCTTCCGCAATAAAAAATGGACGTACAACTGGTCAGAGTCGGTGTTAGAGCCGATTATGTTCAAATACCTGGACCTTTGCGTAGAACTAAAGAAGTCGCACATAGCAAAAGAGGGTCTGTTCCAATATCGAAATATGTTCCAGTCTGTAAATGTTGGAAGTTTAGAAAACGTCATACGGGGATATTTGCGTATGGCCGAGGAGAAAACGAATCAGGCGAGAAAGCAGAGTCAGCAGGCTGTCATAGACATAGACGATCTCGATAATCTGGCCACACCCGAGAGCATATTACTGTCGGCAGTCAGCGGTGAGGATGCACAAGACAGAAGCGACCGCACAATCTTAACGCCGTGGGTGAAATTTTTATGGGAGTCGTATTGCCAGTGTTTGGAATTACTCAGAACCAATGCCCACGTCGAAACATTGTACCATGACATCGCGCGTATGGCCTTCCAGTTTTGTCTCGAGTACAATCGTAAGACTGAGTTTCGCAAACTTTGCGAGAAGTTGCGGAAACACTTGGAGGAAATCTGTAAATTACCGGCGCTCGTCTCGAACGTTTCCATGAACCGAGCAGAGACGCAGCAACTGAACTTGGAAACGCGACTGAACCAGCTCGATTCTGCCATTCAGATGGAGCTGTGGCAGGAAGCGTTCAAATCCTCCGAAGATGTGCACGGTATGATGAATTTATCTAAGAAGCTTCCAGTACCAAAAACCATGGCCAATTATTACCAGAAATTGGCCATGGTTTTCTGGAAGGCGGGGAACTATCTTTTCCATGCTGCTGCGTTGTTTAAATTGCTGCAGCTCTCCCGTGAAATGAAAAAGAACATGTCCCTGGAGGAACAGCAAAGAATGGCCAATCGCGTGCTATTGGCCACCCTGTCTATCCCACTGCCATCGGCTCATCCCGAGTTCGATCGTTTTATCGAGACGGACAAGAGTCCGTTAGAGAAAGCTCAAAAGCTCGCGACTCTTCTTGGACTTACACAGCCGCCAACTAGAGTTTCTCTGCTTAAAGATATCGTTCGCTTGAACATCGTCAGTTTAGCTTCGCCGCAATTGCAGGAACTGTACTCCTGGCTGGAAGTCGAATTCCATCCGCTGGAGTTGTGCAACCGCGTAGACTCTGTCATTCAGACGCTACAGGCCGATGAAAACAGCCCTCTGGCTCAGTACGTTCCTGCCTTGCAAGACGTAACACTTGTACGGCTAGTTCATCAGATATCGCAAGTTTATCAAACCATACAGTTCGCTAGGCTATTAGAATTAGCAAAATTCACGACAGACTTCCATTTGGAACGTCTGTTGGTAGACTGTGTAAGATACAACGACATGCAGATAAGAATTAATCACGGGAAAAAATGCGTACACTTCGGTGTCGATCTATCGGAGGCTCAGAGGGAAGACCATCCGGATGGCCCTGTGTTGCAAGCGATGCCGTCCGAACAGATTCGCTGCCAACTTGTAAATATGGCCACTGTGCTACACCGTGCGATCAATGTGATTAATCCGAACAAGAAGAAGGTGGAAAGAGAGAAGCTACGTGCCGCTATGGTAAGCCATTACCATGAAACTAAGATGAAGGAACACCAGAGAATCCTCGGAAGGCATAAGATCATAGAAGAGAGAAAGGAATACATCGAGCACATAAACACTGTCCGTGAGGAGGAGGAGATGCGAAGGCAGGAGGAATTGCAGAGGCAGCAAATGTTGGCCGAACAGAAGAGGTTAGAACAGGAAAGGGAAGAACGCGAGAGGAAACGGCAGCAGAGCGAGATCCAGCAGATCAAGGATCGTCATCTGAAGGAGAAGATGCAACAGATATCTCAAACTAGTCACGGCCAGAAGGTACTGAAGAAATTGGACGAGGACGAGATTAAAAAGTTGGACGCGGAGCAGATTGCGGCCCGCGAGGCCGAGGAATTGCAGAAGGAACGCAGGGAGATGCAGCAGAAGTTGAAGTCTCAGGAGAAGAAGATCGATTATCTGGAGCGTGCCAAACGTTTGGAAGAAATACCACTGCTCGAGAAGGCGGTCGAGGAGAAGATGGAATTGGCGAAGCAACGCTGGGAACAGCAGGAGGCTGAGCGAATCGCAGCGGCCATTGAGGAGAGACAGCAGGCTGTCGCGACTCGTGAACGCATGGCCAGGATGAAAGAGGATCACGATATGTTCTTGGCGAAGATCCTGGCCGAGCGTAAAAGTATTTATTTGGAGAAACTGAAGGAGTTCGAAAAGGTGTTGAACGAGGAGAGGGCTAGCAGATTGTTGAAACGCAAGATGGAGCGCAAGGCGGAACGTAAAGCTAAATGGGAGAAGGAACGAGCCGAAGCGATCGAAAGAAGACGCCTGGAGGAATTGCGTATTAAACAGGAAGAGGAGAAACGACGTCTGGAGGAAGAAAGAACAAAGAGGGAAGAGGAGGAGAGGCTAAGGCGTGCAGAAGAAGAGGCGAGAGAAGCCGAACGTTTGGCTAAGATCGAGAAACAGGCGGAAATCACTAGGGCTAGGGAAGCTGAAATTGAACGGAAGTTGGAAGAAGAGAGGCAAAAAGAGAGGGAGACGTCGGATACATGGAGGCGTGGAGAACGTGGGGAACGTGTAGAACGCGGAGAACGAGGAGAGCGTGGAGAACGTGGAGAACGAGGAGAACGAGGAGAGCGTGTAGAACGTGGAGAGCGTGGAGAGCGTGGAGAACGTGGAGAACGTGGAGAACGTGGAGAACAACGTCATCGTGTGCAGGACAAACCAGGTGCATAAAATGTTCATTTAATTTCAATAATTTATTTTCGGATTAGACAAATGTACTATTTCCTTTTTAATTTTATAGTGGAGATGTCGTGGCGTCGTGTCACCGATACGAAAGATGACGGTATTAAAGAAGAGTCCACTCGCTGGAAAAGACGCGACACGGACAAGTGGCGAAAGGACGATGACAAGCCGAAGAAAGATGGTGTGGATAGGTGGAGAAAAGAGGACTACGACAAGGACGACATGAGAGACAGAGATCGAATAGATAATAAGGATCGTGGAATAGACGGTCGTTCGGTATATATCAATTTCTTCATTTATTGTCAGACTTAAATAACTCGATAGTAAAACGTATTTCGAAATATTTTACAGATGCGTGAAATTCCACGTGATCCAATGTCGGATGGACCTCGCAGCCGTGGTGGCAGATTGCCCGATCGTCGTCCTCCCCATCGTCGCGAAGACACAATGCGTAACCCCCCTAGCAGTCATAATTGGCGCGACAAGAGCGACGCCATGCAAAACTCGCCTCGAGATTTACCTAGACGTGATGAAAAGTGAGTATGGTTTCGCTAATTCGGAAACTTAATTGGATTACAGAAGTTGGAAAATAAATGTCTAATTTGCAAATAACAGGCGAGACGACCCGAAAGATGATAGACTTCCGCCTAAACATGACGAAAGAAGGCGACCGGCAGAGGACGACGGTTGGTCCCAGGTGAGCCGACGTTAACAATAGGACTACGGCTACTACCTATAGAGGCGACGTCTATTATTCTTCGAGAACAGTGCGTACGCAGCTAGACTTTTGCCTGGAACTATAAATGGGCCCAACTCCACTGTTTCGTGCATCACTACAATTCCTCTCTCCAAGCATATTCGGACTAACGGTGACAGGGGACAAACAGAAAGATCAAACGGGTCGTAGCCAATTCACGCGCGGGTTAAGTAAAAAGAAGTAACACGAACGAAACCGTAATATTAATAAACGACGACAAGATTGAGTTTTTATGATTTTTCTAAGCAAAACACTAGCAACAATTTTCTAAATCGACCACGCTGCATCATAATGTATTAGCCTTGTAAAGAAAAGGTAAATGTCAGGCGGTACAACGTACTGAATTAACGTATCACGTGTCACAAATGAAGTATGAGTCAATGTACAGAAGGGGTGGCGGAACTGCGTCGAGTGTTGGATGACACTGAATTGGCTAAGGTAAACCTGATGGCAGAGGTTAAAAGTCTCAAAACGTTAATAAAGTTCTCTTGTATCCTAATTCTTACGTTAATTTTTTTTATAAAACCGGAGACGCATCGCGTGTTACCTTCTCCTTGGAAAGAACGATCATGTTACCGTGAAGGATCAATAATCTTCAGATACATACAAACCGGGGCAACGATTTTTTTTATACTATACATGTAACGCAACAAAGTTTTGAGACAAACGTAAGGACAGACCTCTCATTATCATGGTATAAATGAAAATCTACGCATCTTATTCGTATTGTCTTTTTAATTGTTTTATTACATTTATGATACAGTTAATAATTAAGATACTACGTAATAAATAAATCACAACAGAGTATCAAACTCTATTTCTATTTACACCCTAGGAAACTTAGAAAAAAGGGGATTCTTGCTAACCTTATAGCAAATAGACTTTAGTCCCTTTTCATTTGTCGAAACGTACGACTGAAATGAAACGCGGATTTTAAAAACACGCTGTATACTAACAAATGACGATCTATTCTTTTTAATTTCGTTCACATAACCGGCAAGATACACGCCATCTTACGATTCTAATTGTTAATCGTATTGTATGAAAAAAGAACACTGGAAGTTCCTAAGAAAGAATAGGATTAAGCATAATCTAATAAATAGGTGTACAAAATTGATATCCAAAACGCTCGAAACATAACAAGAATATCCTAGATAGTAAGATGAAAGGTGACGATAGATGAAATATACTGCACATTGTTACAATGGAACGAGTTATAAAAATACAATACAGTTCAACGTTGTATACTTTGTCAAACTCGTTTTACATTGTACAAGATCTTTCAGATCACGCGATATTACGGTACAAGTCCATAATTCCGCGAAGAAACGATCAATTACACGGCCTGGTTTCTGCTCTCGATAATTTCAGCGGTCTGAAAAGCCTGCGGCCATATTTGAATAAAACGCTCAACCGGAAACCGCACTCTGATCGCTTCGTTACAAAATTTGTTCACCTTTTTTTTCAAACTTTGCTAGGTTCGACATTGCAGGACAAAATTTTCGTGTTATTTTTACACGTTTCAATAAATTGAATGCGGTATAAAAATGGAAATATATACATAAATTGAATTTCTGTGACGATTTACCAAATTCCCCTGCATACGTATGAAACGAGATTCCTTCTAACATGTTCGTTCAGAAAACAAAATTACGACGCATGGTTGTTAATAAACATCTAGGAACTTGTTACTCGAACAGTAGACATATCGCCAGCCTGCTCTCCGCTTGATCGACTCCCGTTGCCTCGACGCAAGCAGCGCTGTGCAATTTTTGTAATGGACCTTTTCTCCCTTTGAGTCCTCGTCTCAAGGGTCTCCAGGATTCAGTACAGCATTATTGCGGCGGCGGTCTTTTCCTCCAGTGCCGGAATTGTCTCCAGCCGTTCGATCTTGTCTCGTCCCGAGCCCCAGCCGACCAATGCTATGCTGATTAAATGCACCACGCCAGCACACACGACGAGCCTGCGAAGCAGCAACGAAGGAATGACCAACCATGTCAAAGACCACTTACGAAACACGGTTCATTCCCTCCAACTTTTCTGCCTTTGAAATGAAATCAATTTCCTTCCGCAAACTACTGTACCAACAAAGCGTGATCTATGCAAAAGTTCCTTGCAACATTAGCATCTACGATTATTTGAAACATTTCTGTGCCTTTAAAAAAGAAGGAGCAATCAAGCTTATGGCGATGAAAGTTGAGTAACAGGATACGGGACAACGTTTTGCACGATTCGAACGGCGCTTCTCGCATTCAATACCCCCGATCTGAAAAGGCTGGAGTTCTAATGGAAATTGAAAAACGTCCCGAGTATCGGACATCGTGCATAAAATTGCCAACGACCACAGGAGTGTGGGCATTATCGGTAAAGCTTGGCTGAGTCTTTCTTTTTCGTACCGTGAATGCGCGCAGCCGCTATTGGACAGAAGAATGGAGGATCTCTTACCAAAATGAATAACCAAGCTCGGCGGAACCTTCACTGGTCCACATATTGTCGATGTCCTCCTTTGGAAGCACGTTGAAGTATAGCTTGGTGTAATACTGCGCCAACCAGGTGCTCGTGCTCGCCATACACATTAGTACTGGAAAAATGTAATATTCTAATGATAATGAATCTGCAGTAATATTAATGACAAGGTGAAGATGCTTGAATTTTTCTTCTTAACTTACACGTTAGAATGTTTATGAAATACACTCCAGGATCCGAAAGAATCTTGGATCTAGGAGAAGTCGCTGTATTTAAAACAGCCAGGAGAGCGGCTAAACCTGCGGTAACAAGGGCAGCCGAGGTCGTTGTCAGGGTACTAATCCAAAGTCCCCAAGACATCACTGCTGGATCTTGCTTGATCATTTGAGGCACTGGAACGGGACAAATGATCATTTTATGCTTTGATTTTAATCATTGTTTTTTCATTGACTCCTTCTTGGCACGAATAATAAAAGTCAACGAACCGAGCCTCGTTAACTCGCATTTATGCTTCGGCCATTTGCATTCAAAGACTCGAACATCCTAAACAGTACCATTAACTCGTAATTAAAAATGCAATACACGAATAGAATCTATATATTTTCTTAAATAAATATCTTTTTCCTTTACTAAAAAAAGAAACTACATTTGTTCGAACTGTTTGAAAATTACATGAATTTGTAGAGGCACCGAATTTTTCTGCGAAATACTGTCACTGTTATATCTTTGTTACTAAGTAAATATTTATCGGCATATAATTAATCAGCTTGAGTCAGAGGAAAATTCCATCCACTTCAGAGTTCGCTTTTTCCAAGTCAACCGAATCCCGCAGCTTGGACTGGCGTGCAAACTGAAGTTATCGTAGCGCGTAATGAATAATTAAGCGTGCAGTAAATACTCTTACTTTGGCTAGTTCAAGTTATATTGCATCGCAAATAACGGACTGTTTAATTAGTCTCGGGCGAGATTCTCAGTGAGTTGCCAGGTTAACGTGCGTCCACGAAAGGACACATTTCTCAAAAGCACTAACCATTTCTTGTGCTCCCAATATTTAGTAGTAGTATTAAGTAGTTACAAAGAATTAACAAACAAACAAAAATTGAAGAAGTCTGGACTCTTTGATCGTTGAATTAAAAAGTATTTTATATTTATATGGTGAATCGCGGAAATAAATAAAACAAATGACTTTTATTTATCGCTAAAATCCTCTTCAAAAAAGAGGAAAGAAAGCGGTTTTTAATGTTCCTCGTGGCCAGCATCATCAGTCGAGGTAGTCGTGCACGTGAAAGTCGACCACGAAGCAGGCTTTGAATTTTTGTACGCTCGGAAACCAGTTTCTACTCCTATTGTTACAAGCGTCGCGACTACTTTTGCTCGTGGAATCCTTCCCCTCCGACCCCCTTTTCTTTATTCAACCGCTTCTTCTGCTCGCATGTACGTGTGGGTGTCGCGAAACTTTTTGTCCCCGATAAAATATTCCCAACGGAAAGGAATCAGGAGCGAACTCGACGTCGCCAAACTCTCCCGGCTGTCTGCTCTAATGTTGAACAATTTAGATGGCCAGATCAAATGAAACTGTTCATCGAGTTGTAATAAAGAGAAGTTTCTTTTACAAATATATTTGATGGGGTTTCTACAGTAATTTATAATACAGCGAAGGAGCACTAATTATATGATCAGAAAAATAAAAAAATGTTCATTGTTGGACTCAAATTATTGGAAAGTATTATGATATTTGTGCAATTTGATGCAACCTTACATATTTATGCTGCTTTATAAACAATTGTTTTTGAAAGCAACGTAAGGGGTACGCTTCACAAGATCTATCTATGCGTTTTCTACGAATTCTTACAGCACACTCATATAAATGCTAAAAGGTATGCTTCAATTAAAAGAAACTTTCAAGCGCCCACTTAGTAGAAATTCGTTAAAAATTCTTATCGTTTGCTCCCGATTGTCGTTATCACAGTTGATAGCAATAAACGAAGTTTGATTACAATAAACGAATTATTTCTAAATAATTTTATACAAAACGTTTCGGGTCCCAGTGATCCTTACAACAATAATCGAACGACAACATTCTCCGTGATTATTTGTTAAACTTCAAACATATTTTCTAATTTCCCATCAGACGTCCAATCTGCGGATCAGACTTCCAAGGAGATCGAGACTGGAATATGAAATCCCTGCTAGACGGTCGAAATTTTGGGAACGAAGAGAAGCTGTGCAGAAGAAAATACTGTCTCCCTAGATCGGGCTTGCAATATAGAACGCTTACTGGGGAGGAAAACGAATATCTCGTGAGGGACAGGAAGTGCGACGAGAAAATTGCTTCTGTAGATCGGGTGCCCAATACAAAGTTTTTTACAAGGGAGAAGCAAAGATTTCTTATTACGGACAATAATAAAATTAAACGAATTCTTTGCAAGAATTTTTTGTTCACTTTCAATGTTGCAATTGGTTGCCGATGGAGTACTAATTTTTATTCAGACCGTTTTTTTTTTTACACCCCGTATATTATTATTTAATACTCCATGGAGTATGCAATTTTATTGAATGAATTTTGAAGTTCGAGGGAAACGATTTTCCGAGGGATGTTACGCCTCATTTATTTTTCACAAGCGTTCACCTATGCTCCGGAATATTTCTCTGCGGCTTTAACGGTAAAGGGTGTAATTAGATTTCCTCTTCCTCATGAATCGAATTATGTGTGCGATACACGGACTTAATACAAGCTGTAAACACAGACATTTATAATGTCTGGGTTGTACATTTATAGGCTGCCAACTTGCAACTGTAAAGAAAAGAATATCAAGAGTTCGTTACTTAAACATTGGTACATATAACTCATGGACCTGAAAGACGGTGCTTGCGTCGTGGTCAAGGGGCGCGAAACAGCCGAAGGTTGAAAGGAATGTTTTTCAACCATCTTGAGACGCCAATCCAGTGCTGCTATCTGCCTATCTAGCAGACAATCATGCAGACAATAGGTACATAAGCCTATGTAGCAGCTTTGGTAATCTTTAACAAAACACTGTCTCTTCTGGGCCATGGTACGTAACTTAAGAAATAACTTAAAGAGATAACTTAAGAAAAGAAGTCTCGATCGAGAATCCCATGGATACCATAACGGTGGAATGACATAAATCCAGGACTACCATTATCGTTTCACGCGCAATATATTTCCCCGTAATTGTGGTAGGAAAATGGTCGAAACATGCGAAACAGACTTTTGTCGGATAGAATGTCATTGACACGATTTTGCGAGCATTACGAAACCGCCCCGTCGATCGTGCAAACGCAGAGAAACGTAGGTAACTGATCCAAGCACGACGATTATCAAATTGTAGATTTATGGGTAATACGCGCGCGCGACGACTCCACTGTTCACCATCAACTATAGAAATCGCGTGGAAGTACAGTTATGCCGAATGAGATTCCCCAGTTTGGCCAGCTATCCGGCAGAATTTACGGGCCCTGTATCACACTGGGTAGAAGCGGCGGAGAATCATCCTCTTGCGGTTCTCCAACGACGATAACTTGTCGCCTGATATTATTCCAAGTTATACGCCAGCTTTGTGGGAAAAGACAATCTAGGTGTAGTACGATGGTACAAGGTAATTTTTGTAAAACGGCGATTCACTATCGATTAACCCCAAAATCTTTAAAGGTCGGAGATAGTCGACCACAGGCAGTGAATTGCGATTAAAATTAATTCTCCTTAGAAAACAAATCGAAAAAGAATTGCCCTGCTGCACTTGAAAAGCTATTTTAATTTACGAAAAAGAAATTGGTTGAAAGATAGTGATACCGAAACTCGGATCATTGACATTGTACGAAACGTCAGAATAACTTATCAAGACTCGTTGTAATCAAGATTCATTATCCGCTAATATCGTTCCAAGTTGCACACGACGGAGCCAGGGTATTGTATTATACTCGTCCCTTCTTCTCGGGATAAGATCACCATTCACGTCGAAGGAAAGTTATGTAAACCGCGTTGTTGGTGGGAAACTCGTCAGAAACTGAGATTAGCTGGCGGAGGAACGGATTGAATAATTTAACGGAGCAGTATCCGTGTCCGATGCACGATCGTGGCGAAAAACTACGTGGCTAGTGTTTTAACTCATAAACTTCAACGTAAATTGAATTGGGTAAACAGCGGTGATGCTTCCCCGGTAAGCTTTGCGGTTAACAATCACCTGCACCAGATACCAGCCCGCATTCTGGATGCTTTGGAATCTTTGAACTCTGAGTTCAACTGCGAAATAAGTCTAAAATAGCTTGCACGGAATACGACCTAAAGGATTAATAATATAACGATCGTTATCAATCTTAAGATAACTGTTCATTAATTTAAAGGTAAACAGGACAGTCGAGTTTATAATAGATCCTTTATTGGGAATCGTCAATGTAAAGCAAAATCTATTAAAATCAGGTACAGATTAGGTTACTTTAGGTTAGGTAGATTAGTTAGGTGCAAATGGAGGAAAAGCTGAATGGAGGAAATCCAAAGGAGCATCTCCGCCACCACATTATTTGAAGCAATATAATGGAAAGTCCTACCAGAGATTTGATAAGTCCTCCAGCCATAGGCGACGTTAAGTTCCTTCTTCCCTTGAAGAAGACCAAAGTGAACTCTGCCGGCGCTTTCTTGGGGGTTCGGAGTTCTCAAGGGTCGTGCCTCCACCCAATGTTGAGTAACCAGAGCCGCGCAGACGAGGCCACCACCGAGCAACGATAAGAAGAACGTGGCGAAGATCGTGCCCCTTCGAAACATCGACGTCATCCTTGGATCACGGGTCGTGCCAGCCTTCGGATAGTTTGAGATCACTGGACAGAGGGGAAGGAAAGAAGTAGCAAGTCATACCGGATACACGGGGCTCGCATTCCTCTCATTCTGAGAGCGACCAGCCCATGAAACTTCAATGAAGTTTATACACTGTGACAGGAAACAAGTTTGCGCACCGCGCATTCCTCTGTTTAATTAAACTCCGCCGCATCTGCCAGCGGTGTATGTATAATAAGCGTGCATTGAGTTCATGACATAATGATCGCAGTTCGACGTTTCGCATTATCACGTGAACACGCGAACATTGCTTTGGGCAGATGCGATAAGCGAAACGGTGGGATTTGTGCAACTGATCGTTAAAATTGATAATGAAAATGTTGGAATGCTAAATGTTAACCCTCTGGCAGACTATCCCAGAGATGCCTAAGCTTATTTAGCTTATCTGCCCCTTTTGCAGAAAAAAGTGACTCGACGCCCTCCTGTTTATTTTTTATAAATTTCCTTATTGTCTCTTTATTCAGTGCCCCGGATTGCGACTGTGGTTATTAACGCCTTCTGGGCTGTTCCAACACCCTCAACGCAGAGTTGGGCATTACTCGAATGAATGATCATTCGAACAAGTTTCCGAATGAATCTCGACGAATAAATTCTTATTCGAATAATCTGAAAATCAAAGGAAATTGGTCGACAATAACGAATAATTTTGTATTCGAATAAAGAAGTAGCCGACTAAGCAGACGAATAAAAGTATCACGTGACTTCCATGTAAATGCGAAAAGCATTCGGCGACAGTGCATATCTCCTATCCGAGTATGCTATATGTCTATCTCTTCGTTCGGTTTATCGAAACGGTGCCTCGTATTTGGAGAATGTTCCTTTCTCTCCAAGCGGTTTCTCTTTTCAGTAAAACAGCGTGGAACCGCGTTGCAAGCGTGCTTCTTCTATGTATAGACGGGAACAAGACGCTATCCGCGCGGAGGCATCTGTAGTCCACTTGGCGACAGCAACTATTTAAATTATGCCACAGAAACTATGCCGCTTTCGCAACAATTATCTGGTCTGCTGGGAAAATCCGCAGGCGTGAAAGCACCATGAAAAGTAGCGCTACGCGATTCCACGAACTTTTCCACCCTTCCATTCACGGTTGTACCGACCTGCAACCACTGCCGCCCCTTTGGCCGAACCCTTTAAGTCTCGAGCAGCAAAATAAGGCAATCTATGCCCAGTAACGATTTACAGTAACCAAATAAAATAACAAGAGGAAATAATTATTGGTTGAACAATTTTATCAATTTTAAACAACCGTTAACTTTTAAACTATCTTCCAACATAAAATGAAATAGATATGATATAATCTAAAATGAAAATGATAATTTATAGTCGCTCAGCGTATCAGTCAGCTCGTTAAGCAACAAACTACTATAACAATTATTGCAAATACCACTGTCCAGAGCAATTGTCGTCAACTTTTCCTAACAAACCTATGAAACTAGCGCTACACGGAACCCACCCCCAGGTAGAACGAATTAATTCGTCACGTAGATTGCTAATATCACAATCATAATGGACCCCTTATCCGAACTTTGGGCGTATTATTTCATACAACTTTTCGCTTATCCCCAAAATATTTAAACAAGCGTAAATCAAACAGAATTTTAATCAAATTTCCATTAAGGTGTTTGATTATCAATATTAGCGGGCGTCACATTTATTCGTCGTTTAGTCGAATAAAAGATCGAATAAGGAGTCAATAGTTGTTCGTGACTAACGAATAAGTTCTCGCCGAGTAAAATCGTTATTCGTCATTTACGAATAAATGTGGCGTTTACAATCGTTATTCTTCATTCGTGATTCAGAATTAAATTTGCCCAACTCTGACGTCGGCCTCTACTTTTGCCCGAATACGCGCCGAAACCCGGACACGGCCTGGTTGTGTGTAAATGGGCCTTATAAATACCTTGCCCCTGGCTCTCCACGAACTGCACCTGGCTGAGGCTCCTCGAGAACTCGCCCTGTTTGACCTTCTGCGAGAAGTCGCCGTTGCCCAGCCTCTTGGAGAACTTGACGCGGCAATTGGTCCGAGGTTTGCCAGGCCTCACCAGCGACGACGGCCTCGGCCTCTTGGCGAACGTGTACGGGATAGTGTAGGGCTGCGCTACGTAAAAGTAAATCGGCCGGTAGTCTTCATGGAGATGAGGCTGGACGAAGCCACCGTTCCCCCGATAACTGCCGTACACGCTCGGTGCGCCGTTGCTGTACGCGTACGAGCCAGTGTAGTGGATACCGTAGTGGTTCGCCGTGTTTCGTATCTTCCGGTTCACCGTTTTGAAAAACAGATTGTCCCCTGCGAAACGCTCGGCGAGCGTTGCTTTTATTCGCAAAGAAATCTATCTGATGCTATCGCGGCAAGGATCCTTTTTCCAAGTTACGCGAACAACTGCAGCTCTCCAGAAACCTTAAGGATTGAGTGTCTAATTCTTTTCTATAGCTTCGCTTTTTCCGTTACGTCTCTTTCCTCTTAATGAGCAGCTCGAGGGACGATTGAATGATTGATAGCTCTGTTGGTCGTTTCAAACGTTTCAGTAGATCGGGATTGCTTTTTCCCTTGAGCAAGGCACGGTTCGATGGTGTCTATCAATTATAAATTTCAGCTGGTTGGCCGACCGAGCATCTGGACTAGTTATTCTTTCAGAAGTTCGACAGGCGGGAAAGGAGAAGTCTACGAGGAGGATTCCTTCCCGGCGATTCTTTACCAAGGGACGTATATACGTGATTCAAGTCCGCGATTGAATTTTTCACCGGACCGTCCGTTTCCGGCGCGGGAGAGGTTTTCTCCTGCTGCTACTGTAAGTATTCTAAAGGAGAAAATGGCGCGCCCTCTACGCTTCTTTCCCCGCTTAATTGTCAATTAAGTACGCGCGCGCGTGTATGCACGCGGCTAAAAGTTTTCCCCAACCGCGCTGCTCTCAAGTTTAGCTGAAAACGCTTTATTTGCATGGAAGCGTCCGCCTCGGTTGCCCCAGTGTGTGTTCTTTCTGGCTGCTTTGAATGATAAAGGGAGATCCTTTGGAACTTAGCGCGGTCGTTCCCTTAGTGTTTTTTTCATGAATATTCTCGCGCTACTCTTCATGCGATGCTGGAAGTGCACTCCCCTTTCTGTATTCCTGTTTCACTCTCCTTCCTTTTTTTTTTGTTTTTATATCTTCCAATGACCACTTAGATTACAAGGATCGTTCTTCGCGCAGCAGGTTAAGATCCCGGGACGGTATTAAGCTTCCCTTTCGAATGAAAATTTGAGCGTCCCCGTTACGACAATGTGGAGCTTCTTGCGCATAGTAATCGTATTAATTGGACCACGTTCGTTCCGGTGAAATCGTAAAAAGCTTAACGAACGCCCTCTTTCTTTAAGTTAATTATTCTCCCCGTATCAGGGCGGTGGTCCTAAGTGGCGATACACAGGGACCTAGACCGACGATTCTTGGCTAATTGAATGTAAAAGTTGTGCTGGAATTCAGCTGCAGATGATGAATCCGTTGTATTGCCTTTTTTTTTTTATTTATTGCATTGGACGACGCACGATTCTGTATCTATGAAGCTTCGCGATTCTCCTCCAGTAGTGGCGTCGCGCAGCTTGTTCCTTTCTTCTTCTCACCGTTCCAAGCTGTGTCAACTGTAAACAATGCGGTCCGCGTAAGTCGCGAGCTTGAAAGTGAGGTATACGTGTACGTACAATGGATATGGAGGAAAGATTTCAGGCGTAGGAAAACGGAGATTTTCGCGGCACGCCTCGCATTCGCGATTTCTCGTCTCGAATCTGAACAAGGGGTGGCTTAGAAGGTAAATTGGGATTTTTCTGCAGCCAGAAATCGACCATTTTGGCCACTTAAAAAACTAACAAAGAAATATAACTCTGTTTTCAATTTTTATCCCCCGGCTGTTTAACGATAGATTGGGTTGCCCTAATATGGAATACGTGCCTTATATGAAATACCACGATATTAAACAATCCAAACATTTTCATTCGGTGAACAGGTAAAATATGTGCATGAAGAAAAGTATTCCATATTGAGGCAACTGAACCTAACTAGAGACCCCTTAATCAGCACCGATTTTGATTGGTGGAACCCCGTTTCGGCTAAGGTGTTGAAAGATACGACAAATGGCGGTATAGCAGTTAGTGGCTATTAGCGTTGGTACTCGCGAATAACGCCGTCGAGTAACGTTGCCCGGCGTGTGTAGGTGGAACGTCGTGCGGTGCACCCCTTTTTACAAATGGTTCAAGCGTCCCCCCGTTGTCATCCGCTTCTGCCGTGGCGGAATTATGCTTGGCCGAAACTGGCTCGAGCTAATTGTAATTCGCGGAGAGAGGCACTCGAGTCACCGCGTAAACGCCGGTCAAGGTGTACCCCCTTGGGTGAAAACGGAAAGCTCGGTTGGATTTTTCAACGGGAAAATTCGCGGGCAGTTAAGCGTACATTTTCACGACTGTAAACGAGAACTGGTCTCGATGATAGTTCAGGCGATTTTCGTAATCGAAGCCTTGACGCGGCATTGCTTGGCATTAATACCAGTTATGTTAATGTAAAACGATAAGAACCGGTGCTTCTATCCAGACAGTGGATAATAAGCGATGCGATAAAAGATACGTTAACGCTTCGATGGATATTTTCCTTTTCAACAGCGCGAGATAATTACGTGGCCATTAATATCTTTTCAGTATTATTTATGCTATCCTCATTGGAAGCATCGTAAGAAGTGACGCGTTTCTCGATGAAATATAACTGCCAGATATACCCATAATCCTTCGTACATATTTAGTTGTAATTTGCGCATCCCGTTAATTACATGCGGCGAATATAGCGCAAACGTCGCTACGAAGATGCCGGTATACACCTGACAGATTCGCTAATGGCATTACACACAGTGCTTTGGCGTCCCATGCAAAATCTGTCCTGATCCTACCAGCGAGTCGCCAATCGGCCTGTGAACGCACTAATTACGGAATATGTCAGTGGAAACGTTTCAGACGTTTGACCGCAGGATCAAAGCCGAAACGCAATTGATATCGCCATTCTCCGGGGGATATTTTTGCTGAAAGAATATTCGCCTTTAATCTCCATCCTCGGTTTTTGTCACGAACAGAGATATGACAGAACCGGGCGTATAAAGAGAAGATGGAGGAGGCGCGAAGGGGCCATGGATGCGAGAGTAAAACAGAGGACGTCGCGGGGAAAAGCCGAGGGAAGAGATGAACCGACAGGAGAGAGGTTGGGGGGGAAAACGAGGGGACAAAGGAAAAGAGAAGCTGAAATTCGTAAGAGTAATGTAAGAGCAAGGAAAATGCAAGAACGTGTGTGTGGCTGAACGTGGAGGAGCGGGATGATGAGGTCGACTGAATGCCGTTAGAGACCATGGCACGATGCAGCTACTGTACGCGCATACTAGTACGTAGTCCCGTGTAAAATGTCATCAGTTGTAAAGAGGGAAACGAAAAGTGGTAAAACAAAGGGAAAGTCAGAGACGATTCGAATCTGCCTGCCGCGACAGTCTTGCATGAGGGTGAAACGCGTCGGAGTATAATTCTAATTGCGTCCGTTACCTATGTCACCTTCTATCGAGACATTGTTTCGATTGGTTCCTCTCGGACGAGAGACAACAAGGTCTCCAACAAAAAAGGGCAAAGTGGGTTAAGAAAAGTATCGTTTCGATATTTTCATTCTACTTTCTCTCGCCCCTTTTTTCCACACTTTCATCAACTCAACTGCTACAGGTATACAACTTTACAGAGAATTAAACAAGATGTTATTTTCGCATGCGCTTCACCAATGTTTATAGAGAAAATAATTAGAGCAAAGAAGAAAGCGCAGAAATCACGTTCAAGAAAATCTCGCTTCAGTTGCAAATATGAAATATTCTATTTCATAGTTAGATAGTATCTATTGCCATTGGAAAATCTTTTAATTGCTTATTTTATGCGCACAATTGCATGTACGGTACGGTATTTTCCAATAAACCGTTTTACCTGCCGGAGAATTTCTCTTTTTACCAGCGGAATCGAGGTAGCTATCTTCGGTATGTCTATCTGAACATAACATGACTCCATCTCGCGCACCGTATCTCGGTATTTTTTCCCACTCGAACATATTGACTCGTCGTTACAGCCGGTCCTGCTCGTGGATTTTTCTTCCCGCCTGACGCAACTCTTTCGACATGTGCCGGCCATTTCCTTCGGGGCATCGGACAAAGATGCACCGTGGTCCACCGTAACCCGTGAAACTAGGACACGTAACCGTTCCCCCACTATCACCCCACCAACCCGTTTCTTGTCCTGCCCACTCCGCGACTCCGCGTAACACGATTTCCCAGATAATAAAGTTGCGAGTATCAATCGATTTGTATTCGGTGAAATCCGTTTGTATTGTACAATTCGTATTCGTACTAAAGTAATGCTTGCGCTGAACGAGCCAATTTTGTAGAGCGATAGAGTATCCAATTTACAATTACGGGCACGCATAAAGTATTTTTAAAGGATGCTGTAGCCCACTTTACTCTCCAGCGACAAACGGATGCTTTTCTACTAACGATTGTAGAAAGGAAATTCGTCAGTGTAACATGGCGGAGGCGAAGGTAATTATAAGATTACAAGGATTCTTGATTCTATTGAAATGAATAATCGGTACCTGCTCCCCTCCTTTATTCTAATCGCGATTAAATCAGATCCGCTTGTCTGAAGACAACCGTCTTGCAGGAACTAAAAGGATTGAAATAGTGGGAGAGAGACCGATGAGAGAAAGGTAGTTAAAGAGTATGTATAGTATAATACGTAATTTCCTTACTATGCTTCCAGAAATAATTCCATTACGAAATTCTTCTCACGGGGCACATCTCACGGTGCACGGAATACATTTAATTTCGACTCCGTTCATTCCTCTTTTTACGATCAAAGGTGAATGAAATGGAGGGCCGGTAAAATTGAAAATTACCGGCTGATATTGCGATCAAATTTCGGCAAGTCAAACGCAGGGGTTTCATCAGATCTGAAACTGCTCGACGTTTGGATATGCGTTACGATGCAACAATGACCTCATGAATAATTTAACGCGCGCCATTGTCTCATCGGTATGTACTAATAACATCTCGCCGGTCGTATCTGACACTGTTTCACTACGTGAACGCGTTCCCTTTTTTTTTTCTATTTTCTGTACATGGTCACGCATGGCGGTTGTTTTCGAAAAACTCTTAAACCCGGAAACCCCGCGATATTTATCGATCTGGCGATATTCGTAATGGCGCGACTCGTCTCTGCATAAATTAGGGTTCCATGCGGAACAGGGGATTAAAATAGGTCCACACGAATAATCGCGAGTCTCTCCTGGCAGCACGATCAATTTTACTGGAATTTTTTGCGGAATAACGTAACGGCAGAGATTAATCTCGATTAACATACAAGTTTTACATTTGCTGTGGAATTGAATAAATATTTAATCCCCGTCGTCCGTACGCTTAGAAGACGGGCTTCACAGATCTGTGAACTTAAGTAATTCAACAAGCGATGAAAGCTAACACGAGATGAGACTTGGATAATGTCAAGTAAAACGCGGCGTTTCCATAAATGAAGAAACGGGTATCGTTATGACTTACCGAGGTACTGGCAGAATAAAAATGTTACAAAATATAAGAGAAACGTAATTTTACCTGCATTGCTTTGGCATCGCTCGCGTCTCGTTTCGCTTCTCTCCCACGCTAAAAAAAGTACCCCCGTTTCTCACTTTAAACTTGAATCGTGCAACCTTCAGTATCCACCGACAAAGAACCGATTAGCTTGTCGATCGTATACCTGACACAACACTTTTCCGTAACTGTAATCGCGCAGTTTCGTTGCAACAATTATCCGAGCGATCGCGCCGAGACGTATCCGCACGTTGTACAGCGTCAGTTGAACTGAATTCTGTTCAGGCCCCGACTCTTTATGCCCACCTGGCTCTGGCAGGTGCAGGTGGCACCACTGCCCGATCCTCCACCTTGCTCCCATAAGTCCCATCCGAGTTATTCCTTGGCGGGCCCATATTGATTTTCGCGAGGTGTGTGCAAATTTATTTTTATATCCAAGAATCGATACCGTTATCACGTCCCGTTGGGAAACTTAATTGGGTAAGGGAGAAGCACAAATTTTAGAAACTCTGATCATTTTTTTTTTTAAGAAATTTATTTAAAAACAGAGTGGAAGACAAATTAGTAGTTGGCTAAAAATCGCTTCTCCGCTTCGCTGGACTTCACAAGAATCAAAAATGCCGGGGTTCCACCGCGAACTATGAATCTGGAATTTTCAATTTTATGATTACTTGAGATTATTTCCTCCGCTTCAATTCTCGGACTTACCGTTCGTCCTGCAATATTTTTCCTAGGGAATGATGGACGTCCACCTTATGCACGGAACATTTATCTTTACCCTCAAAATAAACATTTATGTTTCGAGAGGTGTAGCGTTTCTGCGAGTCCCACTCGGGTGGTTCGTTAAACAATTGTTCTAACTGTTCTATCATCCTGAACAAGCAAATTTATTAAATGGGACTATTGATATTTCGTTTTGCGATAATTAAAAATCGTGGTATAAACGCGTACAATGTGTCCTCATGGAAATTTTGTATGAAATCGGTCTGCTGTGTTTCTGGGTACAAAATCATCACTGGCCAAATAAGCTTATCTCCTATATCCAAATGGACTCTACTCTGTGCTATCTGTGGCACTTGGGGTTCCAAATCCTTTAAATCTGTTTTTTTCCTGCCCTCAATTAATTCCAAGTTAATGCCCTTATTCAGTATAATATTTATTAATTCCTCCTCTTCCCTGTTTAACTGCTTGTCTAACCTCTCCTGCTTTCTTTTGTCCCTCCTTAATCGTTCCTATGAATTTATTCAAGCGTGAGATACATTTAAAGATTGTTTTTAAACATTTGTATCTATAATTGTATCTTACTCTTGCAGCAACGGCTTGCGTTTTCAAATTTAAAATTGTCTTATCAGTGGGAGATTGATCGAGAAGCTGATCGCACAGATCGATGCACTGATCATAGTCTTTGATATGAAAACAACATGTGGCAGCCCTACTCATAGCTTTAGTATAATTTGGCTTTAGCTTCATAGCACGCTTACAATCGTTTAGACTTGATCTAAAGTTCGTATAAAAAAAAAAACGTGCGTAAAATTGGAAGAAAATATTGCAATTTTTTATATTTTACAACGAAATATACCTATAGTTTTTTAACATAAAATGAGAGGCTGCTCTGTTGTTATAAAGCTGAGCCATTAAATCGATATCTTTACATTTAGTTCTTATACCCTCCGTGTAACTTAAAATGGCTAATCTATATTTTTTGTATTTGTAATTGAAGTTCCCATCTTCTTTATAATTATTGGCAAGTTCTATAAAATGGAGGAGCATTATAGATAATACTTATCGACACATACCCGAAAGCAATTGAATCGTAAATAAGAGTAAATTATTTCGAACCCTCGGGTGTATTCTCATCCTCCCCATATTTCAGTTGCTGCAACCCTTCCATCAGGGGCGAAAGCTCTTCTCCGGGTTCCGGTGCCCTTTTCATGAAGAATGGATGTTTTTCCATTTCCTGTTCCCACCGATCTTCCGGCCATCCTTCCGTATAGCTCTTCTTCTCCAAACTGTTTATATATTCATCTAGTTCAGCGTCCAATTTCGCAGCAAGTTCTAATCGTTCTTCGTCGGTCCAATTCTTACGGTTCTTGTCACTTGTCTGTTCCATTGTTTAACCACTTTTTCAATTAATTTGTTGCTTATGCGTGTCAGAAAATGCTCGAGTAGAGCGTCCTCGGAGCTATTATTACTGACACAGAGTAGTTTATTGAGTCGTATAAATTTTAACGAAAGAGGATGCAAAATAGCTTGATTTTGTAAATCATAACCTCCAAAGTTACACGTGAGGTTAGTTTACAGCATCCCGATATTACCGACGGACTTTGTTGTTTCCATTTCTCTCGCAGATGGCACTGTTGGTATTCTCAGAAGTATTTCGAAAAATTATCACGAACCCTACTGACATTTTATCACCTGTTTTATTAAACAATTGTCACTGTTTTAAAGAGTGTTATAAAAACCGTGAGGGTAACATACTTTCGGTATATCTTCATATAAAAAGAACTTATGAAGCGTACAAAATACGCCGACTCAAATAACGCATTCGACAAAAGAATGTGTCTACAAAAATACCCCTGGAAAATGAAAACGCCCTGACATTGCATTAAACAAAAAGTGTAGGTTAAAATTTCTATTATCTTACAATAAAATAATTAACAATAATAATACTTTGTACGTATTCCGACGTCCCCCAATAAAAAGGGACGCGGCATAACGCATTACCACCCCAATATTTATCCATGAGAATACGATTCTTAGTTTCGAATTGGCTCATACGGAGTGGAAAAAAAAGAGGGATGGATAATCCTACAATGAAATCCGTATTGAAAGTTAGGGATGAGAAAAGCCGGAGGAGATGCACGGACGTCGATCGGGTAGTAGGGGTGGCTAAGGTTCGGTCGTTTACGCAAACATTCGGGTTTTGGCCCCTTTGTGTACGGCTAAGCAAGATGGCGCTCGGTGAAAGCTGGGCCACGATTGGTCGATGAGACCGCACCGCGAATCTCCCGAGAACAGTCGCTTCCAGGGCCTCGGAGCGGGCGAGTTGTTGGTCCCTTTGGAAAGAAGCAAAACACGCTCCCTCGTTGCGGCGACAGTGTAATGGCCACTGTGGGCCCAGGATAGCAAAGGAAACGATTTGAGATTCTTTGATAGAAACGCTGGCGATCGCAGGACGGCTTACAAGCCAGTTAAGATCAGTGAATTGAAGTATCGTGTTGTGTCGAACTGCCGCTCTTTCGTCCCGTCAGTCGGCGGCTTCTGCCCGGTGAAGAGTGCGTGTACGTCGAGTGGTGCATGAGTGTACTTAAATGTGTGCCAGCCATGGTCGAGCGTGCATCGTAGTGCCGGTCAACTTTCTGGATAATATTGCTTGTTTCGGATTCTACCCTTGTAACCCTCCACGCAGTATCGGGTGAGTGCAACGTAAGGTAGTTAAATGAAACCGTGTCGCACGATGCCGTGCGCGTAAACGTCGAAGGGAGAGATGCATCCGCGGTGCGTGTGTGTACATTGTGGTCACTTCATCCTCCCCTCGAAAGCGCCATGCTGCGTATCTATCGATGCTTTCGCCTATGACTAGACGCACCCTCGACCTTCCCTACCGCATAAGAACGATCGTTCTGTAGCTGTCACGGCTACTGAAAATTGTCGCGTACACGTTGCCCGTGACGACGATTCGCCTCTGCCACCGGAATCGTTCGCACATGCACGGCCCGTCTCTCCCATGGGGGTAAAGTCCATTTATTGTCATACGCGAGTAGTAACGAGAGTGTGCGCGTTGCGAAGCACGATCAATTTCGGAAGATCTACCACCACTCTGCAAAAGATGTCGCGCCACCCTTTTCGTGCTATTTTATTGTTTCTAAACGTTTCCAATCATTCGTTCTCTTGCGCACCAACTCGAAGGGTGTATCCCCTTGTTCTATCTTGCAGCGCGCTGTCGTATACAGGAAACATTGTACACAAAGGTGCATCGCTACGACTATTCGGTACAATGCTAAACTGATTTAGCGGATATCAAAGCATTCGTTGAGCCGCATCCTCGCCTCGTTACTGGGGTATTAAGGCCACCGTTGTATCTCACCCTTCCGGGACATTCGCGTGCCGATCACGAGCTTACTCGTCGCGACAGCGTTGAACGAACGAAACGTTGAATCGGCAGAGCGATATCGATGGATCGGAGTTGCTCGTACATTTAACATCGGCCGCGTTGTTGTTTTTTGCCGATTACAGCAGGATAGGCGTATTCTTTCGCAAACAGGTGCGCACCACGGTAATCCCATTTACCGAGAAAGCATGAAAGCGGTTCGCTAACCGTGAATGACCCGTTTCGCGGCTTTAATAGGGATCTGTCGGGGGATATCGTGAAATCATGTATCGCATTGGTAACAGGTGCCCCCTCCACTGCTATTTTCCTGTCTTTTCGCAAGGAAAAGCACGTGCCCTGCGCTCGCGACCGGCATGTGTGCACGCTATTATTAAAAGGCGCCGTTTAGTTACCATTTTAACGACAGCATCTTGGGCAAGACCCTTGCCCCCTCCCCTTGTTAGGATCGCTTGACCGTCGGGGCGGTTGCATGCATAGGAAAAAAGTTGTTCAGAATCATGGCCCCCAACACACATGTATGCATTCAAAAACCATCGAAATCGTTGAGGAATCCAAGCTTCTAAGCAACTTTTTGAATGATTGTTCGAAGGAACGACCCGTGACGGTAAAATCATCTTCCTGATCCCATTGATCCGATCCCCTCTGTTACACGCCTATAATATATTTCGCCGGTAATGCCCAGCACTCGTGATATGGAATGAGAGTAGAAAGTTCGCACGTGCCGCGGACGAGACACGCGTGTCATCACCGTTGTTGGTCAGTCCTCGTATCCTGCGAGATATCGATTTCGGGCCAGGCCGATGGTAATTTCTATCGCGGCCGATTTTAATTAAATTTTGTCATCGAGCCGTTCGCTTCTTTTTTTCTTTGTTTAACCCCGCGATGGTCGGTTAAATGGAAAAACGTTATTTCACGCGGGTTAGTTAGTAAAATTGTTTTGCCGATGGATATCGCGAAGATGTATTGTTGGAAGCTCGTCGTGCCGTACCGAACGATAGTTTTTATTCGCAAGCCCAAGCGCGAATCAATTTTCGCGGTAAATAATTGTGGCAAAAGTAACCCGATTCTTGTTGATAATAAAGTTCAAGAGTCACGGGGTTTAACCGGGATCGAGTTAGCGAGCAAAGATTGAAAACTTTCAACTTTCAACTCGCGTTAATCTCGTTTCGCGATCAACCCGGCTAAGCCGCCTTTCTACTCACATAGTTCATCGCGTTGGGAAAGAAACTACGTATATTAAAAATGATGAATATTGATGATGATCGCGTATACAGTAATCGGATAGGACAAATTATTTTTTTGTTTCTTAATCGTTCCGCTAAAAACGTTAGCCAAAGAGCGGCCAATTAAATGACTAGCGGTTATATCGGTCGGCTTGTACGAAGTACTTTGTGTCCCGGATGACGGGGCGGCGCTCGAGTTGACGCTTGAAATACATTCGACGAGATCCTCTCGTGAAACTTCTTTTTGACGTCGATTGCGCATACATAGCTACTCGTTGGCGTGAATCGCGTTCGAGATCCGTTCGATTTCTCTTTCGCGTACCGTTCCACGCCCTCATGCCGCGAGTCTTTGTTAAATCTGCCGAGATTTATGCGTAAGTGCGATTAAAGCGAAAAGCCCTACCGATATTGGCAATAAATACAGCGCTACAGATTTAACCCGGATTACTAATAGTCGAGGATTTCTCGACTGGTAGCTTTGCGGTCAAGTGTTCATTGTTAAGTCTAAGACTGTGCAGCGGTATGTAGATGCGCTGAATCGAGCGCTCGTAGTATAACACAATATCCAAGGTAGCGTTTAATCCCCGGCTGATTTGTGAAGATTACCGATCGAATATTTTAATGCTGCCACGGCTGCTTTGTGGGCCTGTAATTTATTGCGCTTTATGCAACGGAAAATGGTAAACATATTCTTGTCATAGTGACAATCGAATAAAATGTGAAGCTTGTGCTAATTGGATTGACCGGCGCTATCTGTTGGTAATTAAATTTTATTACGCCACACGAATTTTCTTAGTGTTACTAATTTACATAAATTCGGGGAAGTCGACCGTAACCGGAAGTCACTCGTGTGACGTTAAGGAGCAACCCATAGCGGTGAAAGTTCCGTGTGAGGTAACTTTTATTGAAACAACAGGTGTACAAACATTTCGGCGCGACGCGGGCGGCGATACGGCCGTGAATGTTAACTTCTTTTCCCCCATCGAATGGTATATCCGGATAATAAGAACGATGAACCCGGTGGTCCGCCGTTCGTTACGCTGTCGTAAATGTCACGCTTGGCGATAAAATTTCTGACGGGCCGCATTATGCCTTTAGTCGGCTAACTACTGACTGAAAGGAGTCATTGGCTGCGCGAGGATCGCCGCCGAGCAATTCGCGGCGGGGAAATAAACACTCGCAGCCTGCATTCGTGGGTCCCGAGATTGCCTTCGTAATGGATAAGCATGACATAATTCACAAGGATTTTATGCAGTTACTATTTGCGAGAATTGATTTGCAAAATTATCCCCTGTTATTACATTAATGATCAGTGTCCCATACTTCGGTGTGATGAATTTGAATAAAAATTGAACTATATGCCTATTTCGTACCACCATGCGTACGCCTATAGTATAACAATGATGCCCGCCTATAGGCAGTGATGTCCGCCTATATGGCAGTGATGTCCGCCTATATGGCAGTGACGTCCGCCTATATGGCAGTGATGTCCGTCTATATGGCAATGATGCCCGCATCTGGGGCTTTGCATTTTTTGGTAACCAAATCACATCAGCACCGAGACAGAGACTTGAGATCTCAATGTTGCTTTATGACCACACAATGCTACATTGTAGCAGCTCAGGAAAAGTTAACCCCACAGCTTACCACTATTAACACGGGGTCCATACAAAGAAATGCACCAGGAATGCACAAAATGCAAGATGTGGCTACATATGCTTTGCAAACAGACAAACTTTCGAATATTTATGTGATTATTGGACTTCGGATTTTTATGCAAATTCATATTTTTGGTAGTATACTTAAACTGCAGAACGTTGGTAGGAACTCATTTCGCCTACCAGGAATTATAAAAAGTACTATATTTTGTATATTTATTCATATTAAATGCATTTTGTGCAATCTTGCATCTTTAAATTTCCTGTAAATGCCATACAAAGAATCCGCACAAAGAAATGCACACAGTGCAAAGTGTGGGTACATATGCTTTGTGCGGGGCAAACAGACAAACTTGAATATTTATGTGATCATTATTATGCGATCAAATAATCAACTTGTATGATGAAAAGCTGTATATTTTTGTTGTTTGTGTTTATTACCTCGATTAGTTGATTAATAAAGATCTTCCCTGTTACATTTTGTGTAATACGTGTTTGTTCTTAAGGGGTACGAATTAAAATGTGGATACATATGCTTCGAGCGAAGCAAACAGACAAACTTGAATATTTATGTGATCATTATTATGCGATCAAATAATCAACTTGTATGATAAAAAGCTGTATATTTTTGTTGTTTGTGTTTATTACCCCGATCAGTTTATTAATAAAGAGTGTCCCTGTTACATTTTGTGTAATACGCGTTTGTTCTTAATGGGGGGCACGAATTAAGGAAGTTTACTCCAAAAGGCCCCGTGTAAAAGAAGCTCGTTGTTCCGCCACGTCTCTTGTGACGCTTGTTGTATACGTTGGGTGGCACGCATCGTTTAACTCGTTGAAACTCGACGATGTTTAATGAGACGTCAAGAATTTGATGCGAGTTTCGATGCCACGGTTGCATAGTTAAAGAGAAGAGGCAACACACCGCGGGGCGGTCTTTATAAAGACGGCTTTTATATTTGACCGGTCGGAAATTCAGTGAGCATGTGGCAACGTCGGATATATCCCTCGGTGTTTCCTTCTCCCTCGGCCGAAGGCTCGAATCGTCCGTCGGACTCGCATCTTTTTCCAGCAACGGCCCGGCCATCGGGGCCCTATCGCGTCGGTGTGCTCGTAGCGGAGAGTTTCTTCTACCTTTGCCACGCCACACCACCTTGCACCCCGATCGCCGTACCCTTTTATTTTATTATTCGACCCGACCTCCGACGAGTTAGGCTGTGCTTCGCCTCTCTACGGAGGAACCTTGGCTGACTCTCTTTTCTCCAACTTGTTCTTCGTCCTCTTCCCCCACTGCCTGCACCTTTCTCCTCGAAGTTCTTCGGTTTACGACTAACGAAGAAACTGGAATCTCGTTACCCTCTCACGAAGAGGGACCCCCTATCTTTGTCCGTTGCATTTACCCGTCCTCGTCTACTCGGGTGGAAATCTACGGATATGTACGCGTACAATTTCGTTTGTCCCCTGACCTGATCGGACGACCCCCTAGGATTTTCTATTGATCTTGCTTGCGTTATCGATGCTCGGGCGAAAGACGCGCATATTAAAACTTGACGCGGTTCACCAGGAATCTAGAGAGACGCATCGCGAAACACCCTAGCAGCGGGAGGGTTGTATACAGCCGACTATACGGAGGGAAACTTTTCACAATGTTGGATGCGTTAAAAAAATGTTTCAATCATGCTCCCTGTATCGTAGAACTATGCATTCCTTCGCCGTTATTTCACGTAATCGGATCACGTGGAATAATATTGACTGCGTTCGGAGTAACCCTTTGCGGTCTAACATTTTTGTGCGGATATTCGGAGTTACGTATGGGGATGGTATCTCCGTAGGAATTTTTGTCGGCTTTTTTCTCTACGCTTTGTCGGACGGTTCACACGCGCACGCATGAGTCACGGTTCCGTGCGTTATCGGCTGTGGGGGCGATAACGCGAGCAAATCTGTTTGTTTTGTGCGTGCCCTTATGATGCGTTCACACTGTTTTTCCGTTCTATCAGATTATCGTCAAATACATGGTCTCGCCACTGAATTTTGTCGATTATTAAATATATAACCGAGGCCGCGCTATTAAAATTCTTTCGGGCATAAAATATTGAACTTAATAACATGGAGGTTAACTTACCCCCCTCCCACCTACTATGTCGCATGAAACGCGGTGTTCTCAGTGGATTCCGCGAATTCTAGCCGCCCGTATAAATTTTTAACGCGACAACGGTGATTAATTCAAACGTATACCCATCCGTGAAAATTTCGGCGATCCCTCGCTCGCTTCCTTGCCCCCTCTAAAATTTAGCGAAAAGAATCGCGTTAATTCGGATCCCGCAATGCAGTGGCGCCGTAGCGATCGGAGCGGTGTATCAGGGCAATTACAAAAGATAATAGAAGTCATTGGAAATATGTTTATTGACCCAAGAGGGAGCCACGCGCGGGTCGATTGCTAGACTGTTCAGAAATCAATCACGTTCACGCGCGATTGTTTTACCCAATACCGACGATACGTGACCCGCGCGAAATTGGCCTGTTGCCATGTTTTCGCTCGGGAACCCCCCCTCGATCAGTTGAACGTTAATTAACGTGTTGACCTTTGACCGATCGCTCGCGACCTCTCCGCTTGGATGTATTTTTTAACACTTCTATCTCCCTGTATTGGTAAGTTTGCGCTTTGAGAGATTCGAGCGCATGGTACAGCATTTCCAACGCCAGAGCGAGATGAGTCAGGGCGTTGGGATGGAAACGGGGCTGGGGGGAAGCGAGTGGTAATTTCGCTATGTAAGGAACTCTTGGACTTCACTGAGACAGGTCCGGAATCGTTCGGGATTCTCGCGAGGCGGCTGCTTTGGCTCCAATTGGCCCCCTTCGCAATTAGAAAACACGTAAACGAGTTTTCGGTACGTTAATCCCGAAGAACGTAATTCCGAGCGCTAGTGCATCCTGCTAGCTCCCCCTACCTTCCCCCTGTGTGGCTGCGGATGACCCCATGGACTTTCAGCAGCGCACACTTACGTACACCTATGCACATACACGCACGCCGCGGTTTATCGACACCGGCCGGTCGTTAGAACTCGGAAAGAGCAGTGGAAAAAGCATATGCGTCGCCTCGCCGTTTAACTCGTACTCTGTGCGCTATTGTGTTGAAAATTTTTACTAATCATATGCAGGATGTTTCGTTTAACTGGAAATGGAAACGGAAAACATGTTCTTACAGAAAAGTCGTTTGGTGTTTGTATTTTTCTCTTGTATCTGTATTTTTGTTTGTTCATAATGTGATAGCGCTTGTTGGGGTAAATACAATGATACACAGCATATCATTCCATGCAGTGAAGTTGTCATCAATCTAAAGTCAATATAAAGTGCAAACCATCCATATGAAATGAACGCTCCCTGGCCACTGCACCTACAGCAAAATTATTAGTATCACGTAATGTCACCCTAACAAACGAAACACCCTGTAGAATTAATAAAAACGGTACACGTATATGATTTTTCCGATTTGTTTCATGAGTAAATTTGATACACAAAGATATTGGTCTTTCAACATTGACGAATCGGTACAATCATAAATATTAATACAGTTTTGCCGGGGCTGTTGATTTTATGGAACGCTTGTGGGTGCATGGCTGTTGTGTTACGTTATTTCAGTAACCATTCTCATCGCTGTACGAGGAACGTTTCGTGCCCACCATTACCACATAATGCTCAATTACCCACAAATCTGTATTACCCTATATAAATTCCCTTCATAGACCACCTGTAGAAAGGCTTCCATATTGTTCCTATCTATCGTTACAAGTACGTATTGAATAGATTCTGTAAATTTCACAAGTACACTAAAATGTTCCCAGGAGGAATTTGTACTATAAAGATCATTTCACTGCAAAATATTCAAGTTTCGGTGCAGGTCCGTTAAACTTCAATTTACGATCAGTTATGCAAGCACTTTTACAGATTCAATTTCGTATCCGAAGCGGCAATGGTATTTACGACCAATAACTTCTAGAAACATGGTAGATTAAATTATATTAATAGATTAATGAGAAACAGACAGTGATGCCATAAAATAATTATATTCTCCCATTTTTTTCTATCTAAAACAATAAATACCAATTCGACAAGCATGTTGCATAATCAGAAACCAGGGCTGCGTTTGCCACTAGACAAAATAGACTCATGCCTAGGATCCCATAAAAGGTGGGTACTAAATTGAATTTAAAAATATATAAGAATAATAATACTCTCATTGCAACGCCACTGTCATATTTGGAGATGTCTATTGCCGATACTCATTCTCGTTTAGAGGGGCCTCCATTTTGATTTGAATGCCAAGGGCCGAAAAAGCTGTAGACGCGGTCCTGCCAGAAACCGTGTTTTCCCGATCTGCGATCGATATGCATAAGCGATCCGCGCTCTTTCGGCGTGCTAAAAAATCCTGTTGGATCTAGCAGCGCTCCGGACGGTGTTGTAGTATGGAAATCAGTGAAATCGGAGTGCCGAGTATGCAAGACACGTGAATTAAACACGTAATACACCGACTTCGCAGTGCGCACCTGTCGCGCATGCAAATCACTTAAGCCGCCGAGCCCCCGCTCCTGGCCAGTTTCCGAGCTTTTTCGGTTGCGATGTATATCGGCGTTGCGTTCGCCATCCATGTGTACGCACATTTTCTGTGCATGACATATAACATTGCACACTTTTCTAATCTCTAAAGTTTGTTCGTATCTCCGTATCTGTGCATATATTAATTTATCTTCCGCTAGTATCCTTTTCCTTTATCCCCCGTGGATGGAAGCCGCCCGTTCATTTTTCTTTTTTGCCTCCCCCAGCCTCTCATAACTTTCGCCGCTCGTTTCCCTCGTTTCTCGTAACTTTCGTCGCCTCGTGACGCCCCTATCTCTCGCAACCTTCGTCACTATACTCGTCCTTCTCTATTTGTCTTTCCGGTCGCCTGGAACTTCCGATGCTTCCTCGCTCTGCGCATGCACACTACGATCATCGACTTGACTTTCCTTTGCCCAGTAACTATTCGCATTTCCTGTATTTTACCCAGCGATCTGGCACACATAATATCTATTTTTAGGTTTTTTCTACAGTTAACGATAACAAGATTAGAAAAACGCGACTTGGCCGCGCCATTTCTCACCGATATTACCAACCCCTTACTACGGCCAGCAAGTGGAAGATCCTAATCTTTGATAAATCGCGTTGTAACCGACATGTTCACCTTCTTCCGTCATTCCACCTCGCCCGAAACATTATTCAATCCGTTTCCGCAGGGAAATAAGTTCAAGTTGTGTGAGAGAGGTCAGTTATACGCTGAATAATCCAGAATGCATAAGAGTGTAAACAGACTATTTTCGGCCTCTTGCTAATCGTGACCCCCTAAAGGGTTTATTTATGCATAATTGGCTCGTCATCCGGTGGCCCTGTTTCAAAATTCCCATTTTTCTTCGAGTGACCATGAAAAGCGTCGACGTTCCCTGGTGAATTATGCCCGGTGCCTGCTAATCCCGTCTTTCGAGAGCACGTCACGACGGTGTGTCGCGTATGCATGCGGGCGGCAGGCATAGCGACACTTCCGACGCACATAAATTACCGTCACGACGTGGCCGCCTGACCCGGTGCACGAGACGATTTTCTAAGGAATTAGTCAGACGGTAATTCGGACGCCTTTTCAAGTGTAAATTCAGCTCGTGTGGAGAGCTCCCTGTCGTTCGAGTATGCAAATAAGTCGGTCAAGATAGCGCTGGCGTCGAGGGGCGGGAAGACTCGTTACTCCGATACTCTATTGTTTGTATCTCGTGGCGGGACGTGAATCATCGGTTGCTTAATTCCGATAACGCCGCCAGCTACCGACGGCCGGCGCATTTTAAACACACCATTGAATTGGCCCACCATGACCGATCCTATTTTCCGGAAGTCGAGGACCTCCTCGGTGACTCTTGTCGAGCGACGCTAATACAAAAGCGGGGACGATTGATAGGAAACTTAGGGTGAATACATTTGAATATCTTTTTGTGGCCGAGATAGGGCGTAATAGAAACTGTTCCTTGGTGGTCTTGTTTCTGAGTAATTTTTTCAAAGGCCTTCGTGCGAGCCAATGTCAGAAGAATGGCGACACGCGTGTTTAGCCGAGGTAAATAACGGACATTTTGATGTTCTCGGCTCTGTTTAAGTATCTTTTGACCTTGCATGGCTCCCTCGCTTATTGTTTAATGCCCACCCTGCACTATCCGCCCTAGATTGCTCCCGATCTGGCGAAACGACATTTAAATGGCCTTAAAGTAACGTTTAAATCGGCTACAGTTTCTGGTATTTGGAATTCATTCAGCGCGAAACTACTAAAGGATGAATATCCGCGGAAAGAAGTCATGTAGTCGAGCTTTTATCTCTGGGAAAAACGCGAGAGAATCGTGTTACCGCGAAGCGACCGGTGTACTCCTATTTTCCAAGTGCTTCAACTTCGCAGGTGATCTTGTTGAACATCCACTCGGTCGCGCGCTCCCTCTCGCCGTTGAAAGCCGCATTAAAGAGATATCCGTGGCGAACATTGTGCAACCCCCTTAACGAGAGTTACCTTTTCCGTGCCCGGCGCGTATTTATTACGGGCAAATTTGTGTAGCACGCGCTGCTTCGCGTGTGGAATTTATAACGACTGGCTCTCGTCGACGGTTTTCGTATAATTAAAATACGGCTGACACGACGGGCGTGCAGAAATTCCGGCGATATATGAAACCACCATCGTGGTGTGTGCGATCGACGCGCGCTCTGCCCTTTTGTGAAGTGGCATGCCTTGATTATATAAATTGCTAATTTACCTGCGAATGTAGATGCCACTCGCCAGGTGTAATTTGTTTCCTCGTAATGCCCCTCAATTTTGTGAATTCCCCTCCAGTTGCATAAATATTGGAGCGGTACCATTTAACAAAATTTTAGGTTCAGTTCTTCACGAACCACGACGATTCTTCGCGACTTATTGTTTGTAGTATTTCCTTATGTAGATAGTATATTCGATGGTAAAATAACTTTTCCAGAATCAGCTGGCCTGTCTGGGCCACCGATTCCCAAAAATTTCCCACCACAATTATCCCATCTGCTGCAACTTCCACGCCCCGCGTTCGCCCCGCCCCGTTATTTGTCTCGAAGACAAATACGCAAGGGAAGCCACAAAGGACGGTGTCGTTTTTAACACCATTTGAACAAACAGCGGCCAGAAATATTAGGTTGCGCGCATATTGATCTTTCCAAGTTGCAACTTCCCCCGATCGGTTACCTCGTCGATCAGGACACTCGCCGTGCGTCAAAGGCTATTGACACGGTGTGCAGCAGTGCTACCTATTAGCAAGCCCATTCGACTCTCGATCAAATGTAGGGGAACGTAGGGTAAAACCGGGTACCTAATGTATTTTCCTTGCTGGCAAAAATACATTTGGGCACCCACAGAAATCTTTATTGGACCTTACAGAATCAGAAAATGAGTTTTTTTCTGTTTTGATCAAATTGTTTGGCTGATTGATACTGGGGGTGTGCGAGTACTCGATTTGTAACACTTTACTTTTTAGTTTACTTTGACAGTCTAACAACCAAGGTTTGTTGGAAAGCCACAGGATCCATCTGATAAAAACTATTATACAGTCGTATGTACATTATAGATTACTCTATATGTATATGTAAAGAATTGTCGTACGGAAAAATAACAGACATTATTTAAATAAAACTGTACTGCTTTCTGACAATTAAATATGATGTGTTTCTATCCATTTCACATGTGACGACTGAAAGAATTCGAATGCGTACCTTTAAAGTTTACCGCAACAGCTACATAGGTCATAGACTACATAGACTTATACAAATGCATAAAATTCCGCAGTTTACTTATGTATCTATCGTCTGTTAGATAGATAGCAGCACTATTTAGATTGGCGTTTCAAGATGGCTGACAAGCATTCTTCTCACCCTTCGGCCGTTTCGCGCCCCTTGTCCGCAACTCAAGTTTAGGCATCGTCCTTCAGGCCCATGGTTTTACCCCGCATTTCCCCTACACGCAACACAAGCAGACATATCTTCGCGAGGAACTGTATGCTCGCGATCGGACATGCTCGAGCAGCGCCAAAGAATCCCTCCTTTCGATGATCGTAATGGCCGGTGACACGGGACGCTCGATTTGATATATCATTTCGTTTCGAGAGACGTCTATAGGATTCCTAGGATGCGCCACACCTATACGAGCCAGGGGAAATCCACAATGTGCGGCCTGTGCACGTGTATCCTTACACGTCGTAGCTTCACCTGCCGCCCATTTGTCACGTCCGAAATTGCATTACACGGCACGTCGAATTTCTATATAAAACGTCCCTAAGACGCCATTGACTATGCCCCGTGGTCGGTTTAACGTGTCGGCGGCGTCCCGCTTTACGTCTCTCTACACTTCGCTCCGATCTTCTAGCTCTCCTTCTCTCTCTCGGACGGGGCTAGTCTCTGCGCCTGGCCATATGGTTCGGAACCCCGCTACCGTTCATTCATAATGCAGGCGACCCTAAGAGTTGAGCGTGTCGGACCATGTGCCCGGGTAAAACTTGGTCGCGGCCAGTTCCGAGAGCGGCGCGTATCCAGGCCGATCGACAATTTGAAAAACGACCTTTACCCCGACGGCACCGCGGGCAACGCCGCTTCGACCCAACCCTCGGGGCTAATTTGTAGACAGCGAGATAAAAAGAAAAAACTGGGTGGGCTTTTACGGTCGATGAGTTTCACCTTGAAAAATACAGTAGTCGAGGGAAAAAGAACTAAGCCGAGGGTTATTAAAGTCGTGTACACGACTCCTAGGTGTCCGGCGTGTCTAGGCATTCGCCGTGTCGTTTAGTCGCGTCGGCAGTACTGTTTAGACGATTTACAGTTCTATTGTATTCGCGAAACGCACGGTGAATCGGTGATCCATTCAGAAAGCTGTATAAATGGCCGTGTTCTCACGATTCTCCATTGTATCGGCGAATAAAAATATACAAACAAAAATTCACAATGAGCTTCATTGAATAATCTTAAGAGCCGGACACAAAAGGGGCGTCCCATTTTCGCGGCGGCTCTCGTTACCGACGGTGCCAGCTCATTTCCAAACGGAACCTTAAACATGGCGCAAAAAGGGGGCTGCATAAAACATCAGCATTTTCGATTGGTAATAACGGGCGGCCGCGTTTCCCAGGACTCCCCGAGTCTATGCAAATGTTATCTTCCGCGAGGCACGCCTGGCGAGATAAGTCATAAATTCGTGGAGGGGCTCTCTCGGAAATCTGTGTCAGGAGTTAAGAACTAATCCGGCTGCGCCTTAAGGGTGCAACACGCCGACGACACGAGGACGTCGAGTGCGCGGGAGCCGAACGCCTTGTACTAAAAACGAAGTTAAGATAGCGGAGGTAAGCCGGACCCGGGCAGATTATGTCGTCAGTAGAGGCTCTTCCTGTCGGCGGGACTCGACAAAGGGAAACGTTCTTCAAATGCCGATGGAAAATTTTTCAGGCACCGTCGCTTATTTCCCCGCTTACCTGGCAGAAACCGTGAAAGGGGCCTTGGGTCCGGGCAGCGGGGGCCGCAGGTAAAGGCGGCCAGGATACGCCGAAGGAGCACGTTCTATTGTGATTAGCCGGGTTCCGGTGCATCTGCAGCATCTGCTGCTCGAAATGACCAGAAGCGGTAGCGTGCTTCTCGGTCCTTTACGAGGGGGGGAGGGGGAGTACGGCGGGAGAGTTCGATGGGAATCGAACGGGAAAGCGACCGCTCGTGGCGGCCAAAGTGAACCACCATTTTGCGGTGCCATTACGGCAAAGATGTTGCAGCTAATCTTTTGAATTGAGATCTCCATAGCCCGGGCTGACGTCTCTATTTTTCCATGTCACGTGTTCCCAGCATTACAGAGGGCGCCAATAAAGGACGGATTATGGAATTCGTAACGACATCATAATATTACAGGTTATTTTCCTAGCTCCGAATAGTTAGCACCCTCCCTTGTGGCGTCGCTAAGTCCGGATTTACGCTTACTATCTTCGAAGCAAACATTAGGGCGGGTAACGGGCGCGGATTAGTTAAAAGATAGGAATCCCTTGAGGGAAAGGACAAAACCGTAAGTGCGCTGTAGAGTAGGTGTCGAGTTGCCAGGTACCGAAGTCTAGTCTAACGATACTCGGCTATAACACGACCATTTAATCCATTTCTACGAATTTACTAATACAGGAAAAACGTCGAGGTCGTGTCGCGCAGTTTCGCTAAGGGCCAGATACCATTTCCACCTTCCCTAGCTTGGAAACTCGAGAGAGAGAGTTTCCACATCCGTAGTTCGCGGACTGGTGCTTCAATATTAATACCATAATTGGCTTGATACCGCAAAGTTGTTACAGTCCTGGAGGGCCTCGCTCGTGCACGTCCGTCGATAAGCATTACGCATTCATACGGCAATTGAAAAATCCCGGAAAGCCTCGCGCGCGCTACTATTAACTACGGTCGACGACCAGTCGCCTCATCGTCGAGGTGATCGTGCCGCTGATGTGTGCCATGCATTCGTAACGTGACCGCGCGTTGCATTTTTCACTCTAGTCGGGAATGTAGAGTGTAGAGGCATTGGCAGTGCGTCAGGACACTAGAAGGCAAGTGAAGTAAGCGCGATTGTAAGAAGTGGCAGGGATTTATGCGTATCTAGAAATGTATCTCCGTCGATAAACAGATCGAATTGTTCAGTATACAGGGTGACTCACTAACCTTGATTTACGTCATTATTATTATCCCTATCAAAAGATGTTTCAGACAAAAGTCAAATGGCTTCAAGTGGGTAATATCTTTTCGCTCATTTGAAAGGCAACTTTGTTTTTTTAATCACGTAATTTTAATTACATAGATTGACTCAGCTCGCTATTCTCAATAAAAAAAAGTGTTAACATAGTCGAAAACTGATTACTCTAAAAGATATTTTAACTTTGATCTAGTAGTGTTTACCATGTGTAAGATAAAGAAAGCATCAACAGAATAGTACTTTCTTTGTCTTAGACGTGGTAACTTAAAGTCCGGATACATTTCACACCAATCAGTTTTCGATCATGTTACCTCGATATTTTTCTATGGAAAATGGCGGGCCGAGTCGATCTATGTAATTAAAAGTATATGAGTCCGCTTGAAAAAACAAAGTTGTGTAAGAGACGTGAGATTTTGTGCATCGGAAGGAATGACGGTGCCTGGGTTTCTTCACTTGGGACTGCAGGAGGAGAGAGCGCGCTTGCATTCGGGCATGCCATGAACAAAGTCCTCCGCCATTGAATTCCCCAGGGGCAGCGGTCCCAAGGGTTTTAGCGAGAATTGTTATAGTCGTAGAAGACAGCCGTGTTAACAGCGTGGCTGTGATTTTGCATAAAGTCCATCTGGTTTTACTGAACTTGTATTTTAATATTTGGTAATCTTACAGTTGTCCTTCATATGATCATTACGCGTCCACCCCGGGAAAAAACAACATTAAAATGCGTTCCTTTCGAAGCCCTTCAACTTTTGTCTGAGATATTTTTTGATAGGGATAATAATAATGACGTAATTATTTAGTGGACCACCCTGTATATACTTTTATACTGTTGTTACTCAATTTCTTGCGTAGCGTCGCTTAGCTTGCGCAACTGTAATTGCAACGACTAGATTCCTATTTTGTACGGGGAAGAGTGAGAGGCCGCTGGCCATGTATCGACTACGCTTCAATCTCCGTTAATATTCGTTCTTCAAGATTTTTTAACGGTCCGGTGATTTACGTGAAATATTTGATTCGATATCACTCATACTAGTAATGGCGGTTTCTGATTTCCTGCCGCTCATCGCCCAACCATTGGGTATGAATGTTGAACTACAATTGAAGGGAACTCGAAGCTCATTGATAATACTATTTACGTAGCGGCTTGAATATTATCCGAATGATTGAACCTTGACTGCATTGCACAATACACCGCGGTACCCCCGATCATCTCTCTCCTGTTCTCGATCGAAAGACCAAGCAGGTCGCACGGTAGTCCACGGAACTAAATCCCTTTACCATCGCCTTAGGTAAGGCAATCGGATGACGAACGTCATACATCACCGTCGTGACTCTCCGAATATCCCGACTGACGAAGCGCCTCGCGCGATCGAGGACCAACGAAGATGCCGACCTGACATTTATCAAGCCGCGATTCCCGTCCCAGCATTCCTAATGAATCCGAGTCTAGTCGGATCGCGCATAACAGTGATAGATGGATCATATCCTATCGCTTCGTTAGATGGAAATAATATAACGCTATCGAGGAGCCACGTGAGGGGCCTGTAAGTGGCAGCTGATTACGCGCGGGGGAAGTCGAATTCTATTCGACCCTAGCGAGATACGAGAACGCTAATGAGCGTACAATGCGCACTGAATCGTGATCATCGCGCCTAGTGTACAATCATAGACTGCGCGTTGGGGTCACAGACGACCATGGAAAATACATGCGTCCCCCGGCCGAGTCGAGTCCATTTAGGGCACACCGTGGTGGCCGAGGATGAGGTAAAGTTCGCCTCTCTACCGCTCGTTCAACTAGCACGCACGGGCGTGTGTCTCTTTCCCTCTCGCTAACCAGAGGCAGCGGAGTGCCTCCCTGTTTTTCTCTCCCCCCCCTGACGCGTCAATCCATTCCCTTCGAGCAGGTCTCTGCCCTGCGCTGGCTTTGATCCTGGATATCTCGCATGCATCGGAATCTTTCCCTGCACAGACGCGCGTTCTGCCTGGCGTCTGTGAATTTCAAAGCACGGCATTGTAGTCTGGTAATAGGGTTTCATCTCTGTACTACGGATACCATAGTTGACTAGTCGCGATCTGTGTGAATGAGGGCGCAGCAATAGCGTGCAGGAGCACACAGAATTCGCATAGGTGTTGTAGGAAAATGGATGCCGTCGCAGCTTACCGTTCGGGCGTGTGCCTCGTTATTTGTGCGCCATATTGGGCAAATTGGTGCGTCGGAACATAAAAAATGTTTTCGATTTGCAAAAGCTATCTGGCCAACTCAATGACGACCAAACTTGATTGGAAACGTGATATTCATGCGCTCAATTTTTCCAATTGATTGTCGACAATATTACGAATATTACGTTTGATATCGAAATATCATGACGTACGACGAAAAGAGGAAAAATTGTTGAAAGCGGTCGAACTATTATCCGTGATCGCGCGGGACAGCATTTCTTGCTGGCTGGCAGAAGCAAAACCGTTCGATTAGCGGGGAAAGCGGAACGGTGTATAAGTTATATTGGTGAATGGGAAGAAGCTGCCCCGTGGAATGTATTTCGATTGCATTCACGGGCTTTTTTTTCTGGGCACCCTAAGCACCACGGAATTTAATGATAAATGATAAGTCTCGCGCCGCCGAAAGAAAGAAAGAAAGCCCGAAGAGTTGCCAAGAAATATTACAGCGTTGAGTCACGTCTCGAGAGGAGCCTCGTCGAACATTCCCCGCATTTGAAAGCCGTGCTATCGAATGGTCGAGGCGAGTGTAAATGTCGGGGAGTCGTGGGTAATGAGTGAGGAAAGATGAACCTTGCATTCTCCGCGTTGCACGAATGCACGGTGCATCGAAAACAGTTGTGACTCAGAAATCGACACAAGAGGCAATGACGTGGAAATCCACTCATTTTTAAGTTAATAGTCTACGTCGGAAGATTTAAGATTTCCATATAAGGTAAACTTGCTTAATTCGTACCTGCACCTAAATAGTGTACCTGGTCCCTTTTGTTTAAACTATGCCATTCCTGTTTTTACATTAACGATCAGTGTCCTATACTTTACTGTGATAAAGCTTGAGCTATATGCCTATTCCGTACCACCATGCGTACGCCTATTTGACAATGATGCCCGCCTATATGGCAGTGATGTCCACGTCTGGCACTTTGCATTTTATAATAACAAAATCTCATCAACATCGGGACAGAGACTTAGGATCTGGAAATTGCTTTATGATAACAAAATGCTACATTGTAGCAGCTCAGGAAAAATCAACCCCACAGCTTACCACTATTGACACGGGGTTCATACAAAGAAATGCACCAGGGATGCACAAAATGCAAGATGTGGCTACATATGCTTTGCAAACAGACAAACTTTCGAATATTTATGTAATTATTAGGTTACTTCGGATTTTTATGCAAATTCATATTTTTTGGTAATATAGTAAAAGCAGCAGAACGTTGGTAGGAACCCATTTCGCCTACCAGGATTTATAAAAAGCACTATAAATTGTATATTTTGTATATTTATTCATATTAAATGCATTCAGTCGAATCCATCGAATAGTTCCACAACTAATAACCAAAAGCCCAGGGGGATTTATCTGTTTGTTACGCACTCTATCTATGTCAATTTTTTACTGCCACTTCCAATCATTCGTGCTTCAGCCGCATATTACGTGCAATTTTATGCTCTTTTCGCATGTTTTTAAATGATGCACTCTCGCAACCGTATCCCTCAATGAAGATTGCTTTTTCAGTTCTTCAAACTTCATTGGTTCCAGTGTATCGTATTATTCGTTTCATCATATTTTCAGTTTTCCCCACACGTTTTTTGTATCCCTTTATATCAGTCCTATGAAAAGATTCTCTGTGCCCATATCGAGAGCTGATGAGTCGATTCTGCTGGTATAAATGAAAATTTTACCAGGGATGGCGTAATTACCGGGCAATTAAAGCGTACACAGGAAAATTGGACGGGGAAATCTATGGAAAGGAACAGTGGAGGGTATACGTTTCTTAGCTATACATAGATGGCTGCAGAGGGGGATTCATCGAAAGTAATTTTCCAGGAGAAATTAGAGCGGACCACTGCTAAAAATTAATTGGTTTGGAAGCCGCAGACCGCCCGGTATCAATTTTATCGATGGCGAACAACAAGGTCCGATGTTTTTCTCCCATCTATTCCTGACATTTCGAGGAAATGAAGATCGATAATTAATATGTGCATATCTCTGAACAGAAATATCTTTGCAATAAAAGCGCATTTCTTGTTGCGATCGGGCATCGAATTACAGGAACGTTGATAGTACTTGCAGCGCGCCATTTTAAACGCACATACGCATACCGTGCCCTCTCACCGCGCCATTCCGTACTTTTCAGCGAGTTTTCCGTGGCTCTCGCATTGTTTCCCGTATTTGAGTTAAACAGATTGCACTTGCGAGCAACAACCCGAGGATCGTTAGGAACGCTTGAATTTTGAAACGCCTCGGGGATACGAACTTAATGAAGCATTTGCTAACACTAGCTCATCGTGACGTCGATTACAAACGCGCCGCCGTATATGGGGTGTGAAATTACAGATCCTGCAGCGAGTATCTTCGCAGGATAAAGAGGCTCGTTGGATGGATGGATTTGAGGGGGGACAGGATGAGGGAGATAAGAACATAATTGTATGGCGCGATGGACGATGTTAAATTGCGTAGAGTTTTTAATTATTAATATACATATAATTTGTTCCCTCTTACTCGATGTGAAAGAAGATGCTTCGAGTACCGTTATCCCTGAAAGCTTAACGATACCTCAACTGTACACCCGTTCACTACAATCAATAGTGTCAATTAATTTTGTTCCAAATTATATACCTTTCACCTTTCATCGTTTTACCTACCATTCGCCCGTTAGAATACCGAATGTATTAGACCGAGAAACAACTTTCTACCTATCGCATCTTCGACAACGTTGAGTCACGTGACTGATTTCAGGCGGCGCCACGAAAGTGCCGTGAACCATCGCGAGAAATGTCGCTGGAAGAATACGAGCCGGACGAGCATCATCGAAAGTGCGCGCAGCGGGGTAAATTCGATTTCATCGAACCTCGAGCCTGAGTCACGCGGCCGCTCGCTCGCCGCCGCCATTTCTCTTGCGCAAAAGGCGCACTTGTAGCCGTCGCCGCGCCTTCTTCGAGCTCTGCGTCGAGTGCAAATGTCGGGGAGTCGAAGGTAACGAGGGAAGGAAAAAAAGGCCGCGGGAGGACGGGAGGGAGGCTGAAGAGGAGGATCTCCTCTCACCTTCTCGATTGCTGACGCTCTTGTCGCGTCATCAGCAACGCGATTCTGCCCGGGCCTCGCGGCAAGGAATGAAAGCGCGAGTAACGAGCGTCGCCGTTGGCCCGCGCGTACGAATGTTTCTCTCTGTACAGACCGAGCCAAGACGCATCTCGCGTGTTCCGCGACGAGCAAGAAAACTTGGACGCGGTTCACGCGTAATTGCGGCGATACCGCGCGCCACAGCCGGTGATATTATTGCGTGCGGATCGAGCCTTGCGCAAACTAAAGGTCACCGCTGTCTGACCCGAAGCTAGTGCCGCTGTAATGAGAAACGTCGCCGGATGGGCTGTTTGGTAAGAGGATTCTGTTATACGCCGAGTGTATATGGCCTGGGGCTTGCTTCCAAGCGGGATGCATAATTCGAGATATTGTTGCGCTCTTGGTTTACCATGGAAGGAAGTTTTTCTTTAATCATGATAGGCTGTGTTTTAAGAATAAAATAGGCACTGGCTGTTTCGCGATATCAAATTTATTATATTAAGAACGCATATTACTTATCCACATACAAAAGCTTTATAAATCTCAACGAAGAAGCAGGAGTCAAGGAACGAAAGAGGAAACCATTATTGATACACATCGGTGTAAGAAAAGAGCGCGAAATTCGAGCGTGTTTTTCAACCCCGTAGCCTCCTTGAAACTGAACATTTTAGTCGGTCAAATCTGCAACATAAATCCTTTTGGTTTATGTTTCTCCAATCGCGTGTCACGATTTAACTGATGCGCGAACAGGAATGATCGAGGCATAAGACAATAGGCAACGGGGAGTAAAAAGAAAAAGCCCGGGCCCCGATAACCACTCGCGAGGAGTGCTCCATCGCTCCTTTCTCTCCCTTTCCATCTTCCTGCTCGCGTCGGCACGCAATTACCGGGTTGCGTGAGAGAGCGGCGAGCAGCATGCCCGCCGTCTCTTCGGATGAAAAACGAAATACGATTCCAGGCGGTAACGGTGGTGAGTGATGCATTGTCGAGTGGGCCCCGTCAAGGTAACACGCACGTCGCGACGGATCTCCACGTGAAATCCATATACCTCGAGCTGATGCTCTAAACCGGGCTTGTCCAACCCCGCAGTCCAGGACGGCTATAAATACGGTCCAACGAAGAATCATAAGCTTACAAAACTTTATGATATTGCGATTAGAAGTACCGTTAATAATACTAGAAAATATCTGACGAGCACCTTGAGAACTCATTGAGAATTGCAACTACTTCCGTCGAACCCAATATCGAAGCATTAGTGTCTCAAAAACAATGGCAAACTTCTCATTAATTTCAGATTGGAGTGGAGTCATGTGACCATTTGTGCATATATAACTTTTAATATTGTTCGTGAGATATCGTCCACTGATGCGCGAATCGTTACGTTGTATCGAGTTTAATATAATAATAATAATGTATATTTGCTTTAAACAAATAGTATTCTTTATTCCCTAAGCAACGATCCTGACAACAACCACACATTCTACGACATTTTGCTCGTCAGCTGTCGTTAGTGTTGGTGCATTTTATCTGTGGGCCAAAACAGCTTGTCTTCTTCCAATGTGGCTCAGGGAAGCTAAATGGTTGGAGACACCCTTACTCTAAACCGTGTAGCAAAGGCAGCGGGACTGAATGCATCGGCTGCGGATCTTCGAACAATTCCTGTCCCTGATCTGCTTTTGTTACAGCAGAAAGGAAAACGATAAGACCTTTTGTTAGCAGGTCGATTGAATTGCCATATTGCGAGGAAAATGTTAGAAAAGTTAGGAACTTGATGAGCTCGTCATAATGTGGTAACTAGGGAACACAGCATTCTACAGGATGCGTCACACAACTGGGACGGGTTATAGCTCCAATATGAGATAGGAAAAGTAGACACCATTATACCATTCAACTTTTCCCTTAACAATTTTTTTCTATCCCTCATCAAATTTGAGATATAACCTTGCCCAGTTGTATGGCGCATCCCGTACGTGGCATAGGAAATCAATTGGCTTCTCAAGGTCGTACCACCACTCTAAGTACTGGACACGAATTTTCGCGTCACATTAAAGACGATAAAAGTGCATGAATAATAATTAAAAGCCATCAACGTTAAATGGATTGGTTAATAATACTGGATATAATTACTTTATACCCTGACAACATTTCGGGAATTCCCGCATATCGCGAAGCAATTTTATATTAAACGCAAACGAGTTACCTCCTTTTTCACGCCGCGCCGACCGATAAAGTCGACATGCATTTTATGGATCATTTGAAATGAATTAAACGTATCCTATTAATCGCGTGCGCTAATATGTTCGCATAAAAGAGTACGTTAACAAGTTACTTGGTCGATGCGGATAGTGTTGCGCCATATAAACAGCGTCGAAACGGAGTCGATGTCGCTCTTTCGGTTCAGTTGCTTGCAAAAGTCCCGAATGCATTCTGCATCCACACAGAGAGAGAGGAAGGGGATCAAAAGATGTCGATACAAGCGTATAACGGGCGCAGGGCTCGTGCGCGCGCTTTCATATGGTGGTTGCATGCATGCGACACAAGGTTCAATTCTTTTTTTTTTTGTTACAAAATTATTGGCCGCGTGCGCGCGCGAGTGCTCTTTCGCCGATCCTACCCCGCGGCTAGTACCTTGACGACTGTGAAAAGCTACATGTGCATCGGTTTGAAAAAGCAGTACACTGGGGAAAAAACACGATTCGGAAAGAAGTGCTATCGACGCGTTCGTCATTAATTGGCCACCTGGTATAATTAATCAAGTTCTGAACGATTCTCATTCCACGAAATGCGCATGCACATTAGTAGCAGGCAGATACACGGGAATATCCCGAAATATACACGGGAATCAAACTCAGGCTCCCCTGAAAGCAGTCTCATTTCGTCGTAGTTGGAAACGAAACAAGCGAATATAATTCCGCTGCGCTGGCACCGGGATATTCCGAGGCGCGATCGCGAACCCTGACCGACTATTTTTTCGCAAAGGAAGCGCAAAAGGGAACGCGGGTAAAGGGGTGAGGAGACCCTGCAAGCGTAGCCTTCGCTGCGGAGCGCGCATAGGACGTATCCTCGCGAGCCGTTCTTGCTTGCCTCTTTCGTGTATCGCGTTGTTAGTGGTTGTTCGAAGGCGTCCAAAGGCTGTGCGAAGAGCGACCACGTACCGTGGCGAACTTCGATCATGCTTCAACGGGTGGCTTCCTTTGTTTAAAATCATCCCGTTTGCCCGACTCGTGGGATTATATCTGCTTGAGCGATCAAGCATCTGAGAATCATCTTGGAACAAATGCTCGGCCGCCGATGTGAATCTTGGCCCTTTCTCCGACGGGCCCCTCGTGCCCCTCCTCCCACTTTTCTGTCGTGTTCGTGTTCTCCTACCACGATCTCGTCGCGGATGCCGCTGGTCTAAACGCACGTGAAAAATGCCTTATCTCGATGCCCAATCTTGTAGAGTTCTACGGGATCGGCTGACCCATGGTTTGGGCCCGATGAAGGAAATCGTTGTCGATTATTTTTCATTTCTTCCTCCGTCGAAGATGGGCGCTATTGTCTTCCGCGCTCGAGACGGTAATTTTTGTTGCAAATGACGCGTACAAGACAGGGCTATGATCTAGGGAAATTGTCAATTGTTCATTGTTATTAGATCACTAGCAGGCTGCAATTTTTTTTAATATAGAATTTGTATCTTTGTGCGCTGCAAGCTTTACTCCACGGGGCGATAAATACACAATGAAAACAAGCAGGAAAATGAATCTATTAATATGTAATACTAATTAGGATTTATAACATGTTTTTTTTTATGAAATAGTATTAAATATTGAAGCTCAAACGAATGAAACACTGTTCTATCTCGTATTTACATTTCTCTTTCGATTCCCAAGCCGATTAGCGGTGCTCATCTATAATTTATGTGACATGAAAAAAGAGGGAAGCATTATCGCTTGATATGTTGCCGTCGTGCTGACATCTCATCGACCATGGAATAATGTTCACAAAAACTGTATTGTTATTTCTCGTGCAAAGGAAATCACAATCATTTATCCAGTGTTAGCGACTCCTACCATGCTAAATCTTACCCCGGCTTTTTTTATTTAAACTATCACAGTTACAGGCACTTCCAGCGATGGAAATTATAAATAACAGTTAGAAATGCTCCGCGAACAAAGTTGACCATTATAGGATATAGGAAAAAATAGAAAGGAAACAAGTTTTTGGGGCACTTCCCAGTAAACTGTTTGCTTGTTTAACGCTGGAAAAGAGAGTCAGAGTGGTTACCGTTTTCAGTAAGACTGTTTATTGATCAGTTAAGATTAACAGCTTTTTTCAACTGGTGCTCGCACCATGCATACGCTGAACGTTCTTTTTTTAATCCTCCGGAAATGAAGTTATGTTTACTCGCACGTTTCATTATTTCATTCGTTCCTTGTAAATGCTTGTTTTCCTTCTCTGAATAATGTGCGCTGAATGTTGAATTAGCATTGTATACAAATAAAGCCAGTGTAAATACGTTTATATGCTTTTGAAAAATGACTTCACGCTGTTTGCACCGGGTTTTGAAAAAAAAAACGCTATTGCACCATATACAATCGATCGTACAAATGGCGGCAAATTGAGCACAACGCTGCTGGCATAAGCGAACCGCCGATTCGTTGTATTTAATTAAATACTGCGCGAACAAATATATTTGTTTACCGACACACTAGCAGTTAACATAAATTTGTGTGGGGCATTAGTAACATCAACCCTGGATCTGTGGTCACATTACGCTTCGTTAACTGGGCAATATTTATGTGTCGAGCACGCAACACGCCAACTGCTTAATAACCTTAATTCTCTTAATCGAATGAGACTCGTTGCCGTGATCGTTCCGCATTTTTTCTTCAACCGAGTTCCAACGAGACATTAAAAAATGGAAAACAGTTTCTGTGCAGGGAAGCAGTATTTCAGAGCAAATTGACAGTGAGAACAGACTTTAGCCGGCATCCTTTATCTCGTAAACAAGCTATGATTTAATGCCGCGCGCAGATGTCGCTGTGCAATGGAATCCGTGTACCGCGAATCCACTTGGGCCAGTAACACAGTTGAACGCGCAATGGCCGGCGCCGGGAGTGCAGCGAAATGCAGTTGCGCATCGGTACGGCAATTATAATTATTTTGATTCGGCATTAAACGGTTCGCGGCTCGGTTAAAGCCACTTACTACCGCTGCACGCACTTATCCGCCATTAACTGGATTTAAATCAGTGCACAACTAGAACGCTTGTCATGCCGATTAGCGTTTAATAATCGGCTGTGTCCCGAAGTACCCGCCATTCGTTATCGCGCGCTCACAGCCCAATTCTTTTCGTTCAGACCTTACCAATATTTTCCGCGGGATTTATTCTCGCCCTCTTATGGCCGGATAAATTATGCAGAAGTCGAGCCGTACGTGCTCCGATTCTAGAATCGAATATCAGGAAATAATCAAGAATGAATTATTTATTGGGTCGCGCGCAATCCTAGTGTCAAACGGTGGAGCGAGATGGTACCAAATCTAAGGCGGTAGAAGCGAAAACGGAGCTGGTAGCGTGTGGTGGGGGGAATTGCGGGGCGAGAAAGAAGCTGAGCGAGGATCGCGAAGGAAAGTGATGAGACTTCAGAGAGCTGCAAGGATGGTGGTAGGCGAAATAGATGACAGGTGAACAGAATTACGAAATAAAGAGAACTAACAGGAGAGTTGGAAGGAAAACGAAGATGAAACGCAGAAGCTTCCACTTGAGTGGGAACACTGTGCAGAAAGGAAAGAACGTTTGTTGCTCATTGCGCGCAATCTTTTCCTCTAAATCGCAACATTTAAGCCACCACCGCTCGGACATTTCATCCTCCATTCCGCGAATCCCATTATTTCCAATTGTTGAGCGTCGGCACCCGGCTCACTTGCGTGGAACACCCTGTATACATCGCCCGAATTCAAAGGGCTAACAGTCGCGCTCCGAGTGCACTGCCGAAAGTAATATCTCGGCATCAATATCGGATTGCATAACTTGCGCATTCCGGGGACCCAGAGGGGTTGGTTTGAATGTGAATCCCAGCTTAAAGACAAGTCGGGCGCCAATTCTGTCGGCCAACTTCCAAAATGGCGTCGCAGAAGCGCGTGAGACTTCCATTTAAATGGTTCACACGAGGTTCGTTAACTCTAGCTCCGAATAAAATATAATGAACCCGCGGCGGCTATATGCAGCCAAGGAACTTAGCGACTGTGGAGTTCGAAAAAGAATCAAGAATTCCTCGAAAATATTCTTTATTCCGTCCTGTTCCTCGAATCCACGAAAGGTAAGACAATTTTCTCAGTTTTTCCTTTCTTTTTCCCAGATGGTGAAATGGCTGCATTGACTCGTCTTAAGATTTCTTTGCCTTTCGAGAGGAAAATACCAGCTCCGTTCAATTGTAGATCCTGAGGTCTCCCGTTGAACCGACTCGCGACTCGCCTCTGTTTGAGACGGATAAATTTTGAGTTGACAAATATTCATTCTCGTCCCGACATTTTATCTCTTGACAACTTCCGACATATTATTTCTTTCCCGTTGCGCTGATTGGCGTTCCAAGTGTACCTATGTACGGGGCATTCGAACGTAAAACGATTCCGTGTTCCCTCCGTGACATTTCATTTCGGTGTTTTCAATTTGTACAGTTTCATTCGCTTGGTTAACTATACATATATACATAGATAGGAAATGCGGAAGGATATTTTGATTCGGTCGGGGACGTCATTCGTCCGTATATGCCATCCGACGGTAGGTAATCTCGTTTAAGTAACTCTGGCAAAATTTCGTCGAATCGTTAAACATTAAAATCCGTCGGATTCGCGGCGTATTACCGCGGCATTAAAGAGATAAGAAACGGGGCCTCGTTACAGTTTACAGCTTCCGCTTCGAGTGCTCCTAACCTGCAGTCTTTTTTGCGCCTTACTTTATGCAATGAAAAAAGGAGCGCTCAGCGGACTGCGAACGAGCAGCGCGGTGAGAAGTTATCTTAGCTTTTACAATTAACGTTAATAACAGTACAGAAAAAGTGTAGGGGATCGAGTAGAATGGGCACAGAATGCTAACAGGAGCAAACCTTTCGAGCCGTACCCTTTATAGCCGAGGAGCGTCAGAAAATATTTCACAGCAAACGGAAACGCGCCAGGTAACTATATCCCACATCATAATTACATAAAACTCCGGTACTTTCGTCTTCATTTTCCTCGCGGCCACTTCGGAATGGCAACAGTCGATAGTTTCTGGAAAAAAGTGGGAAAGAGGAAGCTGCAAAGGTGGCCTTTCATAGGGAAAAAAATAAACACTCGGTCCCGTGACCGTGCAGACGTGAGAGAAATTTTAATCTTGGACGGATCGAAGCGGCCGAAGAAGAAATGTCCTCGTAGCACAGTTTCCGCCGCGGATAAATTTTCTGATTTAGCAGAAGGAATTTACCCGCCATCGTTCTTTTCCCCCATACCGATCCCAGCGGTCTGTTGTTCTTCCGGTGACGCGCGCACCACTCGACGTCGAAGTCGAAACGTTGTTCTAGTTACGCGCTTCCGCCCTTTCGGGATTGATAAAGGGAGAGGAACGCATAGCGTGCATCCGAGCTCTAGCCTCTCCAGAGCCAAGAATAGCCTGGGGACGTAATCGCGCGCCGCCGCTTCTGGTAAAACAGTTTTAACTCCCAGCCGACTTGAATGGAGACGACCAGGCGTGTCGTGTGCCTGTCCCGCACGTGCGCGCCTCGCCCGCTCATTGAACGCGGTATTTTAGCCGTCTAATGATTCACGTGTGCGAACCTGCCACACATTGTCGGGGAAGTTATTTTAAAAACGTCTGCCGGTGGGCAGGGATTTCCCTGGGACCGGTGGCCCGAGGTCCATGTGTTTTTGCATGGAGGATGTCGTCGACATTTCTGAAGGAGGGGGATGCTGGTGGTTTTGCGGTTTAACTCCGATTGATGTTCTCGGGGGACAGACTTCAGATTTTTATTTGAAGGGGTTTTAATGGATTCGCGCGATACAGTCTGGCTGATAGTAATTGACTGCTTGAGGCCACAGGACTCGTTCCAGCGCTGATATCGATTCGGAGAGAGTACGTTAATAAATTTCAACCCGGTGTACAGAGTTCAATAGCAGATGCATATTCGATTGGACAACTGTGTATCGAATTCATTCCTGTTCGGTTGCGATCTGATACGCGTTGTTAATGTTAACTGCACGCATGTATAATAATGATCGTTGGTATGGTTATATTGTGATGTATTGAAATCCGCATATGCTCGGTCGATGCCTCGTACACGGTATTAATAATTCCCTGTTCTGGCTAAACTAGTTATGGAATATTGATAAAAATATTTCACAATACATCGAATTGATGGGAAAGCACAAAACAGGTTACAGTATTATATTATTGACCGTATGGAACAATTTGCTTCCCCAATATGTTTCTCTAAAATGCGTACTGGTAACAAAAATATACTATCATGAATGCATTTAATTAATTAATATCCCTTCCCCCAAACGATACAATTGTGAAAACCGCACGCCATTTTCTCCCTGAGTTTCGTCAAGAAAATGGCGGAGGTATAGTAGTCTTTGATTCCGCAGCGATTTTTGGAAACGATCGTCGGGCAATTGTTCGTCCGCGCAAGATCGAACTGCTGACCGCAAACCGTGCTCTCTGTCCCACGCGATACACAATATCCGAGCCAGAAACGTGCTCGGATTTTATTGAGAAAAAGACTAGGAGAGAGGGTAGCCGCGACCTGCCGTTTCTCGCAAGCCCTTAATCTCCTCGATTATTTCGTTTGGGGATGCCGCCAACAGATGGTGGGTCAGAGAAGCGGAGAATCAATTTCAAGGAATCAGCCCCCGGGCTCTGTTTCTCGGTGAAACGCGAAGAGGAAGGCCGAGCCGGGGGAAACATTGGAAATTGCTTGGATGCCGGTAATTATACGGTCCTGCCCTCCTCTTCTTCTTCCTCCGCCTCCTCCTTTTTCTTCTATCAACCGTGAATCGCGGCCGAAAGAAGGTTACGGACCCTCCGTACATCGGATCGGAAACACGTCCCCATTATCATAATTTCGCGTAAACTGCGAAGAAACGGTGTTGCTAGTCGTTGAAATTATCCGGGCCAATTTTAGTCCATTTCCGATTGCCTGTTTTTGGGGAATGCGTATCATTACGATACCTAAGAATCGACTTCATCGTACTCCGAATGATAGTTGGGATCTATCATTTCGTAAGAGGAGCGTTTTGATGCTTTGAAATTTTGTTGTCGGACGATCGTGGGATACGATGTTATTAGAATGGTTAGCAGAGCGCAGCTGCTCTATGGCGGGTCGAACTTACAGACGGCAGAAGAGTTAGGTAACTATAGACCGCGGACTCGACGCGCTGCGGCGGCATGGATCTTGCAGGTAGCTGAAATCATAACCCCACAGGAAGTGAACTATGCAAAGTGCGGTCATTACAGGCCGTCCACGTCGCCATTTGTAGGCGTAATGCGGAACTATAGATACTGGAAAGAACTCTGGTTATTATGTTCCACAATCAGAAGTTGCAGTACAAGCTGGGGGAAAGGTTAGCGAGGAAGGGTGGCTTTGATTCTTGACAAATCTCGTTTCTCCATTCCACTCTTTTTTATTGCAATGTATAGTCAATCGAAAACTGATCAAATTTTGTTTAGAATAATTTTTTCTCAGATTATCGCAAGTACTTGAAAAATCGTGAAAAGTGTTACGTGGGACATCCTGTATATTATATAATTGACATTAAATTCCATTGCTTGAAAATGTATAGACGTTGCGAAACGTTGGGAGGTCCCAACTAAAGTGAAATGGACGTGAATTAAGCAGACAGTAGATAGACAACCCGGCAGCCAACGATATGCAAGATAATGGAAGCTTCAACGTCCAATGCATTCGTGCGAATCTTAAGTCCATTACACAGATTATGCATCAGTTCAGACTTTCGAGTAGAAATGCCTCCCGTCGACGAATAATGCCTCGAAGATCAACCGGTTTTACAGAGGTCATCTTTTGGTCGTTATATTGACGTAATATGGTCGGTAATAGACCGCATATTATACGGCCGGCAAAGAATGACCGCAACGTGTAAATACGTCCGATGTAAATGTGAGTGACGGCGCATGCGAGAGCGATAATTGATTAAATTTACCATGAAATCTGTTTCCTTGTCGCCGTGCACGTCTTTATAGACCGGCTGTCTCGCTGGAGATTTTCAAAGAACAATGGCCGCCGTCACTGTGATCGAAATAAAGCCGTGAGGCGAATTGAGTGGCGGGCGTGCACGCGAAGTGCGTTCGCACGAAATTAACAGGCATTTAGAATGGCTCCCTTGTGCGCGAGTTGAGAATTCGCGTGTATAAATACACGCGACACCGTCGCCGTCCCGGTTCTTCGTAAGTAACATCGTTTTTTAGAACTAATTTCATCGCAGCATATTCGGACCAGACTGAAACACGGTAATGGCACGCGCTCGCGTTGTTCACGCACACTCGGAACCGCGAGGCATGCAAGCGAGCGCCCTGGGGTGTTTCTTCAGCGTACGGTAGGAATGTTTCGTGACAAAAAGTTATCTCCACTGTGGCGGTTAATGACTGGGGGAAAAAACTGTGTTTAGGGTCAACTCGTAACTCTCGTGTCGCTTATCGGCGGGGGTGATCTTCGAAAATGGCGTGAACCGTTGAAGAAACTTGATCTATGTAATGTTCTTTTCGTCGAACAAAACATGGAGCGCGCCTAAGTAGCATCGTAAATGTCGATCAGTCGTGCAACAGTATTTCAAATGAGAGAGATACCGCGTTTGTTCGACCAACTTTTTACGTCCTAACCGTATAAATCTCAAACTCTTTTTTTGGGGCGAACTTGTAGATTAGCTGCTCCCCCGCTGATTTTCATGATTTCTTAATATGCTGCGGAGACACTTTTGCCAGGGGAAAAAGTCGGTCAGAATAATGATTTCTATAACATATCCAAAGTCATAGAAATCGGAGATGGGGCGCGGTTAATTTACAAGTTCACCCTTTTTTAATCCAGAAATGTCAGCGGCAACCAAGCGAATCGTTGCGCCGTTTCGGGGAACGGAGTTACGCTGAGCGCGTGTAAACGACGATAAAATTGCGGCTACAGTGCAATTAACGAAAAACAATTTGAAGCTCGACGACTTAAAAGCGGATGCGAGCGTCGGGAGGTCCCTATGGCATTCCATGAAAGCGCACCATACGGTCCGAACTTACGGACGCCTGTCGTGAAAACTTGTTTTTTTTTTTCGCCTTACGAGTCCCTCTTCCGACCCCTCCCCGGGGGCTGTGTTACCAGTAATTGGAGTCCCGCGGCCGTGGTGTTTAGCGGAATTGCCGTGTTCGACTTTTCTTGGGTTCCGGAAGCTAGGACGATCGTTGGAGCATGAGTGGAAACGTCTGCGAACGCCTAACTGCACTTAACCGTCGGTTCCGTCCGGTGGCCGATGCGCTAGACCGATTTGGTGTTCAGCTTTTTTTTTCCCTCATCGCTTCGCCTCTCTCTCCGCTTTTTCGACAATTATTTTTTCATTCAACTGGGTCGACGACTGGCAGCGTTTGACAGACATTCAGTTTTATATTGATCACATGTGAAACAATATCCAGAGTGAAGTTACAAAAAATTCTCTCATAGAGACAGATTTTATTCAGAGTCGAACAAAAGGGTCGAACAGATCTCTTTTTTTTAACTGAGGGATAAATTTTCTGTTGCATTTGTCGTTAGTTGCGCGAGAAACAATTGATGAGTATAAGTATAAAATGAGTAAGTCTGCACGCTTGTAGAATGGGCTCGTTTCCAAGTTCCAGGCTAGGAAAAGATTGAAACTAGGGAGGTTAATAAATGGCGCGTGAATTTGCATTTCAAATGGTGGCAATTAAAAATTTCGACCACTACCAGCAGGGCTGGGGAAAACTGACACGCAGAGCTGCTAAGCGCGCTACCATTTTGAATTACATCCCGGCCACTTAAAAATTATTTGAATTTCTAAGCGAAAAGTTACTAAAGTTTGCAGCTGTTGTAAAATTCCCTAGGGACGCTTAACGCTTAAAACTCCGAAAGTTCCATATGCGCGACGAAAAAAAAAGATGGCGAAACCGTAGGCGGTTAGGGGTTTCAACAATTTCTCGTAACCGATTAATTGCCACAACTGCGTTCAACTGTGCCTCCAGATGGCACCAAAGGTGGCAGTTATCAAATTCAGGCGCAAACTAGTTTCGCGCTAAACGTGGGGTTCCCTTCGCTGGAAAAAATTCCTTTTTTCCCCCGATCTCCGTTCATTTCCGCGAATATTCGTTGTGGCACCACCGACCGCGTCGAAATTGCTGTGGTAAATGGAAAATTTTCAGGAAGCGCCGCGTCGTACGTTCATCGGACGTACCGCAGTCGGTAGAAGAAAATAAATTGACGTTTAGTCGAAACGTTAACTGTTCATTGTTTCGCGTTACCGTTCGGTTCCATTTTCCACTCTTGTCGCTCTCGGCACCTGCTATACAGAGTGCTAGAAAAACCATTCAATACTTGGTGCATAGGGCACACTATACCGACAAGGTACACTAGGTAGGTGTTTTCCTCCATTTTTTTTTCGTCTTCACACATGTTGAAGAACTGAAAAGAAACTGAAGATGTGTGTTTTCATATCTGCGGATATTCGGTTTAAATCTACCCATAAAAATTTAACCTGTGACATGTGTAAGTGGAATCTCTTGGAAAAATATTGAATCCTTTTGAATTTTAATGAACGCAAAATGTTTTTTGCCATAGCACATGGTGTTCCAGTTTTTCGGCAGGCTTTGTTTTTAAGGTTAAACTACCCCTAAATTGAATTTTTCTTCACCACGTGAAAAGTTGTAAGGCTATGAAAGCCCTCCTTATAACATAGCCGCCAACCACCTACCCCTAATGCACCCGTAATTCTTAGTTACAATCGCTAATAACCTCTGCAGTTGATGCGACTATAAACTTTCGAGGGGAAAAGGGACATAGCGGATAATGTTGGATAGTCGACATCTAGCCCCGAATTCGCGTACGTCAATCATGATGCCAACATACGAAAATATTTAGAAACGGTTCAACTTTCGATCTATGATCAAAATGGTTTCCTTTTAGCACCCTGTATGTTCTGTTTGACAGAATTTTTGCATAATTAGCACTGTGCAATATCGTCGCTTTTTTAAACCCGTGTTGCATTTAATATGACGCGATCCGACAATGGAGCTGCTGATTGACGGGTTTTTCGATGAAATGAATGGATCCCGTTTTCTTTTCGACAGACTCGACTTCATTGTTCGTGATAAGCGTTGTTTAATCCCCTCCTTTCATAGCACGTGTGATATCAGCAAGATGGGTTGTCACAGGTACAAATAAGTTGCATCTATGACCTACTCTTCTTGCTGGTCGAAGCTTGAAACACGTTCCAACTAAAGCTGCACCTGTAGAGATTCGTGACTATTCGTTCATCCCATTTTCCAATTGTATGAACTAGCCAATTCGTAGTGTCTTTCGAAGATGGCGTCGAATCTCTTGTCAGCGATCCTCTCATCAATCGCCCTTGTCAATTCGCGATACATTCCGTTGCAAACTTTTAACACCTTGTACGAGATGTACTATCCCGAGGGGATGCTTCGATGTAGATTCGCGTTTATCTGCGTGGGTATTATTTATTCAGTCAATCTTGCGAAGGAAGCGTGGCAGACGAACTTTTCCTTTTTTCTTCCGTTGCCATGAATGATTTATGAACGCGAAATACCCGTCACGAGTTTCTCGACGATTTCCTTCTCTTTTTTTTTACTTTCGTTGCGTACGCTAGAGAACTTTTTAAAAGTTTCTTGCTGGTTTATATTTCCATAATGAAATCGCATTGTTGCGCCACCCTGTCCTCGCTAGTTACGCCGGATTTGCTTGGGAACAAATGAATTCGCCCTATGACAGAAGGAAATCGCATAAGCAACTGATTATGGCACTTGAGATGCCTCTGACCACGAAAAGTGCCTCGCTTTTTTTGTGTCAGCGCCGAGCAGCGAAACCTAGAGTCGATTGGTCGCTGACCGATTGCAATCCAATGCTCCCTGCGCCATCTTGAATGTTTCGCACCAAAATCAGATCTACCAAGGTATTTATTAGAAATACCAAGGAATCTAACGCGTGACGCTATTGTTTTCTTCTCAAGCGTTTCCATGAACGGGCCGATTATTCACGCTCGAACAGTTGCGTCCATAGCGATTGCTAGGCCAACACAAGCCCGGCTTTCATATTGAAAAAAATTGCGTTCACGTAACGGAGGTAGAAAACATAAAAACCGTCGGTCTCTGCGGTGGCGATAAGATTCTTTCTGCTTCTCTATGTTCATCTCGCCCTTCCTTCCTTTTTTTTTTTTTACTTTCCACGGCAGACAAGCGGCTCGTTATTCCGACGAGCAAAACGCGAGTAGCGTTTTACGGTTTTGTGGGACGATAGAAGACGATAAAAGCTTAGCGCGGAGCGGGGACTCGAGTATAGGCCCCTCTTTCGGAGAACTGTTTAACTCCGAACAGGGAGACCTGCACAGCGTGAGCAGGCTGCCCGACTCGTCCGTGCTTCCCCGATCGCATGGGTACGTGCACACGCGCATTAGACAAGGGACGAAATACAGGCGCACGAACACACGCTGGCCATCGGAGCCAGTCGTATGCACGACTGACCTTTCGAGTCCTGCCGCATGGCCCTTTCATTGGCCGCTTGTATTCTTGCTAGCTTGCGAGCAACATGTGGGGCTTTAGCTGCCACGATTTTTGTCGTTTCGACGCGGATGCATCGGAATGAGAGAATACTATTACGAAGCCAAGCTCCCGTGAAATTGCGCGATCATGGCTTCCGAGAAAGGGGTGCTATGCGCGACTCTTCCATTTTTTCCACCGCTGTTGAAACCCTACGCCAACCCCTGTCTCGATGTTGATTAGACAACAGATTTGACGAGGTGGCGTGACTGCAAGTGGTAACACGATAATAGTCAAACTCTAAACACTACACGCTTCTCCTAAATGCAATATTTGATGCTACAGAAACGATGGGCAGAGTGGAATTCTTAGACTGCGGATTTTTATGCAAATTCAAGTTTTTTTGGTAGCATAGTAAAAAAAGCAGAACTTCTGTAGGGAATTATTATTTCACCTACCAGGTGTTATAAAACGCAGTATAATTTGAATAATTTGTATATTTATTCATATTAAGTGCATCGTGTGCAATTTTGCACCCCTAAATTTTCTATAAATGCATAAAAGTCCGCAGTCTAGTCAATGTACACCGAGTACTTCGAGCGGGACCATTGACCGTTGATATTTTTAGATATGCCATTCGCGTCTTGCATTCTGTCGTTTAAAACTAGTAGTTTGTGCATAGTCAATGGCTGCCACTGGAACCGATCCATGGTGGTCTAATTTGGTTCTTTTACAAGGACTGTAACATTGAGCTGCGTTAATGTTCTCTAAATACGTAAAGTGTTTGCCTATATTCATTTTTAGCCATCAAATGACGCCACGCTTCATTGGAACTAAGCAAAGTCATGTATTCTGTTGTTCAGGACTACCATATAGTTTGTGCATAGTCTACGGCTGCCACTGGAACCGAGCCATATCAGTCTAAATTGGTTCTTTTATAAGAATTTTAACATTAAGCTGCGTTAGTATTCTCTAAATACATAAAGCGTTTGCATGTGTTCATTTTTATTCGTCAAGCGACGCAACGTTTACATAGAGTTAAATGAAGCATCCTTTCATTTGCATCTGAACGGAAGGGTCAACCCGCATCAGTTTCAAACGAAGCTTCCTTTTTCTATTGAAATTCTTACGGCATGCACAGGTGGTGTATTTTTTCGTCAGTGTAGACGCATCTAGATATGTAAATACAGTAGCGTGTCCTTCAAGTTACTGCCGCCACCGGTTCTACACCTTCGGCGTCTCCGAGTTGCGCGTTGAATTACGTACACGCGCCAGGGTATAACGTGTTCATCGAGCGATCAAGCGTTCGTTCACGTAGCTCGTTTATATTTAAATGTACCATTGATTCGATATTGTAGCAGAGTGAGACGCGCGCCCACCATTTTCTTGTGCCCCGTTCCGTGAGATATGCTCGCGGAATACCCTGTGACGTATCGGATACGAGAGAGGAATATCAAGTTCACGGAATCCCCACGAGATCAGAATACATGCTTCTCCTCCGCGGAGTCGTCCGTCCAGCCCCATCCCCTTTTCTCTCATCACATTTTTTCGCGACAGCAGCGCCGTAAATAATGCGCACAATTATCCCTGTCGGGAAGTTTACCTCCGGTTGGAACATAAAATATTCGAGACACTGCGCTCATACTTACGGTGTCCCCGCGCGCATACGCATCGGCATGAACAATAAAATGAATCGAGCACTTATGCAAATTAACGGCCACTGAATTTTATGCCGCTCCGATTATTGTTGGTACGTCGCGCCCCGCGCTGCGTTTAAGATCGCATGGGAGACAACGTGAATGCAATTTGTTGCGAATATAACATTTGCGTAGAGGCCATCAATTAGCGGTCGCTAATTATTTTTTTAATATAAAGGAATATTCAAAGGTAGACCGAGGGAACTTTCCTTAATTATTTTACACAAATGATAAAGTTGTTCCAGTCAAATATAGTTGCTGAGTGTAATATTCGAAACTTAAACTATCCATTTCACTCGTCGGAATCGTCGTTTATAAATTACGTAGGCATCGATGCAATAGCCATAATCATAATGGCTCGTTTTTAATCAGGGATGCCGGACCATTTACCTTATTGGGAGTCATAAAAGCTCGAGGATCGATTTCTTCCGGTTCGGTTTAGGTAGGCGACCTCGGTTTAGGTGCTCTGAAATTAATTGCCCCGCCGAAGCAGAAGAGGTCGGTGGCGTCGCCACTGTGCATCGTTAAACCAATCGCCGTTTGACGCTCGTAATTGCCACCTTTGAACGCAGGCCACGCTAATTTATCACCGCTATTTACGAGAGCGCTAGCGTTAAAATCACAATGAACATTTGTCCATTGGCCGCCTCCGGCTCCTGTCTCCTATCCCTAAGCCCGTCATCCTTTTTCGGTTTACATTAAGGGATAACGCCACTGCAGCGACGTAAAAACGTAGTGCAACTTTGACAACTTTTTGTGCGCCGAAAAGGAAATGCATCAGAAATCTGTTCATGAACTCTTGTGTGAGCCGAATCAAATTAAGCTGCAAGTCACGGAGCATCTCTCGGAAAAATCAATCAATTTTCCAGAGCTTCAGCGCCGTCACTTTGAAAAATGAAATGCAGCATACACTAGTTAAGGTGCATACATACAATAAGAATCTTTAAGCAGATCTTCGATTTACTTCTTTTTCTGCCCACGAAAAATTGCTAAACTTTCACTATGTTCTTACGACGCTACATCCGCATTAACTCCTGCATTTCACACTTCATTCCCTGTTTATCGCGGTCAGCAATGTCGCAACGATCTCGGTGTTCCTCTCGCTTTTTAAAACTGTGGATGGCTAACGGGATTAGCGGCGAGGACAAGAGATGGCTATGCCGATACGTCAGACAGGCAGGGACAGATGGACAGATTTTTTCGATGCGTCGTACGCCTCGTGAAGTTTATTGATTGTCCCGCTTGCATCTCATGAATTATTTATCACGATCGCGCAGTCGTGGCGGTTGAATTTGATATTTCAATAAATTTTCATAAAAACGAGCTGCTGTCGCGCGGAGCGGGAGAGGCTCGGCGGCGGGGACGAGTGGCAGGGGTTTGCTTCTCGTTCCGGGCGCGTGATCGAAATGCAGAGGTGTCCGATTTATCGGGTTCGGGTGGAACTCGGAGGACGCTAGCCGGCGCGGCGACTGCGCGATTCTCCGCGACCGGAAAAATCCAAACCTCCACCGTGTGGCCGTCGTCTTTGATCGAAACGATCGGTCGCCCGCAAAGGGTTACTTCGGCGAATTTCCGGAAAGAGGGAATCCCCGCAGTGTGGTGAAATTTTTCGGACTGTCTGGATCCTGGCAACGACGTTTACTGAAACCGCGCGGTCGGATCCTCGTCGTTCGTTTCCCTTCTCTGGCGATTTGAAGCTGGGAAACTCGATAGGTCGACGGAATACGTTATTTCCGTCTAACGTTTCGAAGTATCATTGAACACGACACGAGACAAACAGTTTCTTTCGACATTTATCCGCCGTGGAAATATGTTTTGTTCGTTAATCCATGAAAGGTTGACGCAAGAGGCTCGAAATCAACGGATGGCACAAGGCTGCGGAGAAACGGACTTCTAATGACGTGAAAGCGGAGAATAATTTAATGCCCATCAACTGATTTGGTGGGAATCGTTAGGGATTCGGTGGCGATGCCGAGCCATGGTATTTTCGTGGACCGCGGATGACCCAAAACAGCACCGTGTAATTACGGATTAATTTAGTCTCTGCTGCTAAGACGGTTTGAGACTTATAATTGCTCGTGAAATTATAATAAATGAATGAAGTTTATTAATACCATGGCCGTTAATCTCTTAAGAATCTCAAAGGATGTTAAGGCATGATGAAAATTATTTTACAAAATATTTTTGTTAACCACACTTTTGGCTTGATATTTGGAGCAATGTGTGTAAAGAGTAGAGAATTCCCCGTTCTTTATAGCGCTACTAAAATAAGCACAAAATCGGAAGTGGGAGAAGGAAATGTGCATTGATTTTGGCGTTTTAACAACTATTTTAAGGGGTCCATTACGCCATTGTGTTATTTGAAAATAATCATAAGATTCGTTGCTTCTAATGCAAGGAAAATAGAGAAATAGTACTGAAAGGTACTGTTTACATAATTTCACTAAAACAGCATCCCTGTAAGAATTAACCTTATTGTAAAACTGTTATGCATTATTGCTATTCTCCAATTCGCTGTTGGTGTTTTATAATCCGCCATGTCACGTGGCACGGTCTGATTTGTGGTGGGAGCAGGGGAGCTGGCCGACTTCGTCTCTTGCGTAAATTATGTGTTAAATAAACCTTCACTATTTCCTCTATAAGGAATAATTAAAAAAGACAAACAAACACATTAAGATTTTCTGCACGAACAAGGTGATACAAGACACTTATAGGGCACGGTTCATGTTTAATGAGAAATCGCATTTCAAAGTATGCACCCTCAAATTTATATAATAATGTAGATTAATCTATCTGTCATATAGAATAATAAACCTATAATAAAACAGTAACACGGCGCGCCCTATTAAAGTACCCTACAATAAAATGCACCAATAAGACGTCAGATGTCGATCCCCAACCACCGATCCAATTTTACAGCATCAAGTGTATCCCCCTAATTTAAACGATCGATTCAGAAACAAAGCGCACCGCGGCTTGGTAAATAGAGCCGAGTCTGAAACGCGTTCCCCGTTCGGAAATTCATTCGTCTTCACAATAAAAGGGAGCGAGAATCTACGAGGAAGAATACATTATCGTCGATTGTGTCGCTCATTGGCGTCCGATTCGAGCGTCAGTCTTCTGCATTGATGGTGCGTGTCTACTTTCTACCATCCGAGAGCCCCCCCTCATCCTCTCCCCTCCTTTCCATGCATATAAAAGGGGGGAGGCAGTCACGGTTCCAGCTAAACAAGCGCCCGTTCCATGGGAGCCCACGCACCATTATCGGCGCATCAATTAAGGCCGAAAAATATTAACGTCCCGGCAACGGACAGGAAAACGAAGTGCAAACAACGATAATTATTCTCCGCATAGCGGCATTCAAGGCAGACGTCCAGGCGTCGTGACGCATGGTGGCATTGTTCTACCTACTCTCTCCTCGCGCTGACGCTCCAACAATACGTCTAGGATGACTAAGGCAATGAGCATTTCTCTATTCCTCTCTTCCTTTATACTTTCACCTGTATATCTCCTTTGGTATTCAAAAACGTAGATGGTCGGGGGCGACGCTAGTGCCTCTCACTGGATAATCCTTAAAAAAGCACAAACGGCAGGAGTCGGTAAAGATGACGCATATCCTGGTACGGAGAAGAATCGTCCAAGAAGGTGAATAAGTTGGTAATTCGTGGCAGCCGGTTATCTCGAATCCGGGCGGCCATGTTGGTCCGGCGTAAGTCGGCGAGAATGACCGCTTGATTTTATAATCCATATTAATAATAATAATCTATACTAATAAAGGATAATCGTTAAAAAAAGCATGGATGGCGGGAGTCGGTAAAGATGACGCATATCCTGGTACGGAGAAGGATCATCGGAGAAGGCGGAATAAGCTAGAAATTCGTGGCAGGCGGTTAACGCGAATCCGAGCGGCCATGTTGGTCCAGCGTAAGTCGCCGAGAATGACCGTTCGATTTTCAATCACCACATACCTCCGTCGACCTCTGACAACTTGGAGGTTAGAAGGGGTCTTGTTTTCAGAGGAAACTTGGGACGCACAAACGTGTCTTCTAAATAGCGAGCGCTAAAGGAACGTTGCTGATATTCCATGGAAGCTTTCGGATCTCTCTCTCTTTCTCTGTTGTCTCTTTGCCTTCCCGTCAGGATCTTTGTGCGACGTGTAACTGTTCTGAATGAGTCCGATGGCTCGAGGACTCTTTTTGAGACGCAGCCCGAGAAGCCCCTGCCTCTGTATGAAAATCGTGTAGTCATAGCTGGCATGGGAATCGTAGATCCGTGTGGACGTTCAGGAATACGATGGCTATTGTAAGGTGGAGTTCATCTGGGATCTATTATTGGTAAAGGGGGGACGGGGATATTGTTTGTAATAAGGTTCCTGTGCTTTTTTATCATTTCGTAGAATCATTGCTGTCAGGTGGTGCACTTCATTAGGGTCCTTATTTGGAGGAAACAGGCCTCGCGACTCCAAGGTTCAATAAAAGTCTTTGCAATCATTTTTTATACGTCATACCATTATAGCTACCCATTCTCTCCATATCTAAACACGACCTCGAGAACCACTGTGGCAGGCGTTCGGTGCCTGCGAAGAAACTTGGACGAATTCCAAAGCAATTTAAAAAAAATATGTGACTGTCCGCCGTCTAGAAATTAATTCCCATAGCACGCTTGGGGGAACGGGAGGCAGAGGGCCACAATAGGAACGTTTTTCTAGCTTTAGTCAGCAAGAAATGCTTCGGAATGATGGTGATATGGCAAATGTTTCAAATGATTCCTAACAAGGCAAGGATTCCGGACCGGCATATAACGTAGGCTCGACGGTGAATTGGTGTGTCCATGTGTGCACGATGATGTGCGCGCAAGTAAACAGTAGAAACGCGGCTACCTTGATTGGACGATGATGCGAAGGTTTGAAAGGGTAGGCAAGAAGAGGGGCGGTGGGATCGGCGGGTCCGTTGCGAAGAGGGACAAGAGGACCGACTCGTTGGCTTTTAATTGCTCGCTTTTACTTTATCTCTTTTTTGCAACTCAATGGTCCGTAGGTCGGGGGATCTACCAGCTTTGACCGTCACGTATCGTTATTAGTGCTGATAGGTCCTTCGCATTCAGGACAGTGTGTTTTCATGCGGAAACCCCGCGGTGGTGGCGCTCTGGTAGTCCTCGAATTCATGGTTGTTAAAAAAAGGAAAAAAAAATTGTGATCTTTGAGAGTGCAGCGAAGGTAAGGGTGGAAGAACACTAGGCATAGAAAAATTCATTTTTGTGCAGACCTTTTTTGAGCATCCTTCCGGTTGCACCGCTTCCCGGTCTACTCGACCAGTCTCTTGCCCGTGGATGATTATGTCAGTGATTCGATAGATGGCTGCGATCCATACGCGAGTCGCGTAATAGCAGTTGTCTCGTTTGCTCATCTCTATTGAATGTTATTCTCATGCCTATCGCTTTTTCACTCACCTGCTTTCACTTACAATTAGTATGATTTTTACGGAGACAATAGTTCCATGAAATTTCCTGACCGCGAGGGTCACGTGACTCTCGGAGGAAACATCTTTGCGGTGAACAGCGCCACTGCCGGGTGCAGAAACACGGAGAGGGAAACGGAGAAATGCGAATTACGAGGGAGAGGACACTCGTCCGTCGAATTGATGAAAAACAAACGAAAACGTAATCTCGGTGCCTCTACCTGGGGTTTTGCACGCAGATGCAGCAGCCATGAGGGAAAGGAAGCGGGTCTAAAGGTCAAGCTAGTCGCCTCTGTCGGTGACGTTCCCCAGCCGTTGCAACGCTAATGCACCAAGAATATACACGGCAGGGATCGGTAGCAGCGTACCGTAAATCTCCCATGTAAATACACGGCTGGGCTAGTGTCGTCGAGCCAAACACGAGTTCGGTCCCTTAACTAAGCCGTCCCTCGAAAAGCGGTTCTTGCCTGAGAAACGATTTATTTATGGCGACTCGATATTCGTCGACCGCGAGGACTTTCTTTTTCGTTCTTCCTTCCGTTCGTGTTTTATTTATTGCACTGCGGCCAGGGTGACATGGGTGGTGATCGTCGACGGGCTAGCACCGGCCCTTTATGATAGTCCTAGTTACCCTGACTCTTAGAACGCAAGTTCTTGTTATATTAATAACGACTCTTTATCAAATAAATATACCTTGGACACATTTCCTATCACACTAATTTTCACCTGTGGTCGAACGTACAGAGCGCGCACGTTCGATCGGGAGTCATACCGCCGACTTGGACCAACCGAGGGCTAAGTTGAGAAAATTTAGTGGCTGCCAACTTTATTAGGCGCGATTATATTAGGCCCGTGCGCCGGCAGTGATTTATACAGTTGCCGCTGTTGGACGCACACGTTGAATCGCTTGTAAGCGGTCGCCTGTGTGCGCCTGTATCTGTATTTGAAGTTGCCATATGGCAAGGAACGTGGTAAATCATTCCTCGTTAACCGCGCGAGGTTTTAAGCTCGTTATAAAGCGAAGCTCAAACTTTTTAGGCGGGCAAAATGCGCCGGAGAGCAACGACAAAAAACCGCGACGGGACCAGCTACCGATGCTACACTGTTTATCATTGGCTACAGAGAGGGATGGCAATGGTTTGGGATGGGGAGTCGTTGACGACCTCAGAAAAAGTATGGTTGCTTTTTCTATAACGTTCGATACTAACTTGCGCTATCACGTGGGCGTGTAACGTAAGATAAATATATGTAGAAAGAAAGTACTCCCTGCAACATTTGTACGAAGGGATTAAACAAGGGAGGTTGTGTTAACGGCATCGAAGTCAGGAACGAGGTGACGCTACAAAGAAAAACTTTCCACTCCAAGTTTGTAGAAACAATTGCCTATCGGGCGATGCAAAAACGACAAGTAAAACGATCAAACGGAGGTGGTTGACTTTGTGCCGTACTCGAGCGCGAATACCCGGTGCGCGTTTCGAGTGCTTTCCACAGCGCTTTCTCGCGGACACTTCCCTGAAACGACAATTAATTACAAAAAAGCTGTTTGAACCGGGCGAAGAAGGATAGGATGGTTATACAAGTATCGATGCCCTAAGTGCTCGACGGAGGCTACACAAGAAAGGGAATCGCGCTCCCTCTAATGAAGAGAAATTAATTTGCCGGCGATTAGAGGTTCGACCGGCGTTCCCGGCGCTGCCGAATATACAAAAACTTCCGTCTTTGCGACGTCATCGGGGGAGGAAAACTTTAAAAGGATCGTTTGTGCAAAACCTAAGTACCGTTTCTTCCTTTTTCATTTCGCTTCTTCTTGCCTTTACGCTCTCGTCCCTCTCCCTATCTCTCTCTCCTCCCTTTCCCTTTGTTTAATACCAATTACATGGATTTGTCTCAAGTCCCCGCGAGTCTCCTTGCATTCGCAGACCGTGCAATCCGACTCTTTCCTCTGTACTCGAGGCACATCTCTTGCTTTCAGCAGCTTCGTGACTGGAAAGGAGAAGGATGGTTAATTGCCGCGGCTGGTGGTGTGCGGTGGTCGTCGCCGTGGCCTCTCGACGATGCGCCTTCCTTATCCACCTCCGGTTGCGCGTTCGCCGCACCGTGCACCTCTCCTCCCCGTATCCTCATTTTCCCCTCGTTTCGTAGAAGCGAGCCGTCCGAACGAAGCGGAGAAGATCCGCGTGGTTAGAACGGTGCAATATAATGAGCGGCGAAAGGAAGAGAATGTCGATTGCAAATCTCGTCGATGCTGAATAATCGGGATCCTCGGTCACCGTCTCTCTCCCTCTCCCTCTATCTAGCTATCTAAAAGGCTTCTGCTTTCCTCCTCCCGCTACCCCTTTAACATTCCCTATCTATCTAACCTTATCCCGCTCGTACTCTTCACCGCAGTGTCCCACGCTTTCTCGGTTGCCTCTTTATCCTTCACTCGCTAGATATCTCTCCCACCGTTCCCCTATCTGTATCCTTATCGGTGAATGGATGGGTAGCTTCACCTACGCTTCTCGATTCTCATCGATATTCACCTGCCCGTTCGGCTGCATACCTTGGCCTATCGCCCGCAGGCGGCTCGTTTTTAATGGCGGCACCGTCGCGCTCGCCGCGCGTTCGGCAAAGCTTATGAGCCTACGCGCCTCTCTGTAAGGCTTCTCCGATGTTTACGAACATCTTTTTAAGTCTCTTTTCGGGGTAAATAGGGAAAAGGCTTGCTTTTAAAACGGCCGATATACCACCGGGGCAGGATCGTAAAAAGCCGCGTTATATACGCGCCAGTGTGCATTTAGTTTTCCGTTATTGCTCGTGACTACTTCTGCTCCGCGCTCGCTAATTAAAAGGCCCGCTCTCTGCACCCGCGTGCCGTATTGTCCGACGAGAGGAGCGCAATTGATATCGCGGCTCGGATCGCGCCTGATGATACTTGAATTGATACTGCGAATGCACAAATTAATTTCGACCAACCCTTTGCGTGTACCGACCAAGTGCGTGACGTTTATCTTTTCTCGCTGGTCCATTTGAAACGCTATTCAGTAACCAATGTCTCATTTATGTTAACGAGATTTATTTCTGGTGTCTCAAATAATTACTTGCTCGACACGCTTCAGTACTAGGTTACTGAGAATTGCATTTGTTAGAGGGGATTCCTTTGACAGATTTTGATTGCCCAAATGCGCCTATGTGTTAGCTCACCTGACCTGTACGTATGCGTTCGAAACTCGCGGCTGAACGGATGCCAGCTGAAAGAATCGTAACGAATCTGTGTCAACGAAAGAGGGTTAACAAGTTGCCCCCGAGACTAATGTATTCGAAGCCCCAAACGGCGCACCGTTCCGATTTCCACGCCGGGAGAAGAATGAAGGGGCGACCTCGGCATGGAAAGGGAACCCCGCCACATCGCGAGCGTAACCTACAATCTTCTTATTACACGGAACGCATCGAGAGATTCAGACGACGTCGCCTGGCCTTTGTACGGACCAGCTAATTACCATTCGTGCACGGCTCCAGCGTGCGCGCGCTAACGAGTCGCGTTGCGCCGTAAATGGAATCGCTGTATATCTGACCATTAACGGCGCATGAGCTTTCGCGACAAACGTACATGGTATTTTCTAGCGGTAATTACCCGCGGTAGTCAATCGCCTGGTTAGGTTATCGCCGACGTGGGAATTGGAAGAATAATTCGTCGCGCAAAAGCGAACGTTGATTCGCAAAGCTCGGGAGCAACGGTGCCAGATGCCAACTGTCATGGCGGATCCTTGTTTACGTAGGGTAAACTTGCTTAATTCATATCTCGGCCTTTTCGTTTAAACTTATGGACAGTTACAAGTGCTCCCAGCGATGGAAAGTATAAATAATGGTTAGAAATGCTCCATTAGCAAACTTAGTCATTATAAGATCACTCTATGCAAAAGAATATAAAGGAAATAAGTTTCTGGGGTACTTCTCACAAGAACATACGAGCATCGGGTAGTGCATACAATGGACATTAATATCTTCAATGCACAGAATGCACCTCGCAATATTTTTCAAGAGAATCAACTTTGAAGTTGTAAATTTTTCTCTTATTCCCATGTCTAGGGTCTGCAAATTGCTTTGTGATCACAAAACGTTACATTATGGCAGCTCAGAAAAAAATCAACCATAAGAATCCCGGCTTCCTAAACATTGACAAAGTGTTCATACAAAGAAATAATAAAAAATGCACAAAATGCAAAATGTTGGTACATATTAGGACTAATTGGGTTAAGAGTGGTAGAATTTAGGGATAGTAATTCTAAATTGAACTCGTTCCAGAAAGAAAGATAAATCGCTGTTATGATTAAATGTTGATTGTTTGTTGTTTTCTTTTTGCCTTTAGTATCTCGATTAGTTCATTAATGAAGGGTTGATTACCATTGACTATGTGGCAACTTTTCCTGTTACACTTCATGTTTGTTCTGAAGGGGGTACGAACTGAGCAAGTTTACCCTATGCCGAAGAAAATTACATGAAAGATTCATGCTCGCGCGCGAGTACAGACGCGAGCTAATTTTTCTCCGGGGCGATTTTTTCACTTCCTCTTTCCTCTCTCACATTCTCGGTTACCTTTCCTTCATTTTAACCGGCAAAACAGGCCCAGCGTGTGTACGTGTCTTCGCGGAGAGAAGCTTTGTCTTGGTCCTTTTTTCTTCCCCGAACTGAATACGCGCTTCGATAAAAGAGCAGTCTTTGGGATGGAAACAAAGAGCGTGAGGATAATCCTGACGGAAAAATACAGGTTTTTAATTAAATTACGCGAAAGTCTGTAGGGGGAAAAGGGGCTAGGCGAGAGCTTGATTATTCGCAGGGGAGATCTGTTTGTCGAACACGCTTTGCGCTGGTGGAAAGCGGAGAATTTTAAATCGGATCGAATAACCGGAGCTATAGATCAAATAATGTTTGCACCGCCAGAGATTGACTTTACTTACCATCGCTTCTCGAGATATGCTCGGAATTGTACGTAAAAAGGGTCGTACTTCGGCAAGCTTCAAAAGTATACTATTAGGAAGTACACCTAACCCATTCCAGCGTCGAGTATGCCAATGCAGCAGGTTAGGCATTAACAGAATGAAAAGAAGCTTTTATGTACAGAGAACGAACTGAAATCCCCTCATCTGTATTCAGTTACATGACGGCAGGTGCTCGTCACTTTATGCTCAACCAAAGCGCCCTCCAGAAACTTTTACTGTAGTGGAACCATTTTGGCTGATCATCACGTGACTCACCGTCTCGCCACGTGATTGCCTCGGACCGACCCTGATCGCTCAATTCGTAATTTCTTGCTTTAATTTTTCTTCGGAAACGGAGAAAAAACGGACACAGATCTCGTTATTAGATACAATGCGTTGGCACGAAGGATATGACTAAGCATGTTGCCATTATACACAGGGGAGCGACGGGTGCATTTCGATTCGGTTAATTCGAATGGCCGTATACCTCTGGTAACTCGGGCGACGGGAACGGAAGAACACATGGTAAGCTATGAGACGATTCGAAACGCCATTTGTCGTTCGACGCGACATCGTCTTGTTCTCGGTAGCTGGCAGAGTAATCGCTTATAGCTGCACCGATGCACCAACGTGCCTACTTCGGCGGACCATCTGTGTCGGTAACACGTTCGGAACCGGTAAAAAATAATTTATTTATGGAATCGGGATTGCGGCGGCCGACACTTGACTTGTGGTTTCGCGTAACTTTTCTTCTGCCCGGCGTTCCCTCCAGCTGTGCTCCCACTTTATAGAGTTTTCCACAATGAAACGGGAACGAACGGACGCGTACCCCCGAAGAAATTAAAACTCTCTTCCCGTTTCATGTTGCCCCACTCCCCTTTGGCGATGCACGTACGATACATCGGAAATTCTCCGAGCTGTTGCGCCTATCAAAGTTGTTGCGCCGAGAGTAGAAGGACAGGGAAGGAAGATGGACAGACACTTTGCCCGAGGAGGCGGCGGTAACGGTCTGTTATTGCGAGCAAAGGAGTTAGGGGTAGCGGTCTCGCGTGGAGAACACAGTGGAAGAGGCGGAGGATTGGACTCGAGGAAGGAGGAAGAATCCCCCGGAGGAATTTAACGGATGAATGAAGCCATACCACCATGGAAGGGAGATACGTACTTCTTCGCATATGCCGGCATATGTATACCTGTCCTTTCTGTATAACACAGAGTAAATAAAGTTTCCCTTTTTCTTTCATCCGTTTCTCTCTGTCTCGTCCGAGCCGTCTGACGAGCACGGATCTTTGCTAGTTCCTCGTCTCGCCGCAGCCCGAGGCGAGTTTTGAAACTTTTAAGCCGCTTTCGTCTCGCCTCTGCAAGGATGTACACGGCTGTCAATTCCGCCTCGTGTAAAATTGGGCATTATACCCCTAACGCGGTGGCACGCGAATGCATCCAGCTGCACGCGCGCATGTCTGCACTGGCAAGATACTATAGGCTCGACCTGCTGACATCGCATTGGACGACTCAATGCCGCGACCGTTCCCCCGGCCGAGCTTTCGATGCTCTTACGCGGAAGAATGCGCGGCATTATTCAGATATTGCTGCATAAGCTAGCGGAGGCGCCGCGCAGCGGTCACGATCAAGATATTTAGTGACACTCTTATATAACTTTTCAACCATAAACGAAAAGAAAAGCTTTTCAAGAGAATGTTACTCTACTTTAAATGACACATATAATGGTGAAAAGAATTTCTTCCCAAGGCCATTAATTGCCGAGATTTCAAAGTCATCGATATTTTTTAAAATAGAAACCTACATTTCTTTTTCGATATCTTTATAGGACGCGAAAAAGATAAATCCGACGACTATAATAATGTTACTATTCGGATTATGTAATATCTCCAGTTTTGCTGAAATTTATTCCAACTGATGTAGGGGTTGTTCCACTTGACTTGAATATTCTCCACAATTCATTTTTGTTTCTAAACTTGTTTTTCTTTTAAAAGGAGATAATTAATCCCGACTCTCGAGATTCACGGGGAATCAAGAGCGGTCAATTGGCCGCTCGGTTTCCCACAGATTCCAATCCTTTCGAGGCGTGAATCCAGCCTTACGGTACGGTTCCAGGCACATGCGGTGTGCTCACATGTGCACGCGGCTTAGCTCTGGGCTGTTGCGGGGAGGCTAGATACAAAGTGTTGAGGCGAGAGCCAGCTAGAATAAAAGATGAAGATTAAACTCGAACCTTAGAAGAAGCTCGTTGGGTAAATTGGAATGGGCCAATGAACCAGTCCTTGTGTTGCAATTTAAATGCCTGACCAGTGATGATTCGTTGCTGGAATAATGGGATCAACATATTCACCAACTATGTTCGTCGAAACGTGTTCTCCACGAATTAGCTTTGCGCCGTTGGCTTTCGCGTAGCAGGGTGGTGGTAATTCTCGAAACTACTCAACTTGCCCTATACATTATCGAATGATCTGGATTGATCGCTGGCAATATCGAACTAAGCTACTTGAATTATTAAGCTGACAAATCTATACGATGCTAGATTGTGAAGTTACGCTGCTATAAAGAAAGCCTAGTAAGAGCGAGGATCAAGGGCGAAAAGAACGTAGTGGAAGAAGGGAGAAGTAGAATTTCCAAGAGCGGCCGCGGCGCGGTACCTTGAATGCCTCAGCGTGCATCCCACAACAGTTTGCGAAAATTACTGCTGTCATTTGCCATCGGCTTTGTTCTTACCCACGTTCCGGTATTGGCGCGTCCATGCACGTGTACTTTCACACCGTCGCCCGGGGCATGTAGGTATAAGCCGCGCACACATAGAGCATGCCCGAAGCAATTTCCAATCCGCCTTCCTCGCTCTATCCTCTCCGCCCCTTTCTCTCTATACCCCTGTACCACTTCCTCCGCGTCCACCCGCGCGCCCGCTTCCCGAATGTATCCGCACGCTCTCATCCCGATCGCTTGTGCTTACGCTTAATTGCTTTTACTAAGGTATTATTGCGAAGCGTTTAAAAGTGCGGGCCTGTCTTTTGCATGGGAAACGAAGCAGAGCTTCCATTGCTACGCTGTGAACATCGTTGCGACGAATTAGGAATGGACACCGGGTGGCCGCGTCCACGTATTTACTTGCGTCACGTGATATAGGTCCGCGAGGACCTTTTTTGGCGCGCAATCGTGTTATCTTTCGTGCCTCCTTGTAACTGCATTTACGTCTTTCGTTAACTTGGGCAAAAGGAGCGTCGCCGCAAGCCGCCATCTTTGTACCAGCGGTTCTTGGTCAATGAAAACGGACTGTTGTCCCGAATCAAATGATCGGTGAACGCGACGTGCCTTGTTAAATGATAATTAAAACGTTTTCAGCGCCGATGCAGAACGTTCAATCGGCTGGAAACACGCGTTCTGCTCGGATACGATTAAAATTTGATAATCCCGCATTTTTCGGTTGACGGCGCTAAATTACTAGCCCCACTGGCCACTTGTCACCGACGGATAAGCGAAACGAGATTTCACGCTACCGCTTGACAATCTGACGCGAAATCGAAATTGATCAAGTACGTTATTATGTATGCGATTTGTTTGCACGCGTATCGTGCAACGATTTAATTCGTTCGAACAACAACGATTTCGCGAACGGTGTTGAGCGCTGAAACGTCACGTGACCGATTCGCCCGACCGATAAGCGTGTCACCACCGATCCTGCAAAGAATTACGCGGGGCGTTTTCGCTTAAATCATCCGCTGATAATATCGCCGATAAAACCGCATTCAAATTCGCGCTATCGAACGGCAAAAGGGGACAGGACGAAAATGAAATTCGTTGACGCAAATGGGATGGCATTGTATCGATTCTTCCATTATTCGTTGACGGATCGAACACGACGGACCCCGTCCTCGTTCGCCTGGCATCCCAGACTCGATTAAAGGCTGTCCGTAGTTGTTTCAACTACGCTCCTACGCCCCGCCGAAAATTCGTTTCGAACGTTCCATTGCAGCTTCTGTGTAGAACAAGAGCCGCGCGGGTATGCTGACACCCAGCGATCTCTGGCTCCGAGCTACGAATGCCTGAACCAGGTTAAGGAAAATCGTACCAGCAAAATTTTAGGTCGATTTCGACGTTTCCGTCGAGAAATATTCGAACGATATTTCTGATTTTCATTTTATGGAACGACGTAGGGCGAATTTCAATATCCCACCGGGTACAATAAATTACAGCGGTACTACTATCGACGATCCACGATCAGATTCGGCGATAGGAGCGCGATGGAACATTTCGTTCGAAACACCCCTTCGTATTGACCTTAATTCGTACGCTTGTTGGGGAACCAGGCGGAATGGAGTGCCGTAGACAAGAAATCCGCCGCCGGAAATTCGAGTTTTCAATTTTTGCGGAACACCCTTTTGCATAAGGGAGATGGTTTAAATTTGGGCTAGAGTCTAAATACGGGCTAGTTGAAGTTTAAAATCATACCGGCCTCTTTATGCCAGACGCATGAATGTACAATTCAGCCAGTTATGGGAATTCACGTTTGAATATTCTGAGTAATTGAATAATTCTCATTATTTGTAAATTTTGCATAGAGTAAACAACCGTTACTGTGCGAACTATGTATATGTATTACATGTTAACACAAAAGTGGGATATATACATATATCAATACGAAGGCCAACAAGATCAATACGAAGGGGTGATTCGAACGGAACATAAAAACTCGAATATTCGCGCCTCTGTGAGTGAGAAAGAACACTTCAAAACCCAAAGAAAGTTAGGGGAAGCAAATAATGGCTGCCAATTTTTACTTTTCTTTTAATGTATTTCAAGGATAGCTCATATTCAGACCACACTTTTAAAAACGAGCATTTTCATTTTTATTTCAAGTACATAATTTATAGCAAACATGATATTTGTTGAACCTATTTGAACAGCACATCGTATAGTAAACATGTTGTAGATATTCACTGTAGTATTATATTTTGGTAATCGTCAAGATGTGCTTTGGGATATAATTTCCGGAAGGAAATGGGTTGAGTGCAGCTGCTAAACCGAATCGACGTATTTGTTGTCTCGCGCGATTCGCGGCCTCTCGCGTCCGCGCACATGGAACATGGAATAAAACAGCTGTAACTTCCCGAAGCGGAAAATCCCAACTTCTTACTATGTAACGCCGATTTCAGCTTCAGAGAGTCACAAAAAAGAAAGGTTTGCCTCTGTTAAATGGTATTAGGGGTTGTAAAAATAGAAAGGAAGATCTATCTGTCTTTCTTTCTTGATGTATAGCTGTTTGTAAAAGTTCATGAAGAAGATACACTTGACCTAATCCTGTTTCCCTATTGTTAAGATCGAATCGTTAGCAGCTTATGGAACAGCGCAATCTTTTGTTGCTTTGCTCGCTGAAGATGAGCACGGGTCGTCATGAGTAGATCTTGCGCAAAAGTTTTCTGATTGGCTGTCGAGAAGTTTGCCTTCCTTTTTATTGAAATCTTCACCGTCGGACCCGTTTTAAGTTCTAGGAAAAGTCTTCGTTCTCCTCTCCACTATTCGATGTCTGTGATAGTGTTAGGCGATCATGCTCAAGCGGCTAGTTCATTAGGTGTGTTAAAAGCAGTTGGTTTTCGAGATGTTTCGCCTCTCGAAAACTGAAAAGACCAAAAAAAACACACTAATTATTCTACTATCGCCGTGGCCACTAGTTTTCATCATTCTTTTTCGATCGTCATGAAAATGCGTCACGATCCAACGCCCCCGTCACGTAAACGCTTCAATTATGTATGTAGACATTGATTCAATCGCAACCGTCGTTGGATGATTTTACTTTCATCCCATCTGAAATTCATGTCGGCCCGCGACACAGCTGCCGCTCGACCAGCACACAGAGGTTGGCACAGTGCGTTAAATATTGAACAACGGTCCCCGACGCGTCGCGACGTCGCGCGCCTACCATATCGGGAATCAATTGCAAACACTCGAGAACCATCATCGCTCGCGCTTGACTGCAAGATCGAGGAAAGAATGGTACGCCGACGCTGCAGCGTACGATGTGTGCAGGCACACGTGCGTCAAGGTACGGCCATAAAAATAACGGAGGACGAGGAGAGGCAACGAAATCTCTGGCTATGCCTGTTGGTGGATGAAGAAACAGCGAGGGAACGACGTTGATGAAATGCTCCGTGGCGGCGAACATGTAATGCGACCTCGATGGACCGAGATAAACGCTTTCGCGTCTCCGATACCTGCGCCCCCTTTCTCGCTCTCTTCTCTCCGTCCGGACGATACCGTCATCCGCCACATCAAGCATATCTATTGCTTTAATCCATTCGAACGTTATCTCGTCGGCGAGGTAAGTTCCCATGCCGAGCTGCATCGCCTCCGATCCTTCTCTTCGCCGAGCCATTTTAATCAGAACCGGCGATCGATACGGATAGACGCGATCGAAGCTGGCTATCAGGTAGTAGTGCGGTTTTGTAGACGAGGATTAAATCGAAAGGGGGTGGGAGAGCTTCCTCTTACGGTTTCGTAGATGGAGCGCGTGTCAGTGGATGTCTAGTAAGTGGCTAGTTTATGGTGGTTCATTGCATAGCCTAGCCGGACCAGGGTAGCAATTCCGTCCCGTGATTAAAATTTGATGGCGTTAACCGTTATTATACGGTTACCTCGTATTTTTCTTTTTACCGCTCTATAATTGTACACCTCCCAGGCTTGGGAAGTGCCTTAATTACAGGGAAGCGTGGAGAATTTTTGTGGATGCGTCGGATTCATCAAAATGGTTCGCGGCCTAATGCGGGAGTTGGTAGTCTCACACATGCAGCAGCGTTTTATGATTTCCGCTGATTTTTTCGCCACGATTCATTGTTCCCCCGCAAATAATATTTTCTCTGCAACGCAATCTCACGTTCGATGCATGGTATTGCTTTGATCGGACGAACCAACACGGATTATGATTCGATAGGAATTAACCGTAGCTGGCACACTTTCCTAGATGCAGGATCAGTTCGACGGCGCATTTCCTATTGTCCGTGTATCGTGTTTGGAGATCGTGCCTGCGGTTGGAACAGGCGGGCATTTAGTAAATACGAGGCACCGGCGCTTGTCCAATTTACATAATTAGCAGTTCCGATTTCAAGTGTAATTCACAAATGATGTTATTTTACAAGCGAACTCTGACGCCATATTAAGCCAAAATAGTTTCAAGTACCAACTACCTCTTTCAGATGAAATTTGGTTTACTCTTTTTTAAATATAAATTATTAATCGTTCGGAAGCGTCGAGTGTTCCACTCATGAAATTTCTACCATTATTCGACACAAATTTCGTAGGCAGAACGATTATCCGAATTCCTAGAGGTAGATGGACTTCCGTTCTCTTGGGGATGCGTCCCGACTTTCCAACAATAATGACCCTCCGTGTAATGTAATTGGATCCAGTCCGCCGGATATAATTCATCCTCGTCCGAACGCGCACACTGCTTAAGACTAATTCCATTAATCGCTACGTTTCCCTAACATTATCCCAAAACCGTTAGTATCCCATATAACCATAATATAATAGTTACGCCGAATTCATAATCATAGACTTGAGTATCCACGGAAAACCGATTTCTCTCACGGCTACGTTGGTTCGGAGATTTATTGAAGTTGGGGTGACACGTAGAATCGTGTAGGGTCAGCTACACGTAACGATCGGAATAGATGATGGGGAAAGGGGACTAAGCAGAAATGGTTATAAAACAATAAGTTTATTGATTATGTACTTATAAAAAATGCTATATTATGTGTCCAATACTACTGTTACTACTGTTATTTTGATAAAAGCATAGACACTGACCCCATCTTACCCCCCTTTTCTCCTAGCTGTTTACATCACAGTAGTTGATACACCTTGCGAGTAAACAGTGAAGTGCGTGTCCCTTTATGGGTGCCCAACACTTCATTTCGCGTTTTATGTCCCATTTGGGTGCGTCACGGAGCGAGCGTGAGAACTCTCGTGCATCATTGCGCGATTTTAATATCTTGCGCCAGGGGTCCGCCATGATGGCCAAACGGTAAAATAATGGTTCGGAGAATGAAAAGGCGGTCAATTACGAGGAAGACTTGCCCGTAAAGGGTAATGAATTGACGATCATGTTTTTCATAATACTGCTCGCTGTATCATGGCGTAATGCCAGCTCCGTGAAAAAGATGAGTATATAAGAATTGCAGTTAGGCACGAACTGATTCAAAATGGCGTCACGCATGAATGGCTAGGGATGTAATATCAGAGTGATTAGTTGCCGTGTAGTACAATTATTGTAGAATTAAAGCGGACCCGAGGGAGGCGGCTTAGCGTATTACGCTATGCTCCAAACGATTATTGCCGCATTCATTTCATTTTATGCGCCTTGTTGCAGGTCCGAGGCGCGGAATAATTCGGAGCAACGACTTCGCTCGTTCCCTTCCCGAAAGCTGCCTACAATTATTGGGCGGGCGTTGAATGCCAGACAGCCGCAATAAGCAAGACCCGCCAACCATTAAAAAAAAAACAAGTAAGTATATAATATACGTCTGTTTCTTTTACTCCGTGTACATGCCTTTTCTCATTTCCTACTCGCCGTCTTCCTACTTTTTCTCTCTCTCTCCACTTGTACCGTGTTGTGTACCCTTTTCACGTGGTCCAGCGTGTGTCGGGTCTCTGTCCTCCGTCAACTCCTAGCCTCTCGCAGGAAACGCTAGGTGCGCTCGCCCGTTATTCGACTGTGAAATATTCTCGACGAATTCCTCTACTTCCGCGCTAGCCAGTGTGAAATAATGAGCGCGAGAAAAAATATTCGAGCCTGTCGGCTTCTCTCTTCTGAGGAATTATTAACACGAACGCGTGTGCGTTGACCTGGCTCTGGCTCACGGGTGTCCGTAAATTGTTTGGACAGATATTAAACACCGTTGTACGCGTCGTCGTGAGGGGCTTCCCAAGAAGATTCCATCCACCCCTTCCGGGTGGGTCGTTAGCAATATTCAGCATTTTCAATTTGTATCATTTTCAAATTATACCCATTGTTTGTATCTTAATTTTTTTTCACCATGAGATCACAGTCCCTCAGTCTCTGCCCACACCTCCCGGCTCCGTTTACTCCTGTCCCATCAACCTTTTGTGTCTACCCCTACGCTCATCCCCTGCCGCCACCGAAAGCGCTGAAATTCCCGAGAGCATGCAAAACTGCGTTACGACGATAATGGGCGCAGTAAATAAGCAAGCGCAAGCTAAATTATAGCTGGCCCCACTCTTGCTTCACCTTTTCCAGTGCTCTTGCTCAAGAGGAATAGGGAAAAGAGAGGGGGGGGGGGGGTAGCTGCTGAAACCACTTAACGAATCCTGCGGATAAAGGGTTGCGATTCGTTGCACAAAGGAGAACACTCGAAAAAATATAATTAAATGCTTTATTCATAACTCCCTTTTGCTCCGCTTCTCTTGCTCATCCCTTCTCTCTGTCTCTCTCCCTTTCTCGCCCCTCGCCGTTTTTTTTTCGGCACGATAGAAGGGCACGGGAACGTATACGCGCGGAGATGCAAATGAACGTAAAGCAATTGTACGGCCCGCCCCGGGAAATGCGGCAAACGAGCGTCAGCACTCGCGTTATTACGCGTGAGCCACAGGTGCGTAAGGGGTCAAATTTATCGGAGGAGAACGCGCCGAGATGTAGAGGGTATCGAGGGAAACGGGTCGCCTAGGAAGTGGGTGGGAAGGTAAGCAGCCAATAACGACACGGAGTTTAGGAAAGCCGGGACAAGTCACGCGGTATGCGAAACAGAGATGGGATCCTCGGCGAATATCAGAGTTAACTATTCCGCCTGGTTTCATCCCACCCCGCCCCCTCCCTCCTCCTCTCTCAGCTTTCCCGTCGAAATTACGTTTTCGAGTCACTTCACCGAACGAGATTTGCCTATGCATCAAGGGGTGGGAGAGAAGTTCACCCTCTGTCGGTGGAATTTTTGCAATACACTTTTGAATAGCCGCCATTGCTTGTGCTCGACTGAGCCCCAAGCCTTTCAGCGAAACACACACACAGACACACGTGTACCGAGACAGAGAGAGGCAAGCGCGATCGGGGGTGCAAGAAAGATGGGGTACGAAGCGTTGGAGGGATTGCGAAGGGGAGGAAACGTACAGAGTGATAACTATTCCTCTCCTGAAACTGCTCGTTGCCTTGTAGCCCGTAGGAAGAAAATTGTTCCGGTGCAAATTGAACGGTACCATGGAGTATGTAATTTGCACGTAACAAATTCGTTACCATACCGTACCTCCTGGCCTTAGCAACGCATTGTGCTCTCGCGTTAGATACGCTTTTATGCTCATTGATTTCCCATGTAAATGCTGCTTACCTTTCGTCCAGTGTATTGTTACTTTTATTTTACCTAATTACAACCGCAATTCCGCTAATTGAAATCTAGCTGGCCCCGACAAAATTACTACATGTAACGTGTAACTTGGGCACGTGTTGTAAACTCTCAGCACCCCAAGAGGCCACTCCAGAATCTCGCGGTACATTGCCATTGCATTTGTTGCATCATCGATGTTCCATCAAACTTGAAAATACTGCAATAATACTAGACCTCAATTCGAATCGTTTCTCCTCGCAAGTGAAACACGCGTGTTGCGTTTGTAAGGAAAGTAATACAAATTTTAATTGGAGATTACAAGTGTTGGTGTTGATAATTGGCTCTCCCTAACTATTCATGAACCCCACACTCCGCCATTATGGTAAGCATGTCTACTCTCAGCAGAGATATTTTCTCACACAGCACAAAGGGGACAAGAGTTATTTCACCCAGTAATAATTATTATCCCGACACGTGAATCTCGTTGTCCATCTGCAAGGAAAACAGACGAGACGAAAAAAGGAATCATAGTTCGCAAAGGGAAGAGAATGAATGAGGGTTGCGAATGGAAGGGTGGAGGACCCACACAGTTTCTACCCGTTATGTAGTCGCACGCGCCCTCGGTATTGAACGAAAATGCCGGTGCGAGGAGCGAGAAAGAAGGATGGCAAGGAACAGAGTAATAGCGTGAGAGGCTTTGGGACGCGTAACTGGGAGCAAAGAGGACGCAAAAAGTACTGTGCGACTCTGCGCTGCCGGCGAAACTGGCGTGATTCCAATGAACAGAAAAAGAAGGGAGAGAAATGTACAGGTAGATGTCGCGACACAAAACGGGTCCAGTCATTCTCGAAATAGGTGGCTGGAATGTTAGTTCCGAGTAATGCGCTGGACAGAGACAGAGAGGAAGAAACAGGACGGAAAGAGAGAGACGCAGAAATTTATCTGTGTATTCCCTCTTTCCGTCTGGCGTTGCTGCTGACTTGTCCGTCCTCTTCTTGTCCCCTTCTCGATTCCCCCGCGTTCTTTATAAGAGGAGCGAGCAGAAGAAAGGAAAAGGCCACCCATGTCTAGGCCACGATGTTGGCGCTGAGCAGCCAGTCGGCACAAAGGAAAGGAGAACGACAAGCACGACAAGCGGGCCACCGAGAAAGATACCGATGGCATTTAATAGCTTACCTCAGAGCGTTTTAGATAATGACTCGCCGGACCTCGAAGTGCCTTCTTTCGTTTGATTCCCAACCTGCGATGGAGAACCACTCTTCCCGTTCGTCCCCTTCATTCGCGTCTGTCGGGAGAAAGAGAACACAGAGAGAAACGAGCGGATAGATAGATGAAAAGGGGAGTGCACCATCGCTCGCTGGCTTCGAGCTGAAGAGGAGCGGCGGCGAAATGGAATGATTGATACTATTCCTCCTTTCTGTTTTCCTTTTTATTTTACGAGCGGCGATAAAACGTAACGCTATTGAAGAAGGAAAATTAATTGCTTGCGCTTTTTTTTATTATTGGTCAATTTTTATCATTCCCCCCTTTTTTTATTTTATGAAACAAACGGGCAACCGGAATGAATGGTGTGAATTTTTCCCCTTGGCGTTGCCCGAGGGCGTTTGAAATACAAACGAATAAAATATATCCCTTCACGTGGTTGTTTTGCAATGTCATCGCATAGTCGGAACGACAATTTCAATGGAAAAATTGCTTACTTCGCTTGGTCATACGTTGCACCTTTCAAGAGATGCGCGAAAGTAAAATATGGCGGACAACTCAACGTGTGTGTAAAGCACTGTTACGTTTTCAGTAGTTCGTCTAGTCGCGTTTGCGAAGTTGCTAAATAGCCGAGCTGGAAAACTCGCCGTAGTGAGAAACGCCGTGCTTAAACAAAACGGGGAAAAAGTGTAGGTGCGCGGTAGAAATGTTTTTCGCATTCATTTAAATTGAAACGCAGCGAAGCGCTTTAACTGAATAGCAGAAGCGTTGGAAATGCTTAAATTCGCGATAGCGTTTGGTAAACTTGTCTCACCGTTCTTCTTCTATTTGTAAATCAAAGGATTTTTTTTCCTGCGCAGCGAAACTTTTTATAACAAACAACATTTTTCTAAAAGCCACGGTACCTTTGCTTTCAACATCTACCGATGTTGCTAAACTATATTTCATTAAATCTGGCAATTGCTTTTGAAGCATTCTTTATTGTGCAAAACCAGTAACCTCGAATATCGGGGGCGTTGATAACCCGTTTGCACCCGCAATATTAAGTAACTCGCACTTAAGCGAGAAAAGCGTAATGCTACGTGATTCACAGTTTATCCACGGCCGGCAAAAAGTCCTGGAATACGTGATCTGCGGTTCACCGCGAAACGGCAAAAAGGATCATACCGCGTAATTCACAATTTGCTATGAACGCAAAAAAGGTCGTACTACGTGATCTTAGATTTCACCTGGAACGGACAGACAGGATCGCACACGATCACGCTAGTCACGATTTGCGTAAACTCTTCCACCCTTAACCCTTTGCACTCCTTCGTCGAATGTGACTCGACATTTTTTATATTTGTCAATTTAAATATGCCTTATATTTTATAAGACATTTAGAAGTTCCACAAATATAAATTACAACAAAGCTTGAGAGCTGTATTTAATAAAACTAGTAAATAGAATTGTTTAGAACAGGTACCAGTCAAGGAACTGTCCTCTGAAGTAAAATTCAAATAAAACACTTAAAATACTAAGGAGTTATTGGCAACAAAATTGAAAAATAATTCGGAGTGCAAAGGTTTAAGTAGGCGTATGGGGTCTCATCCACTTCAATCACTAACAAAGTACTGAATGCATTTACTTTTGAAAATGCCACTTTCGGTAGCTTCCTATCGTAGGACGTTATTTTGAATTTAGAAAAAACAACAGAAAGCATTCTCTTCTGTGTTCTAAATGCCAAAAATATGTATTTATAATCAGTGCCCTTGTGTACTGAATGTGATGAAAGTGTATCTCCACAGAATAATGACGCCTATATTATTTTTCAATTTTTCTTAAAAGGATTCATCTCAAGTGTATAAGAAAATTCACCCCAATGTGTATAAGAAAATGATTACTTTTCGTTGTCAATTTTATTAGAATTTATTTAGTTTTAGGTCTTTGTAAATGTAGGTAGTAAACGCTAATCATCAAATCGATTTGTTTCTGTTTATTAATACCCCTCCTTAAGAAAGGTGGGGCGGTGTTGACTCCATGCGCCCACTTGAGTAATTCTCCAGGTGCGCTTACTTAAGGGTAACAATACAACATACATTTTCATCATAGAGAATGTAGCAACAGGTGTTTTCTAAGTATGGTGTCTGGGCATGAACTTAAAGCAACTTTGTTCCCCACCGATTGCAGAAACGAATTTCCTTTGAAGTTAAACGAATTCTCTATTGTCGGATGTATTTCACACGAAATTGAAAAATCATTGTCCTATCTATATACGAAAAACAAAAGGAGTATCTTGTGACGCAATAATCCCGTGGGGTTCCCATACTGTTTATGTTCTGCTCGGAAGTGAACATGGCCATTTAAGTCTGGTAGAAGGCGCAGAGGCACGAAATCGTTAACGCGAAACACAGCTATAGTAGGTCGACGTTGAAAGAAACACATCGTATTAGTCCAATAGCCGGCAATTTTCCTTTTTTCCCACATGGCACGGCTAAGATACATTTATGTCACCGGTTCCCGGCGCCATTATGTTGAACGCATTATCCATTTATCGTAGCTCTGCCACGCGAGCAACTGCTCCTGAGGAAACGCGTGTAAAACACGTAATCGGCACGAATGATAACGTGACTTGTTATAATCCAACCTGGGAATATGTTAATGGAGAGAAATCGTTCCCTCCCATTACGTTAAACCACCACTGTCCTTAGCCATTAAGGCGGAAAATCGCGCCATGAAACAAGGGGACAAAAAGAAGAATGTCCTTTCTTTCTTCGCGTCTCTCATTCTTTCCACCATTGCGTTAGTGCGCTGCTCGTCACGTACCCGTTTCCTCCTCCTCGTTTCTTCCCCGAGACTCCTCCGTACCGTGGCTAATCTGTAGATAATTGTAGCCGAGAATTTTATTTCTAACTCTCGGCTTCCTTTTACATTTTTACGTAGCAGGTATTACACGGGCTGGTCTCGTTTGTACGCTATTGTACGTTCAAAGGGAAACTGTAATACGAATATACTCGAGGCTGCATTACAAAGGATTCCAATACCGGCGCATTGCCATATTAAAAATTTTGGTATAGTGTTAATAGCCTTTGACATTTTCTGTATTTAAGAAAAGTTGGAATATTCGAAATATATTTGCAATGACATTAGAGCAGACTGTGCTATTTTATAAACTCGTGATGTAACGAGGGCATAGATGATTCACTTATGCAAATAAGAAGTCAGAAATACAGGGTGTCCAAAAAGATTGGGACCAAACTTATACTACGTATTGCTGAGATCAAATAAATGAAAAAAAGTTCACATAAACTTATGTCCGAAAACGCTTTATTGAAAAGATATAAACATTCATAGTTTTTTGGATATCCTGTGTGAAATTTAAACCAACCGCGACAGCTTAGTTGGGTTATCGTCAGCCTGTTCGTTGGCAGGCTACTAGAATTAAGTTGCTACTCCGATCCCGAGAGATCGGATTTGCATGCATCGTCGATAGATCTCATTCTGTTGATATTTCGGTACACGCATCCTTCTCACTTTCTTTTTGGCTGCTTCTTCGCCCGAAGAGTTACCAAATTGCTGCCTCCTGATGTTCCATCGCATAATTTGCAAAGTCGCGAATCGTTCATCGATATTATCTTCCCGCCGCCGATACTATCAACCTGTGAAGCTATTCTATGCGCGGGTCGGCGCTGCGCATCTTGCATGCATAAACTTCCTGCTGGCGGAGTTACCGTGTCTCCTGTGCGCCCCTCTGGAAAATAAAGTAACCGCGAGAGCGTACGCTCCATTGGATTGGGGCGCAGTCCATAATTCGTCGCATGTGTGTCGAGTGCCACACGGAAGGTGTCTCTCTGCAGTTTTTTTTTTTCGTTAATATTCTCGGAGGAAATGCTCTTCTGATGTAAATTGGGTGTCGTCGGTCTTTAAACCATTATCGGGTAGTCACAATTTTTCTACGGCGATATGAAAATAACGGCAGAGCTTTTTCCACTGTACTTTACACGGACGTCGTGTATATTTCTTCCTCGTATGAATTTACGAGTTCACCGAGTGATTTGTAGCCCTGGATTGGATCGGTAACAAGATCTAAAGCAAAGTTTGAAATACGAGGGCAGATCTATTTTCTGACAGGTACACAACGCCACCGGGACTTCTGACTTTAAATTAACGTGGAATCTGACTTATGTATTTTCTGGTCAATCTATTGAATACAATGCCCCGGGTATAAAACCACTGCTTACGTCTAGAACTACGTCGAGCTAAATGTTTTACGACCGGTCTCCGATTTGCCAAATGGCGACACCTCTTCTTAAATAATAATGATAGCATGAAGCATCAAGTTTCATAATGGGTTAAGCTTCTTCAATTCTCATGATAGTGCATAAAATCATATCTATTTTTGCCATTTAACTTTTTTGCTAGAAGGAATAATAAAATAGAGAGATCGTGTAATGAAACACAATGTTATGTTGCAAAGATTCAATGGGATGGGGGTTTGAAAGGCCGTTGTCGGCAAAAATAACGTCTCAATGCGCGTACAAGTGTGCTCACGCTCGCAGCTTGCATTAAGTAATACGTGCGAAGCCGTCCAGCCGCAAGCGTAAGTGTTATTTACACGTCGGACCGCATGGCTACAATTGAGTACCTCTTCAATAAGCTTACACTCATGACCACTATACGTACAATGGATCGGTGCAATCGTGGATCCATAAGTAGCGGCCGGTTTGTTTCGTCAGTTCGACGCCATTGTTCCTTTCAGAAATGAGGGCGCCACATTTCCGCTGCCTTAGATAGTGGCCTAAGTTTTATTGTTACTTGATTTTTTATCTCCATCTCGATACGAACAACTGTCCCGCGTAAAAAGGTGGACAATGATTAATGAGTGACAAAGTCGTATAACTATCTCAGGCACACATTTTTTTCTCCATTCCTTTTTTTTTTAATCAACGTCGTATACGACACTCCCATCCGCGACGTGCTGAGTAATTCGAGAGGGAACAGAACAATTTTTTCGTACGGCGGATCGTGACGAAGCTAACGAAAATAGCACTCTACAGAGACAATAGCGCGTGACGACCTTAAGGTCAACGTACAGAATTTTATAAACTGCCCCCTTCGTCGGTAGAGCACGCTACACACATATACTTCCGCTTTATTCTTTTTCCTTTCTCGCTGCTCTTATAACCATTAAACAAAAAAAAAGCGTTAATGAGTTCTCGTTTTGGCCAGGGTAATACGTTCACCTTCGGCATTTTATGGTCATTAATTACCGACGCAATTAAGCGGAACGTTTTTAAATGTCGGCCGCACGAAATATTTTAGTCCAGAATGGATATCGTTCTGCTGGAAAAAACGTAATTGAAGAAAAACAATTTTGCGAATGTTATAGATAAAAAAAAATGAAAATGATTTTTTACGATGAATAATGATTATCGGTTCTACCGATAGATTCAAGAGTAAAAGACCAGACTCTGCTGATAATTATGTGCGAGCCTGAAAAGCATGTAATTGTGCGTCGAGGAGGGTTATACGCGCAGATCAAACACAAGTATCCTCTCTCATGGGCGTTGGCGTCTGAGGGTGCAAAACTGTATACAAGATGAAGCGGCGTCGCTTTGTGCGTAACTTCAGAGCGCGCTTACAATCAGACCACCAGCCTTCGTACTCATTTTGGTGTTCTCCACGCGCTAGGTATTCTTACGAGGGGATAAAAGGAGGCAAAGGGAAAAAACGTGAGCTGCGAAGGCTCGAAGAAAACGATGAGAAACGGTTCTGAGAGAAAAGGCAGACGCGTCCCGGCTGTCGGATAATAACATAATATCGTCGATTGTTGTTAGTAAAGGAGGGGGAAATGTTATCAGCGTGGAACAGTAAACTATACAACCAAATAGAATTTCGCTTAAATGGCAATATGCCATCGGTATATCCCGGAATCGTATTAATAATTCTAGCACTGGACAATTACATCTAACTCGGGGCACGCAGTGCATTTACCGATTGTTATTGCATGGTAATTTATCGATATGCTACACATTCCAACTACCAACCATAGAGGCGGAATAATATAGACATACCCACGCGTATGCGATTCTCTTTCCGCCGGGCAACGAGTTCCATTGAGATCCTTAATGCATTCCACGCGTTCAAGAAAGTGCGAGGGGGGGAGGGGGCGAGCAAACAAACGGTGGAAAATTGTTTGCTTCGAAGTGCGTGAAACTTTGCATCGCGAAAAGAGCACAACGGGCATCTCCATTCCGACGTCCCTCGCGAAAAATTCTTTATTAGAAAATAAGAAGTTGTACCACCGAGCTGGGGAATTACGGATCGAGAAGCGAAGTGAAAATTTCAACTGGCTAAAGGAGCTTTAATAAAGAAAGTTGGTGAAGTCTCGGGGGATTCGATATTTTGTCGCGTGGTTAAGTGGCACGAGGAACGACGAGGTATTTGTCGATGGTCCAGCGCCGGTTGGCTGCCATTACTGTAGAAGAAATTCCAACAGCCAGGCTCGCGCTGGCTGGTTAGAATAAGGGCTCGCGCGTTAACTTCCTGAACTCGCCGGGTATCGCCAGCTTAATGAAATTCTCCGTCTGCTGGGAAGTCTCTGGGCACAACTTTGCGTCTTTATCGTGAAAACGGGCAAGGAAAGCTGCCAACTCCATTTAGGGGCCGCTATCATTGCGCGGTCCAGATACGCCGGCAGGTCGTTACGCCTGGAGCACTGAGCGTTCCTACACAAGTAAAGATTGCGATATTCGCGATGCAAGCGCGATCTATCTTGCCCGGAGTGTTTGTGCAAGGGCAATTTAATGGTAAACACGAAGGAAACTGATTGTAAGAGGTAGGGTAAACGTGATGGGCAGTTCGGCACTCTTGGTTCGCGCCATTTAGGATTGTCTTAGGGCAACAAACTGTTCGAATTAGATCGCGTTCAGCGACGCAACGACGCTGCTAATTCGTGTTTACACGCTCGCATTTCATGCGACAACGAGACGCTATGGGGAGAATTACGGAGGTTTCCCGGCTCGTTCACGGGCTTGTTGTTATGACTGGGGAAAGGATTGCACGTGATCCGATCGGAAATATGTAAAATAGCGTCGTTAACATTCATGGGAATCGTCATTGCGATTTGTACCCCGATGAGCTTTATAGACGTTAAAAGCCGTGTTAACACATCTCCCTGCAATCCCGTGTTTCACACTCGTCCCGATGGCCGGCGCGAGTACAGAAGGGAGGAATGCCAGCGAACATTCCCGTTGCTGCATCGAGAGAAAACAAATCGTGCGTCATGTCGATGGGAAGTTCGACAGGTTGAGGAATAGGAGACCTTAGACGCGACTGTTTGAAAACTGAAGCATCTCGATGGAGAGTAAAAGGCTTTGCTTTTTCTTTTTTTTCCCCACCTTTCACTCTTCACGTTATCCTTTGAATATCTCTTTTTATCCCAGCCTCCCTTCGTTTCACATGTTCCACCCTGACCTTCGTTTCCCTCTGTCTGCCTTTCCCCCCGTCTGGAGTCTTCGCTTTTTTTCAGTCTTCATCCCTGTCGTGCATACATCAACTCCCTTCTTTTTGAGTTACGATTCTCTGGCACTGGTTACATTTTGTCTCCACCTGCTGCCCCCCAGTTCCCCGTCTGCTTTATGTTTCACATTGCCATCCCTTTTCCTCTTATTCCATCACTCGATACTTCGTCAGTTTCTTCCTCTGTGTTCGCCCTCCTTCTGGTCTATATCTCCTTCTGCACCGATCTTTCAGTAGCCGTAACTCTTGACGAGTTCGAACAGTTGGCTACCCCCGGGGGTGCCCCCCACCGAGACATTCCCAACCCCCTCGAGTAGCACTCGTAACATCTAGCTAATGCCTATTATATTAAACTCTCGTCGCGATGAGGGGACCATTGTAAAGGCTTTTGTTAAGTGCAAACGTACAAAGCCAATTTGAAACGGTGCTTTAATCAAAAGTCGTCATAGTAACCGAGCAGAGTGCGCGCGCACTCGCATCCGATTAAAATGAAACGATTGGTAGAAAACATTTGCGTCCCCGCGATGATTTTCAGGGGCCAATTAAGCCACGCAACGCGTAGGATTATAATGAGAAGGCGGAACAATACCTCCTTTAGACTACGATTAAATGAAATTTTTATTGCGTTGGCAACGTATGTGTAAGCACTTTCGCTTGCTAAATATTTATCCACCTTTAGTCGGGCCTCGCTTTGCGCGCAATGTTTTTGTTCGCGTAAAGCTGTGCGCCTTGCGTCGTTCTCTCTGTCGGCACTGAGAGCTATGATTAGTTTCTCGGTGGTAATCGAGATAACGGCTACTGTTTTGCGCAGTTGTAATTAGCGAAACCGGCTACTTAACCCCTTGCCATACTTTGTCAAGTCTGACTCGTGCTGAGAATTTTGGGCCAAATCTGAATATCACGAGTAAGGCTCGTGGTCTAATTTCATGTCAAACGTGAATATTACGAGTCTGACTCGTAATCGACATTTCGAACCAAACATATCAAGAACCTGACTCGTAGTTGCAAGATATCATATTTTCAGTTCCGACACTGTCTCCGCTGCTTCGCCTCCTTTCCCGACCATTCGGGCGCATCACTTGAGCCCGGATTCTTCCGAGTTAAATGATATCGCAGGGAATTAAGCCCAGACAAGCGCTCAATCGTAGCAAAAATGATGAAATATAGAAAGTTGTATTTCCAGAATTGATATTAGTAACATAAAATGGCTAAATTCTTTGCACTTGTTTGATTTCCTCACAAAACTAAAATTCAATATCTATCCTCTCGTCACCGGGGCGATCTACGATAACGGTCGGGCGTTCTTCAGAAAACGATCCTAGATTTTTATCGGGGGCGGGCAAGCCATGCTAGAACAATATCATCGAAAGCAAATTCATAGCTCGTGGGAAAGGAATGTGCGGATACCGCGATGAGGGGGGAAGAATCCATCGTTGGTTATGGAGGAACGAAGAAAGCGAAGAGTACACGAAGGACGTAGAAGAAGGAATAGCGGTGGCATCGTGCCAACGATCGATTGCAAGTACACAGCCGTGTGTGGCTTTAGGTTGAACATCGAGGAAGCAACTCGTAGAGAAAGCGCATATATCCGGGATACATGTCGGCGGAGTGGTCGAGGGGGTTAATAAAACCTGCTGCGCTCTGTGTATGCACCGCAGATCTAAAGTAAACGTAGTCTATGGCCTGTACCGCGAGACAAGTTGGCCATCGGTAGCCTTTTCGTTTCTCCTTCCCGTTTGCTCTCCGTCGCGCCCTCTGTGCCTTTACCTCGTTTCTTCGTTCTCTGCCATTCCCGCGAAAATCTTTGAGCGCTTCCTCCCTTTTTCATTTTTTTTATTCGCTTCTGGTTTTTTATTTTTCAATTTACCTCCCACTAGTCCTAATTATCGCCGAAACGTGAACTTCAGCATTAGAGTAATAAGGGAAGCGGAGATCACATGGTCGGCGGCTTGTACTTAGGCGGTGTTGCGTGCGGGTTCTATAAGAAAAATATCGAGTTACATTAAACGGCCATAAATTACCCTCGATCGCTCAGATACGACTTATTATCGTCGATTACTGGCGGATGGATAATAAAAGGTGGCCTGACCGGTATAATTAATAATTTCGCACGGACCATAGGTGTCTCGTGCCCTTGTAACATATCAGGATAGGAAATCTCCTACCCCGATAGCAATGAGATTTCAATTAACATTTTTTTCTTAGCTGAAACGTGTTTTCTGGTACCGCGTAATGGGAGAAGTATCGATTATCGTTTTGCAGATAAATATTGTCCATTGTTCGTCAATAGAATTGATCAACCCGCGACGGCGACGCCATCTACGTATCAGTGACGCGCCGATATTTCGGAAACTGCTGTTTGGTAAACGCAGTTTCATTTTATTACCAGTAATAAGTTAATGTTGTTGACGGGCCGTGCCACGATAAACACAGATTCTCGATTCTACCGTCGAGCGCACACACGGCACCGAGCAGCGATCATTGCAAAACTCAAACGTGGTTAAGTCCGATTTACAATGGCTCAACGCGTTAGCGAGGGATGCCTTTAATTTAATGTACCATAAATTAGGCTTACAGCTTGATTTAAGTTTTCGTGATTAAAGTCGAGGCGGAACCGCTGTTATATGCCATAGACGAATGTATTATATATGCATATAGACGTGCGTCGAAGACTTTATGCTAAATTATGGCTTGCCAAAGGACAGGCGAAAGGGGGAAGCGTGTGGCGAAAATTTCGTGCCACTGCGGTGTCGCCTCCTCGAGTCTCGAAGCGTAATTTTATGATAGCTCGGCGAGAGGAGAAGCAGAGAGGAGAGGCTCGTTTCTAGCCCGTCTGTGCCTCGTCTCCGGCAGGTTTCTGACCCGAACCTGATCCGAAGTTGGCCCGAACTCGCCTCGTCTGTATCCTCACCCCAAGCTCGCGTCCACCGGGCCTCGGCTTACCTTTTGCCATGCACGTCTTCTCGGTCAGTTAACTCAATTACTCCTGCCCCACCGTAACGAAATATTCCTTGAAAATTATATCCCCTTGCGCCGAAGTGATCCGCGATCGAGTTACCGCGTATGTCTATCCTAGCCTTTCGTTTCGCGAATTTTAAATTACGGCCCGAAAACGGCAACACTTTCGTGAACGTTGGTGTTTTCAAAGCCCGTGGAAGAATATTTCCAACGTTATTTCTTGTTCTTATATATGTACCTCTGTTTTTCGAGTCGTTGCGAAACAGCACGCGAAAAGCAAGTAAAAGTGGAAGGGAGAAGCTTAAAGGATTTTTCTTCCTGGGTAAATCGCGGGAGTGGGCCACTTGCCTTGTGAACGCAGCATAAGCCGTGAAAAGGGGGTAATTCTGAAGTAACGCGTTTCGAGTTTAGACGCGACAGCAGAGCCAACGTAATACGCTCCGTTATATGGACCAGGTGGAGGCTGATTTTCGTTCAACGTTCGTCGAATTCTTTGAGTATCTGGTATATAATGCTTTGCGAAAAGGAGTATTCGTTGCTCCCTTTATATAAATGCGAGCGACAGTTTGATCAAAACTTATCGGCCTCGACAGTATCAAATTGTTTAAGCCTGAACCATGTATTGTATAGATAGGAAAATGGTTAGACCTTTTGTACCGTCTATCCATTGAGCTGGTACTTTTATTTCACGAGAATGTTGCACCAGCGACCATCAGAAGATCGTAAAGTGCACTTATCTTTTAAACATGGATCTCTAGACAATGGTATCTGGCCTGAACAAAGTAGCTTAATATGAACCTGTCTTCCTGCCAAGGTTTTACGGAATGTTGCGTTACATAGGAAGACACACTTGCTTGCTGACTGTGCTCACGCCGTTAACATAAGGGAGCCATAAACGATTGCGAGGAAATGTTTGCCCTCGCTGGTTTATCCAATGGAGACGCACCAGTGGCGTCGAGTCGATGCGAAACGACTCACAAATGGGGTTGTTGTGCCTTCCGGTGGGACTCGGGGGGATCTCGTAAAATGTACACCGCATGTGAAGTGGTCCTCACGTTCGTGTTATGATTTATAATCTGCTTAAGAATCATTTATAAACGGTTCGGGGTTACAAGGAATAAGGTTAGCGTGTTACGTGCTTATCCTTGAAATAATTGAACGATCCAGTTAGAAGAAGAAAAGTGCATGTAAACGGCAGCGCGAGGCGAAAACCTGTTTCACGATAAAATTGAATTTGCTTTCTTGTTATACTTATTGAATGGTACTGTTACGCACAAGAAAGTATGTATGCGTTATTGGCGCGTGCTACAGCCTGAAACCGGTTAAACCGTATCAGCTTTCCGGCCATCATTGAGATATGCACACCAAGTTCCTAGCAGAAACTAGGCCATTAACCGATTATCGCGTTTCCTTCGTTCTCTTAAAGTTAGGAAGACACGATAGTATTTTCATTATAAGAAACAAAACATTTCCCTTTTTGCTTTTAACACACGTAATTACTTCTTTACAGTTTTATCGTTTCACAGTTCGTCAAGAATGATGCGAGACAATTATTCGTTTCACGGGATAGTAAAGTCTGTCGAATGAGGGAATCGAATTTTGAAATTCTCGGTACGAGGCAACTTCGCGCGATAAAACTTTGCGAACGAAACTCTCGCACAGGCAACTGTGCCGCGCCATACCGTTTTATCGTTTCCTCTCTTACGGAGTATACCGGAAATACAGGTATTGGCTGTATCAACTCCTTCGGGTGCGGGGAATATTCTGGAAAATTCCGAAGAAAGATCTTGCCTCTTGGGAAGACCCGAAAGTTACCCAATCCATTGTTATTGGAGCATTAATATCTCATTACTCGAAACAAGGTTATGTACCTATTAACGAGAGGGTGAACGGATCGCGTGTCTTGATAGTTCAGGGAAACCGAAACCTTTGTATCGTTGGGTCAGTCCTGCGACCAACTTTTTCACAAATTGACGAAGTAATCCGTTGTGATCGAGCTCTTACAATTATGTGTCGCGAAGTTCAACCAGATGGTGTGTCGGTCATGGGGATATGGGGTTGATGGATGATTAGGGAGAGCCAATGGTCATCACTAGCACTTGTGATCTCTAATTAAGATTTTAATATGTTTTTTACGACGCAACTCGCGCGTTCTGCTTGGGAGGAGATGCGATTCGCTTATGTTTTTAACGGTCTCCCGCTGCACTTAAAACTAAACTTACAAACTATATACAGTAGGTCACAAAAGTAAGTAAATAGGGTAACTATAAGGTAACTTATAGGGTAACTTTCGTGCAACGCGTCCGTGTTTTCCTGAAGACCATAATTGACGGCGGATGGTTTCAATGCATGGTGCAATTTTACCTTCACTTAATAACTTTGCACGTATTTTTGGTGCAGATAGAAAGGGGTCTGCGTTAGAAATATTAATTATTCTCTTATCTACACGAATGTCAATGACTTTTGGACGTCCAGATTTTGGAGCAACTGAAACTCGTACAGTATTCTTATAAATACTATTTCAAAAATTGCTGCTAGGGTTTTATTAAAATGCTTAGCAATTTCTCGATATGTATGTCCTTCATTTTTCATTGTAATCATAATTCTCCTCTCTTCATTTGTTAACCGTCTTTTTTCAGCTATCTTTTCGAGTTAATCTTAAGAAAAATAACTACAGGGAAAAATTGATGAAGGACTCCATGGTGAATTCGCTAATAAGCAGACATATTGTTTCCTGACTGAACTTTTATCCATGCCCTTTTTCTAACTCACACGCATTCCTGGAATCACACGTATACAGGCGATACTAGTGAAATTTAATTATAAATATGAAACTTTACTTCGTCCAGGAATACGCTTCCATCTCATGCCCGACAAAATGATTTATGGCAACAGAGGAAAAACAGAGAGTGTTAAATGAGAGAGGTTGGGCGCTTTGTTTCTCGCGGTGCGATTGCGACGATTCTTGCGGCGATTTAAAATCATTCCGTGAAAATGTACAAAGGGGAGTTTAAATTGAAGTGAATTTAATTTTATTACTCTGACGAGCTTCGCGCGCCGGTTGCAGCGCCTTTGTTTTTCAGAAGAAGCAACGCCGTCTGCCATAGAATCCCCGCCCCCCTCGCTCCTACCACCGTGTCTGCTAAAGGGAAATAATTCGTTGCGAAAGTAAATGTACCGTGAATTCATTAGAGTAGAGTTGCAATGGCGCAGTTAATTATTTCCAGGTGTGATTAATTATCTCCACCTGGTGTATCACTCGACGCAAAAACGAAATCATTAATGGACTTCTGTTGCACTGCCATACTTCTTGAGCAGCGTAACTGCTACTGTTGGGCTGCTCATTAATTGCCGGAACGAATATGCGCTCCTGATTTCCACGCGATCGACCATAAACAATGTGAAGTCTATAATGCTTCGAAAGATACTCATTGTAGACATTAGGATGGTTCGCATATATCCTTCACAACCTTATCGTGTGATTTTATTATCTCTTCTCTAGCAAATTTTAAATAGAACGATATATTGTTATCAATCGTCAGACGCCCCCAATCTAATTGATTAACTGTCACCAACGGGTTTCCTCGATGTCACTCTTCCTCCCCCGGGTTACGAAAGTTTTTCTCCCTGATACCTTTTTTGTAACAGACTTGTATGAAAGCTGGGCGTGGCACCAGATGATGTAAAGTTTTGCAAAGGGTGTGCATGGGCCACATTGACGTTACCTTTCAGTTCTTTCCTAGTTATGCTTTAATACGGTGCTGCTCGAAAACACGTTTGTCTACCGTGAAATTGTATCGCATAATTACTCCAGTGAACGTTTTCGACAATTTGTTTGTCCCCGTGCACTGAGATAATTGCAGCTTTCACCGGTGGAGCATCTCGCATGACAATTTGCCGAACAAATCAACGAAATTAATGGGGGATTCCCGTTCGTGTCGATTTACTAGGCACATTTTCAATCTGTAAATTGCGAGGATATTTTATAAACTGACAGTTCTATCAACATTGAATTACTGAAAGTTTTAATTTGAGATTCGACTCTGCCTTTTTTTTTTATTTTCAAATCGTCTCCATTAAATTTTACTTTCCGCATTAATTCGCATCTGAATTTACCTCTGCCGCGACGCCATGTTCGTATACAGTGTATGCGAGGGGGAGGATTGAGAGTAAAAAATACCTAGAGCGGTCCGACCTAATTATTCGAGCTAAGATAATAGAGTGACTTCCATTACGACGAAAATCTTGTCCGCTGGCATCTGGGAGGAAAAATTTGTATTACGCCCGAGGGATAATCTACCATGGGTGGTGTAAGCTTCCGTCGTGCATTGCAAATATACGGAGGGGAGATGGAACAGTTAAAAAATGAACATTAATAGTGCAGTGGGAGAAGAGCATTAACTATAAAATACGAGGACGACAAAGATGGAAATAAAGCGAGATGATAATGTAAATGGATATCGCAGTTGCATTAGTTTATGTAACGGGAAGCGAAATTGTCAATTAGCAAGATTTCTGCTTCTTGCATAGAACGGCAATCTATCGTTCCTAGGGAATCCCAATCGAGAATGGGACACTGTGGCAGAATTGCATTAGGACAAAGGGGTACAGTAAGCTGTTTATCTCGCTGGCTATTATACCGCCACGGATGTAAAAGTGGATCTTTTCCCAACCATTCGTGAAATATCATGTTTACTATCTGCAAAGTGTTTGTTTGCCTCAGGACGTTTCATTAGCGACCATTCACTTTTCCTTGACGAAGGGAAGCTTTTTAATATTGCATTCAAAGAGTAGTTCGTAGTTAATCAGTACCACTTCTTAGTTTCCTATTTGTACTATTTGAGGGCCGGTCGAAACTTCTAAATAAATAGTAACTTTCATGACAAAGTTGGGGTTATCAAAGTAAAAGTTTAACACGTGGAGCAAAAAGAAATTTCATCACGGTGGAAATTCTTGTAAACACCATTCAGGTGGTAACAAAATTAATCTTAAGAATCTCGCACTACAAATTCCAGTTTAACATTTCTCTTTCAAAAACATTTATTATACGCGTATTCGTCCAGTATATTTCGTAGCAGCGTTCTGTCAATCAAAATTCCCTAGGTGCTCGTGCCGCCACTGCACAAAACTAACGATCGCCTGTAAACGGTCCGATCTCACGAGAGAACAACCTGTTACGACTAACAAAGTAGAATTGGAAAATCTCACCCGCCGACCGAGTACCGTGCGCTCCTTGTCTTTGTTCCGCCGCGCTGGAGGAACAAGCGGAGGACTCTCGCTTCCTCGCGCGATAATGCTTCCCGGGGGACAAGCTCGTAAAGGCAGATAATTGCACGTGAAAGTGAACACTGCTAATCCCTGCGGTGCATCGGTCGTACGCGCGCTCGCTTACTCACCTTGCAAAGCTGAATTCCTCGCGTGACTCGACTACTCGTCCCAATCCGACCAGCTGGTTACTGCGAGCGTGTGCAGCACGTGCATTATATGCAAGGGGAATGTGTGGTACGTTTGGTCCGACTTGCGATCACGGTGCAAAAAGCGCCGGCTATTGGAAAGGAGCGGACTTATCGAGATAATTGCGAGTAACGACATTACTGGCCATCATGGCTGCACAAAAAGATGTTTCGCGTGCGTGCTCCGTTTTGGTATACGACCCTTCTTAAGCCCAGATAACCAGACCGCGCGAAATTTGTTTGAAAGATATCATTCTCGCTAGTTCTATCGCAGGCACCAAAATCTTTAATGCTGAAAACAACAAGTAAGCTTAACAATCAGCTTGAAATTTAAAGTGTCGCCTTTTTTAAACGGTGTGATCTTTTATCCGTTTTGGTAAGGGCTATAACCATATTTAACTACCACCATGGCGACATGTCTTTTTATAAGATTACCTTCGTCAATGACGAGTACCTGATACAATTTTATGTATTTCCACTTGAAAAAAAAGTATATGGTGTAGTTTGGATGTATTATATATACGCAAAAGATTAATTCAAAGCAATGCTCCGATTAAAAAAGAAAAATCCCCAAAAAAGAGCGTGAAAAATGACGTTAATAAACGTCAGCCATTTTTCATATGTGCGTTGGACGCTTTCAGTCTTTTATGTTGCTTTTTTTGTGGTTGTTTGAGGGTTAAAAACACAAATACCGCGCTTAAGAGATATCATTCTCGCTGGCTCGAGTCCATTTCACGGTATCTGGTGGTGTGTCCATTGTACCAAAATGCGTCTCTTCCAAGCCATTATTTTCTGCGATATCGACGTTTATAAGGGGAATCAGTCTTCCCGTGCGTCCACTACCACCTTGGTTTTGCTTTTGTACTTGCTGCTTTTGTCCTCTTCTGTCTTTTTCAGTTTAGGTTTCTTTTTTTCGCCGGAACCAGTTTGGTAGTTTCTCGTGCAAACCAAAATTATTCTTCCTATGGAAAATCGAAATTTTATTGACGATCGATGCGGAACTATCTTTGAAGCTTCATGGAATGCAAACGTTTGTGCATTTATACGGTTTACAGCGTGCGCGCTGACTTTTACGAGATGCGTAAACCGGGCTTTTGTTTTAACAGCAACTGCAGAGGATGCTCTTTCAGGATGTGGTTCTCATTGCCGTTTTTATTCGAGAGACATGCTCGATGCACTAAACAGCCGGTTTACTCGGGATAAAAGCCGTCGTATTCGGTTACACAAATTAAACGGTTCGTTACACCGGCGGTAGTTTTCCTTTGTTTGATCGCAACACGATCTGCAGGCCAAAGTTTTACATTCGAATGAATATCCATTCTTGTGTTAGGTCTTCACGAACCCGAACAAAGAAGTATATTTGATTTCACATCCGCAAACCGGACTGAACAAAATCTATATGTTTTGCACTAGTGTTTTTGTCCCCAGACAAAAATGTAACCAAACGATTTTATTATTGTTAAATTACAGATGCAGATTACTAGTATTAGTACGTGTATCGATCTGAAATTAATCGATGGCAGGTTTCATCTCGCCGACGCGTTCACTCGGGCAAATTCTGTGCGTGCTATAGCGTCGACAACTTTGGTCACGCGATGCAAACCGATCAACACGATCAGGGCAATGAGAGACACAGACCGGTCAGGCGTGACGGAGTTGCAGATGTGCAAATCAACGAACGGCACGTCGTGTATTTGCCAAACTAACCCAACTAGTCCCTAAATCGTATTCGACAAGCCCTGTTACATTTCGAAATGAAAGGGTTTTCTCAAAAGGACCAAAAAATGACAGCTCCGTGAAGGGTGGAGCTTCTTGGACCTTAAGCATAAAATTGAAAATCGTCCCTTCTTATGTAAACAAGGAATGTCGTCAAAAGATACCGCTCAGACATGACAAGGGCGTTGCAATAAAGTATTATTACATATTTGTTAATTAAATGTAGAAGCCAAAGCTAGCAGATTTATTTGTTTCACGCTATTATGAGAAACTCCTGTGCATGGCCCCCTCCTTTTAACGGGCCCTAGACAGGTGCCTATTTTGCTTGGTGGGAAACGCAGCCCTAGCTCTGTGTAACTAATGACCTTTTCAGTCATTTCTATCTAGTACTGAACGATTTTTTTCAAGTTACCTCCCCATTGCAACTCGTAAATCGAATGTATAAACTTGATGCAAATTGAATTAGCAATCCGACACATACACAGGGTCTGGTGAAATAGATTTTCCTATCTACAGAAAGTTTTCCCCATTTCCCTATGTTTTTATGTTCGAACAAAAGGTGCGAGGAATCCAGTTTCCATTAATTTATTTAATTTTACTTTCGGGCCGCGGTAGATTTTAATTAAATTTTTCGTGTTTCAACGAACTCGCAGTCTATGGCTGCGGATTAGCGATTTTCGTTTCTTTTTTTTTTTAATCCACCCGGCGCAGAAAGTAATTGTAAAAGCTTAACGAATCTCGCATTATATCAGAATCAATGCCAGTCTGTTCTTTTTACACGTACATACGTAGTAAGGAAACAATCTCCTCGACGTGTATGAGTGACCAAAAATATAGGGCAGTGTTATTTGTTTTGTTGGCATTTATATTATGCATTAGTTCTTGGATCTGTATTTTCAAGAGATCCTGCCGCTTGCAAACATTTTCAGACTATGGCTTAACTGTGAATTTGAACTTTCCTCATATTCAATATCTCATTACTGTTCAATAAAATTGGTGTTGGAATTTTCCATGATATATCTGCTGTAAGCTATTTCGCTGTTGAATTATAGTAAACATTGCGTTTGCGTTCACAAGCTCTTCATCGAAATAAAGTTGCAGCCGCCTTGTTTGTAAATCTCTACTCCTTTGTATAATTTATTGTTCATGATACGATTGAACACGGACTACATTATTTATATCTCGCGTCAAATAGTTGGCTAAGTTAGTTTCAATGCCCGGGCCATTCGAACGTACATGTTGAATTTAGTCACTTCTACAAATATGTATCTTGTATAGATACGCGTAGGGTCGCGTGAACACATTACGCGAAACGGAGATGCAAATAGAGAAATATAGGTGGCTTCTGCCAGATTTTCAGAAGGGAATGATATAGGTAAATTCATTCGTACAGATCGAGAACGAATTCCTAGTTAAAAAAAACGATCTTTAGCTCGGAACGACAGAAATGTTGACAACCGAAATGGGAAGTTTGCAAAAGAATATCACAGTGATTCTGTAAAATCATGATCAACAGATGACGATAAGAATCCGGGCTTTAAACTGATTCAGAGCGCCTCTCCTGTATCGAAAATACCGAAAACACTATACGGTGGTTAACTTTATTACAAATAATTCGATGGTCAAATGTAAAATTGATATTGCATCACGAATCATTAAGGGTATTAAAAGCGTGTACACAAAAGTAATCTCGTACGTAATCCGTCGAATTATATTTTAGTTCAATTTGGCGCAAATTAGTGCATATTTGGTGAAATGGAATATCATCGGGATTTATTTTATCAACAGAATTCCAGTGCCATTATTCGATATTATAGCGATAGGATAGTGATTTTCCGTGCTCGCACGCGAGTACCTGCAATCCATGCTGAACGTTAATCACTGATTACCAGCTTAAATCCCGTGTTACGCGTTGTTTTGTATTATCCTTTGAATTCAGTTCATTTCTAATATACCATCCAACTTAATGAAATGAGAATGATGGAACGGCCGCAAAGATTCTTAATATGGTTAAAGTCACTAGATCTCATTGGCCAGGAGAGAGTAGTGATTAAAGAATCAGCGACAAAGGAGATGAATAATAAAAAGTGGTGGAAAACGCATAAAAAAACTGAAGATGTTCGTTCATCCAAGTTCGAATGTTTTAGTTTGTTAAAGTTTTTGTTTCTCTGCAAGTGGATCTATATTTGTGGATCACTATAGTGATCCATGCGCTATAGTGGATCACTTTGTTTGGAGAAAGTGGACAAAAATTAAATAAATATTTACTGTACAAAAATTGAGCACTGTACCTAGCTTTTATGCTAAATGCTAAAATAAAGTTCAGTCGAATCAGTTAACTTTTAGAGGATCGGACATTTTTCATAGGAACTTCTATTTTTCACCGAGAAATTTATGCTTATACACTTTATACATATGTCTTCTAAAGGGCACAAGAAGTCTTTGGTGGCCACTCTGGTCCTTTTAAGGTTAACTAGTTACAGAGCTATGACCAAAAGTCCAAGTGGGACCAATCTGTTTATTACGCATTGTACCTTTGTCAAGCATACATGGGATTCGCTTAAATACACAAAGCTTGTTATAACTAATGAACATCTTCAGTAGCTCCTTATCGTGATCGAAAACTAAGTCACCTACGCTGTTCCCTTTTAGCCGGGTCGAGCAATTTCCTGTAACACGCAGCCCTGTGTAGCCTGAGTCGTCTACATTCGAACGGCTTCCGTCTAAATTATATATCCGAAATTTAATACCCCGGTCGCCCGCTGCAACTCAATTTACAATCGATTGTTGAAGTAATATTACAGTTTTTAGGCCGGGTGCTCCACTATTGTGTTACTGACGTGGCACTAACAACGAGTGGAACTCCACCATCGCTTCTTCCTCACCCCATATTGGCTTACGTGTCTTATCTATGCTCCGTATACTCTACGAAAGTGCTATTTCAATAAAACCTACATTTTGCGCCGTTTATTCGAACGAAATCTTCAGTTGCTTGTTGAAAATCTGTATTCTAATGTTCCAAGTGCGATTGCGGTTGAATACTTTTTAAGGATTGTTATTAATGTTATTATTCTAATTTGGAGAGGTCCCATGTTTGTAGACGAAATTACTAGGCAAACTTTCAAGCACAGATGGCACGCCCTCATTAACCGCTCTTGGGGCGGAACACAAGTATTGTTGTTAATCCTAAAGTGTATCGTAAAATACGTGTCCCTGACGGGCACTGAAATAGTTTATTAGTATAATCTGCATTATCTTCATTTGACGACGGGTTTTAGTACAGCAGAAGATAGTTATTAAAATGTTCCTGCCGGGATTGGTCAGTTCCAAAAACGGGTCGTAAATCAGATTCAATTACTATTAATGGGATTACATGAAACTTATGTCCGGCATAAACCTTTACACTTAGTACTATGTACAATTTTTCTCAATTGAAGATTTTCCGCTTCACAGAATATTCATTTCTCTCGAAAAAAAATTTCCCTTAACATCTAGTAAAATTTCCTAGTAACCTTTTTTCCCTTGGAATACTATTTCTTCGAACATTTCCAAATCTTACTCCACTAATCGTTCGTTGGTCGATTCTCAACAAAAAGTAGAAACTAACGGAGAAATATTTGTTCACAGGTGCCACCAACCTCACAAACACCGGAAGTGGCCAAGAAGGCGAGTGGCTGCGTGGCGCACGCGGAAATGAATGGACGCGGTAACCACGGGTGCATTCTATCCAGAAGGAACACCGCCTGATCCTAGACATTAAATGTACCCTCAGGAATTCAGGTTTCGCCCGAGGCTCCCGCGAATCTGGGATGGCTTCGAGCAATGATGATATCGGATTAAGGCCGGCTAACAAGTTCGCCGACGTTCTATCGTCCGTAAAAGTAGATAGGTTTTAAATCGAGTATTTGAGCGAGGGAATAAGGCAACGCTTGTAACGCCGTTACTACGGCGAGATAATACGGAGCTTATTGAATCTCGATGATAATAATGGAAGTACACGAGGCGAAGCGGTAATAGTCGTTCGTAAAGCTCTGTAAAACGTATAACGAAATAGAGAAAATCAGAGGAAAAGGTTAGCGCCAGGGAACGTGTGTGTGTTGCGAGTTGTTTCTATATAGTCGGAAGGAGAGCAGCACAGGTAGCCCTCTCTTCATTTCCAACTTCAATTCAACCGGTCTGTTTCCCGGTGAATCGTGGGGAAATTTACTCTCCCCGGCATTCTCTTCGAGAATGCACAGAAATACCAGCACAGCCGACGGATAGAAGGTGATAGAGAAGAAGAAAGGGGATACAGAGGGTTAAAAGCGTTTTTTAGCAGGAATCCAAAACTGGTCTGAAAACGAAATAGTAAATCGACCACGAAACCGCTCCCAAAGATCAGGCCAGTGATATATAGTTACTATCCGAAAAGGGAAATGCAACAGTTAAGCGTAAGCAAAACCGCATGAAGAAGATTCACCAAGAACGTGGACAACTAGCCCGCTGTAACCGCCGTCGTGTAGAACATTTAGGAATGTTGTATTTGACTTAGAGAGCGCTCCCTCACCGCCGGGCAGACTAGACTTACGCAGAGGGTAGCCCGCAACTACGTCCACGTAGCAAAGGACTCTAAAGAACGCGACGAGCCAAAGGGCAGAGAGAAAAATAGGGATTCGTTAGAGGAAGATACATAGACGTCTTCACAAGTGTCCTTACAGTGCAGAGTGCACTCGGCGTCGCGTGCGTGCCGGCAAGCTCTCTCGTTTCCTACTCTCGGTTATGGAATGAACCGATGCCCAGTTGAATTCTCCAGCTATACGTGCTTCAGGTTCTGCTACTATCAAGCATCATCATGACCCCGATGATGCGTCTATTCCTGTCGATGCTGCTATCCTCCTGCTCGATCCTCGTGTGTTGTTCAGCGAGCGGCGATGGTGGACCAAATAGTCCGATTTTTAATCTCGACAACACCGCGCTCGAGAAGAATTTGGCGGCCATATTTAATAAGGTTGCGCACAGTTCGGCGACCACGAAACGCAGCGTGCCTGCGTACGATGCTCAAGTTTCGGCCAGTACAACCCTGTCGACGGTACCGTCGCCTTTGACGACCACGACCACTGCTACTACTACGACGAGTCCGTCGATACCCTCGGTCAGGTATCCTCCAGTTCCTCGGGCGACAGTGTCGCCGGCCTTTCGCGAGCTCCCCTCGTACGCCCCTCCTTCCCGCGCACTGTTCACTCCACCCCTGCCGCCGGAATACCGGCATCCCTTTGCGAATAAACCGACTCTGAGGGGAACCAACTCGGATGTTCATTCGGGTCTCAAGAGGCCGGTGCCGCCACCTAGCGGCACCCCGGCCCACGAGAGGATACCAATTAGGCCTCCCGACCTTCAGGGTCCATCTCAACTACCGGAAAGGCACTCGCATTCTAGGATTAAGCCTTTGAATACTCCGAACAAGGAGCAAAACGTAGTCGAGTCCAGCGAGTCGGATAGAAGGAACGATACCAACGGCATTGTATCTACGTTACATTATGCTGGTATCTCGAGGATACTGTCGGGCAGCAATGGTCGTAATCAAGTTATCCCGGACATACTTTTGATGCCGCTTCCCACGAAGAGCCCATCGCAGAATGCGCCCATCGTACCCACTACAGAGAAAATGACAACTCCGTCTACGACAACGGCCAGACCGTCGAGTACGTCGAACCCCTCCAAGTCGGTCACGCAGCCAACCATCTTCAACTTGCCAAACACTAGGAGGCACGACGATGACGGTTACCACGAGTTCAGGAACGAGAACGGCTTCAAAACCGAGAACATCGAAATCGTGGATACGGAGAGATTACCGTATCCTCAGCCGCAACCACCAGCACCTCCACCGAAGAGGCCCAACGAAGTCGGGGACCGCATCGTGCCGCAAGTCGACACGCATCCACTCGAGTCCACCTGGCGGATCGCTTGGTTCCTCCACGTGTACGTGGCGGCGATTATGTTCACGCTAATGGCCCTATACTCGATCTACAAGATCGTCCGTTTCAACGAGGCAACGAATCTTCTTACCCAATCGTACTTTTTGACGATCCATCTCCTTCTCACGACCGTCTGCACTTTGAGGTGCTTTCACCTATTCTACGACGCTTACAATCTAGGCCATTCACTGCCCGTTCCTCTGTCCCGAGTGCTGATGTATCTACCAGCGCCATTATTATCCACGGCGTTCGCCACATTGGCGCTGTACCTGGCTCGCTACTCAGAGGCGCCATCTCTGAACAACAGGTTCCTCACGCCGGCTGCGTTGGTGATGTTTTCAACTGTCCACATAGTCCTCTGCGTTTCTCTGCACGTGTCCACGCACGTGCTCGGATACCAGGATGAGGCGAAGATACTTCCCCTGATATGCCAGTGCATTTACATCATCATCTGCGTGACACTTGGCCTGGGATATATGTACGTGTACCGGGTGGTACGGTCTCAGATCCTTGTGACGAACAACAAGGCTGCCGGGGCGAATCATATAGTCGGCGCTGATCCTACCACGATGGCTCTGAGCACCGCCATCACCACCAGCATCGCTACAGCCCTCTTCTTCATCCTGATGGGCTTTGTCCAGCTGTACGGCATCTTTGGAAACGTCCAGGAAAGACCTCTGTCGTATCCATGGCTCTGGTGGGGCTGGCAGTTCTCCGTTAGGCTACTAGAACTGGCCGTCTGCGGTCTTCTCGCTTGGGTGGCCAGTCTATCGCAATATCCGTTGCGGGAGAAACAGTTGCAACAACACCCGGTACATTCCGGCTTCGCTCTATTTCCATGCGGCAGCTCAACCTCCACCGAGAACATGGACGATGTGCTTTATCCCGCTATCTGCAGCACCAACCAGGCGATCCAGAATTACACGATGAGAACCGGGAAACAGGTTTACGACGATAGCTTCCCGCTGAACACGTTGCCCGAGCATTTGAACATATCAGGTATCGATCCGCGCTACCGTCATTGAACATTACGTCCTGAATCAGCTGATGATCAGTTTCGTTCCTGGTTCGTGGGAAGTTTGTCGATAGATGTTCCGCTAGAGATTCTTTCATGATAAATTCAATAGTTTGGTATGGCTGAAAAATTGTTGGCCTTTTGGGAAGCGTTTAAGGACCTCGTTTAGGCGGAAACGATTCTTATTTAAATTTACTGTTTCTGGGATACACAATGTATTTGTATATATAACATAAAATCTTTTAGGAAATCCTCGTAACACAGAAACTGCTTGTTTTCCCGTACACTCCCGAGAGACGTAAAACGATAAATTAGGTCATCCGGGGCAACGTGCTGTTTCAGTCAACGTGCCTTGAGAGCAGTTCAAAACGCTGACTCGTGGTATTAGTGCAATATTGAAACCTCGAAATCAGCACTTCTTTCTGCGCTTTGTCTTCTAATCGACGCGCTATTACCTCAAGCCATTGCGACCGAAGTAGCATATTGCCTTTAGACATTGATTTCTTTTTCCTATTCGTGTCCCCATTTCAAATGGCGGAAATCCGATCTAGATGAAATACTTTTACTTCACTGAATATTACGAATATCCTTTAGCACGTCTTTCTAGTTCGGGATGATCCTTAAAAAATTACTGCGTAACAATTTCTATTAAAAAATTTCCCCTTCTCACAATAGAAATCACAAAGGGAACCTGAATCATGGCTTCACGTAAACGGGATATACCCCACGAACCGTGATGAAACAAACAAATAAATAAATAATAAAAACACCAATTCCTTTCACAAGAGTGAAACTATGGTATGCTGAATAACAGTGTCATTGTCGCAGGTACTTTCGAGAGACATTCCATTCGCAAGTCAGGCACTATGGGCCATTTCCCTCACGAAGGTCGCGGCTCGTTAAACCGGCACGGTAATGGGGTACAAACTCTGAGAAGCTCGGAAAGTCGGGGCAGACATACGCCGGTGCAGCAGGTTGGAGGCATTCACGAGCAAACGCCGACCACTGGCTCGACGATGCTGGTCGCCGAAGACGGATTCGTCAGGTTCCGCAGTCTAGGGGCGGAGGAGGACGAGTTATCCGACACGCCGAGTATGGTTGGTACCCATGGCAGAGGTAGCTCGCTGGCAGGTAGCGTAAGGTTCAACGCGCGACACCCGACGCTGCAGCATCAGCATCCTCATCAACACCAGCACCAACACTCCTTGCAGCATCCTCACCAGAGCCAGCTTCAGGCTCACCACCAGCTGTACATCAACACGTAAAAGTCTGTTGCTCCAGACGTTTCAGATGGCAACTACTTGGTCCCGTTGACTGGGTAAGTTCAGTGGACGAGAATAAAAGTAAAGTTATGCGCCGTGGATATTTGGCTTTGTGTTAGTCTCGCGAACATACTAAGGATACATAACGTAACCCACTTTTAATACGGTAGAAATGAAAGAACGGCTAACGGGAAGCCTCGTAGATGCGTGAATTATTAAAGCTTAGATTTTCCGCATCCGTGCGTTTCATCTTGCTGAGCAACTGGTAGAAAAAAGTTTACCTAACGGAGGTTGAAGTTCTCCCTTCTCAATACAGTGCACCGGCGTTAAAAGTAATTTCGTAGCGTACCAGGAAATATAAAAGATACGCTTTAAGAAATTTGATTATAGTTTAAACGATAATAGAAGGTTAGCTAATATGGTTACTTTTCCTCGCTTGACTTAAATTGGCTTTCGTGTAAAATAGGGACCAAGTACACTAATATTACAAATTTCTCATGATCGTTCCTTATGTTCTTTGATGCAGATTATGGCCGGAGAAGAGCGGTAACGAAGATATAGAAAGTTCCCGTGGCTCCCTCTGGCGACTAATGGTCTAAAACTCGGAAGACCTAATTTTACCTTTACTCTATGTAAGATACGTCCTGTGTATAGGCAACCTAAGGCGAAAATGAAACAAAAATATATGAAACTCGCCATTCGCATTCTACCGCTTCGCGTCTACGTCCGAGCCGACGAACTTTTGCCGTTCATGGTATTTATGATATTTATTTCGAAGTTCTCGATCGAGAGGCGGAGAAGAAATGAAGAAGAAGCAAAAGGGAAATAATGTATACGCGGAATTCGGAGACAGAGTTCTTTATCTACCTGTTTACAAGGGTAGTGTTCAGGGTATGTCGAACGTTGACCTTACATTAGGCACTTGGTACTTATTAAGGTTCATGTGATTTAAACGGAAAACTGTATATCGTCATTGAAATGAAAGAAAGGGAGAACGTGTAAAGAACAAGCTTTCTTGCGTTTTTCCTCCTCCGAATAGCGAGAAAACTCGGCTGTGGAACGTATCGGTGTAACACGTGATTCACGGAAACTGTTAAAGTCCCGCGGATACGGGAATTCTAGTAGACACCAAATAAGACCATAACTGTTTTTGCATCTCGTGTAAGTACGAGAGATTTTCACGCTACAGTAAATCGTAAGAGAGATCCACGAAAGGCGGGTCCGTTTGTATAGCATGCGCAAACAGGAACGAAATTCGTCATTTCGCAATTATTATGGCCCTATCTGGCGTCGAGAGAAGTAAATTATTTGCTTCACTAGAACTTAACCCGTCACCTCGCTTAAGAGACGGGGTTTTTTAGTAAATCATTGGAATGATTTTTTAATGGTGCGAAATACTTCCATGAGACAGTATCAGCACTTTCACGATCGTTGAGTTCTGCTCTTGAAATAAAACGCGCGTTCTGTACAAATATATGGTACCCGACGCCGTTTTGTCATCTGTTCGACCGATACGCAAGTTCTTCCTCGAGATCTCGCGCGCATTTATTCGACGGCAAACCGTTTTGCGATCGACAGGAAGTATATTTTATAAGGAAGAGTAAAAACGGAAAAAGATTAACGATAAAATGGGAACTTATTCACGTGGTCCAAGTACGATGAACGATAGCGAACAAGAAGTGACTCGCGAATTTGTCGCAGTTCAAGGGAAAGAAAAATTCCGAGCACCGCATAGAAAATGTGTAGTTTTTGTTGTTATCGTGTTCGAAGAATGCAAACTAAAGAGGAAAACGAAGGATAAACTATTAGGAAAAAGGCGAATAAGAGTAAAAGGAGAAAAGACTAACGGCGTTGTACAGTCGATAATAATTTATCACTCAGTCCAATTGTAAGATTGATTTAGCTTTTAAGGGTTGGATTAAGATTCCCTGTTATGTATTAAGTTACGCCGATGTAGCCAGTAGATGCTACTGGGCACATAGGGACGGATATCAGCGATTTTTGTTCAGCGAATTCAATGTCGAGCGACGAGCACGATGTAACGATGTTTCCTCTCCGTGTCGGAGACACTACAAAACGAAGGATTGAACTTCGTGCACAGGCCAGCATATTTCTTCCGTTTCTATGTATCTATTCTTTCGCCATCACTTCCTAGTTAAATCATCCCCTTCCCATTGTTTTCCTTCACCGTGTCCAATTACCCCGCATTATATCGCTACGTTTCACGTTGCGTATCACCTACATACATAGGTGTTTCTTTCGTATTGAACCTAAGGTACAAAAACGGTACATTCTACTTTCTTCACGTTGTAATATCGATAATAGGTTTAACGAGCGATCAGCGCAGTGTATATGTTTATATGGACATTGTAAATAAGGTATACGGGCTCGTCGTGACTAGATATACATAAATTCTCGTCTCGATAGAATTCGTGCAGATTCTATCCGACGTGCACCGGAAATCACATGTAAACAGAGGCATAACACATGCGTCCGTTACACGCGATGATCATACGCGTACCTAAAATGCACGTTCACTACAGCACGTACCTATCCCTTTCACAACCCCCCGCCCTCCTTCTCGACATCGCCAGTTGTAAATGCCAGATTCGTTTTTTAATTTATGTCGAAAGCTGTATTTATTATGTGAAACATTCCACAGCGAAGAAGGTGATCAGTGTGAGTGCGATCGATATTGTGGGATTTTATTGCAATTTTAGATTAAAAAATAATAGCGCTGAAGAAAGAGGAACAAATGTAAATAAAAGCTTTTTTTGCGAAACACCTTTTTATGTTTCTTCTCACTTCTTACAACTACGTTCACGTGAATCGCCGCATGAAATGATTCATCATGAGGAAAAGATTTGCTACGAATGTTCAATTAAAAAATATTACCATATGGAAAATGTTCCACGACCAATGTCGTTACCACCGATTCCTTTATCCGTTTTATTCTATTTTGAGACAAGAATCTTGCATCCTTCAGTTTGCATGAGCCAAGATCATTAAATAAGCTTGCTGTAACGTATAAGACATTTTTGCCTCGTGCAACAGTCGTCAGACATAAAATTTTCATTTTCGTAACAACGCTGTAAAGTTATTAATGCAATTAAAATATAAATCATGCGGTCTATCCGCAACGAATGATAATGCACTTTGGAGCATTTATGTATCGCGATGTAAATGCGATTCTGTATAGAAAATGGAAATATGAATATGATATAAATATAAATATATCGGGAATATTGTAAATAAAACAAAACTATTTAATAAAACTTATATGTAAAATTCTGAATGTTTCTGATAGTGAAGCTCCTTTTTACAAAGATATTTATCATTATCATCCAAATTTGGTGGTACATTATTGATAGTACATAGCACTGCACTGTAGAGTATACATTTTTTAGATACCTAAAACATAGTAAAACACCTTCTGGATTACACACCTAACAGCTATTGTGTGCAGATGACACCTACAGAGGTGTCATTTTTTTAAATTAATCCTTAGACCTATCTGATCCATAGATATACATTGTCAGATACAGTTATATGTTGAGATTACATTTAGGGTAATTTTCTACTTATATTCTATTTTATATTCTACTCTACTCTATATTTTCCTCTACTCTAGTTTACGTCCCTTTATCCCAAAAATGCAATATTTACTCTCATTGAAGAATATAACTTGTTCCCAGAACTTTGGAGACTTGTTTATATGCTGGTTAGCAAACGTGATTTGGCTACGAAGCCCATTACTTTTTAAAATTTTACACACAATGTCACTGCATATTTTCTTTTTAAACATTTCGTCAATGTCCTTTGCGATTTTGGAAGCAAATGTTGTAGGATTTTTCTTCACAGACGGCACAATAAAGCGTTGCTCCCTTTTCGTCAGATTATGTGGTTGCCCAAACCACGACTTAGAAGTGTATTCACCATTTTGGTAATTTGTAATAACTCTCTGAATGGATGAATGAGTTCTACCCACAGTAGTGTGAAAATTTCAAAGTGTCTTACACCTCCACCCACAGTTTCACAATGATTCTCCTCTTGTCGGGACTAATTTTTCTGTTCTTTGCACTCATTTTAAATTAACACAAAAACTTTTTAAAATAACTTTACCAAATGCTTCAGTAAGAAGCCCACAACACAAATTTTACGCTCACTTTGGCTGTTGCTTCACAAGAACCGTGAAAACTTCCGCCAGACTTAATGTACGCAGAATTTTTCTGCGCCGAAGGAGTGACTTTATTTAGTTTGTCATCGCTATTTCTAGAAATATCGACTTTCTTAAAACGTAATATTTCCGATTATATAGGGAATTAATTCAGTAAGGAATGTAAGTTTTCCTAATTTCATACATATCATTATTTCATAAGGTTTTATTCTTATAAACATTGCAGCCTACTATGTATGCAGATTTTTTCTGCCTAGTGTTTATAGTGTGATTAGGGCCTCTGGATCACATCCCCACCAAACTCTGAGATATTTTATGATATTCATGTGTTTCATACAATTAATTCTTATGTTTTTAATGTGTTGGCTGAATGTTACGTTGGAGTTGAAGTACGTACCTATAGGAACTTGACCGACTCTACATTTTGTTTGCAGTGTTCCCCTATGTGGACATGAAACTGGCCTGCTTTAATCTTTTTCTTGTTGTAGAATATTCAATTCAGTCTTTTTCGGTGCCAGGTTTGGTCCAATACTTCTTAAATTGATGAGTACCGTGTTGATTGCCTCCTCCAGCATGATTATTGCTTGCCATTCAACATTTGCCGAAATCATGTACGCCGGAACTTCACATTCAGAGGACGTAGTCCCTGAAATGCCGAAATTGCGTTCGTGGCGCCATCTCGTGTTTCGTATCAGCCGAACCGTCGAAAATGCACATTCTGGGAACATCTTTAGGTATGTACCGATGCCGAACACGAGAGCGCACCACGTACACAATTTCGTACGTTAATTTTTGACCGCTCGGCCGAGATTAAACGCGAGATGGCGCCACGCACATGATCTCAGAAATTTTTTTTAACCCATTATCGATAGTTAAAATAAACTATCGATAGTACCATCGATAGCTCCTTCTCCACTGCTATTTACGTTCCATTACCACGTGGGTATGCACATGTGTCCGTTATTCTGCAACAACATTTGCGTGCATCAAGAGTTGAATTTATTTTATTAAATATTTCATAAAATGTCGATGTGGCACTAAGTTTATACAATCTTTTGTATAAAACTCATGTCAATGAACAGTGTTTGTTAAAATAAAAGGGAATCAGTAGCTTATAATTAGTTTATAAAATGATGAAAAATCTTCAATATTCGCGTTTAGTTTTCGAATTCTTATTACTTGGAAAATAATGATCGAATGTTTAATTAAATGTTATAATTAAAAATTCCCTTTTTAGAAAGCATTAGTCATGATAACAGATAAAGAAAAATTTAAGTCTGTGTTTTACTTATTTATTTATTTATTCACTCAGTTCAGCTAACATTAGTTCGACTAAATTAAATGAGTTAGGCAAACGAATATAATGGAGAAAGTACAAACTATATTATGAACAAAATTCTTCGTTTACGAGACACATAAGAAACTAAGTTCTTAGTACAAATCATCTATAAGTAAAATGTCTTTCAAATTGTTCTTACGGACTTGTGTTGGACAAGGAAAGCAATGCATTAGTCTTCATAAGAAGCATATGCATGCAGTCAGAGAAGATCCTTTGTTTAATATGTCTGTGTCTCGTTTGAAACAACATTTTAAGCAACAATGCTTGAATGTAATAGAAGGATACACATGTATTATAGCGGATTGCCCTATATGCACGGACAAAAGAAAAGGATCAAAACTATATGTAAATAAAACAACAGGTATAAAACATTCAATCCTAAATTTGCAAATATGAATTAATTTAACATTTTAGAAATCATATAATTAACTGTAGGTTTCTTCATGTGCGATACATGTGCGTCCTCTGGTTCCTGGAACATATTGGAGAAATTTTTAACGAAACCAAAGTCGAAGGAGGAATCCAAGCAGCTGGATATGTTAAGAGCTAATTGTCATTCTGGAGAAAGCTTCGCACATACATGGAAAAAATTGATAGAAAATTGCCAAAGTATTACCAATCTATCAGCCGAAGAGTACCAAATACTGCTCAACAATTTCTCGCTTCCTGTAAGGCAGTGTAAAATACAAATCACTAAAAAAGCCCAACAAAATCACAGGAAGAAATCACTTAATGATATTATTTTTCAGCACGTTTCTCAGGAAGATATGTCACATTTAAATTGTTTTTATGAAAGGAAAGCCGACGTATTGTATTTTCCATTACTAGGTATGAACGATACCATAGTCGGATATAAATCAGTCGCAAATAATGCGCAAGGAGAACAGACAGTCCCAGCCTTTGACGTAAGCGGATGTCTTCGATATAAACAGCCGCGCACTAAAAGTGACCAATCCGCAGTAGTTGTAGGGATGATAGACGATTTGTTAGCCCTAATATTAAAGAAGGCGGCAAGCGTAATTATTTGCCTGCCGTATAATTTAAGAGCTTTACCCCAGCAGTTACTGCCGTACATGGAAACGTACAAAAAGTTGACTTTGTGGTTTGGAAACGACGAGACAAGTTGGTATACTGCTAAACAATTTGCCAAAAAGTTGAATGATAAACGGTGTTACTTTGTTAGACCAACGGACTTACAGCCTCGACCGAAAGCAGCTGCCGAAATGGATTACAATCTTAAAGGCATCATTCAAAATGCTCAGCCTCTGTGGCATAAAAGTATAATTACGTTTCAAGCTCTCAGGGAAGAAGTGTTAAGCGATTTGCAAAACAACGACAAAGTACAAGGCGTAAAATGGAAGAGGTATCCAGTTTTGAATCGTATATTGAAAGGGCACAGGAGAGGTGAATTTACAGTGTTAACAGGCCCAACAGGTGATCCATATAGTTTTGTACGATATCTATAATTTTCGTATGCGCTACTTTCCATATACAAATTAATTTTCCTTTTGTCATTAATCAGGATGTGGTAAAACAACTTTTATGAGCGAATACTCTTTAGACCTGGCGATGCAAGGTATTAATACTTTGTGGGGCAGCTTCGAAATAAGAAATGTACGATTAGCAAGAACAATGTTGCAACAAATGGTAGGAGCACCGCTGGACACGGATATCGAAAATTTCGAAACCCATGCAAACGCTTTCGAAAAGTTGCCAATGTATTTCATGACCTTTCATGGTCAACAAAGTATCAAAATAGTAATGGATGTACGTTTAAATGTATGGACCATTTATCTGAAAATGGTGTAAGTGCATTTTTCAAAAGAATTGAGAAAAGGATAGAAATAAACAGTTCACATTCAAATATACGGAAATTTGTTCTTTTCTCTATCTTTTTTTGAGAAATGGACTTACACCACTTTCAAGATAAACGGTCCATATACATACATATAAATGTCACAACTCATTCGAAATTCGATCTATGATACTTTTTATTTACAGGCAGTGGAACATGCAACGTATGTACACGATATAGCTCATGTAATAATCGACAACGTTCAGTTTATGATGGGAATGAGTGATTCTTCGAAGCATATGGACAGGTATAGCGTTTAATTTTAAGGATGTCGCGTTTCATTTAACAAAAATGTCTACGTATATTATAGATTTTGGAAACAGGACGACATAATAGCAAGGTTCAGGAATTTCTCTACTAAGTACAATTGTCACGTAACTGTGATAATACATCCAAGAAAGGAACGGAGTGACGAGGAATTGACGACATCGTCAATCTTTGGTGGTGCCAAAGCTAGTCAAGAAGCGGACAACGTGCTCATCATTCAAGATAAGAGGCTTAGCAGTATTCGAGGCAAAAAATATTTGCAAGTATGTTTATTGCAAACAAAATGATACAGTGGAAAATAGTTACCCTTAATACAAAGGAGGATGTTAAGAAATAGCAATTTTTGGACCTGTTTGCGAACGAAAAATTCTTTGCATTCATTTTTCTCATCTTTCCCATCACATTTCGGATAAATGATACTGACATTCTTTTTTTCCTCAAAGGATGCTCTTAAGTGTGCGACAAATGTTTTTTGTTGGAAAGGAGGTCCAAAAATAGCCATTTTTTAACATCCTCCTTTGTGCTTACAGGTTGCTAAGAATAGGTACAGCGGTGATTTAGGAATTATGCTGTTAGATTTTGATAAATCGAGTCTCAGCTATGCATCCAAATCAAAGACAAAATGTAATGAAAAAGAAAAACCCTTGACAAAGAAGAAAGCAGTAAAGGACAATGACGAAAACGTTGATCTATTGTAAAGAAATCGTTGAATAAATGTTATTTTTTCATATTTTTGTGTATCGTATATCCCGAGATATCAATTTTAATTAAATTAGCACATTTAATGATATAACGGCTATAAGATTTGCAATTTCCATCAACAAGTTTCATAGAACTTATATTTAGAGTTTGATCAAAATACCAACATTGATTAATACAAACTAATAAAATGAATATCTTATTCGAATTGTAAATAAAAAATAGCAGAGGTAGCAAGAGAATCATATCTTTCTGGCGGAGTCGGTAATTCAGAGCATCTGAAAAGAAGTTCAGTAAGATGATAGTCTATTTTATACTTTGTCCGTGCTTTAAATTTAAATACATATGCGGATGCATCCCCGAGTCCCCAATGTGTGGGTGGTAAGATCTTATCAGATTGGAGATGAAGTAATGCACATTAGTGAAGACGAGAATAAACGTGTCTACAAAATTTTTTACTCCTCAGGACATTTTTGTCGCGTTTTTCTCTTTTAAATACAGAATATAGATTGAACGTGTAAAAGGACTGACAAATTAGGAGGAAGATGAGATTAATCAATTTCGCCCGCATCAGTTTAGTCTTTTTTACTGTGTTTTTAACTATTTACGGTGAAAGTATAAAAAAGCCAACAGTTCTAATAGCGATACTAGTGCGTAACAAAGCACATACACTACCATACTTTCTGACCTATTTGGAGCAACTGAACTATCCTAAAGAACGAATGCATCTGTGGTAAGACCACGCATTATAACCTTACTTTTCCGTTATATTCATAAGGTATATATCGTGGAAATTACAGTACGTTCGTAGTCGTTCTTTAAATATTGACTTATCAAGTGAAGAAGATAAGAACAAATACAATACGCATAATGCGCATAGTATAATAACAAATACTTTCTCTTGTAAAATATAGCTGGTGGCTGAATGTTAGTAAAAATACAATGTGTTGCATGCTTTATTGTATTTTAAATAATACTGCTTATATGGAACCTGTACAGCTATAAAACCCTCTAATCTTGTTCAAATATTTTACATTGAATATATTCGCAATTCGCGATTTCGCGCGGTGCCATCTATCGCGATTACGCTAAATCGATAGTGGACGTTCTTCGATATTTTACATTTAAATTTGAATTCTTTGCGGGTCATATTAAAGTTGTTTTAATATCTAATTTTTTATTCAAGGATCCGCAGCGATAACAATGTCGATAACTCCATCGAAATTCTATCCACATGGTTAAACGATCAAATTGATAGATACCATGGAGTCACGGTAAATCTAGACGAAAATTCGAGCGGCTTTGATGATGAGAACGGAATTGCCCATTGGTCGACGCAAAGGTTTTTACATGTAATAAACTTGCGAGAAGAAGCATTTAACATTGCAAGAAACATGTGGGCAGATTTTGTCTGGGTAACTATCTGGATTTATTATAAGAAAAATATTTTTATATTTCAATTGTTTAAATATTTCACTTTTTTAATGAATCTTCGTGTACATATCTTTGCATACAATTGTAGATGCTCGACGCGGACGTTTTTTTAACAAATCCAAATACTCTCGACGAATTAGTGACGAAAAATGAAACTGTAGTCGCACCATTATTAAAATCCGATGGCTTGTATAGCAATTTTTGGGCCGGTATGACGGATGACTATTACTATCTAAGGACAGATAAATACGAACCGATCTTGTATCGAGAGGAAAAGGGCTGTTTCAACGTGCCCATGATTCATAGCGCCGTTCTTATAGATTTAAGAAACTATTTGTCCGATTCATTAACGTACAATCCGGAAAAGTTGACCAATTACGACGGTCCTACGGACGATATTATAACTTTCGCTATTGGCGCTAAGAAATCCGGTAAAATAATCCAGAAATGTTAATAGATTTACCCTATTTCATACATTTAACAGTAATCTAACGTTTTGATTTACGGACAGGTGTACCTTTATTTATTTGCACCGATTACGCTTACGGATTTGTTATGGTTCCATTGGAGGATGGAGAAACGATTAGAGAAGATCTGCAAAGGCTGACCAATATTAAAACCGAGATACTATGTAAGTTGCATTTCTTAAACGCAACAGGAGAAATGAAATTTGGAATGCACAAGATTTAAGCGTGCTAGATATTTTTCATTTCAAACACGGAACTCTTCCTTTCAGCGGATAATAATTATCTGCCATTGTCAACAAATCTCCAGCACTTTGTACAGTATCCCGCCAAAGATACTTTGCAAGTGGATAACGTTTTTATGATTAGTCTCTTAAGGAGACCAGAGAGACGCGACAGAATGTACAGATTTTTCAAAGAACTGGGTATTAGAGTTGAAACAATCGATGCTGTCGATGGTAGGTAAGTTGTAATGTGGGAATATGTTATAAAAAAATGAAGCGAAGAGTTCTTCGTTGTTTTTTCGAAAATATGCATTGCAATATTATGCCCTAATGTTATTCAGGACATTAGATCGATCCACTCTTGAAAAGTTTGGAGTAGAGGTGATGCCGGAATACACTGATCCTTATCACCACCGGTAAGTTTTGCCTAAAGCTGAATGTAATTTGAACGATTAATAAACAAAAACATTATTGCAGACCAATGAAAATGGGCGAAATTGGTTGCTTCTTAAGCCATCACATTATCTGGGAGAAGGTAATTAAACATTCATAAAGAAACGATACTTTTTAACTGACTGTTTATTTGCTCGTCCAACTTATACTTAATTCACTGGAAAATTATTAGGTAATTGAAAACGGTTTCGAAAGCGTCATAGTCCTAGAAGACGACATACGGTTCGAACCGTTCTTTCGGCAAAAAATAAAATACATTTTAACGGAACTGAGGGATCTGCAGGTTGAGTGGGATTTGGTGTAAGTGTGTGATATCGAAAGTTTAGGTTCTAAACGATTGTCTTTATAACAAATAACATATCAATTGTATAAGCTCGATTACACTGATCATTGAGATTTTCAATGTTTTATATTAGCTACCTAGGTAGGAAAAGACTAGCGGAGAAGGGGGAATCTTGGGTCGAGGGATCGAAGTATTTAGTACGCGCAGCTTACAGTTACTGGACGTTAGGATACATCCTATCAGCTAGTGGAGCAAGAAAACTCGTAGATGCAATGCCTTTAAAGAAATTAGTACCCGTCGATGAATATCTCCCCATATTATCCGATGTCCATCCTAGGTAAAAAAAGAAGGCAATCTTAATATGCAATTCTTATTGCAGCTTCGTTTTAACGTGTTAATCGTACTCCGTGTTGGCATAATCTTTTTTTTTATACAGGGAAGACTGGAAAGCATACTATCCGAATCGAAATCTGACAGTGCTTTCCGCGCATCCTTTGCTAATTTATCCGATGCGTTACATGGGCGAGGAAGGATATGTTAGCGATACAGAGGATTCTACTATCGTGTCTAGTCAAGAAACCATTGATAAATTAAAACGAGAAGATCTGTGAGTGCCATAAGGATTGAGATAAGCGCAACAGGAGGAAGAGAATGTTTTTATACTTTTCTGATAAAATCGCTTAACTTCCATGTTACCGTTAGCTGCCATTTACATTTACGTTATAAGATTATATAGATAGATCGTATAATGATATAAGAACAGTAAAAACTGTAATATACAATGTATATCGTGTACACCTGTAATTTGTTATTGCATATTAATGTCGCTACGTCCCCGTATAAGATTATGAATACGATTACTAACAAGGCAAGACTGACTTTTTGAATGAAAGATAGAATGATTTATTATTCGTATGGCATACTATTTGTTAAGCCTTAAGGAGTAAAATAAAGACTCGTGAGTCTCGGAGAAATTTGGAGCGTTTGAATTTCGGGAGCCCGATACTCCCGAATTGGTCGGAATTGAAAAATGGAGTTATTCCACATGCATTTATTGTTTAGTATTGTTTTATTATTTTTAAATTTATTTTAATGTAATATTGAAGCAACTATCCGCGCTAAATGAATTCATTTTAATTCCAGAACTTTATAATTTTACATTTTAAGCGATAACTTATTCGTGATTTCTCATATCGCCTATGTTCACTGAGAAGATATGGAAAAAGTGAAGCTACTTTTAGTATTTTCCCAATGAATTTGGACAATATGAGAAATGGATAAATTTTGGCAGAGGAAACTTTGGACATTACTTTCGTATTTGTAGCCCCCGCTATAATGCGCCATATTCAATTTCAGTTATTCTATTTCCGGTCCCCTTGCCAGGTCGCGCTGCAGTATACTGTCTCTTTTTTTATACATAGACTGAATGCCTCCTGGTATTTGGTCGAGAACCCTAATGAATCGCAAAATATTCAGGATCCCGCGGATTTCGGGAATATCGACATGAGATCTGGCCCGAACTGTTCTGTCCCATCCCGATCCCGTAATTGTGGGCTCATGCCACAAGTGAGTTTCCATTGCAGATATCGCGCGATTATTCCACGAACTTTGCATCCATTTTTGACAATCAGCGAGAGCTTCGCTCATTGAGCACGCTGCTTGAAGTGCGCTTCTGCTTTATCTTTAAAGCGAGGTGTGGTTAATTGTAGCGGGTGAGTATTAAATTTGACTTGCAGTTCGGACTTGTTTCTTCGAAATAAAGCTAAAAATTTGCCGGAACCAAGAGAACACGATGCTCGGTCGTCTTCCCGCATGTGTGATCGATGTGGGCACAGGGTAAGTTAATTAATTAAAACAAACAGCCTAATTTCATCTATGATAGATAAACGAGTGCGTGACTAATGACACATGACATTTTGTGCGGCAGATAAATACGCTTGCCATTGAAAAAATATCAGCAATCCGGTCAATTTTATTCACTACTCTACATTCGATAAGAAATGAAAAGCCAATACGTGATAAAACTGATATTTCGCACGCAGCGAAAAAATATATAAAAGTGGAGCTGCATGCTATTATTTCCTATTTCCGTTTTATTCACGATGTATTTATGCCTTCGGTGTTTTCGCAGCTACACGAAGTTGGGCTTTGCGGGCAATAAAGAACCACAACTTATAATACCATCTGCGATAGCCATTAAGGAAACCGCTAAGGTTGGCGATACCAATGCCAGGAGAGTGACCAAAGGAGTCGAAGATTTGGATGCTTATATCGGAGATGAAGCATTCGAAGCTACTGGATATTCCGTGAAAGTGTGTGCTTTTTTATTGTATCACTCTTAGCTTTGGAACATTTGATATTTTTGGGAAGGTTTTATAATTTACATTCCGTTTCGTTTAGTATCCGGTTAGACACGGATTAGTAGAAGACTGGGATTTAATGGAGAAATTCCTGCAGCAATGTATATTTAAGTATCTCAGAGCGGAGCCAGAAGATCATTATTTTCTACTCACGGAGCCACCATTGAACACTCCGGAGAATCGAGAGTACACTGCTGAAATTATGTTTGAATCGTTTAATGTGCCAGGCCTTTATATTGCTGTGCAAGCAGTATTAGCGCTGGCTGCCTCATGGGCATCTAAAAGTATAGAAGACAGAACGTTGACTGGTGTCGTTGTTGACAGTGGTGATGGTGTAACGCACGTGATACCAGTGGTAAGTCTGAAAAGATAAGTACAATAAATCACCAACTTAAGCAACTGGCTTCTTGCACAGCTCTCTAGCGAATCGCTGTCCCTACTGCTTTGTTTAAAATTGCAGCACTGAGCGAGAGAGAGGCGTGAAGTCGTAAGTCTTTACAGTCGAGTGAACAGTGACGTTTTTTAATAGAAGGATAGAAAATGTAATGCTTCCTCACTTCCTACCGTGTTATATATATGTACCTACTACATATTTTACCTGAGTCTGGAAAACATTTATGTCGAGAACAGAGTCAAACATAATAGTCGACCTGAGCGTTTTAAGCAGCTTGCTGATCCCGAGCCAGTTGCTTAAGTTGGGGATTTACTGTAAATACTAAGGGTAATTTCTGGTATCCGCCCGTTTCTGGCAAATTCACACGACTAACTGTTTCATTTTGTCGCTTAGGCAGAAGGTTTTGTCATAGGCAGTTGTATAAAGCACATTCCCATTGCCGGCCGTGACATTACGTATTTCATTCAAAGTCTGCTGAGAGAACGCGAAATTGGAATACCACCAGAACAATCATTAGAAACAGCCAAAGCCATAAAAGAAAAGTATTGTTATATATGTCCCGACATTTCGAAAGAATTCGCCAAGTATGACAGTGATCCTACTAAAATAAAAAAGTACGAGGGCATCAACAGCATTACGAAGCAACCTTTCGTAGTGGACGTTGGATATGAAAGATTCCTTGGACCGGAGATATTCTTTCATCCTGAAGTATGTGCATTTAAATTGATCAAAACTAATATTTTTCTGTTACTTAAAACTTTATTATTTCATTCTTCAGTTTTCCAATCCTGACTTCACGACACCGCTGAGCGAAATCGTGGATGACGTCATCCAGAATTGTCCCATAGACGTTAGAAGGCCGTTGTACAGTAACATTGTACTGTCCGGTGGTTCTACGATGTTTAAAGATTTTGGCAGACGATTACAACGTGATATAAAACGAATCGTCGATGCTCGTTTGAAGCTTAGCGAAACGTTGAGCGGTAGTCTTATTACGGTAACATACATTTCGTCACGCTTTAAATAAGAATGCTTACGTTTTAGACTTGAAATCTTTCGGATTATAAGAATGAAATGATCATTAATCGCTAATTTGTTTTAGCCAAAACCGATAGACGTACACGTAATATCGCATCATAAACAGCGTTGGGCTGTATGGTATGGTGGTGCGTTATTAGCTAGCGATCCAGAATTTTACACGGTGTGCCACACGAAAAAGGCTTACCAGGAATACGGTCCCGGCATTTGTCGCTACAATCCGGTATTCCACAGCATGGTGTAAGATAAATGGAAATATAAGTGGCGTTATAAAAACAATAATATTATCATGGACCAACGGTCTTTCTGAACTTTAAAGTACTTTTGTCAAATAATTTCTTCGATTCCAACTTATTCACCTTCAATGACGATGTATTTCTTAAAGCCAAATGGGTTACATTCACAACTCGTAATAATATTCAACGGAAGTGATCGCGAAGGAAAGAAAAACGCCCAGTATTACACTAGTAAACGCACACGAAAATCTTTTCACGCTCACTAGATTTTGCTATAATAATATTACGAAGATATACGTAACAATGGTTAAAAAATCACTGGGGGAAAAAAGAATAAGATTCCATTAGAAATAACGAATAAGAATAGCTAATAAAGTAACACGAAATAATTGTATAGATCTGTACATAAGATAAGTCTATATGAAAATAATAATTCTTTTTTAATGAATCACATTTATGGGGTATTTTACATCCTCCTGTATAATGTGCTTATACAATAAAATACAGATGATCTTTAAGCGATATTACTTTCACGCGAGCTTCGAAACAATATAGTTTATTTATTAGTATATTTTATATACACATAATTAAGTATGTACAGTTTATTCGAAAAGTAGTTACGCGACGACTGCTCCGGAATTCCCATATAAATTATAATACGAAGCACAAAGTCGTTAAACAATGTATACAATTTCAAACCGTCTAGTGACATGATCTAGAGTATATCAAGCTTTAAATATACATAACAGGCATATAATAACAGCATCAATAATAAAGGGCCAAGATTTTACAGTTGCTTGTTATAAAATAATACATATATTAATTGTTACGAAGTGTACATTAATTCCTCTTATAAAAGTAGCTGATTTTGGAAAGTGATCTCAATACTTTAAAATCGAAATTCCTGTACTCGGATTTTCGTGTTGACGCTAGGAGCCAACCTTACGTTTGTTCATTGTTATCGTACCTAAAGAGCAGAGTGCGCAACGTAATTTAGTGCGATTAGTGTTAGTTCATCATTTTCATTTTTCATCATTATAGGAACTTACAATAAATTCAATCCCTCGAAGCCAGCTACCTCAACCTCCCCGTTAAAATCTGTGAATAAAGATGAGAAGAAGAGGGACAAAAAGTTCGAGCTAGTTCTGGTTGCTCCTGTAGTTGTTGTGGGTCGTTTGTAAATATCAATGCTATCCACAGGTGGTAGAGGATCGTGTGAAAGAACCGAGCCATCGCTTTGTACCTACAATTCGACATGAAAACTTGGTAAACCTTTTCAATTAATTTTACACTATAAAACACAAAGGGTCACATGCCTCTTGAACGTTTACTGTAACATCTTTTAGATCGGATAGTATAATATGCCGCAATATATTCTTCGGCAGTTTCCCTTGATAACGTTTCCTACGCTTTACGTCGCAAAACTTCACATAATCGTCCACAGAATTGACACGGTTTAATACAGCATGCACATTTTCGCGGAGCCACGGCAGCAGATCCGCTTCTTTCCACAAACGAAAGCTACGTGCAACGTACAGATTTTGTAGCTTCTCTAGCGCTGGAGATGTCGAACTTATCGCCTTACTATTAAAGAAATCATGGGTGCGGGCCTGGAACGAATATTCGTAAATTTGCAGGACGACTTACTAAAGGTAGAGGCGTGCGGGTACTCGAAATTACGGGTACCCATACCTCCGGCTGGAACGGGATCCTGACAATTTGTCGGCACAGACATATTCGAATACCCGTTACTTCAGGACCAGATTTCGGATTCCGATTAAAGATCAGATTTTGATTTGGGATAAACATACCTCCTCATCGCATTGTATGCTACATTTGTCCAGTAAAGGCATCAATACACCCGGAAACATGATTAAAGCATTTTGCAGAAGTTCCGAGGCAATAGTTTGGTCGCCTAAATGAAAGTGAGCCAAAGCTAAACTGAACGCTACGTTCGGCAACTGTGTTAAATTCCTCGTACTCTCCCAGAGATTGCAGAACTTGATAAACCACTCGTACTCTTTTGCTCTTAGAGCATAAAAATCGAGAGACAAGATTACTGCTAGGGGATCACCATCTGGATCGAGGGACAAAAGTAATTTACAGAATTCCAAGCTCGTCCTGCAGAGTAAATAAATTTATCTAAATGAGCTTGAAGAAGAATTGCAGAGCAGTGGAACATCATGCCTTTTTACCTATAACAAGCACGTCCACCAACGAAATTAAGGTGCTTGAACAAAGTGATGAACAAAGCGCGATTCTGCTGTTTTCTGTAGTCTAATCTGCACAGAGCGGTAGTGTAGTTAAACAACGGATGAAAGGCGCATTCTAAGCAATATAAAGCTTGTTCCGTAAATTCTGCTGCCATTGCCAAATCTTCGGTGAGCTTGCAGAACTCGGCTATTTGCAATAACGTGTCCACGTGATAAGAGTGCGTATTGAATATATTCTGCAAACGGAAAATGTTAGGAATGTCATTCGATCCAAATAAGTGCATTCCAGGAATTTAAGATGTTAACATACAACAATATTTTGTGGATCCAAGCTCTCAACAGCTTCTAAAAATTTCAGCTGAACTTGTCTATATGATGGACTATGATCGTACACAAAGTATTGAACATTATTGGCAGGTTTTATCGTGTGATCCAGAGACATGGAAAGACCAGATTTGTGAATCGGTGCCCAATTATCTTTAGGAGAAACTAGCCAGGTTTTCTTCAGATGACCCGAACGCCCTCTGTTTCTTCTATTGCTATGAAATGAATTATTTGTGACACAAGGCATAGCGAAACTTCCTACCTTATAATAGTATTCGTATTTACGCAACCCAAGTTTCGTTAAACACATACTTTTGTTCGGCTTGCACCGTTTTACTACCAAAAATTCTTTTCAGTTCATTGTATGGATTTAAGTGTTTATGTTGCACCATCAGAATATCCTCTTTAGACTTTTGTTCAATCCATTGGAAACTATCGGTTTTCTGAGAAGAACTACAGCTTGGCGTTGGTTCTCCGAGCAGTCTATTCACTTCTTTTACACTTCTCTCGACTTCGTCCACGTCCTCTTCTTCCTTATGCTCTCCAGATTGACTTTTAGATGCGTCCAACTTCCTGCGTCTCTTTTTCTTTTTCTTACGCTTGATTTCACTGACATTACTTTCCTCAACAACTTGTTCCTCGTCATTTTCTTTCTCGCTGGTTTCGGAATTTTGATTTAGCTAAAGGCAAGGAAAACGTGTTAAGCTTAGGCCGCTATATACTACGTATTAGAATAGGGACAAAATTTAAACGTGATTTATTTTAAACGCGAAACATTCGCGAATGGAATAAAGTTACGTTAATGTACTACATCAAACGTACCACATCAAACAAGTTGAATGCCTTGGACTTTACGTCGTCGATTATTGGATTTTCCAAATCACTCTCATTATCGCTTTGTTTCTCGGGTAATGCATCGCCTCCGTACACCTTCTTCATATGTCGCGTAGACATTCTAAGTCGAATTAATTTTTAATCCGATAGTAAAAATGTTAATTTTAATATACTTCGAATTCCATTAAAATCTCTCAACGAATATTTGATAAAGCCCTTTAGAAGCCACACTATCTCCTCACTTGTCAAATTTTCTTTCACAAGCTATAATCGCAACTATTGCATATGCACGGTACTAAATAATTACTACTGATCCAGAACTTTTACCACAGACGAGATACGGGATAGACATTACATCTTATGGCACTTCGGGTCACATGTTCTGAAGTACCGACCTTTGCAAAAAATCAGTTGCTCTCGTGCGCCCTCTACGATATACAGCGGTGCTTATAAGAATTATTCTCCGAGTAGCGTTTCAGGTTGCTTCGACTACCTACTTTAGTTATGCCTGATGTCAGGCCATTTACTTGACTACTTATGATTGACATATACTACTTAAATTATACATGACAATGTTACAGACTGATACTATCTACTTAAGAACAATGATTCTGGCACTCTGGAGCACAAGCAGAGTTGCGAGCTCTAAGCTGTGCCTCCTCAAATAGCGGTAACTGTGTGTGTGATGTATCGATAATATACCAGTATGGTAGAGTAACAGCAGCATAGTGCCGTCGTATTAAACTATATTTATAAAAATTTATATAAGTGTTACCTTTAAGATGTATTATAAATGAATTTATAAGAATAGTCAAGAAGTAATAGTTTTTAGTTTCTAAAACATTTTTGTAGCATTGTTATTATAATTTTCATTATTATTTAATTATAAGATGTATTGTAAATTAATTTATAAGAATAATTTACAAGTAATAGTCTTTAAGTTTAAATATTATTCTTTTTGTTATTCGTACATTATTGCAATTTAAGTTAGACATAAGTCCTGGAACGTGACGTCAAATTTGAGGATTCCCCGATAGTATTCAAGGTCCTGAAATTTCAAACTCCTCAAATTCCGAGAATGAAATAGAATATTAGCGATTTCGAGCAAGAGGAATTCTGTAAAATTATGTTTCGAGAAATACCTCCTCACATATTATGTTCTCCTGATCCATTTGGCTGATTTTGAGCAGTAGAGATTTCGTAAAATCTCTGATCTCACCCATAGATCCGTGTCCTAAGTCCCTCTGGTCTCACACATAGACCTGAATCCAGGACTCCTGAATTCTTGGTCTCACCACACGATCGTCGTGTCGCTGCATTCGTTAACCAGGTTCTGCCCAACAGTCGTACCATGTAAAAAGTTGCTAAATTGACGGACAAAATTTGAAAGTGACATGTTCGTGGTCGTTTGGTATTGGTGTTCATTGTCTACGTGGATGTTTCGCCCGTTAAATAATATCTCTTTAGTAACATAATGAAACTTTCTGGCGTTTTGGTGGAAGATCGGAGCGCATCTTATCATTCTATCATTTGATATTATTCTCGTTACTAACTGCACAGCAATATGTTCGCCGAAAGTTGACGCTACGAACGACCGCATACGAGACACATTTTCCATAGTTTATTGTTGTGTTTGATCACTTTTCGACAATATAAAAATGAATTTAAAGAACGTTAAAGATAGGCTGAAAGACGAAACGCTGGACCTTAGCTTGTGCGAGCTAAAAGAAGTGCCTGTTCGAGAAATCGTACGTTAACATACACCTTTGCAGCTTAGTCTGCCAAGTGTTTGTACGATTTTATTAAACTCCGTTTAATTCCATTTGGCGACCAATATCTCGCAATTTTACACTGCAATTTTTAAAGTATTTAAATATTTTTTACATATTTCAGGCAACCATTAAAAAAGTTACGAACTTGGATTTATCGAACAATCTCTTAACATGTTTACCCGTAAGGATTTTTGGATTTATTACTCATTAAATCATTTCATTTACAGAAAAATGTGTCGATTTTATTCCAAGCCATTTTTTCCAGAGCACGTTTGTCGACCTAAAGCGAATAGTCAAATTGGATCTTAGCAGGAACATGTTAACAGAAATTCCTGAGAACTTTGGAGAACTGAGACAACTGAAGCATTTAGACCTTTATGCGAATCAAGTAAAACAGAACTAATGTATCTACTTTTTCCTTAAGCAGATTTTGATCAACTAATTAAAAAAGAATAATTGCTTTGCAGATTAGTCGTTTACCACTTAGTTTAAGTGAACTGAAAAATCTACGGTGGTTGGACTTAAAGGAAAATCCTCTAACGCCTGCTGTGGCAAGCGTTGCTGGGCCTTGTAGTAATCTGAGCGAATGTCAAGCGTGTGCTCGCAATATTGTTACTTATTTATCGAATGTAAAACTTGCAATCGAGGAGGAAAGGATGCGAAGATTAAATGCTGCTACGAGTAATGCTCGAATAATAGAAAATGGAACAAACAAATAGAGTTTTTGTGAAATATAAATTCGTAATATTCTTATTTTCAGCTAACAGCGAAATAGATACCGCATCAATGAAAAAGGCTGCAAAGAAGAAGAAGAAGAAACAAGCAGATAAGAATGACAAACACAATTTAGAGAAAGATGAGAGAAATCTAGGTAGCGAATCGTCCCAATCGGACGATACTGCAGAGAAAGCCACAAAGATAGCGTACAATGAAAAGCATGTTAAACAACGCAAATGTAAGGGTAATAGATCTCGGCGTTTCGTGCCGATTTTCTTACTTTTGCGCTTCCTCACGAAAGCTTAATACCGTGATATTCTTATTTCAGATAATTCGTGTCGGATAATCACGACCATAATCGCGTGGCTTTTCCTTTTTTGTTTAACGTCTTCTTTAGCCATAGTCATTCTCCCGTTGTATTCGAAACGATCAGAGCTGTTTATAAATTCCATAGAAACGAGCACGGGCATACCGCTGAAGGCATTTCAAAAACATAGCGTCGATACGCTCTACACCTGTATACGTACTGTTGCTAACATTTACGACAATTTGTATCATGCTTACAAGACGAATCTTTCAGCTGACAATACTACAGACATTCCAGTGCGGAAGTGAGCACCTTACGAACAGCATTATGAAATGCTTAATTCCTTGGTTGGAGATTATTAACAATCCTTAAAAATAATTTTTATCTAATCGCGCACACACATCGGAGATTATTATTATTATTTATTTTACAAAATAAAAACTCTTAATAATAAAAGTTCTATAATAAAACACCTAGGTTGCTGACTCTTTGGCTTATGTTTGGAATTGCGTGTGGTAAACTTTGTAATAGAACGCGAGATAACGCGCCTTCTTCGGGGAACACTATGCATTGGTCGCATTAGCTTTGTTTAACAATATCGAGGACGTCGATCTAGAGGATGCTTTGCCAAGAGAGTTTTCCATTCTACTGATAAGTTTCTGAAAGGTATTCATTCGCATCGAACTGTGTTGTTCGTTGAAATCGTCTGACGACTCCTCGCTTCCGTTTGAATGTCGACCATTCGCTTCGGCAGGAGTTGCATCGGCTGTTTTCAATTTCCTTCCGCTAACGAATCGGTTCCACGGTTTCTTTTCTGGGCTGCCTTGCGACCTCGTGCTCTCACTATTCTTCCTAGTAAGCATGTCCTTTTGCCGGGCCGTAAAATCTGCCAGTATGGCGATATCGTCGTACAGATCTTCTGCTCCGTGGTCGTAATCGCATTTGGGATAACGCGAATCCATCCGCGGCGTTTTATAGTGCTCGTCGTCCTCCGGCAGCGATCTTCGTAAATGATCGACGTTTTCGCAGAGTGTGGTTCGATCAGTCTCCATGCGAGCTGGACTTCCTGTTGTTCGCTGGAAATGTAAGTTAACGCGTGTTAAATATACGTAATAATAATGTTCGACAAAAGAATAGACGAAACAACAACTACCTGGTCCAATTTGGAAATCTCCACATCGTTTCTAGGCTTGTCTCGATAGGCAGCTACGTCGTCATAAAATTCTTGGACACCATCGACAATGGAAACTGTATCGACAATTAGCGGTGGTTTTACATAAATTGGTCTAGGTGGAGGTGGACAAGTGTATTCGGATTGTTCTTCCTCCAAACGATTCGTTTCTTGCTGAACACTCGGCACACTGGACACATCGTTGTAATAGGTCGGCGGTTCCTGATTGTTCGCGATTGGCGCTGAACGCGGCGAAGCTTTACTCTTGGTTTTCTTCTCCACCTTTTTGGGCGATTCCCTTTTGCTCCTTACTCTATCCAAAAACGATTTCTTTTGCGGCGACTTTGCCGTTTCGTCCGCTTTATCCGTTGCGTGTACTTTAATCGACTTTGCGCTTTGAAGGACGTTCTACAAACAAAGGAATATATTGTAGATAAAATAAACAACAAAAGTGTTGCTCAAAGAAGAAGAAATATAGAGATAAGACCCGGGGGAGCTAGAAAATGCTGCAGAGTTACCTCGACATCGTCGTACGACACACTTTTGTCTTCGTGATCGGCCATTTTATCTTGCGGCCCGATAATGGCAGTATCGTCGTACATCTCTTCTTGCGTGTTATTCGATTTTGTTCCTGCTACTTCCGCACCTTTCCTCGTCCGCTTTTCCATTTTATTTTCAGTCTTGGCGCTGACGCGAACATCGTCGTACGTTAAAAATTCTTTGGCCGGCCGATGATTCTCCTGTTGCATTTGGCTCGCATCATCTACATTCCCGTAATGCACCGTATCCCGGAAGTCTTCGATCTTGTGATAAATATCGTCCTCTTCCTCCTCCGGAAATTCGTAAGACGAGTGTGGAATGGGTAAGGACGGTAATTTCCGAGGGATCCGTGCGGACAACGAAGGAGGGCACGGCGGAGGCGGGGGTGGAGGTGAAAAAGTAGATGCAACAGCATCAGGGGATGAAACTGCAGGGAGAAGGGAAGAGTTTGCACTTTCAACAAACGCATCGCTCGAAGGAGAATCATCCTCGACTCTCGCGATCCCATTGATCTCGGTCGGAATGATCGAATGTTCCTCGGGAAGTTTATCAACGCCCAACAACGAACCCACATCCTGATATCGTTCCTCTTTCGGCTCGACATCTTCCTGATCGTTTACCTTGAAGTTTTCGCTGCTCCCCGCAACGTTCACTATAGTTTTTGAAACATCCTTATGCTCGTTTCTCTCCTCACCCCCCAACTCGCAAATTTTCGCCACCCATTGTTCCATGTCCTTGGGCGTTCTCGCGACAAACTGAAATGATACCGGGCTTTGCGTTTAGCGGAACTATTCGAGCCTAAATCAATTGTCACTGATTCGTTTACCTGGTATGTCCTACTGCCTGGACGGAAGATCTCGAACGTGGACTCGCTTCGTCGTTGGTCCCGCGGAATCGCATTCGGGGCAGGTCGAGCCATGTAACCGCGAATCGGCAAGATCGTGCACGGACGATTGTCACGATCGTTTCCGTAGATCAATAAATGCATTCCAACCAAGCCTACGATATTTGTAAAGGGACATTGCTTTAAGAGGAGAAACCAGTGTGACGGCTAGGAAAAAGAGGCATCTCTGAGAGCATTTCTTTAGGCAAATTGAACATTCCTTTCGAAAATCGTTTTTGGCAAACGAATGTACATATCATAAACTAATTTATCACCAAATCTCAAATAAAAACAGTCGATGTCGTAGTTACGGCAGCTGATGATGTGACAGAATGTTTTTCAAACTGGGCGACAACATAACTCCGGTAATTTTCATCCGCTTTACATGAAATTTTAAATGGTAGTTCTTCAGTTGTACGTAAGGTTTCAATTGGTTTCTTTGTAATGTTAAAATAAATACAAAATTGTCTTAACGAAAAACACTGGCCACTCGGCCTCTGAGTGGTCAGTGTTTTTCATTAATCATTCAAAAACAAAGGCTCAAACGACATTTTGCCAAAGGAAAATGTTGTTCAGTATCGCCTCAGGAATCTCCGATATCTAGCTTTTCTATAAGTTACGGGACACCCTATATAATACTAAATGTTTTTTGTATGAAATTTGGTGAAAAGTTTAGTTTAAGGTATGTACATTCGTTTGTCAATAAAGATTTTTTGAAGAAATGTTTAATTTGTCGAAAGAAAAGCTCTCGGGGATGACCTTTGTAACTTAACTTACCGACCCAGCACGCTCGGTACTGTTCGAAAACGAACAACTTCTTTCCCTCCTTCCTGTCAAGGAAGCCGCACAGTTGACACTTACTTTTGGTCTGCGCAGCTGAGAAACTCGCGTAAATGTCTACCAGCGTATTTTCGATCTCTTCACTTCTGTCTCGGAGGTGATCGACAGTGTCGTGATTCGCGTACGCGGGACTGTTTGGCGACTCGGCTGTTTGAAAGGTCTCGTAATAATCTTGCTGCTGTTGCTTTTGTATTTGCTGATGTTCCTCCGCCCCAACGTATTCCTGCAGCTCCGCCTCCTTTTTCAGCGTGACCATCAAACCCTTCGGCCCGGCTGCGTTCATATTCAGGTACGGCTCCGGTGAAGCCGGCCTTCCCATTCTCTCCACCACGAACATCGTTAGAGTGTCTCTAGAACGTATGAGCAGACTGTCCCGAATGCTCTCCAAGCTGACCGGAAGCTTCACGTCCCGGAGACATTCCAAAAACTGCACCACATCTACGAGAGGGAAACGGACTTCTGTGTATCGGGTAGATGTAGGTAGATAACTAATTGCTAGAATAGTGAAAGCGATAATTTATTTACCTCGGAGGATGCTAGTAAGGTCCGCGTTATGTCCCATCGCAGGGGAGTCTCTTCTTCAATTGCGTAGTCCTTCGAAATCACTCTCGGATCTCACGAATTTTACGTATTCGTACTCGTGACGATCAAGAGTGATTCGCGTGTCTGAAATTCCGCAGAATGCAGCCGCTAGATAGATAACCGGTATCTAATGATAAAACTAACGCAGCGTTTCTTCCTTGACTCCGCTTCATACGATTGCAAGAATAAAATCTCTTGCATCGACGTCTTAGATTCGATCGTGTGATCGACTTTCCTTTTTCGATTAAAAAACTCGTACATATAGTACATAATTTAAATAAAAATTGTTAATTCCCCCGCAAGACTTGTGCGCACTCTTCAGCGAAGCGTCGAGACGTTCACGCCTTCGTCGTGATCGCGTCGATGTGACGTTTGGACGAGCGGAATATGCATGCTATACCGTACTTGGGTGGCCAGAAAATTCTTAAATCGCGTTGTATAGTCGTGACACGACCAACGAAAGATAATTCACTTTATTCCATTTTCTGCAATAAAAGCGAATCACTGTCATCGAACGCCTTCGCACTCATCGTTCACCAGTTCCAGCACCGTTGTAACGTCGTTTAAAGGACCGCGTAGAAATGCTTCTCTATATTAGCTCGTTAACATTCAACGAGCTGAACTGCACGTGGGAGCAGTCGAAGGCGACTCCCGCAAAGACTGTCTTCTGGTTGTCGCCACACGCTGTATTCTTTCGCCTCTACTCCTTCCTCGAATCGCCCTCCCTCTTTCTTCTACTCCCGTGTGTCCTCCTTGCCTCAACTAATCGTTCTTTCTCTCGGACAATGTAACTTATGAACGATTGACTCACACTTTTCGACCGTATCCTCCTGGACTAATGACCCAGCCTCGTCACGTTCAGCGATGTCCCCGTCTCGCTCCTTCACGCGCTGCTCTCTTCCTTCGTGGCCACTCTCTGTCGGCCGCGGCTGGACGCGATGTGTTTTAATTGATCATTCCAATTGACGGTAGCAAGAAAACGGGCGAGAAACAAACACAAGTGCCCGCATGCCACAGTCTAGAACCACAGGGCTCTCAAACTTTTACGACCTACTTTTGAAGAACTTCATTCTCTTCATCCGTACGCCATTAAAAATCGATTCGATGTGTGCGTTGTTGCGAGCAGAGAGATCAGATGGAAACGTGAAGTGTCGTTTTTCCGGATTCTGCTGGACATTCGTAAAAAAAACCCTTCGCCATCATTTTCTACCACCTTACTGTACAGTTATTGCGGAGACACTTTTCAACAAATATACGAGTAGAATTCATGAATAAACAAGCAGCGTTAGTAAATAGATGAAGATCAATCTTGCTGCAGGACAACGCAAGACCCCATGTATTGAAAGTAATGACTAGACTGCGGATTTTTATGCAAATTCATATTTTTCGCAATTTAGCATCTTGAAATTTTCTATAAATGCATAAAAATCCGCAATCTAGTAATGACTCAAAAGCTTCAGGAATTAAAATACGAGATTTTGCCACATGCTGCCTATTCCCTGCGACCTTGTCTCCTTTTAAACATATGACTACATTTTTGACGGAGAAATTATGGAGGAAGTGGTCTAAATAGCGGCTATCACTTTTTCTTCAGACATTATTGTCAAACTAGTTGAATTAACAAAATTATATGTTGTTTGCTATACGAAGAAAAATTCCTCAATTTCTGTAGACACGTTTGAATCTGCAAAATTTTTAAACAGAAAAAGTGTCTTCACTTTCCTACCCGCTGCATAATGTAAAAACATTTCTGAAAAAGAATGAACTCAGGAGTGAGAAAGTAGAGGCTTCGCTGTTCAAAATGAACCCATGTGGTATATTCAAAGGATTTCCCAAGGAACCTTGCCGCGCACTTTCTCTAATGGTTTGACGTAAATGTGCGACGTGATTTCCGCCATTTCCGGTGGAGGGTCTGCTTTGGCTTGCGCCAATTCTTGGTCCACCGCTTTGTACGTGGTGTCCCGAATTTCCTAACCGTCCAAAGGTAAAGGATGGAAAACAGGGATTGCGACAAGCGGGGTTGGTCTTACCTTAATTTCCGCTTCTGTCTTCACACCGTTATCTATAAGCAGTTTGGCCAAAAGCTCGATGGGATCTTGCGTGGCTTGCACCGACTTCACTTCGTCTCTGGTGCGATAGGAAGTGCCTGGGTCGCTCATACTGTGCCCGAAGTATCGATACGTGACCATCTCGAGTATAATCGGTCCGTTCCGAAGGGCGAAGTCCCTAGCGAATTTCACGGCCTCGCGAACATCCAGGACCTTCATCGCGTCTACCTAGAGAGCACGAAAAGTAATGGATCTTCCTTTATTTCTTCCCCCTGTCCCTTGTATTCCTTGCCTTGACCCCTGGAATCAAATCTCCTCTTGTGTAAAAATTGGTGTTCGCCGAATGCCTGTTGGTCACCGTCCCCATCGCGTACTGATTGTTCTCGCATATGAACACCACAGGCAGATTCCACAATTTGGACATGTTGTACGCTTCGTAGATTTGACCCTGGGACGCTGCGCCGTCGCCGTAGAAGGTCCACGCGACTCCTCCGGTGCCGTTATATTTGTGAGCGAATGCCAAGCCGGCGCCGAGGGGCACCTAATCACGGAGACACGAGCCCGGATCATCCGGGTCCGATTGTCTGATCATCGATGATCGTTGTTCCCGCCCATAGATCTAAAGGATGGTGCATAGAACTTGAAATTGGTGACAGAAAGGAAAAGCATTGTCAGCCATCTTGATCCGCCAGCTTATGTGCACTCTACAGTCGAGTTTAACAGCATTTCGATATATATACATATATCATTTTGAACAATGAAATTACCAACGTTTTGCATATGCGAAATACTGTATTCCGTGAACTAAACATAAACACTTTATCATTAAGTTTACTTTCACGTTCCAACGATCAAGGCTTGTTGAAAGGCCATAGGATCTATCTGATAAAATGATACAATCGTATGTACATTGCAGATTACACTATACATGTATATAAAGAATTTTCGTACAGAGAAACAAGTAAGAGATATTTTTTAAATAAAGCTGTACTATTTTCTGGCAATTAAATATAATGTGCTTTTATTCATTCCACATTTTACGACTGAGGGAATTGGAATGTGTACTTTTAAAGTTTACAACAGCTGCTACACAAATAGACCTATGTATCTATTGTCTGCTAGATAAATAGGTACAGCAGCACTATTTAGATTGGCGTCACAAAATGGCTGACAAGCGTTTCTCTCACCCTTCGGCTGTTTCGCGCCCTTTGTCCACAACTCAAGTTTAGGCACCGTCCTTTAGGTCCATGTTCCCACCTGACCGCCAACGATCCCGTCGCCGCCGTAAAATTGGTCGGCGTACATGTGCATCGAGCCACCCTTTCCCTTCGAGATCCCCGTCTGACGACCCATCAGCTCCGCAAAAACTTGTCGAGCCGACGCACCGAATACCACCGCGAAACCGTGGCACCGATAAGCCGTGATCAGACTGTCCTTTTCCGTGATTGACATCTTCGTCCCAACAGCGATCGCCTCCTACGTAATAACGTATCACATTTTTCTTATTTTCTCCTTCGTATCGTCCGGTCTGGTCTGGTTTCGTCCGTCTGTGTACACATTCCAGCGACGACGTCCAGTTTAATTGGAACAAATCATAAACTCTACCTGACCGGAATATAAATGAAGGAAGCCGTTGATCAAACGCAATCTGTATAATTCCGCTGCCTTGTTTTCCATCCGCCTGATATAGTTCATCGTTTTCAGCGCGTAAACAGCTTCCTCTTCGGTCAACGTTGATTTTTCCGCTGGTCCACTATCTAGGCGGTATAACTCATACTTCTGGATCAAAAGAGGAATTGTTTTAACGTTGGAAGCTATGTTTTCCAATAGTCTCTGGTACCCCAATGTGTATAGTATAATACCCAAATAGTCTCTGTTATCCAAATACAGAAATACATTTTAAAAAATGTAAGAAAGAAATTCTTTTTTGCTTGAGTCATCGATTCCCTCCTGGGTGGAATTCGGGCATTGAACTACATTAAAAATGCGACGTACACAAAAATTTGCACACTGCAGATAAATTTTACCGTGTCTACTGTCACCGCTTTGCTCATTCCCCTACGACGGGGAAAGGAAAGGAGCTGCCAGTATGCCCTTGGTCGTAGCAGTCTCGAGAAATACATCTTCGTTCGATTTACTCTTCGTTGGGATACCTATTGGCGATCGCATCGCTCGTTGTAGAGAAGATGCTGGCAGCTTGCGAATCTTTGTAATTTATTCGATTCTAATTCATAGTGTCCTTTATTCGACAATTAATATTGGGATTGCTGCATGACTTTTCATGAATCGAGCATCGATACTGTTCAAGTATCTACGACAATTTCAAGCAACAACTCGACAATATTTTTAATCGAAGTCGAATCAGAAGATTTCAACCGGCAATTTGTTGCATTTTAAAGCTACATCATTCTTTTTCATGAAAAATGTTGCTCTTTAATTGCTTGTAAGAGATTAGTTAAAGAAAAGATTACAAAACCGCTCGACAGACTACAGTAGCGGCATTATTTTACAAGAACCTTTTTTTTGTCTTTCCTATTCATCTATGTTTATGGAAGATATCATGCCTATCGTAAAGTGGCATTTTCCCTGTAATGATCTAAGGCATCTTACAAATCATAAGCAACTTAATACAAAATTTATTGTAAATAAAATTTTTTGTTGCAGTTTAAGGACAGATGAATCATGTGTAATGAGCACTTTGTTTTATTTCTTTTAGTGAGGCCCATACAAAAATTGTCTAAAATAAGTGATTTTCGCCGCGGCTAGAGGTACTATTCGCGTCTAGAATGAAGTCCCCTGAGACGGCACACGGCGAACGTAAAGTACACTGTGCTCCCCACGTGTAATGCCAGAAGCTCGAGCCTGATAGGTTACATACACTTTCTTTGTCAACATACGTGAGCGATGAAGATGTCTAATTGCATGCCGAATAGGAGACTTCATTTTGGACACGAATAGTACGTAAGCTCTCAAAGAGGCACGGAAAACAAACGCATTTTCGCACAATTAATGATTAGTCCTCTAAGCAACATCTAATAACGAATCAAGCACGTTGGACGGAGACCCAACTGGGTGCAACAATCGGGACGTCTTCCTCGATGCCCAAATTCGGCTCCTTGTTCTCAATCGTTGCTGCATCTTTTCTTCTTCGTGGTCCTCGATGTCGTTGTCTAGTGGAACCCGGCGCACCGCTCTAGCAAGGATCGGCGATCTCAGAATTGTACTCGACGAGTGGCCGCGTTCTGGATGAATACGATGACAAGAACTAAGGACAAAGAAGAAGGCAATAAAGAACTTTCGTTAATGTAAACGGAACCTATACTATTCAACAAAATTAAAGGTTCACTACCTAATGCCCAGTTCAGACACGGCCAGTAATTTAGCCGGGTGGCGAGTAACTTACAAGTGAAGTGGGTATGAAAGTTCCTACGGTTTTGAGAAAAAGCTGCCAGTTCGATAGCCCTGATTATCTAAAGATTATCTAAACATGAATTCCAAAAATATTTTTTAAACTCCGTACAATCGATTGAATTTTGGAAATTTGCAAGCAGAATGAGCACCAAGTGTTTCACTCTGTTCTATAACAAAAAAACGATCTCCAAGGAAATTGACTTCAAGGTTGTTCAAGCAAAGGCTTCAACGCTTTAAAATAAGTCCAGGCAGTTTGTTGTACGATTTTTTTTTACGGACCTATCGCAGTTCAAAAAATCGACAATCTTCCGGTCGAAATTTAGTGATCCTCTAATTTTGATGCGTAGTGTATCAAAATAGTTTACCGTGGTGGCAGAGGTTCGATGCTGAGGAATTTGTTCAACAAAAATAAACTTCCTTCAGGTTTCGGAGCTGTCTGCGAAGTGGCCGGTTCGGATTCGGCTCGTGGCGAGAGCATCAAGTTTATCTCACGCAACTCCTGCTCTAGCGTAAATTTATTAATTTATCATCCCGTTTCAGGAGTACCGACTTAAAAGTACTTGCCTTTTTCCGAGACGGTCTCCCTCTAGGAATTGGGCACAGGCGGTTCACGCATTCTCTCTGTCTTTGCCATGCCTTCGATGGCGAAACGTCAACGTTAAGCACTTTCGGATCGAGGTGGAAACACTCGGGTGCCTGTGTGCAGTATCGTATGTATGTAAATTAGAGATAGGCGGGCGCATAAAATTCCGGGTTCGAGTCGGATTTCGAATTTCTTTTGAATTCCAGTCGGGTCCCGTCCCGAGACTTGTGTAGCCGTGATTAAAGCAAAGTTTAACAATGAAATTGAGTGACAGCGTAACGCATACAGTGTTGGATTGCAAGCATTCGGGTTCGACGATAAGCGTTTGATTCTAAAGAAAAGTATTTCATTCGTTCATGCGTTCGAGGATCACGAAAGTGACCCATCTTTCGTCGATAATTCTTCGCATTTCATAACGTCTGTTTTCCGTTTCTTTCTTTTTCATACCTGAGCCCCAGCGGCTTCTATGAAACTGCGGCACCGTTCGTGTCGAGGACAAACTCGGTGCTCTTGCGTGATTTTCGACAATGAGGAATACGTGTGCGCCATTATCCGTTCGATTTCGATCTGTAGAAAAGAGAAAGCAAGACAGAAAGCATAAAAAGAATTGTGAACATTTCGGATGATAGACCTTGCAAGCGCGTCTAGCTCGTTTTCGGGCACTGCTTTGCGGAGGTCGCCGAGGCAACTGGTCTTGAACGGTCTCGAACTTCGGCTGTCCTCGAGCCGTCGTGTCGCCGAATAACCCCTTCGATTCTGCTACTTTAATCATGAATAACGAGTCGAATCGCATGATTTCTTTCCGCCGTATTACCGCGAGGAAACATCCTGGGTCGAGCATACAGCTGACGTCCTTCCCGTAAATATCCTCGATGCTGCCTACCTCGAATAGATCGCAGTTTGGTACCTTGAATCCCAAGGAAAAATTCTTACTGTGAGTGGAAGGCGTAAGATATCGAGGATAGTAGAAAAATAGCGTGCAGGTACAGCCACAGCACTGCCCGGATGTAAGACGCGCATTTGCGACCGAAGCGCGCCTTACATCTGTCATCGTCGATAGCAGACGTATCGTTCAGAGATGGATAGATGATGAACGGAAGGAATGCAGGTGCGATTGGCTGCAGTAGATTAGTCACTCCTCCGCTTCGGTCGAAGTCTATCAGATATACAGAAATCCTCAGAGCTGCCAGTAAGCTGCAAAAGAGTCATAAGCGGGGATTGTGGAACATCTATCTTGCCCCTGTGCCGCCCCGCTAATCTTCTTTCTACCTCTGAACGGTAGATAACACTTGACTCTCGGCGAGCTCAGAGCTGAAAGCTACTTTGGAGAGGTTGCGGTGGTAAGAACGACGCGCCTTACAAGCGTGCAACGTTCGAGCCTTACATCCGTGCACCACTATATATATGCCTGGACAGACATAAATATATACCGTAACGTTCGCAGAAATAATTGAGAAGTGATCACCCTCCAATTTAGACGACTCTGCGTCCTGCTTAGAGACTTTCCTCTTCGCCGAAGAAACGGAGGAAAGAGGGAAATCGTTCGTTCATATAAATCTTCGTTAGCAATGTATTAGCTAGTATAAAGAATTACCGGATGATCCCGAATGTACTTTTCAGTGGCTATACGATTCACGTATTCCACCACCGCTCGAACCATTTCTGTGGTCTCCACAGGCGAAATCGTGTGCACTTCGTACAACAGGAACTGCACGTTCGGCCTCGTCAGCGCGTACTTCAAAGTAGACATCTGATCGGCCAAAAAGGTTCGCCACTGTTCGTGGTCATAGGTGTCGTCGTCGGTATCGATATCGACGCAGGTATCGGTCAACGATTCCAGGAGGGCCGCGTCTCCTCCGCGTGCTACCGCTAAATCGACGATATCCTTCACGCCTGTATAACTGCACGGTGGTATCGCCAGGACCACGGTAGCCCTGTCCAACCCGCTTATCGCTGGATGGGACACGTAACTACCAAACAATATTATCCGTTTAATTGAGGATCCCAAGATATTCAGGGCCAATCCGGGTGTATCATTATCAGGTCCGACGAAGTCAGAGAAATGCTAATCGTTACCTGTACTCCATGTACCTACTACGTAGTAGGTGCGTCGGTTAGCAGTTAACCGTATCGTTGCTCCAACTACTTTGGACCTGATTTATGACAATTCTGCTGCATGACATGATATCATGTTGCATATCGCTATATTTGTCTCAACAATCGTCACCACATTATGAATAAAAAAGATACACGGTTCCTTTAAAAAGAACATCAATTTGGCATTGATATCTTCCCCACCACTACAACTACAGAAAAATTATTTGTATCAACTAATGTCCCCCTCGGTACCAAGTAACTTATGTAAGAACATCTATTTAATATCTTCAGTTTCTTCAGAGATATCGCAGCGAGTCTAATTAAAACGGGCACACTGTGTACCAGAGTGGTCCAACTGCTGCTCCCAAGTAAATTTGGCAGTACCCCAACTATAGGACTGAGGCGACCACGCTCGACTCGGTTGGAGGGTGAGAGTGGTGCGGGATGTAACGGGACGACGTTTGAATCCATGGACGGGGTACCATCAGGAGGGAAAAGTTTCTCGGTAGCAGCAATTAGACCACTCTGTTGTATACCCATGCTACTCTAATGTAAACGCAAAAATGAAGTACGAGGTCAGAATAAGACTAAACATGTACTTTTCGGAAAAAACTCGGCATTGCTGCAACGTGACGCCGAGGTCCTTCAGGTAGCTTTCGTACTGGCAACGGTGTTCACCAGCTCCAAACGCAAATAGTGCCCCAGCGTGGTCGATATCGGCCAATAGCCCAGCTAGATATCCCGTGTGTCGAGGCGCGAGTGAATGAGTCAAGATGATCGGCCCGCAAAATCGGCCGTCTCGTATCACTCGAGCCAACACTGCGGCGCCCAAGCACAATGACCTTTCCTGATCGTGGGAAGTAATATTTGTAAATTAATGGGCTGATGTTAGCAATACCGCATGGATCGTGTTAATGCGGTAATATTCCGAAATATCCGATTCGCTCGGGACCAGTCTGTCATTTCTTTCAGAACAGGTATACTATTCGGCTCGAGTTTGTTCTCGAACGGGACGAGAGCAAACACGGTTAACGAGCGAGGGGCTCGTGAAATGTTATATCTTGGCTGATAGAATATGACATGCCCTCTCGTTTTAACACTAAGCGATTCCCTTAGCACCTTCTACTAAAAACCGTCTCTGTTCACTCGACCGTAAATATTTACCACTTCACGCCTCCCGTTCTCGGATCTTTCGTTCAGCGCGGCGGCTTCAAACAGAGAAGTGGGGATAGCGTTTCTGTATTGTTACTATTACTGCAAACTACTTACTAAAAACACGAAGCGATGGCCGCGAACGAGATTGGAAACGGCCAGCGCTTCCCGCGTGCCCTCGTGCAGATTAACCATCTTTGGGCAGATCGAGTCGAAAGCGTACTCGGTCTCCTCGAGTTCCGCCTCATCTTCGTCCTTGCAACAGACTAATTTCAGCTTCGCCATTTCCGCCAGAAATTCTTCCTTGCTGGCGATCTTCGCTGTGTTTATCCATCCGGTGGCGATCGTGTCTTGTTCGCTCCATGGGACGCCCTCAATCTCACGCAAGCGAGTCGGCAGCAATTGGTCTTGTTGATTCGAAATATAATATTTGGAATAGTAATACAAAGACGCGTGATAGATTTTCCAACTTAGCGAAGGAGAGAGATATTCACCGAGATTGAGGGCAGAGCGACGAATACGCAGACGTGAGATGCTCGCGGCTAAATGCGTTTTCACCTCCAGAAGAGCATTTTCAATGTCTATCAATCCAGCAGCCTAACGAATACAATTTGAAGATGTTCGAATTTCTAGAATACACACGTTCAAGCACCTATCTTGTGCACCTGTCCAAAAGGCCAGCAAAGACCCGACAAATGTGAGAGAAACAGAACCCAAGGGAAGAGAAGTGCAGAAAATAAGATATACAGAGTGTCCCGTAACTCATTTATGCGAACGTTGTAACATAGTTTTCTTTGGAGCATACATCTGTTGCATATTATAACAAATATCCAGTGACTTTCTTTAACAGACATACCAGAAGAACTTGTAGCCACGATAGTGTTAATTTTTATCGGATAAACTCTAAGTTATGGATGCTTGGCATCTTCGCCCTAATTACCTTACGCGCTCGTTAAGAAAGTTCAGAGATAAGGTGCAACGGAAGAAACAGTAGCGAAAATAGAAGATAGACGTTGCGAGCCTTACCTCAAAGATCTTCTCGCGTTCTATTACATCATCGACGCCGACACGCGGTCTCACAAATTTTCTTCCCTGCATATCGTATACCAATAACCAAACGATCTTCTCTTGATCCTTGATCGCTTCGTTACCCCGCCAAAATCCTATGCCCTCTAGGGCACGAGTGAATATTTTTCTGTCTGAAGATTGTGAACAAAGGGGGAACACGATAATGTAAAAGAAAACCAAACGCGGACCCTGCACGATGAGACTTGTGAGCGACACATGAGATCTCATGAGACCTATTCACACTCAGAATTCTATCAGGCAGTATCCTATCGTCCGATTTTTCCGATGCAGTAAGTACCGACAAAGACGTGGCATCCGTTTGTGATATCACAGTGAAAACTAATCTACAAACAATGCAACCTGAGTGGACTCCACCGGATACGAGAGATCAAAAGTTGCCTAGAAGCAAGATTATAGTAAAAAAAAACTTAAGTTAAAGTTAAGTTACTATCTTAATAAACTTAATCAACTAAACTTAAGTTCTTAAGTTACTTAACTAAACTAAAGGCAGTAAATTTCATGAGACCTTGCTTGCCTCACATGAGACCGAGACCTTGTCTCCAAACATGCCCGAACCAAATCCGATGGACTAGGGCTTGCTGTAGTAAATTCAGAGTGTGAATAGGTCTCACCATGAGACCCAGGGTAGGCCTCATCGTCTCATGTAAGATCGCGTCGCGAGGCGTGCCTCATGATGCAAGGCATACTTAAAAGGCGAAATTGTGAGCGTGCCTGGGACTTACACCTGAAAACGTCATAAACCAATCCGAACACTCGGCGCATCTCTGCTTCGTTCGAAAACACAGGAGAGGGCTCATGTTTTCTCAGAACACTAGCCGCCAATGGGATATCGGTGACACGCCAACCTAATTGAACGCATGCTTCTGTCATCGAACCACCGATTCCGCAAACACTGGTCAACGACCCTTCCTTCGATTCCTCGTTTCGTAGCTTTTTCGGCTTCACTTTTAGTAACCCATATCTGTATTCCTTTGGTTCCCATTCCCAATCAATCTTCTTCGGCGGTTCCACCACTGTATCAGTATCGGTATCAGGCGCAGCTTCACCGACCCTTTGCGAATTTACCATTCTTTGTAGAACATTTCTTTTTGTGGTGTTAAATTACATTCACGAGCAATATCGCGTCATCTTACTTACTTTTCCATTATTTATGGCTTTCATGATTGTCACATGCATGGCCGATGATCGGGCCAGGTTCTATCGATATTGAAGGTATCTGACTCGACTACATCGAGACACTCTAATTCCGTATGCAATGATTCTAACTACCGTAACACAACATGACAATTACGGCGGGGCTGTTTATTAAATATATAGCACAAAATGAAGCCGCAACTGTAAGTACTTTATGCACAACTAAACGCGAAAAAAAGGGAATCAAAGTATGTACAAATGCAATATCAGATCGGTGTATCGAAATCGGTATCGAATGAGTTCAAGTTGAATGAATTCAATCGTACATACATATACTCTACATACAGAACTATAAAGCAGAGTTGAATTCGAATGAATTGTCATTCGAATAAGTTTCCGGAAGAATTTCAACGAATAAATACTTATTCGAATAATCTGCGAATTAAAAGTTCGAATAAAAGGAAATTAGTCGACAATAACGAATAATTTTGTATTCGAATAACAGTCGATATTTATTCGTGACTAACGAATAAGTTCTTGCCGAATAAAATCGTTATTCGTTATTTACGAATAAATGTGGCGTTTACAATCGTTATTCTTTATTCGTCATACAGAATAAAATTTGCCCAACTCTGCTGTAATGTTAATAAGAGAAAAACAATTACCTTTTCCTCGCAAGACCAACGTCGCATTCCCTTTGTAGCTCGACCAGCCGGTAATAAACTCTACATCGCCAGTCTTCGTCACTCGGCAAAATCAAATCTTCCTCATTTTCGTTCGGTTTATCGTCCCGAACTTGTCTATGTATGTTTCGCGTTAACTTCGACAATAGAACATGAAAGATCTTTGCGTACTCGCTGAACATGTTCCGCTTGCGAACACAAGTGTCGATCATTTCCGCCATTTCCACTCCCTCTGCTCGCGCCCGGAAGACGAACGGACGCGGGACGCTTCCGGTGAAAGAATCAGGCGAAGTAGCTTTGATAACCAAAGAACCGCAAGAAGACTAGCATCGCGACACACGGATTTATAAAACGAGCTTGTAGTAGCAGGTAGCTACCGTCCTTTTTCTTTTACATTCATACACAGGACAAGAATGCACCGCAGCATCGCGTGTTTCGGGTACATCTGCGGAATCACGTCCAAAACCGTTTGATGGCGTGTGCATACGAGTCGAAACGCGCCGACAACGATAAGTCAAGCTTAAGGACAATTCGTCTCGTTCCGTCGACTTTTATGTGTCCGTGCTTTGCTCCATTTATTCGTCGCATTATGTGCCATGTACCCCGGGCAAGCGACTGGAATGTCGCGCAATGTGTCACAGACCGAACGATAAATGTCGTAAGTCTGTGCATATTTTCGTTCTCACGAAAATCGACGAGTATGTACAGTATGTATTTGAATGCATGTAAACGTTTCATCTACCTTACAGAATAACATAGAGAAATGGCAATTTTATTAGATTTTATGCCATTTGCAACGAGGCTGTAGTTTTATTGAACTTTTCAAGGGTTTGGATGGGTGCACGTATAATACATACTTGCCCCCGAGTGGCATGTAATACTACACATCAAATGTGACATTGCCGCTATCGCTGTTTTTACTACTTTACGTCGCTATCCATCGTTTCCAGCAAGAAATAGTAAGATACCGATGTGTTCAAAATCTGGAAACAGACGTTTCTGCTGCATTGACAAGACACATACGAATAGAAGGGGGAAGAATAGTTTACCTTGGCGAAAAGATCCAACGACACTTGCAATATATCGCACGCCCTCAAAATAAGCGGTCTCTGCACCAACACTACAAGAAAGTTTTTCGCCAATCTTGTGTCTTTGCATTCGTACCAAGCGTTAGAATAAACCTCGTAGCGAAGATTCTCGCTCTACAAAAAAGAAGCACTGAGTATCGCTGGCACACGAGACCAATTGCAAGATCGCGATTCGCGAAACAAACCGTGGTACGGACCTCGGTAATGATTACATCACCGGGCCAGGCGTACAAAAACGTCTGTACCAATTTTAAAGAGATGTAACCGATGACTGTCCCTACTTTAGCAACACCTTTCCCACTGACCTATTAAATATTAAAGAAGAAGCAATGATTCCATATGCCATATCCTACATACTGAGTGTCCCGCAGGCCATAGAATAGCCGGATATGGGAGATTCCTGAGGCGATACTGAACAACTTTTTCCTTTGACAAAATGTCGTTTGAGGCTTCGTTTTTTAATTATTATATATATAGAACATTTCAGTAAATTATAGATACGAAAGTTTTTTTCATTACAATGCAAAGTTATAAAATTTCGGTTTCTGCATATTTTGCATTTTGATCGACACTATGCATATACAAATTTAGGTGAAGGGGAACCTATGTCTTCCCAATGAAAATATTCAAAAACTACTTATTCTAATAATATTGTTTAAACAAATTGCTTTTCCGAAAAACAGTCTCGAAAATTTGTCATTAAAAACACACAAATTCTACATCTGCAGTTTTCTTCTAACATTGATAGTTTCGAAGTAATTTGGCAAAACAGGTTTTTTCACCCCAAGTTTGGGGGTTGATCGCATCCCTTAGATATGAATTATTGCCGATAGAAAAAATATGTGTCGAATATTTTTTATTAAGTTGAGTACCTCAATATATAGAGTGCCCCATAACTGTTATACAACTGGAAAAGGGGTCATTCTAAGTAAAAAAGCAAGTCGAGAATGCGGATTTCCCGGTACATCCGCGGAAAACTTCTTTGATGTGCATGCATGTGCAGGATGTCTTGAATTAAGATCTGTAGGCTCGTTTGGGTTGAACCGACCGGCGTAACATCGGTGCAAGAAGAAACAATATAAGACAGGTGTTGATGTTACGATCTAAGTATACATATGTACATGTAGAGTGTGTACGGTGTACGCCAAGCAACGACGCAATCGTGTCTCTCACCTTAAACGCTTGGAATATTAAAGCACATATTCCTACAGCGTTCGTTACTGTTACCAGCAGAATGAGCGGCCCGTACACCTCTTGAACGATGTCCCGACACTCGATCAGAAAGGCATGCGTGTCGACGCATTTCCGAAATATTTCTTTACGATTCTCGTCGATCTCGCCTCCTTTCGAATATCTTCGTTTGAACTCGAAGGATAATACGCGTAACAATGCGGACATGCGAAACATGAAGAAGCCGAAGAGCGCGTCCACGCCGGAAGATACGGCGGGCACGATATAGCAAAATTCCGATTCGATAATGTAATGCAACTGCCAAAGAAACTTGGAATCGATCGTCCAAGGGAAAGCGGTAGGAAACGGCAACGGATACTGTTCGTACGTTAAGTTTTTCTGACCGTGAAGCTTTATCAGAGGTACCACGACGTAACTGGTCGAAACTAGCCCCATCATAATCGTCTGCGTGTGAATTAGCCGATAGAACGTTCGAAGGAAATCGAATGCCACTGATCTTACGCGTTCCTCGCTTAACGCTTCTTCTAGTAAGGAATCAAGAATATTGTCTGCGTGGCGAAGCTTCTTCCGATGAACGAAAAACAAGGAAGCCTGTAAAAGTTTAAATTTGACACAGTGGACCCGTGCCCAATTAGAGGGTACTCCGATCATTAGATTTGATAAACCGTGTAAAGGAGTTAGCCCCAGTGTTTTCACCTTCCAAGTTTGTACGATCATGGAATATACCGGTGTATGACGCCCTCCCGATTTTCATGATTTTTTATTATGTTCTAGAGATCAATATTTTGAACAACGGTTTTATGCTATATGTAGATATGAATAGAAAAAAGCTGTTCAAAGTGTTGATATCTACACATATTAGAAAATCATTCAGATCGAGGGGGGTAAGGGGGCGGGGTCACACATCTAGACAGCTTAACCATATATTGATTTAGGTAAAAACTGTGAAGTTAAAATAAAGCAAAAATGTAGGACTTACTTTTACTATTACATTCAGCGCCGTAGCAACCACAGTAAGGGCAGAGGTGAGCACACTGATATTCGACGCGTTCTGAACGCAAAAGTTTATCGTGGCGAGGAGAGCCATGACACTGCAAAGTACCCACCAAAACGATAGAAATCGGTAAGCGGTACTTCGTTCATTCCCATTAGGGCACACGCCACCGATAAAGAGACAACGTTTTACGAAAGTAGTGTATGTGCGGTATATTTGTAAATCCCCCGACATCATTGAAATTGCAAGAATAATTCGTTCTAAATCATCCACTCCGGACCTTAGGACGAATCATTTGCCTGATGATCGATGATCATCGGTCTTTTCTACTCCAGCAATACGTATATGTAATGATCGATCCCTTCATACCGTTTTAGTGATTACTACATGCATTTCATTCGCTACGTTTGTAACTTCGGGCATCGCTACGTAATGTAAGAGCAATTCCAGTTGAGCCTACGCGCATAAGGATGCAGATCAAGTAACATTTGAGTAACTATCTAAATTGGATATTACCTCTTTATTCTCTACTATCACGTATCGATCGATGGTCTATTAACGATAAATAAGTTAGACCTATCAATTGGTACATTGCTAGGAATAGATCGGAAGGTTTGAATAATTCGCTAGAAAGATCACGCGAATATTCAACCGTTTCGTCTACAGACAGTTTGCGTCTTTCGAAGTGATAAGATCCAGGTTCAGGTACATGAATGTCAAAATTCAACTTCGCCAATAGAGAAAATTAACGGGAAGTTTCGAACACAGAATTCTCAAAACTATAAATTATATGTTTCGGTAAGTTTTCATAAAGATATTGTAAAAAAAGATCTCATTGTCAGATTTATTATTTCTTACATACGCGTATACAAATTCGCTGAACAATGAAATCAAACAACAGGATTGATTGCAAAAGAATAGCAGGGACTGTCCGAAATTAGATTTCTTTTATTCGGCTGTCTCTTCTCCATAAGGCACAGACGAGGAGATTATTATAAAACATCCTTTTTGGTTAGAGCGTTAATGACGTTACTCTTCTTAAGCCTTATTAAACTCGATTAGTTTCGAGTTGTTTTTTAAACTTTAATTCATGCCTTTGTACTTGGTGAACAAATTGTACAATACTCGTAGAGTTGATTTTAGATCCAAATTTACGATATCTGTGGAATAAAGAAAAGGATAATTAATTATCCGCTATGAGTATCTCCCACTCATGAATGTAGCTATGACGAACCTTCTGGACGAGCTTTCGGCTTCGGTAAACCAATATCTTGCATAATATCGAACGCAAACGATACATTGTGCACCTTTTGATCGTGCGTTTTTGGCGTTAAATGGAAGCTACCTAACGGTACAAAAAACCCTTCGAGGAGACCAAGTAGAAGCGTTAGAAATACTCCGTCGTGAAATTGCGAATCCAGGTCCGTCACCTCGAGGTGAACTTTACTCAAATGTTTGTTAACAAAAGTTATCAGCGACTGAAATGTAATACCATGAATTATATTGGCCATTTAATTGATTCATTCTTTATGTATTAGGGGTGCGAGGATAGCCAAGATTTTGGATTTTGTGTGGATGCTCAGAGAACCTTACATCTTCGGGTCCTCTGGAGCAACCCAACATTATATAGCATATCCCGGGAATCCTATTATACATATATCAAACACAGAGCATACCTTTTTAACCACAGCTAATTTATCAGGCGCTTGATCGAACAGAGTATCAAAAGCATCTCGTTCACAACGCATTCCCAAGTCATCGTAAGTCGACGTAATTTCCTCCCTAACTGTTCTGTGCGTTAGCTGACCATTCTTCTTACGCACGACTACAATCTGAGCCGCTACTCTTTCTGGTAACCTAACAGGCGCCCGAAATTGCCTTGCCAGGCCAACCAGTAGATGCAAAATGGGAACGATATTTTTCGAATGTACCGATTCGACGCTCCACTTGTAGGGTGGGTAACAACCTAGTATTCTATTGGCAGTGGATAAAACAACGGCCAACTTTTGCTTCTGGCCTTCCTCTGATTGGGTTACTTCAGGCACATCCAATTTCTCTCCTGTGAGCTTTTCTGAAATGAATAAATATGAATCGTATCTATGCGTACTGCGGATACAACAAGAATTTCATATGGACTCAATATGAAGGCATACCTAATAATTTCTGTAGTACCTGTCCATCATATAAATCTTCGGCAATATCTTTTACAATGATTCTTTGATCGGCTAGTTCATCATTGATCCATTCGATCAAGACAAATATGAGTTCCTTGAGCTTGGAATCCTCCAAAGATCTTGGCTCTATCATTGAGCGTTCCTCGTTTTCATCTAACGCATATTCCTCCGGTGGCATTTCAGGATTTGCTGCGTATCCTGGCGAATCGATTGCATATTTCCCCTCTTCCTGTACTTCTTGCACTATTGGAAATATGTACAGGTCATTTATTCAAAAGTATAAAAATATATTAGTAGAAAGTATTTTCATTTCGACACAACCAATAATGTTTCTTGGAAAGTGAATGAAACATCGATATATTTCATTCTTATCCGTAATCGGTCATTATTTTCAAAACAATAGATGGATGCTGGTGTTATCAAACTACTCGTACCATATAAGGGCATACATTCCGCAGACTGTCAGTCGGAGACGCACAAACATGGTTAGCTTGACATAACTGTTACGCTAAACGCAATAAGATACCTTCTTTGATACGCTTTTTTCGACCCAATGTGCCGATCTTATCCCAAAAACTCTCCTCCTTTTCATCCTTCCTCGACGATATAGGAGGTCGCGGCGATTTTGGCCGTGGAGACGCCATTATTCCATAGCACAACGGTATGCGTATCTCTTCTTATACGTCAAACCGTTCAACTGCACGCATAGAGCACGTAATCTCTCAAAATACGAAGTTGTGACCTCATTTGTATAGAACCCCCATACCACTGTATGTTCATACATATGATTCCATTCACGCTACTTGGCACGCCTACGCCACATGTTTTTGACTAATCATTAGTTTGGAGTGTCGGGTACCCGAAATCAGGGGTACGCGGACTCGGATCGGGTCGGGCAGCAAAGAGGGCCGCTCGAGTCGGGATTTTGACAGTTCGTCGACACATATTCGGATATCCGTTATTTCGGGTCCCGAGTCAGAAATAGATACCCGAATATGTGTTCATGTATCGGCAAACTTTCACGATCCCGAGCCCAATCCGAAAGAAATTCGCACACCAGAATGGTTAGTGTACCCTGATAGCCAAGGTTTTCGGACAAGATTTTGCGAAAACTTAGGGTGTCGATATAATATGCCCCTGCATTTGGTGTAAGTCCTGCGCCACCTATCACTTCACGAAGGTAACGTCAATCGCAGCTGGTTATCGTCGGTAAGGATGTTGCCTACAAGTACGATCAATAGTCGAACTCGGACAATCTACAAGAAAAGTTTCTAGGTTATTAAGTGGGAAGTGCATACCTAATCGGCAAAATGTTAACGCTAATACGGCGCTACGAAACCAATAATATTACAGCGGCATTTAAAATTATAAAACGCTCGATACCTTCTTCAACAACAATCACTGATGAAGATACCGGTATTATAGTACAAATTACATTTTATTATCTCTCATTGTTTGTTTATATTTTCATAGTACCTTTATATTTACCTATCTCTGTATTTATTTCGCAATTGCACAATCTTGATTTTCTACAGAATTCCGAGTTTTACAACTGATGCCGGATGAAAAGAAATCTGTGGGTAAGAGAAAGGAAAATAAATTTGCAACGAGAATCACTGTGCCTAAAACTGAAAAAATGTCAGTCGATCAGAATTGGCAGGCAGTTTGGCCCAGTGCACGAACATTTCATCCCGACATTGTACCCTTGCCCATACGGCAGGGATACAAAAATCCTAAAGGCGTCCATCCCGATAAACACGCCAATGTTGAGCTCATGAAGATTCCAAACTTTCTGCATCTGACTCCACCTGTCGTTAGGAAACACTGCGAAGCATTAAAGAAATTCTGCACTAAATGGCCAGAGGAGTTAGAAACGGAGGTGGCATGTGAAAAGTATTTTCCCATTGAAATAATTACGTCCGATTATTGTTATTCGTCTCCTACTATAAGGGAACCTCTTGCTAGAGTAGTCAGTTTAAAAGTAAAGTTATCCTCATTGTATTTAAACGCCCATGCCAGAGACAAAATGCTCAGGTTACTAGGCGAAAGGTATAATCCTCAAACAGATACTGTAACGATAACTGCGGATAGATGTCCAACCAGGAAACAAAATTTAGATTATGTAAAGTATCTTCTAACAGCCTTGTTCCATGTATCTTGGGTAAGTAATATTTTCGTCATAGGTAATATTAAACGTAATGCGAGGAATTTATTTGAAATTTCGTTGTAAATCATTTTAGCGTACCGAGCCATGGGAGGTGGAAAAATCTGAAGCCGATATGGAGTATTACAACTGGGATAGAAACAAAAGCAGGTTGTCTTTAATTTCTCTATACAATTGGCCGAATTCCGCAACTGATACAAGTTACGAACGCATACCACACGGGACGGAATACAAGATTGCAGTTACGGATCTAATAAATAAGGGAGAAGATCAATCTTCGATCAACAAATATAAACAAGCCGTTAAAAATGTATTGAATCTGCAGTTCAATGAGAGTACGTAATAAATATTTTGTAATAGCATCAAATAAATACCAGCCTGATTATATTTAAAATTGATATCGTTATAGTTTTATTCGTCTATTCTACAGTCAGTCTTTAGAATAATATTCATGTTTCGTACAAAACATACACTTTTAGCAAAAAGTATAAATTATATCTTGGGATTATTATCTTTGTTATTAAAAGATCATAGCTTTTACAAGTACGGCGACTATATTTTACACTAAAAATTTTGTTCATTTATATTCTAATAAATATATAAAGTGTTGCAGTTATACTTCGTCCGACGAGATGAGTCAGTAAAGATGAACGGACATCTGCGTATAATGCATCGGTGAGCATGTAGGTGAACAGTATTGTACCTACCACGTGCAATAAGAAACAAATGTTCTGTTCATGTTTACATACTCGACTCGTTGTACGGAGTATAATTAGCTAGTTCGACGTATGCACGTCTTCTAACTAACTCTATAAATATAAATAATTACAAACATACTTCTCTTGTCATTATATCATTGAACATAAAATCGCTACCACGGCACTCTAGACGATGGTAGGGCTGGGACGGATCTGTAACAATATACTCTTATTAATCCTCTGAATAATCAATCGACTATTATTCAAAAATAAAAGAAGCTATGACAACTATATGTATCTACACTATCTCGGAAATCGATCCCCTTTGGATAATGTTGTGGATATAGAAGTTTCGATTTCTCATTAGTCAATACTGTGTTACCCAAGCAACTTACTTTTGTTTCCCGCCTGGTTTTTGATATGGATGTGTTGACATTAATCCTCTCCTTTCCTTTTCTCGTACTACTTTTAATCCTCCATCCGATACATCCATACTTGAACTGTCTTTTTTCAACTGATCTGCCTTTAATTTATTCAATATAGCTATACTCTTGGCGCTCATCGTGATATGCGATCTTGGCATCTGCTGCTTGTTTTCCTTCCCTTTGACTGCTATCGTACAGCCGGTAGTCTCCTTTGGCTTCCAAGGTATCTTCTTTGTTTGCTTAGCGGGAGTCTTTGTGACATTCGCATTATACTTGTCAGCCAGTACACGTTTCTTACCCTTCTCTTCTGTACAAGATATATTACAACGTACTTTCTCCTCTGTACTTTCCTTCGTCTCTTTCACAGCCTTATTACAGCTCGCATCCAAATCTCCTTGCAGCGTAACGGTCGCATCATGCACGTCAATAGTTTGTTCCGTTTCTGCACAGCATGTGTCGAAAGTTGCATTTAACGCATCTTTAGTACCATTAACTTGGCTTTGGTCATCTAGCGGATTTAAAACGTATACAGGTGCTTTGTTGTTGAGAGGGTCCATCACGTTGTTTACGCTAAGGCACGTTAAGCTGTAAAAAGTCTCTTCGTAATTGATCGTTTCCATATCTAGCCATTTGATGTTTCTAACACCTTCCAGCATCTTTATCAATTGTTTAAATTCCTCTTTCATTGCGTCCGTCAGCGTTCCGTGCCCTCTCATCATATTATAGTAGTATTGTAGCTTGGTGCTCAGCATTTTAATTATCGTGTTGTGAGACTGCATTTCGCACTGCTGGATGTTACTTACTTTCTTTACGTGTTCGTACAGCTGTTGTGCCCTCGACTTTTCTACCTCGGAAGCTTGCAGCGCGAATAAGTTCTCCATTTTCGCGAAATGTCCCTTTGCCTTGACTTCTGCGTTCAGTTTTTGTAATTCCTCCTCTATCGAACATAATTCGTCCCATGCTACTTCCATCTGTATCTTCAAGGCCTCTCTTTGCCGTTCGAAGTAGTGCAACGATTTATTAACTCTGAACTTGCCGCTAACATTCTGTTCCTCTGGCGTTAAAGCATCGACGGCTGCCGTTAAATTATGCAACCTCTCATCCGCCGCTTTCTTGTACTGAATTCTGCAGCACAATATTTTATCGGTGCTTTCCAATGAAAGAACCTTCTCGTTCAGAGCTTTCTTCTTTTGGAATAACTCGATCAACTTGTTACTGATCGCTATAGTTTCTGTATCGTCCTCTTGTCTAGTCTCATCTTTGATTTCCTGTAAAACAGGCGTTGATCCATTTTCGAATGCCAACAACTTTTGCTTCAGATATTCTATCTCCTTCTTCTGTTCCTCGACCATTTTTATGTACGTAGTGACATGCATCTCACAGGATATAATATTCTTCTTCATATTGGTCTTAATTTTCTTTGCTCTATTCGCATATTTCAACGTGTTATATGTATCCTCGTAACTAAAGCTAGACGGCGCTATGTTGGCGATCATCACGGTCCGACAATTTCCACCCAATGAGTCTTTCAATAGACGGGTCAATTTAGAATCCCTGTAAGTTACGTGCTTCGCGCCGTCTGCCAGACTATTGATACAATTTCCCAGAGCTAACAGAGATTTATTAATGTTCGCGCCTTCCTTAAACCTTGCTCCTTTGCAGCCTGTTGCTGATGCTCTTTCAGATCCAGCCAAATCGATCATCGATAGCTTCACCTGTCTTACCTGACCATCCAATTTATTGGTGATGTTTATGTAAACTTGGAAAACAGCGTGACTTCGGCTACTCTCTGCATTTGCGTCCGTTGGATGCTGCGTACGATTCCTGTTACCCTTTGCCAGCAACGTTAATAGTTCATCCGCATTTTGAATGCTGATCACTTTCAGGCCAGCAACGATTACGCCACATCTACCATCGTCTCGTAAATATAATGGTCCAGATTTATGTAACAGATCTTGCACGTTCTCGTTGTAAATTTCCAGATACGTTACACCCAATGTGTACTCACGATGTTCGTCCTGCCTTTCGATTTGAGAAAAGAGTTCTGCCACAGTTCTATATGTGATACCAGGATCATTGCTATTCCCAAGCATTGTGTGTGTCTTTCCAGCCCCTGTTGCGCCATAGGCAAACACCGAACAGTTGTAACCATCCAAAAGGCTACTGATCAGATCTTTGGTACTTCCTTCGAACACGTTGGTGTTGCTCGATGACATGTCAAATATTCTGTCGAATATGAATTGCAATTCTTTGTTCTGCTTCTTGAGTAAATCACGGCCTTTCTGTGCGACGCCGTGGTAAAAGAATGGATTCTCCTCCTCTTTCGGATCAAAAATAAGCATTTTATCGTCAACGATTTTAACGATATTTCGACAATTGCCTTGTAGCTCATTCTCACTCTGCGGTCGCACTCTGACGATAACTTGGATACTCGTTTGTGAACCGGACTCGTTTTGCATTGATGAGCCAATGCTTCCGCTTGTACCCGCTTTCCCTCCATTACTCGAGAGCCGTTTCTTCGCGAATCTTTTAACCTTGTTAGGCGAAAATGCTTTCGCCAGATCTCGTTTGTTAAACACCATAGTAGAGTTTGCCAAACTAAACGCAAACACCCATCACCGACCGTTAAGGACAAACGACCGTTTGAAATTCAAATTTCTATACGATGAAGTTGCTCCGGGAAACAGTCTCGCCATTACCGATCTCGTTCTTGGTGATATCCTAGGGAATTTCTGTGGAGAAGCTATAACTTCACTTTCTATTTTTGAATTTGTTCAATTCACGCTACATAATTAATCTTTTAATTTACATATTATACAGGGTGTTTCCTACCTCATGTAAATATTTTAAGGGCTGATGATTGCTGAGAGAATTCTGAACAACTTTTTCCTTTGCCAAAATGTCGGTTAAAACTTCGTTTTTGAATTATTAACGAAAAACAATGAGCAATCAGAGCGCGCATAGAACGCGCGCTCAGCCGAGGTAAAATCGTGATACGCTCAACCGCGGCTTGATTGATCAGTGTTTTTCGTTAATAATTAAAAAACGAAGTGTTAACCAACATTTTGGTAAAGGAAAAACGTGGTCAGAGTCGCCTCAACAAACATCATCCCTTAAAATATTTACAGAAGTAGCGAAACGCCCTATAGAATATACATATAGAGGACGAAGATTATTGAGACTTTTGTTTGCAATTATTTCCTTTTGTTAATTATTCTATTTATTGTACGTTTTTTTGAACTCTATAGGGAGTCGCATACTGAAAAAGAATAATTTAAAAATCAAATTTAAAGAGTCTTTTTATTCCCTTTGATAGTCCCATGCCTTAATGAATGCTTATAACAATACAGAAAGAATTATTATTACTTTTATAGCTGTAATTATTTTTATTCAATTCACAAGTTTATTGTAGCGTAAGTAAGATGCCAAGAGGGTGACTAGTGTTCAACTCCAAATACTCGCATTAAAAGCATACACATTGATGATTTTATTGCATATTATTATATTAGTAAGATGTAATAATTATTATTTCATATTGTGACAGAATCATTGCAATTGAAAGTATAATACTTAAAAATTACGATTCAATTGATCATGCTCGTAGATATCAAGCTAATTTTACCGCATTGTGTGAAGCTAATGTAGCCCCTCGTTGCCAGAAATTAGCGTACCAAAGTATCTACATATAATGCAGATGTATTTATTAACTGCAATGCCGGTTCCATTATTCTAACACTGTATAAAAAACAAACTATATATAATATAACGAAAACGATTATTCTTGAAAAGGCGTTGAAAAGATGAGTGTTTCACATAACCTGCAAAGGTGAGCAAAATGTGCTGCAGGCGTAGGGGCACGAGGACGTGCTAGCACAAATATGCAGAGTGCGAGATCGCATAAATAGGATGGTCTTACAAAGCGTTGGTTGTAACTTAATTAGAACTGCTGGTAATGTATGCATCAGACAGAAAGAATGGAGAGGAAACAGCAATAAATCTGTCCAAAGGTTGTATATGGCATTGCCAAGGCTTACACCACAGGAGGTAATGGAACCCTTTAATGGAATCAGTCTTTAAACCTTTGCAGTCCTACGTCGAATCCGACATATATCGCATTTCATTGCAGCTAGTCCTTTTTCATGCTAGCTTCAATAACGAGACTGAAGGCAGCGACAATGAATATATGTATGAGATAATGATGGAGAGTAGGCTGGAAGGAATCGTTGAAAATGACTTGGATTGCAAAGGGTTGAAGTTAGTCATGAAACTTATTTATTATCTTGTCACAGGTTACAACAGTGCTACAGGCCAACGAATTTACAAAGGAATTCGACAGTGAGGGTTCTGTAAAGTACTATGACTCGAATCAGTTGGCATCTAATCACCCTATCGAAGACACTCGTTTGGAGGCGCAATGCTTGCTTACAAAAGGTACATAATCTATGGAGAGCGTTCTGCATACCACTATATATAATTAGCAGTATGTTTATTCAGTATTGTATAATCTAAAACAGAAGCGTGCATTTATTTCAGGAATATTGTTAGGCGTATTCGATGGTCACGGTGGCAGTAGTTGCGCACAAATTGTTTCAAAGAGACTCTTTCACTATATATCGGCGTGCTTATTGCCTACGAAGCTGCTGAAGCAATATCTGAACACAGTCAATACCACTAATAAATTAGAGCTTCTTCAAACGTTCAACGATAAGGTGGAACTCGTCTCCGAAATTAGGGATCTTTATCAAGCAAGTTTTTTAAATTTCGTAAGGGATCTGGCAGAGGCGGAACACAGGAAAGAGTTTCAAATGGAAGCAGCTTTGGAGAATGCGTTCCTCAGACTAGATAATGACATGTCGAATGAAGCACTTTTAAATTTAGAGAGACACATCATCGTCAGGACTCTTGCTGTTGCAATGTCCGGTGCGGTGGCAGCTGTCGCGCATATAGACGGACCACATCTTCACGTCGCCGGTGTTGGCGATTGCCAAGCGGTACTCGGCGTACTTTCCGGTACAGCTATTTATCAAACCTTATGAATTGAAATGGAATAGCTCGCGTTATTGTCGTCTATCATTTGCCATTGTATATTGGATTGCAGAAAATGGCGATTGGTCCGCGAAGGTAATGACCGTTGAACACAATGCGGAAAATCGTGCCGAAGTCGAAAGGATACTGTCGGAGCATCCAGCAAACGAGAAGTCGACGGTGATTAAAATGGAACGACTACTGGGGCAACTAGCGCCGCTTCGTTCGCTAGGCGATTTTCGCTACAAATGGAGCAAAGAGATTTTAAAGGATGTGGTAGTGCCATACTTTGGCGAGGCCGCGGTTCCGCCGCATTATCATACCCCGCCGTATTTAACAGCCAAGCCAGAAGTTAAATATCATAGACTGACGCCTAGAGATAAATTTCTTATAATAGCCAGCGACGGTTTGTGGGATTTGATGTCGCCGTTGCAAGCCGTGCGCTTAGTGGGAGAGCACATGAGTGGTAAAGTCACGTTGAGTCCAATGAGGCTACCTCGTAAGAACATGAAATTGTCAGAAATAAATGAGATGTTACTGCAGCGTAAAGAGGGTTTAAAGAAGAAGCCTTTGGATAGTAACGCGGCCACCCATTTGCTGAGAAACGCGCTGGGTGGCACTGAATACGGTATAGATCATGCGAAATTATCGCAATATTTAACGCTACCAAAGGAAGTCGTACGAATATTTCGCGACGATATTACAGTAACCGTTGTTTATATGGACCCTGAATTCTTAAGGCATTGCCCACCGTGATTTTGCAGAATTGTTACATTTCTATACATCTGCCTCAACTTGACTCCTGTCTCTGAACAAACAAATTGACGTTATATCGTGTACAGCTTGTTATTTATTTAGTTAACAATAAAAACAATTTACATGGAAATGGCGTTTTGCTTATTATTTGATTTACTTACACATATATCACATACTACATATAACCGCAATTGAAAATTAATTTAGCGAGTCGTTTGAATCGATGATACATTATTCTTACAAATCGAGAGTAAATCATTACAGGATATCGTAAACAATGTATCATTCCTTAACTGTTTAAGCAGAATCAAGATTACAAAAAAAAACATACAAATAAATTGCTAACTTATAGTCGTAAACATTGTTCTCAAATACTTATTAAACCTATATATATATTTTACAATTGTTAAGTTGTTAGGTACAAGTATACCGAGTATAAGTTGAAAACGCGTAGAATTTATTATGTGTTAAAGGTCACGTTTCAACTGTTCCTAGCGTTTCCGAATAAAAAACAGTCTATTGTTTTTTTCCTCGACTAAAATCTAACTAATGTTCATCTCAAAATATATTTTCATTTCACAATTTTCACGTTAGCCCTGATAAGAGGTGTTCAGGCGATAAGCATCAAGCTTGCAATATTTTTCTTTATTGTTATCGTATATCGGCTTGTTAAGGGAAATCCAATAAAATTAAGGGTAGTGTGTAAACAAAAAATCTAAGTCCAAGTGTCCTTGCGTAAACACTTGCGCACAGAGCGGTGTCGGTAATTAAACAGGATATAAGGCAAGTGCGTGTATAACCGAACCACTTTTGAAAGTGTAAGTGTGATCTTCTAGTAGTCTGAGCATCAACCTTCCTGGCCGAAATCCTCTTTGAATTTTTCTAACTTGGTCATATCCTCCTCGTTTACGGTCGGACGGGTAGTCGATAACGATTTCAACATATCTTTCTAGATATCGGGAAGAAATTACACGCAGCAATAAGCTATCACGAATTAAGGGCTGTCGAACCATATGATACAAAAGAAAGATAAAAGTAATTGTATATTTACCATAGTTACAGGGGGTTCGTACAATTTGTCTCCTTCGACTTCCATCCAGCTCATCTCGATAGCAGCTGGGTCTCCCGGTGAACATGGTGTCAATAAATCGTCCACTATGATCGACGGATCTTTCGGCGATGGTCCCCTTACTCGTTTAAAATGCGTCGCTGTCTGAACTTGTCTGACTGGTTGCATGAGTGCATCTCGTACGATAATACTTATATCGGCTCCTGAATATCCATCGGTAGCAGCTGCTAATTTTTTAAAATCGTCCTCCGTTAGACAGTGAGACGTGCTTCCTAAATGCAGCTTGAACATTATCGCACGAGCTTGCTCGTCGGGCAGGGGAATGTAGATCCTCTTTTCGAATCTTCTTCTAATAGCAGAATCCAATACCCATGGTATATTAGTCGCACCCAGGACCAATATACCGTCGTTGTCCGATCCAACACCTGCTCCATCAATGTACTATGTACATATATACACTTGTGCACGTGTTAACATACGTATATACGCATACATACATAGCCGTAAAATGCTTTCCTACCTTGCATTTGTACTAAGAACTCTGTTTTTATCCTTCTCGCGGATTCTGATTCGTTGTCGGAACGCGACGAACACAACGAGTCTACCTCGTCGATGAATATGATGCTGGGCTTGTGTTGACGAGCTAATTCGAACAGATTTTTCACAAGCTTCTCAGACTCTCCCAACCATTTGCTCACCAAATCGGAGGATGAGACGGAAAAGAACGTTGAATTATTAGCCTCTGTTGCGACAGCCTTTGCTAAATAAGACTTACCAGTACCTGGAGGCTACAAATATTTTAACGATTAGTCGAATAATATTTGCAGGAAGTTACCAAGATCTTCTATTCAAAAGTTACCCCAAATAACAAGATACCCTTCCATGGTATCCGTTTTCCAGTGAAAAGATGTGGAAAACGTATTGGTAAGATAACAGCTTCCTTTAAAGCTTCTTTGGCTCCGTCCAAGCCAGCAACGTCGTTCCATTTTACATCGGGCTTCTCAATAATTATAGCTCCTTCTAACTTACTTTGAAGTTTCTTCTTTTCGGGATCGCTATCAGTGTCACTGTCACCACTGTCGCTTTTCTTGTCCTCAGTTTTAGTATTATCTTCGCCCGCTTTTATAGGTTTTTTCTTACTCTTTTTCAGATACGCCTTCAGCTTCTCCGCTCTCTCCAGGTACTGGGTACACTTTGCCCTTATGCTTTCCTTCGCACGATCTCCTTGTGCTTCGTCTAAAAGCAATTATTGTAGCACGATTTAACTAAAATGCTGTAACGAAAAGTATCACACAAAAGGAACCTGATGAAGCTCGTACATTTAATTGAATGCAGGAAATATTCTACAGCGTGCTCGTATAATCTGAGCGCCTCTTCGTAATTCTTGTTACGGTCCTCTTCGGTAGCCTTGGTGACCAAGTCTATAGCCTTCTACGAAATACCAGACATGTATATAATATTGTATGGTAATTTAATAGAGGAATAAAATGTAGAACAAAAATACGATGGCGATGCGTCCACTTACTTGCAATATCGTACCCGAAGCCATCGTATTACCTAAGGTAGTACCTAATCTTTGTTTTGATTAAAAATTTTTGAATATTTATGCGGTGGTTCACCGTCACGATAGAATGCAATCTCTTAGGAAAATGAAAAGTATCGAGGCGCTCGGAGCGACGGCCTATCGCATCGGTGAGACGTTCTATTTCGCTTGATTTTGATCAATGTTGAAACTCCGACTCCCTTCTATCAATTGATAACCTTCAATATTCGGTTGTCCAACGTCACGGATTGACATATCACATACACTCCTAGAAAATGCGCTTTCACGCGATGCGTTTGACAACGCTAGTGTCAGGATTCATATGACATCGCAGTGTTAACAACCGCAAAAATGTCACTATATAATAATGTTTAAAAAAAATATTGGACAAAAATCTGTACGCAACACCGATCATTCTTCTTTTTACGTATATATGAGATGACATTCTTAACTGACATGTGCTTTGGATTTTGCCTATACATATATCAAACTGAAAACCAAAACTAACCTAATCTGACCTAACGCACAAGCCGTTCCCTCACCAATGCGTTATCTTCTCTTTCTAGTAAAAATAAAGTCAAAGATTACCTGTACCATCTTAAATAATATTTAAACTATATAAAACTATTCGAATCCTAAGTTAATTCATAGAAACAACATTAATTATTGCGCAATGCATTAGAAGTGCTGCATTTGAGAAAACTGCAGCACTATACGCAAGCGCGGTCGTGATTGGACGGTGTATTGTGAGATGCGAACGATGGAAACACGGCCTGCGAACGGGAACGCATGTGCAAAAGATACCTGTCTACGAAGCACCGAGTGTGAAGAGATAAAAACCTCGGTACGTCCGAGAGCTACCGATGGATCTTTTTCTGTGTTTATATCCGTTTCTTATTTTTGTTTCAACATCCGTATTGGCCTAAACCTTTCATCAGAAAATTCACTATCTATTCTAACCTAACAAAGTACCGACATACGAAAAATGTGTTCTGTGACCATATGATAGAAACATCAATTGAAACCAAGAAACTTGTATCGCCGTCGTGTAGCACTTTTGGTATAAAGGAAGCCGTGCTGGTGAAACATTTGATCTAAGTATGAATTCCATGTTCATTTACGTGCTTTACCCTTTGTTCCTTCGTTCCTCGTGATAATCCCATGAAAATTAGGGGTGTGGCTAACCGGTCCTTTCTTTTATTATTCTAGGCTATGTCCCGTATCTAACTTGATTTTAGGATCCATGTAAGGTTAGGATTTTTCCATTCTTTCCAAGATTATTTCTCCTTTTTTGGTCGTAATGAATACTAAAACTCTTCCTGTGGCCTTAGAACATATTTTCCTATTCTAGGACATCCTAAAAACACCTTAAACGTTTAGTGGGGCTGTAGGAGTTTCTTAATTTGCAAGACCATTAATTATTAACATTTTCGCATTTACGTAATTTTATCAAATTCGTTAGAAGAAAAATGTGTCAATAAATTAAAGTTAGTAAACTTTTGTACATTTAGAAAATCGTTATTTAAAAATAACTTTTTATAAACATAACGTTTCAGGCAACTTTTTCGGTAAAATTATAAAGATTCTAAGCTTTTTTCTGCCTTCCCAAATGTTTATATTGTACACAATATGTTATTATACACTTTATGTTAAGAATATTAAAATTCCTTTTGTTAAGGAAAAGTGTTCAAAAAATCTTTTTACGTGTAGGTAACGCTATATATCATACTTAAGCCAGTGATGTCTGTTCCTTCTTCGTCATCCAACAAAATTAGCGATAACAAGCCAGGTGGTACAAGTCCAAGTCCCATAGAAGGCATCGAAGGTGTTCCTGGACCTAGCTCGTTAGAACCTATGCATCCATTGTTAGCGCAAGATGAAGAATCAGAAGATTATGGAGAAGATGGCGAAGAGGATGACGAGGACGATAGTAGCGAAGAAGGAAGCGAGGTGAGTTTCATTGTGGCCATGTTGTGTTGTAAACACATTTGTGCGTTACTAGAAATGTTCTAATTTGATTACAGATTAGTGACACTGGTATATTTTGTGACACGGAATGCGAGCCCGATCTTGAAAGCAATAATTGTTCGCTCTCCGGATCGCAACCACAGTCTATCACTCAGCGCGTTCATAGTCCCATTTTACATACTTGCGTACCTTTAGATATCGTTCAGCCACAAAGAAAGCGTAAGAGTGAAGCTGAATCAAGTTTACCTTGCAAGAAACTCAATCCTGAAGATAAATCGCATTCTATGTAAGTGTAGTTCCTAAAATATTAAAGAACGGAAAGGGTATAGATATCTAAATTGAAAATTCTGGTATATTTTATAGTAAACGAGAGATATTTTAATTGCAGGGTTGTTAAGAAGTTAGACGACAAAGGTAAACATATGAGATGCGTTATTCCAACCAAGGATAATCCTCCGCCTGAAATGAGTAATTGGCTTCTCCAATTTCAGGTATAGAAAATTTAAACCGTTCGTCCGGTTCATATTTTCTATCATCCTTTTTTTTTGTACTTAAATTGTCTATGGACTAACAATGTTTCTTCTAATTATAGAGATGGTCGAACGCGGAAAGAATGCTCGCGATAGATGAATTAATTGAACGATGCGAGCCAACGCAAGTGCGACACATGATGCAAGTAATCGAGCCTCAATTTCAGAGGGACTTCATATCGTTGTTGCCGAAAGAATTGGCCCTGTCTGTGTTAGCTTTTCTAGAACCTAGGGATCTTTTACGAGCAGCTCAAACGTGCCGTAATTGGCGATTTCTTGCGGACGATAATTTGTTATGGAAAGAAAAATGTAGGGCGGCCGGCATAGAGGATTTGAAAGACCTTCCTCCAATAAAACGGAAGAATTGTAGAAATTCTGGCAACTCTTCGTCCCCGTGGAAACAGGCGTACATGAGGCAACACAATATAAAGATGAATTGGAGGACGAAACCGATCCGTACCCCGAAAGTTTTAAAGGGACACGACGATCATGTGATTACGTGCCTCCAATTCTCTGGTAATCGGATAGTAAGCGGTTCCGATGATAATACGCTTAAAGTATGGTCCGCTGTTACGGGCAAGGTAAGTCGGGGATAATTTAACAAAATATCTTGATTCCTTCATTTTACGATGATTCATTCGCCAATTTTCTACGTTCCCTTATGTGTTGCAGTGTTTAAGAACATTGGTTGGACATACCGGTGGTGTATGGTCCTCGCAAATGTCCGGCACCACTGTGATCAGCGGCAGTACGGATCGTACGTTGAAGGTATGGAATGCCGAGACAGGTCAATGCATTCATACTTTGTACGGGCATACATCGACGGTTAGGTGTATGCATCTGCACGGCAATAAAGTAGTCAGTGGTAGCAGGGACGCTACACTGAGGGTGTGGCAAGTGGACACTGGAGAATGTTTACACGTGCTCGTCGGCCATTTGGCAGCTGTTAGATGTGTGCAATACGATGGTAAATTAGTGGTCAGCGGCGCCTACGATTATATGGTTAAGGTTTGGAATCCGGAACGCGAGGAGTGCCTTCATACCTTACAAGGACATACAAATCGTGTTTATTCCCTCCAAGTAAGTATTACGCGAATTACTATTCACAGGAGGGTAATGAGAATCCTGATGGTTTCGGTCATCGGAGCATCAGGATTTTACACACTTCTAACACACCTTTATCCAGAGGAATTAATTTTTGTTTTTTTTTCTTCGTGGCCGTGTCAGTTTGATGGTGTACATGTCGTTAGCGGTTCCTTGGATACAAGCATAAGAGTATGGGAAGTTGAGACTGGTGCATGTAGACATACGTTAATGGGACATCAGTCGCTCACGTCTGGAATGGAGCTACGCAATAACATCCTGGTATCCGGAAACGCTGATTCAACGGTTAAGGTGTGGGATATCGTGAGCGGTCACTGCCTTCAAACATTGTCTGGTCCAAACAAGCACCAGTCCGCTGTTACTTGCCTTCAATTCAACAGTCATTTTGTAATTACTTCGTCCGACGATGGAACGGTGAAACTCTGGGATGTTAAAACTGGTGCGTTTTTTTTTTACCTGGCTGGCTTTTCTTTAATAATTTTGTCCAATACGATCTCCCACTAAAATTACTTTATCATGTGTTTAGGTGATTTTATAAGAAACTTGGTCGCCCTTGAGAGCGGCGGAAGTGGTGGTGTTGTGTGGAGGATACGTGCAAGTGATACAAAATTGGTGTGTGCAGTGGGTAGTCGTAACGGCACGGAGGAGACGAAGCTTCTTGTTCTCGACTTCGACGTAGAGGTAAAATAGTGCACCACTTACGCGTGGACAAAACTGCTGCCCCATTCTTCTACTACTCCTGTACATAATACTTCGATTAGGTAGCGTAACCAATCTACTGTACGATGGATTCATGTATTACGTGGGTGTGATTGTGATAAGAATGTATGTCAGTAAAAAGAAAAAAATATTGAAAGGAGAATCGCAGAAAAAGAACGCGTCACACGGTGGATCGGTAGTTGTTAAAAAAGAAAATGATCTCCGAAGTGGTTAGAACGTTCAAGCCGAAGGCATTAATTAATTATACCTATTACGGAGTGTATTAATCGCGGTGTTGTACAAAATACGAGATTTCAAAGACTTAAGAGTTAATAAGGAGAACGAGGAGCTTATCAGTGTACTAATACTGTATTAATGCTGTTATAAAAAAAAGTTCGAAGAAATCGCTGAGGATGATAGCCCACTCTGTGAACATTAACTGTAATATTACGGATTTATATGGGCGTTTAGGAAAGTATTTTTAAATTACCAGGAAAGCAAAGAAAGATTTCATACAAGATATTTATCGAGCCTGCAGATGGAAAATATTGCTTAATGAATCTCACAGTTCGAATGAAAACATGAAATTCCAAGTGACGGAAATTGGCAAAACAGGAAAAGAACAAAAGCAATTCGGATGAATACTAAACACATATAATTACAGATAAAAAACAAAAATGTGTGATCAGATCGATAAAAATATTTTTTGTATAATACGTTCTTCGTCGCTGTACGTTGTATGGCTTATTTAATTTTTTTTCACTTATGTTTATTAAATTAATTATTATGGGAATTGTGCATAATTTATTGGATATTAGAAACGATATTTAATAACTTTCTTAACGAAACGATCGTCGCTGCTTTCAATTCGTTTCGTTCGCCGTCAATTTTTATCGTTACATCCAAAAGCTATTCGTGCACAGAATAAAACGATTCATATGAAATCGATACGAATACACAAAATAATTCGTCAGCTGAAGGATATGTATTGGTGAATCATAGCGATTTCTAATATTTTACAAACTTATTTAGTGTTATACTGATACATTGCATTGGAATTCCGACTATTTTTTTAAATTCTTATGTAAATCGTTAAGAAAAATATCGACGAACGTGTTACGTGAAGGAAGCATAGAAGAAAATGCATCTACTTGAAATATCTCTTCTTTCTAGCTGCTGTTTTCTAAATGTACGCTTACGTTCTCATTTAATTATTGAATATAAAAGGGAGCCAGTACAATCATGCATTTAACGTGTTGCATATAGAATGAAAAGTGTACAAATATCGCAAAGATTTTGAAAGGTATAGAATGATGTACAATATATACATTGCGTTTTATTCTGTTACTCTGCATATTAAAAGAACAGAGTAATACATATAATGTCTGTAAAAAATAATTTGTTATCTAAAATTACTCTTGTCTTACACACATTCATAATTCGCTTATATTGCGCTACAATGTATAAGTGTTTTACGATTTCTATAATCATACAAAAAATTTGTATTTCGTTACCTTTTGGTTATCGCATAATCGATTATAAATATTTATCTCACTTTCCATACGTAACACGTTCTACAAATCATTTGCTATTTATTGCTGGCTAATCGATTAAACGATCAGAGTTAATCGAACATTCGTGATAGTAATTTAATTGGATTCTCAATATTGATATAAATTGTAATTGATTTTTCGACATTAGTAACAAGTCTGGTTCCGCCGTGGTGCAATAATAAGAGTTGCAAACCTATTCTGTGCAATATGCACGAATCAACTGAACACAACGTACCATCAATTATTAATGCGAAAAATAAATATGATTATGTTTAAAGTTTCTTCAGAACTTGACATAAAGACCATGTGTAGCAAATTAGCTTCTTTTTTTTTCTTTCTTTCTTTCATACAAACTCTGTTGTTACACAGATGTAAGCTACACAGAGAAAAAACACTTGATTCTGATGGACAATAAATCTTGTAAACTTGATTGCCAATATAAGACACGATTCGTGTAATATGCAATTTTTATTATTGAACCTAGGATATCCTAAGGATCGTGTTTTTATTTGTATATTGCTCAATAGTTTATATTTGTAACAATGTGTTATCTGTTGTATCATTTTTTATAAGAAATAGAAAATGTTGCCGCATTTTAAGTCTCGTCTGTTCGTTAATATCGCATCTTAACATTTCATATTTCTTACAAGCGAACGCTATGTTTCGACAATAATGGCGAATGTGCATTCTGAACAGGGAATGCATATAGCCTGATTCTTTCCTTGCACGCTTTTCCTCTCCGCACAATATAATCCTCCGCATCTGCAGCGGTAAGTCAATGTATCTTGATCCTTCGCTATTGTTTCCAACTCATCGACAGATACTCTTGCATATACCAGAATGCTCTCCGAGTCTAGCTCCTCCTGCTTTTGAATTATGTCGTATTCTTCCCTTGATTTAGGATCGCCCAGAACATGCCAGGCTTCCGAGATATGATGGAACTTTTCACCATCTAGCTCTGATGTATTTTTATCTGGGTGATATTTCAGTGCCAATGCATGGTACGCACGTTTTATGTCCTCCGACGTTGAATCCTTGGTGCAACCAAGTATATCGTAATAACTTGTTAAATTCATGATTCCAACTTCGGTACGAGTTAAAGAAGAATTAGAAATGAACGATAATCATGCTGCAAAATTATATACAGCTTGTTACTGCTGCATGAATATAACGTGTAATGTTCAGTGGCATGATAACAAAATTGCGAGGTTGGATAACCTAAGAAATATTAAATACACATCTCTTCATAAATATGATCAATGCGCACATTTAGATTAGGATCGGCGAATTTATTTTGAATATTTAAATGTCGATTGTGGCAGACGAGTAGTATGTGTGCTGATGAACTTTCATGAGATTAAAATTATACTGCGAGATGACTAGGACGCCGCGTGAAAAGAATTAGTAGAAGAGAATGCAAATCCACGACACATCTGCCACTAAATAATCAGTAATCAGCGCAGATCTACTGCGATGCTATTAGTTTTATTCACAAATTTCAGGTGTGCTACGAGCGATAGCACACACGAGCAGTGATGAGATATGGGACGGGTTTTTTTCGCACATGCGCGTCGTTTGCAGTAACGTATCTATTTATGTTGTGGCGCAACTAGTTGGCGCAGTGTTATTGGCGGGAAAGCAGTGGGAGCATTAAGTACGTATAAATGGCAGGTAATATTGGAGAAGCTATAAACAAACGTAGTGTACGTAGCTTCCACATTCGTGGCTAGATGAAGACATTTTAAAATGTGATTAGCTCCCTTTCCAGTAAAGAATAATGCGTTTTGTATTGCATGCGACAAAATACACACACACACACGCGCGCGCGCGTTATACATTTATTTGCACACAACCAAATCATAACAAACTTTGCAAAATTATGCAAGGTGATCAAGGTATCCCATTTTATCGAAACTTGTACTATACTGAGGACAAAGTCTCCGTGCATGCGCGAGAAAACCCGTCCCATATCTCATCACTGCATAGGTGTGATCGGAACGGAACGAAAGACGTCTGGCTCGATCTATAATTTTTGATCGCTATTAAGAATGAAATGAAAGGAAGAGACCGTTTATACGTTACGTACGAAAAATTTACTGGAGGAATAATGCATATGGAAAGATTCGCTTACATTTCGTCTATATTATTAGTATGGCGCACACAAGGCAACATTACATAAAAACCGGATTTACCAATGATCATTGATTTTCATGGCCTTTCTACAATTTTTCGTTAAATTGAAACCTTACTTCAGATAATATTTGAATAAATTTCACAATCTAAATTAATAATATGTTCAATTGCATTTATGCCGCAGTAACAGGACGAAAGTAATTTTTACAAACTCAAACAATATCATTGTTTAAGCTTTTAAGCAAAACATATACGGTCTTCTTTCTAGAACCGTCGAAAATGATTAATTTTTATTTACAAATAACCTCCGGAAATCGAGATTACGTAACACGGACTCGCTATAAGAATTATATATAATGTATCACAATAGAAACCTATACGACGATATGGGATACCACACATGATGACATTATAAAATTTCTAAACAATTCGTATATCCCTCTTTCGAATTTTATCGTTATTATGCGCACAACAAAATCAATGACTACGATAAACATTGAAACCAGAAAACTGCCAACGTCTTTCCATATTAGCACCTATACCAAATAAGTCTTGTTTAAAGACTTGAGGGAATCGTTGCATCAGGACCTCCACTTCGTTCGGTTTGATGCCGGGTTCCATTTTTTGTAAATACGACCATAAATAATCAACGCTTGCACCGAACGGATGAATATGCAAGAATGTCGCTATTAACCCTGGAATCGAAGATAAGACGGAACATCAACCCTTGTCATAAGTAGCTGAAAACTCGATAAATCATTTCCCGGGCATTACCTATAAGCTTGGCATCCTTCTGTGTGATTTGGACTAGACCAGACGTTAAAACTAATTGCTTCGGAGTTCGTGGTTCCTCGTTCACATCATCATCCTTATCTAACGTTATTATTTCGCTTTCCCGTGGCTCTTCCTTTTTCGTCGCATTCAACTTCACAGTTAGATCTTTGATCTTCTGATCATCTTGCGCTTGCTGCTTCCTGGACTGCATCAACTGTTCTTGCATACCTTTCAGAGTCTGCTGCAGCATTTTCATCTGCTTGTCCTTGGCGTCTATCTCACTTTTTGTCTCGGATTTTAACAGATCCACCTGCAAAATAAACATTTCTCAATTAAAAATTCTCTGGTTAGTGTAAAATTGTTTGAACCGCGGATGAAGAGCAAAGATAGATGTGTACTTCATTCTTGTATGCCTCCAACTGGCACCGAAGACTATCGTTCTCTTCTTTCAACGTTTGCAGTCTTTCGGAATCCTCTTGAACATCCGACTGGTTCCGCGTCTTTTTACGTTGCGGTTCATCTTCCGAATCGGAAACGTCCATTTCTCCTTCTCCCTCAATCAATGTTTCTTCCAGTTGTACTGCCTTAATTTCCTATTACGGAAACACATGACAATTTAGTTCGATCTTGTTCGAGTTTATTGAAAAAGATAACATCAAAAGACATGCTATATGTATATGCATATACATATACATGTATATGTAACATACATATTGTATATAAATATACATATTAATGTATATGTATGTACATATCTGACAGTTTTTTTTTATATTTGACAGTAGGAAAAAACGAGATAAAATTTGCCTTCGAAACCTTCTTCGAAATTTCTCCGAACTAAATATTAAACACGTAAAATAATCTTTGAGACGGATAAATAATTTCTGGATAAAAAGATGTACGCTCTTTTGAAATCACGTGCTTACCTGGAGAGAAGTGCATATAAACATTCCTGATGGACAAATAAATATACAACTAATTTATGAACAAATGTAGCAGTGTGTACATAATGACTCCGCCTCTGTGTGTATGTGTTGCGCGTATGTTATTATGGTAAATTCGAATTAAGCATACCTGTCCTTAAAAATACAAAATTAAATAGAATTATGCTAAATAGATCTACAGCTTTTCTGTTCATTCGCGCTCCTAACGTAAGAATACAGGGAAAGATACAACTGCAGAGTATAAGTGAGAAACCGCAATTTAAATTAGAAAATTGTTGTTAATTCGATCGTTACCTGTTCAAGTTCCAGTCAATGGTATCTGTCCAACTCAAGTAATGGAATCTAATCTTTACCTTTCACACACGGATATTCCCAAAAAGTATAAACACCGAGTACACATCATTCTTACGAAGGAAGCATACGTCTCGTCTATGTAGACACCGTGTACCGTTTATGCTGGGTGTGCCGTAGAAGAACCAGATACAGGAGATTCCTGCGACGATACTGAACAACTTTTTCCTTTGGCAAAATGTCGTTTGAGGCTTTGTTTTTGAATTATTAACGAAAAACACTTGCCACTCAGAGCGCGCGTAGGGCCCGCACTTATGGACGGAATGTCGCGTCCCGCTGGATGATGGACGTTCCAAACCACGGTGCCTCGATCCAAACGCGTCGGTGCGTTTTTATTCGTTATTCACGAATAACAAATAATTCGACATTATTCTTCATCGCACTGGTTCGGTATTCGATACAACTTTTGCTTCCTGCTACACCGACAGGTTTAGATCGGGGAATCGGCTGAACGTCGCCACCCAGCGCGACGCGACTATCCGTCACCGAGCGCGGGCTCTATGCGTTCTCTGAGCGGCCAGTGTTTTTCGTTAATAATTCAAAAACAAAGTATTAAACGGCATTTCGCCAAAGGGAAAAATTGTTCAGTATCGCCTCAGGAATCTCCCATATCCGGCTCTTCCATGCATAACGGGACACCCTATATCGTTCATTCCTTTTTTTCCATCTCTCTACTTACCTTCCCCTTTGAAAAAAAAAAATGTTTGGAAAACGCGTGTGCGTGGCGGATCGGACGAACGTGCAATAAAGAGACGCTTAGTAAAGAGAGACCCGGGTAAAAGGACCTTCTCTGTCCCATTATAATACTGTACTACTAATTGTGAAGAAAAAGAAATCGTATCGTACTTGGACACAGGGCTATACGTTGACATGGGAATGCAAATACATACCGAGGATTGTTTCTTCCACATTTCGATGTTCTTCCGTTGAGCCTTTGTGAAGTGATCCCAGACCTTCTTGTGGCTGGCCGCAGTAAAGACGCGTTCAATCTGACTGACTGTTGATGACATGGTCGCATGTTGCATACAAAAAACACAACAAATACTTCCGTTGTATACCCTGCTTTTAAACTCTACAATTCGTTTTCATCTAACACGTGTAACCCTCGACATACAATCGTCTATGCGTATGTGTATATACTCTTTAACATGTTCTCCATTGTAAAACATTCTCATCAGCGTCGTTGATGCTGCGCGTGTATCAACGACGCTTTCTACATCATTCAGATTAGAACGTTTCCTTCGCACGTACACCATACTTCAATGTTATCCCTGCTGATCTATCGCCGTCCGTTTTCTTTTTCTGTCTCTCCTATGTACGATCGTACAGAAGTCCCGTATATTAGACTGAAAGTTACTTATCCGATTTTATAACATTTTCAAAAACTTCACCGGCGATCCATTTTCCTAGGCCCTGCTATTCGGCTGCCAAATCGGTCTTTTCAACGGATCGCGATTAGTGCCTTTTTTCCTTCCGAGAGAATGCGCACTATTCTCCTAACAACTTACAACATGTAGAGGCTCCCGACTTTAGGAAGACGGTCTTGGGCTACGATTTCAATGGAATTGACAATGAAAGTACAGATATAATTATCAACCATGCTCCTATAAATTACACGTATCCATTCGATCAGTAAAATCACCAAGACGGCATTCAAAATCGTAGCACAATGGTCATCCCCGCCAACAATTATTTAGCCCATCACCGTTAATTCTTAGCATTGCAGGCATGCAATTTTTAGGTACACTATGCTCTCTATAGAGTGGACTTTTGGTACAATTCGTGATCTCTTCAGTTCAGTCATTAGAGCCTATAGAACCATAAGACAGGATTTCTTCACCCACCTTATATTCTCTCCTACTGTCTTTGATCCCGCTACCGAGTTGCCCCGCATTGATCGTGCATCGGACCACAATACACTCGTTACAAAATATATTCCTTACAAGTAACGCCTGATGTTGACTCTCAACGGGGATGAAATTTTGTTTCAACGAGCGAGACTCGATGCGAAACAATCGACAATAAAATGTTTTTCAATTAAAAAAAAATTGGGTTCCCCCTCGTTTTTTTACTGTCCTTTTTCTTAATGTTAATAATCTCCAATACCAAAAGTGACGTACATTCTCAACTCCCCTAATAATCAAGTCTTATCGTACACATGGCAGTGTTTGAATTGGATATAGTAGTTAGGAATTTACTACGCAAATTTACGAGTACGCACTTTTGTTATTACAAGATACGACGAAATTCTAACACGATCGGATTCTACCACTTTTTTTGTCTGCCAGATTACTCAAGAACTGCGTAGAACTCTTATGACGAAAAAAAACTTACCAGACAAAGCAATATGTTTGTAGATTTGCTCTTGTGTACACACAAAAATGTACAGTGGTTCAGAGCTGTGTTGTAAAAAAAAGAGAAAATATATACAAATGTATAAACGTACATTGTATTAGAAGCCCCTGCATTCTGCCTTTCATCAGCTCCTTCGCCTTCTGCAGCTCCTCCTCGTAAGCAACTTTCTCCGTGAGCAGCCTTCGCACATGGGAGTTCGTTGACTGAATCATCGAGTAAAAAGTGTTTGCATTGCGTTTTGTACAGTCTCCACGCTCGAGCCATGTCACCACAACCTGGAACCATTTAATTCGTTTGTTTTGTAATAAAAGCATCATTGAAATCGGCGAGGCGGATCTTCATCTGTACATTTATCAACTTGGTTTCTGGAATTCAAACATTTGGGTCTGAAGAAACGTTTAATGGTACTTGAACAAATTAAGAAGACGATGCGGTCATTACTTACTTGCACCGCTTTCATAAATGTGTCGTCCTGTTTAATCTTTTCACATATATTCGATGCCTCGTGATCTGTATAGTGTACAACTGGAGGAGGACTGGATGGGGCTCTTTGCCTTTCCTTTTCCACTCGTTCTCTGTGCCGTTGTTCTCTTTGTAGCTGACGTTGTCTACATTCCCATTCATATTGGTCGTCTCTAGCCTATTTTTTTGTTTAATTTATAGAAATTATACGCTTCATGTTTAAAAATACACCACACGAATGTACAGAAATGACGAACCTGAGCAAAATCTACATGAAGCCTTCCAGTATTGGCAGAATCACCACTCGATCCTATTCTGACTCTATAACCAGATAAATATATAGCTGCATCAACGCTACTCTCCAATACAAAACGTATGTGACAAAAGTTTTTCTTAGAAAGGCGTAAAGTCGTGATTTCTCCGCACCGCTCGAACACTTCTTGAATTATCGTTTCCGTGATATTTTCCGGTAAGCCTAGGCAAGACGTGGATAGATTTATAAAAATTACTTTTCGTCTGAAGCAAATTGCATTAGTGTTAAAATTAGTAAATTAAATACCTCCAACAAAAATTGTTCTGCATCCCGGTGGCCTTTCTCGAGTTGTCGGAGGCGGAGCATTCGGATTCGGTGGGAACAACGTACAACTTTTGCAATGTATGATTTCCTTGGTACCTTGCGATGAAGTGGATGGAGGTGGTAAGGCACCGCTCATAATTTGAGCCGCATCTTTCATTATTTGTTCCGGTCCTAGTATCTGCGCGCCTATCATACTGCCATCGTGCGACATCATTCCCATGCCCATTGGTCCATAACTATGAGTATGTCCCATGTGCGGGCCGAGCGTCATTTCACTCATCATTGGTCCCATCGGTCCCATTGGACCCATTCCCATAACCGGATATCCAACCCCCATTCCCCAGACTCCTGTTGCCTGTTCCATTGGCGCTCCCAAATTCTGAGCATTATTCGTACTCGATGACGATGGAATATCATTGCCGTTCGAATTATTATTATGACTATTATTACTACTCGACGAATTTATGCTACTGCGGTCATCAGGCCTTCGGTCTTCCCTTCGGTCCCTCTCGCTCCTTTCATCCCTTCTGTCTCTGTCTCTGTCCCTTCGATCGTTTCGATCGCACCTCGATCTATGCACCAAATAATATAACAAGATATGATAACGTTAACTTCAATAAAGGCTAAACATGAATACTATAGTTAAATTGTGCTATAAAAGTAAATTGGGAGACCTTCTATTATCCCGATTATCCCTGTTATCTCTAATTTCTCTTTCTCGACGCATGTCGCACTTCTCGCTTCTTTTATCGCTGTTATCTTCAGATGTTTCCCTAACGACTGGCGGTTGATTTTTATTTGTACTAAATTCTAATGGAGAATCGTTCATTCCAGGCAGTGGTATCGGCGGAGGTAATGGTGGAAACCCTTGTCCAGTTAAGTCCATGAAACTTTGTGGGCCAGCGATTGGCGTAAGCGGACCCATTGGTCCCATACCTAAAATCAGACACTATTTGTAAGCAGAAATTTGTACAGGGATGAGAGAACCGTCATGCAATAAATAACACTAAAAGTAATTGTGGTTGATGTAAGATATGTGGTTATAACATTTAAACGTACCCATTGGTGGCATAGCGGCCGCTGGCACCCCCGGAAAATTGTAAGCCATCTTTCAGTGATACTTTTATAATTCCGTGGTTACTCTTCGTCGAATCTTAGATATCGCAAGATTGAACGAAATGAATTGACTATTTCCGAATCCTAGATCGTACCGTTGCAAACTCTGCATTCAATATGGCAGGAGGCCGAACCTAACCTCTTCGATTCTTTCATTCGCCGTCCGGTGAACATCTTCTCGATAATATCCCCGATGCGTGACTGTGAATTATGAGGGACAACGAGAGTATTAAAATTGTCGGGAGAACCGTGATTCTAATACCGTATAAAAAGGAACACGTCGAAAGGCTGGTGCTGTTTAACAGTTATCGATTCTCGACACCGTTTTGCATTGACGAAAATATCCGCCATTTTTAAATTATCTCTTGTCTTGGCATTTAAAGTTTTCTTTATGCGTTTCTTCTTTCATTTACTATCGATGGTATATTTGACATTATTTTATTTTCAGATATCATGAATGGATGAAATCGGCAGAGTTAAGGTATTTAACTGGTTCCGAGGTTTTAACATTGGAAGAAGAGTATCAGATGCAACAACGATGGCATCAGGATCAGGATAGTGAGTCTGATCTTTAATTAAATTAACTATTACTCGGCCAGTACATTTTTTTGTTTGTTTTAGAATGTACTTTTATCATTTTGGAAAAGAGCATATTCTCTAAAAGTGGAGATGAGATAGGTAAAAACAGAGAGCAACACTGCGAATGTTATCCTTACATCTTCCACGTATCTGTTAATGTCAATGAATTTTAGAAGCTATGATCGGAGACACAAATTTGTTTTTCAATGAATTCGATCAGTCAAAGAAAGCGGAGGTTGAAATTATGATAGCAGACGTTCCTCATAGAGGCAAAAGAAGGGGTTGGGAGGCGACGATTCTAATGTTACTTTATGGTAGTTGTACCGTACTTCCACTTTTCTCTCGCATTCAAATTCCATTGCATTCTTCATTTATAAAAATCACTCTTTTCCCAAAACTAGGAATCGACAAACTACACGTGACTGAATATACAGCAAAGATTAAATTCGATAACAAAAGCAGCATAAAGATGTTTGAAAAGCTAAAGTTCCAAGAGGTAAAATTATTCTAAAATTATTTGTCGTTTGGCAGCGCGCTTGCTATGAATAAGAATGATTTGTCTTGTAAAATAGGTAGAAAAGAGTGAAATTTTTCAAGAGTACACTTTTGAGAAGGTCGTAGATCAAGATTGGAGGGATTGGTTATATTCCGAAACAATGGGTGTGATTAGTTATGAGGTTTACAATAAGGAGTAAAACAAACTGCGCGTAATTTGTAAAAATGTGCAACAGAATTGGTTAATCGACGTCAAACTCGTTAGCGATTAATAAAATGGAGTTTAATTTTATAAATTTACAAAAAAGATTTATAACTAGAATGCTGTATCAGTTTTTCCGGGTACTAAATGATACTCAGCATCACTGTTGCTTGCAATTGATACAACCGAGATGTGATTGCCCTTGATTATCTTTAAGTGGTCATAGTCTGCTACACGTGTGCGGTGAACGCGTTTTCGACGGAGTGCTATTTCGAACGTAAGGCCATCTTTTGTTGAATAATATTTATGAAAAATGTTTCGGATAATATTATGTATTCGATATAATCAAAGAAACACGTGAATGATCATCGTTGAATATACAGGTTGGTATTTATCTTCCGTTGCGTGTAATTTAAGAGAACTTGTTCAAAACTCTCGTCGAACGCGTGATCTCAAAAGAACGCAGAATATTAATAAGTTATATTTTTAAAGATCTGCTATTACTTCAAATCTGTTAAAAACAAAGTAGACTGTGTCGTTTCATCTGTTCGCTAAAATAAAAAATTTTTTTATTGGGATCTTTTAGATTTGGCAATATATAATAATAATGTATGCATTATTATAGAAACTTGTTTTACAAGATGTGAATTTGGAACAAGTATTCGTTCCCTTTATATTGGATTTCTACGATATTAAAATATTCGTAAATTACACGCTACATCTCTTGCGTTTTATACATATAGAAAAGTGTACTCGCTAGGTACGAGCCGCGGAAACGTACCGCATTGCGACATGGTTCCTCCCATCCATATTGCTCTGCGTATTCGGGTGCAATGATTTTCGAATTTGAATGGCATTAAAATTTGATTAATAGTACAACGATTACTTAATTATTAGCTCACGATTCTCCATGCAAGATTAAATGGAGATTACAGCAGTTGGCGATGGTAAATTCCATTGCGCAGTCGATATGGTAAGACCAAGTTAAAACGCGTTTCGAACACGTTACATTGCGTTCACTGTTCACCAGCATCGATCTTATCGTGTCCGAAAAAATGGGACTAATTCTCTGACAATCGTACTACGCTTTAATGCATCCACCTTTCGTACTTTGGATAACGTCAGCGTAAACTAGAAACAGTTTAGTCCTAAAAATGTTTTTGTATAACATAGCACGTTAATTTTCAGATACGGCTGAAAGGTGTACCGATCGGAAATCTATGAAAAGCATCCGCACGTTGCAGTTTATAAGGAATCATGTCTGTGTCTAGAATATTACACACGTTAAAAAGTTCCGCACAGAAAAGGCCGCTACTATTTAATTCGTTGATATATGGCTCTTTTTACATCGGGGCCGAATTTGCCCAACAGACTTACGGCAGAATATCCAAGGTAAAACTTCTTCCTATGCGACGAAGGTATAAAAAGTTTGCGGTGTAGTAAATTGGCGTTTTGATTTTAGTCTTCATCGTCGCCGGTACCGGCGAACATCGAAGAGTCAGACTTGCCGGAGATCAAGAAGCCGCTATTCGCTTGGGGCAGAAAGTCGAACGATCAGTTCGATTCGTTGGATAGCTCAATAGAATTAGGAAGTTACGATTGGGCTCAACTTAAGCGATACGCTATATACGGCTGCTTCATCGCGGGACCAATTCTACACGGATGGTATCGTGTCTAACTTGATATTTCTGTACATGATACTTTATATCATGTATGACTATTTTTATCACTTATCACACTATGCTTTCACCAGATAAGGCACCTTCATGATTACGCGAACGCATATATCTATACAATATATACTTTTATATGGACACGATTCGTTCGGAACAAATCGGGCATGATAGTTAATGAAAAAATACCGATTATCTTACTAAACAATTACAATAGGAAAATATTACGCTAATCATGAATCTATTTTTTTTTAAATCGAATGGCAGTATATTGCTCTTTCGAACGAAAACTAAAGTATTTCGGATATATTAAATTACAGATAATCACAATGATATCAATTAAAGTACTAAACATTAGAAGAGTACGTGGTATTTAACCGATGCGCGAGTTTACGAAAAAGACAAAGCATATAATTGTTAACGTATGTTTAAATACTATTTAAATTTGATAATCGTGTACTCTCGTGTATGTAGACGCCTATAATTATAGATACCAACATCAAATAAACTGCCTGCCCACTGGATGACGATCGCACGATTGTATTCTACGGCACGCTGGCTTTTTTTCGGCCTATCACCTTCGGTGAGCTTATTCTGCTTTGCCGTTTTTGTCCTGATACGGAACTTCACATGTATTCATTAGGGTTGTGCGAGTACTTGGGGCGGATCGGATAGGAATCGTGGCCGGTCAAGCCAGAATGCCCAGCGTTTGTTGATAAATAAACATATTCGTGTACCCGGAAAGTCGGGTCCGAGGTAACGGGCCACCATAAAGTGTCTGGCCGAGGAGTAATGTTATTCTTTAGAGAATAGAATATGACATGCCCCCTCATTCTGTGAATGAAGCACGCCCCGGTTCGGCGATTTCAAACAACGAAGTGGGGATAGCGAGTTGCTTATTTCGATGTAAATCTAGTTTCTTATTACGGATCAGTACTGTAACTCGTACCTAAATATGCTTATGCTCCGACAATCTTTGGAGATTCGGACCCGACCAGTCCCGATTTCTATTCAATTCTACTCGAGCCTGTACATTCGACTACCCGCACACCCCCATTATTCACTAATGCGGATTGTCCTCGCAGGAATGATCGTGATAAATAATGGAACGATTGTTACCCGATGTTATATCACGATCACTTGATTAACAACACATCTTTTTGTAATACCTGTTTATAACAAGAGATTAATGGGCAATCAATTAAATCATTGCATACTTATTTTATCAGGTACAAATGGCTGGACAGAGTCTACAAAGGCAAGACCATGAAGACCGTCCTCCCGAAACTTTTGGTCGACCAATTTATTCTTACACCGCCTTTGATTGTGATCTTTTTCATCAGTTTGTATTTCATTTCTATTAGTTTAATTATGATATGAATTTTAATTCTTCAACGGTACAATACAGATTGATTCATTATCAACATTTCAGGTATGAGTCTCATGGAGGGTAAGCCAAACGTATTCGACGAATGTAAAGCAAAATTTGTTAACACGTTCAAGGTAGTAAAAAAGGTTCTTACCCTTTCAATGTCGACAGACACGTAACTAACGAAATATTTTACTTTCAGACTTCATGTATGTATTGGATACCAGTTCAATTTTTCAACTTTCTACTAATACCGCCAGCGCTACGAGTTTCGTTTGTTAGTGTCGCGGCGTTCTGTTGGGTGAATATTCTCTGTTATTTAAAGAGCACACCTGTATCCGAACAAGGCACTAACAACCAGAGCAATTATTGACTTCTGTACGTTTCTGTCTTCGGTTCCATATGCCAAAGTTCATCAGGAATGCATAGTACAACAAAGAACATATCATGCGTAATTGAACGATTGCGATTTTAAATAGATAGACAATTAATCAAATGCTGACGAAGTAATATATGTGACGAAGAGAGTTGCGTATTAATGGAAAGGGCGTAATAATTTGGCGTCAACGTTTCTAAGGTACGCACACTTGTGATAACAAGCGAAAAATAGAAATAATGTTTTTACACGTTCGAATCTTCTTCCTTCCGCCGCTCATATCTACATCATAATGCACAAAATATTGTAAGATTATGAAAGTATAAAATGTAAATTAATTATACTTCGCGATGACGAATACTTTGACGATGTTATACATTGTATTGTTACGTTACGAGTTTCAACGGGGTTGCGATTAAAAGCTGCCTTAAAATGTAATTAGTAATATTATATTGTGAATCAATATGATTTTTAAACATTCCGTAAATATAAAAATTGCGAATTATAATCGATAAATACTAGAGTTTACTTAATCATAAGAGATTCGATAAAACGCAAGACTAATAGATAAATTACATGTACACACATACACTATATTTACAATTGCGCACATGTTATGCAAAGAAATTTAACTGATTTCGTTATTTCTATATTTAGAACGAATTTCTTCTCTTATCGTAAAAAAAGTTTTACTGTTTCAATAAAAGTTAATCAACACTGTGAAGAACAAACTGTTACTAGACTACAGTAGTGTAAGTTCTATTGTTTCAAAGATATTAATTATCTGCCGATTAAATAAAATTCTGGATAAAGTTAGAAACTTATTTCCGCAAAAAAGTGACACGGTATTGTCGTTCTTAAAATGCATTTTCAATATTGTAATTCTTATTGAAAATATTATCTTCGAAACATTTAAAATATTTTATTTTTCCCCAATATGCATCTAGATACGAACGCGTATGTACATAATTATACATTAACAACGGCAAATATACGTATATTAAATGTATTAGTCTTTTCATTCAACGCAGTCTTTTGGTATTACATTATTAAAAGAATTGAATCATTGCAGAAACGTGAACACGTTTTGCAAGGGAAATGTATTGCATACGTTCCAGGCAATAAACAATCAAAAGCATTTCACGTTGTAACGGGTAGATCGTAACACGGGGTTTAGGCGCGAATATCGACCGCGACCAGTAAGGGGTAGATCTACTACCGAGATCGCGATTCCCGCTATTGTTATGCTGCTCCGCGGTACATAAATTAGTGGGATCGGCAGGTAGTAATCGCTTCCGAGCGAACTGCCGAAGACGCATACGCTTCTATCGAAGCACGCTGAGGCATAGTAGCAAGGATCGCCTGTATTCCCGATCCTCACAGATCACCATTTTTTGGTACTCCCCTTTCCGCCGCCCTCTTCTTACGACTGCTTAGACCACGGCTCGCCGTTCGGTCTAAGGGACACAGTCCTCGGTTCCGCACTTAGAACGGGTTGCCGTACTCTAAGTAGTGGAATACACCACCTCCTAGGCCTCCGATAGCGCATGGGTTGCCTAAACGCTATCGGGGCAAAGGCCTTCCAACTCCCCTGTGGCCGGGTTGCCGACACTACAGGGCGGGGACTCTCTCCCTACTTGCTACCGCATACCGAGTCGCCCGAGCGACATACCCGGCCGCGAACCGATACCATTGCCGCGTCGCACCGCCGGTACGACCGTTACAACGTAAGTGTAATAAATATAGAAAAGTGATAACGGATGACTGTATTAATAACACGTGTATTCTTAGCAATACAATATGCACTATCGTGTATGTATGTAGAAACTAATTGACTTAGCTTACTTTCATCTTACTGTGATCGTGTCAGAAAATACCAGTTTAATAATAGGCCATAGAAGGTTATTACTTCCGTGGAGAACATTATAATTACTATTCACAGTATACGTGTTATGTTTATTTTTTGGCAATTAAAAATGAGGCAATTGTCATAAAACTGCGAGTTACTCCCAAAGTTCTATTCAATATGCCAAATGAAATTCGAACAATCGAACGTTCATTCGTCGTGTTTTACCTCCTTTCACGCGTTACACTATTGTACAACATTTACCGCAAGAATTCCAAAAGGAATACCATATATACATTATACAGAAATCTTTATAAGTTTGCATTGATCCTTGAATAAAAATGACGTAGGCAATTATTATTAAGTAAAAATCCCTCGTGAAGCAGTCAATACTATCAACCTAGTTTTGCAGCTAATTAAAAAAAAAAGCATAGTCGGAGGTGTTTTCAAATTTTCCATCATGCTTCAGTTAACGAAACATCACGTCACAGGGAAGAACTACTTAATTCGATATATTATTTGGTTCATTTGAATTTACTAGTTGATCATAATTAAACTATCTAAATTTAGTAATAATGGTCATACGAGAACGCTCTGGATCACGTTATGTTCAATTAAAAGATATATATTTTTTTTAATGACGCTATAAGAGTGTATAGGAATAAATATGTATAATATATGCGACTCAATGGCATTGTGCGATTACTAAACGTGATTCATTCGCCACCGCGTTGAATAATCCACTTATTTCAACAGTCTCTTAATTCGAACAAGTCAAATGATTCGTTTAAATATTCGTTTCAACAATAATTAGGAAAGGCACCTAAGAGGGATCCAGCCCTACCTTGTAGAAGAAAATATATTCATTGTTCCGCTAGCTGTTCGCTTTCTTACAAGCCGCGCAGCCACTGAAAAATTTTCAACCATGCTCAACATTAGTATCTCGAAGCTATTGCCGGACTTACTACAAGTATTTTCTACTTGTCCCCTTTTCTTCTCCTTTTATTTGACAAATGTTCTAATCAATTTGATGCAACTTACCGGTCGCATCCTGCGGTGTAAGCGGTTTATCTATCATCTTCTGAATCATGTTCATCCACTGCGTTCTATCGTCGTCGCTTTGTGCAGACAGAAGGTAGGTCCTATCCGGCGTTTCAAGGGTGAATGAAAATCCTTGATCTCTCGCACCAACGGGTACACCTGTCCTTACAGCGAAGCCGTCTGAACTATGGCCCAAGAAGATTTCACCTTTCGGATGTGCATCCTTCGCATTAGCACAAAACAGATTTAACATTGTAATGTTTTCCCAATGCTCGGAAAAAAATACGAATATGCATTTGAATAAATATGCACACCATAGGATCGTCGTGGTACATCAATTTCCGTCCGTCTAACGTAAACCATCGTTTCTTATAGGCATCCGTATGCCTAGGTCCGGTTTTCCATAAGAATCCTTCGCGTGAGAAATCTCTGGTCAGCTGAGAGAGTAACTCAGCTTCGGTTGCTCCTGGATACGCGACCTGCAGCCGATGGAGTTTCGCGCACCTTATCGCCAAATACCAATTAGTGATCACTTCTGGGTCTTCGTGGTATACATAGATATGCCGCGTCGTACCGTCCTTCATGAACGATATCTGTAAGCTGTTTTGATTACCAGTCTTTGGGGGTGCGAATGCTACGTTCAACTCTGATATTCTGAGGACAGCTTTGGGCTCCTGGAAGCAACATAAGCAGAAGATGTGAAACAATATCATGAGTAACACGAGACACATAGAACATTCAACAATTCCCTACTTTATTCTCTTTAACATGATACTTGAGCGTATCTTCTGCCTCGCATAGGACAAATTTCCGTGGATGATAACGGGAATCTTCCTTGCCACGCTTCATTAGAAACCCTTCCATAAATCCTGAAACATAATGGTTCTGCCTCTCTGGATGACAAAACTCTTCCCTTTCATATTTCGCCCTTATCCACTGCTCCACCAACACTCTGCCAATTAAAAGGTATAGCCATTAAGGAGTACAGTCTTCTACCTAGACAACATAAATTTATGTATGATAACCTACTGTGGTGTATCCGGGTTTGGCCTACGATAACAGGGAGGTACACGTTCTTCATAATGAAGTCTCGCCGCAACGTTTCCGACCTCCCTAATTCTATTTACTTGTGAATCCTCCCACCTGTCCAGTTTCAAATGTTTCACTTTTGAAATATGTGCACCCATTGATCGGTGTATACCCGCGCATCTCGTGCACACAAATATTCCTATGTTGTAAGACGCCCATTCTGGATCTGTAATTCAATTCCGATTAAGCTTTCAGGAATGAGTAGAGCCAGTTTGAAATTTTAATCACTTCTGAATGGATTAACTAATGGATTAATTATGAATCAGACCGCTACAATTTGTTATCGTCACACGTTTATTTCGTTATTTACATAGCAAATCTAAAATTAATAAACTACGTAATGCTTTGTACATTGCAATCATAATTCATAAATAAAATTCGAAGCACAATGCAAGTTGCAAATCATAAATTATTCCTTAAGTTGAAACGCTACTAGTTCAGGACAAGGAACGTAGAATGAAATAATTTTTATGATCATTTAAAATACGAAAAAAATAAAACGGAATAAAAATAATGTTGTTAATTTTATCGTAACGCACGAAACATCGTAAAACTGTTTTGCTAACTCATTTTAAATAAAATTACAAAATCAGGTATTAAAGTTTGGACACCGATCCGTTTTCAAAACAATAAAATAGATATATTGAAAATTGTTTTACATATTCATAGGGCACCGTGATCAATGGTTGTTAAAAACAATTCACTCACTCTTTGCCCCACAATCCGCGCACACGTTATTTCCAGGTTTTTTAAGGAGTTCTGCTAATAACTTCTCATTCAAGTCCGCCATCTTAAAACACTGACAAACAGCAATATGTGTATACATGCAAAGATCAGTCGATTGCGAAGAAAGTTAACTCGTTCGGTAGAGAATTTCTGTAACTAGACATTACAAACAAATTTTTATTATCGGGCTATATAGTGATAACTGAACACGCGATGAAAAATGGATTTCCGATTTCAACTTTCGATAAATCCTTGTTACTTAACGAATTAAACGACCACTCGTCGAGCAATGCTCGATCGTGAGTCATTGATCATTATCTGATTTACCGACTGTGGTAAATTCAGCATCAATCACTATTTTCAATAATACATGTAATTATTGTTTTTCTCTTTTGTATATTAGAATGTCAGAAGACAATCAATGTTAATAAGAAACAAATTTTATTGATCTGAAATTGCAATATTCCGTTGCATATTATAGCGAAAAAGAATATCAGTTATTAATTCCAATCATCTTTTTTAATTCCCTTAATATAATTTTTTGATGTAAAAATACTCGGATCTTTCGGTCGCCGTGCATATTATTTATATATAACATAATCATATGTGTTTGTTACATTAATAATCGGTGGCAACGAAATTATAGACAACGATAAGAGGAAAAGCAAAAAGACGTAAATAAAAAGGGTTGCGGAAACACGTAACATTGATTCCTGCGATGGAGTGATTTATCTCTTTATACCAGGCCACCGGGTGTAATAAACGACACATTCCGCCAGTAGCTAACCAATTTTGATTCATTAATAGGTCGACCCGCATGACCCAAAGTGTCGGAGGCTGTTAAACGAATTAATTTACGCGCGTGCTTAACGCGAATGCGCAATATGCGTGCTTTTCTTTTGCAGAAACAAAATTCTGTTCGTCGTCAATTGTGATCGTTTTTATCCGCGAGTTATCTCTATTGTTTTATGTACTTGCGAGGTTCGTACTGTTCCGAATTGAAGACTCAAATAAAAAGAATCTCTCCGCGATGTAGTTTCTTTTTCCTGGTTTTACCATAAAACACTGTACGAGATGAAGGTAAATTTAATGAAAAAAAGAAAACGAATTATTACACATATCACAATCTTTACATGACGTTACTAATTCTAACGCAAACAGCATGTTTACTCCTCTGCAAAAACATTAATTGCTGCTTGTATCGATTTTTTTCCCCCTGATATATGTACCACAATCGCCAGAACCAGATCGTTGTGTTTTCTTCAGCATTGTAATCAATTTTTAAGTTCTTCGGCCGTAAAGTAATTTTGTGATATTAAATAATAGCTATATGGTATCCAACACCTTCCTTTTAAATACATATATATCTTAACTACATATGCAATTATAATACATATATTATACACAGGTAACCCATGGATGTTGTGCTTTTAAGTCAAGATGTTACAAATTTTAATTGACAAAATGTGACACGGCGATAACATTTTCCAAACAGATTTCTAGCTGAACGAGTAAGCACAATATCGCTTTGAATCAAAATTTACACAATGCTGTAGGCACAAATTGTAATCTGCATTTTGTCAGAAAGGAAGCATAAACTTCAAACAGTCTATATAACTTTTGCACAAGAAAAGGCAACACACAGCGTGAAAAGTTAAATGCATATATCGTTTATAGTTTGTCATAACGATAAATTACATTCGAATGCAATTGCAAAAGAAATGTATTTGCGACATTGATTTGTATAAGCCCTTTTAGCAGAAATGAGTAAAAGTGCGTTGAAAAACAAGTGAAGTACCAAGATCATTTTAAACTTGGTCCATCCATCATCTTCGCCGAGTTCTTTTGGCTGAATTCCTCTCTTTTCTCCTTATTCTAGTTTTCTTTTTTTTAATAATAGATACTCGAACGTCTTATGTACAAATTATTGATTCTTATTTTACTTTCCTCGTTCCTCAACATATGCTTTATTTTTAAACTATGTTTGATATCTCTAAGTAAAGCCGTATGAATTATAAATCACAAAATACGTTCCATTGAAAGCATAAATTCAATTTCTAGATGCAGTGGATTGTAATGGTGATATGTCTGTATGCTGGAGTAGCTAGTGCGAGGACCGAAGAAGATCAGCAGGCATCTTCCTCAACGTCGATTACAGGAATGTCTGGTGTTCTTCCAGAGCAATGCTTTTATCGGCAATCAGATGAATGCCCTGATCCTAAAGTAACCGGATGCTCATGCAAAAAAGTCATCCTTGCACATAATATTCCAGAGGGCAATGCAGTACTATGTTGCAATCTGGATATTAGGAATTTCGAGTCTGAACTTTCCTGTACAGGTTGTTACAAAATTATTTTACTTGTTTAACGTTTAATGCTACAGGGTGATCCGCTCGCTAGTGGACACAAAGGAAAGGCTAACAGAAAAGGCAATGCGGTTACAACACAGCGGGTGGCCTGCAGGCCAATCTATGGGTCCCTGAACCAGGTGAGCCTGGCGCAGCAATGTTTTCGACTTTCAGCAGGAAAATTCAGGGCTGCATGGATTGGCCTACTGACCGCCTGCTGTGTTGTAGCCGCGTCGCATTTTGTTGGCCTTTCCTTTGTGTCCACTAGCGAGCGGGTCACCCTGTATAATTTCATTTATATATTAATCTACTTATTGCTTAAATATATAACGCAATTATTAAGGTTTATTAATTTACCAGCTTTCTAAGCTTTGTCTACCTCGTTTGTTACAGGCTTTCCGTCCAACATATCTTATGTACACATAAGGAACGCAACGCTGGATGTGTTCAATGTCAGCGAAATTAGGTGGAGAAGACTGAAATCGCTTTCTATTACCGATGGAAGAATTAACAGGGTGAAGGGGCAATTTAGAATGATGACGCCAACAACATGTTTGAATCTTTCGAACAATGCCCTCGTCGAGATGGAGAACAATTCACTTACCAGATTGGCCCAACTTACTACCTTGGATTTGTCTTATAACAATCTCACGCACCTACCAGCCTTAAACACGATGAACGGCCGTGAATTTTGGCTTGATATCTCAGGTAAGCTAAGCAGTATTTTCTTTAATTATCAAGATATTGATGCAAATCTTTTTCTCATTCAGGGACAAATACACTCTGGTGTCATGACATCTATCAATATATTAATAAAACAGGGGAGAAGCAAATTAATTTCAATCGGGAGAATGAAACAGTGTGTTCGGCCAGTAAGACTTGGCATTGGTTTAACACCACAGAACAAGTTCCTTTAAAGCAAGTTCGATACCTGAGTTTGGTAATAGTTTGAAAACAGAGATTATCTTTTTCAGCATTCGTTACCACGCGATATAAGTAACAGTATACAATATTTTAATTGAATATCCAATGTTAAATTGATCTCGTACATTCGCAGTTGCAAACAGAATGTCCTAAAGGAGATACATGGCAGTGTCAATGCAATTTTAGAAGATTGGATATTGTAGAAGGAAAGCCACCGACTTTAGCGGTAAACGTCGATTGTAGTGGAATACAAATTACCGAGTTGCCTGAGAAGTTACCACGCAATACTATTGCGCTGAATGTATCATATAATAATGTATGTAAACCTTAAAGTTTTTTACAAATGTTAAATTGTGACAAGAGTGCAATATTTAGTATTAATATTGAAATATGTAATATACAAAATATTCTTATTGATATTATTTAAAGTTTTCAGGATAAAACTTGAAGTTTAATTATGTAAAAATATAACGAAAAGATATTAACTTTGACTGCTCCGTAACAAAGTTGTTAAATGTTTATGATGAATTGTTTCAGATTACCGCGTTGGATGATCTCAGTACCAATCCATGTTATGAAGACATAAGAGAATTTTATGCTGATTACAATAACATATCATCTATAAATAAATTAGAAGGATCCAAATTTTTGGACAATTATGCCTTACTTAGTTTACGGTACAATAAAATAAAATCCGTAAGTAAAATAGGAAAAAGATTTCTGTAAATAGATATAAACACTTTCTTATACTTTCAAACTATACACAATGTTTTTTTCTTCCAAATATTTAGCTCCCAACGTATATTTTAAGCCCAAATACTCATGACAAGAGCTTTATCAGCTCGCGATTAGTGAAACTCGGTGGCAATGAACTGCACTGTGATTGTAACACAGCTAAGTATCTAAAGGTCCGTTTATATTTCTTAAGTTTACATTTAGTTCTCTTTATTTTATTTAACGTTTGAAATTATTATTTAGGTATGGTTGCAAACACGCATCTTAGATTCGGACGAAGTGCTGTGCGAAAATGTGAAGGAAAAGGTGGTCGACCTAGAACCATCGAAGATGTGCGTCTATCCGGGCGATTGGACTGACTATATTTATTATATTATCGCAACAGAAGTTGTACTTCTGATTAGCCTAATAGCTAAAGTATCCTACGATTATTGGATCTTCAAAACGGCCGGTCATCTTCCATGGCCAGCGAATAAAATGCCAAAATTGCCTTGCGACTGGCTGTGCGAGACCTAGAAATTCTTTCCATTTTCTTCCGTACTGTACCATTTATCAAAATCTGCACGGACGTTAATGTTGTTTTAGGAAAATTAAACGGTTTTTTGATTTTTATATTTTGTTGAATACGTAAATTATATTGTAAATAATTATGTTTGTGCATATACGCACGCGGGCACCCGTATTGCTTTTCAATTTTATTCAATCGATAATTGCTGTATATAAATTTATCTATTTCGTATACAGAGTTAAAGGAATATTTTTGAGATTTTTGGATTTTAAGTAGCATTTCGATTAAGTGCCATGTCCCCCTCTATTTTATAGCTTTTTTTATCGATTGTTCTTGTGCTCAATATAATAGTATAATTAAATTTATAATGAAAATAATTTATACCATTCGAATGCAGTAGACAAAATATTACTCTTAGTCAAATGTGTAACTACTACTGATTCAAAGAATTATATTTTAATAAAGAATAATCGATGCTCAATGTAGTTGATTAAAAAATGTACGTTTTCATAATCTGGGAAGAATGCATCAAATGTAACACAATTTAATATATGTTGTACAAATGTGATAAAAATATTTTTTATTGGTTTGCAGTGTTCTTATTTACTTCTACTTTTTTACTAACTACTCTCTTCGCTGTTTTTAACTTTTTATTAACAGGAACAGTCGATTTTTTCATTTGTTTCCCCGTTTTCCTCTTCATTGAATTTACTTTATGCTCCGCATTCTTTTTCTTTACCTTATCTTTGTATTTATTAACCCATTTCTGTTCGCCCTCTGATTCACGTTTGTTTTCGGAAGAATTAACTGTGGCTGCTCTGCAATACATACCCCGTGAATTAGATTCACGTGATACAATTTATTTATCTTTATGTAACTGAAAATGTAGATACCCTGTTTTTTCTTTGTTATAGGCAAGTTTGAACTTCGGTATAGTAGATATTTTTTCTCTACTCGGAGCCTTACGCTCCAGTTTTCGTTTCTCTTTTTTACTATGTTTCTTCATAGCCAACATGTAATCGGGAACGTCACACCCAGATTCTCGTATAACAGCAGCAATACTAACATGCAATCAGAACAGTTTGCAAACATTTCTACCGATTAAATATCTTTATAATATTTACCTCCTCAAATTTGTAGTATCTTGCTCGGTGAAGAATGTAATTGCTTTTCCTTTATGTCCAGCTCTACCAGTACGACCTATTACGATCAATTGATGTTAAGAGCTTCGTGCTACATAATTGACTTTTTATGAAAGTTAGAGGTACGTACCAATTCTGTGAACGTAAGAAATGGCAGAGGGTGGGAAATCGTAATTTATAACCAGATTTACACCTTTGAAATCAATACCCCTAGCCATTAACTCTGTACATATCAAAACCCATATTTTTCCCTCTCTAAAACAACGAACAACGTTGTCTCGCTGAAAAGAAAACGTTCCAAAAAATCACATTTTCTTTACACATCAGAGTAATTAAATTTATGAACGCAGTATTAGATGTAAAAGAACGAAAAATACCTGCTTTTGTGTTCTATCAGCATGAATAACGTCCACGTTGATTCCATCGTATATAAGTTCATTAAATAATTCTTGCGCTCTTTCCTTACTTTGCACAAATACCAGTACAGGTGGCAGTACTCCCTTTATTAAATGCCATTTTACAGTAATTCGTTGTGTTGCATTAATAAATGAATTAAGGAATAAAAATGGTACCTTTTGGATGATATTTCTGAGTGCTACAAGTTTCCCTCTTTCCGATCCGACGAATAAAAGCTCTTGCTCTACCAAGTCTGTGGCTGCATTCCTGCGATAAATATGATATACGTAAACAATTGTTTTGCAGAATTAGACCGGATTTTGCGAACGCGATAGAAAAAAATGAAGTAAACCTGAGACCAACAGTGACCGTTATAAGACCTTTCAAGTTACGTCGACACCATTTGGTTACTACAGGCGTGTTGGTTGCGCTAAACATCGCTATTTTTAATTTTTCATTTGTACATGCTTTGGAAATGGTTTCCAGTTGATCCCTAAAGCTTCTCGTGCCATCTTCGAAAAGTTTATCCGCCTCATCCACAATTAGCCACTCCACACTGCGCAGATTTTATATTACATACTTTTCATTGCACACAGAAAACATAAAGGAGGACGACTAAGTATAAGATACGATAATTGAGATAATTACTTGTTGAAAGAAATAGCTGGCGGATCCTGATTCAGTAGATATATTATTCTCTTTGGTGTAGTAATAAGTATATCTAGGATAAAAGAAAAGTACATTAATAAAAAACTTATATTATACCTTATTAACTTAATACTTTATACCAACCAAATTTCTGTGAACTTTTGGGTCCATATTTGTCCAACGCTTGATTTATTTTACTTATAATATGAATTCTAAAGTCGCATCCCTCACTAAGACGTACACATTCTCTGTACGTTTGTTTAGCTAATTCTCTCGTCGGACTCAAAATTACAGCTCTGAACCCTTTTCTTTGTGGCCCACCTAAATGATGAATTATGGGTAATAAAAATGCAGCTGTTTTTCCAGACCCTGTTGGTGCGCAAGCTAGTACTTGCCTACCCTGGTTTATTAATAATTTGCATTAGATTAATGGTAATTGTCGAAATCTTCATGGAATGAAGACTGTAAAATAATGATAGTACTATGCATAACATTCTTACCTGCAACATCACAGGTGTGGATTGCATTTGAATGGGTGTAGGTTGCGTGTAACCGCAATTAATTATGTTGTTTACTAATCTTTCAGGTACGCTATAATCCATTGATAGTTCGGTAAACTTTGAAATAGGTTTGGGTACACGATTGCCTGTGACGCTTATACGATGTTGATTACGAAAGTAATTAATCTATAAGAAATAATGTAAATAATATCCAAACTCATGTTACCTTTGAAATGGATTTAGAAGTAAATAAGAATAAGTAAGTAAGAAAACGTTTTAAACCTTTTCTTGTTCTAATTTCAACTGTTTCTCTTCCGTCAAAGGAACTTGATGCCTCTTACTACTCGTCTTAATCCCATTGCTTGGAACGCATATTCCATCCAATAATACCAGTTTGTCAACATCCTCCTTTTCTTTCTCGACTTCATCGTACTTACGTTTTCTACACGCTGTTGAATAACATATGCTCTCTGATGTTTCGGCATTTAATTCTGCGTTATTGACTGTACTTTCCGATTGCTTTTTAGCAAGCTATTGAATAAACGAACTGGTTATCACGTTATACAAATTTTAATTAAAGCATGTACCTTTTATTGCAGCGTAACTTAATGTTTTATTATACGTGTAGTACCTGAAATCTTTCCGCATCAGTTTGAAAACGTTTCTTGTCGAATTTAACACCAGTTGCAAGTTTTCGAAATAATTCGTACGCGTCCATTTCTCTGTAATGTGTTTAATCAAACATAACCTCCTAACATATAACTTGCAAAATACACAAGCTCTATGGTCTGAATCATTTCGAGTCCCCCACCTGATCGAACCACTTCGGGAAATCGAAACTCAATGAGATCGTCATGTCTCGTTCATTGGCCACTCAGTCTTTCCAACTCGAATAATCTACGAACAAAATTTTATTCGAAATGTTATACGAATAAATTTTTATTTGGATAATGCTCAACCCTACCTCAAAAAATATTACAGATGCTTAGAGAAGATTAAGGGGATTCTGAAGAAGCAATGAGATAGGAGAATCATATGAAATCTCGGAAGAAGAAATGGAAGATTTAAACGAAGAATAGCATAAAGTCGTAGAAGAGACGATGGATAAAAGAAAAGAACTGTTTGGAGTCTCAGAAGAGACGTTAGATAAAAATGAAGAATGGAACGGAGTCAGAGAAAAAGGAATTGTGTATTTGTGTGAAGATCAACGAAGTTTTCTAGGTAATTTTAATGTTAATGATAATTACAGTTATATTTACAGTTCGAATAAATAAATTATACATTATGCAAAAAACATCGTGTAAGAGAAAGCGCTGTCCACAAGAGGATTTTTCACAGTTAAACAATCTTGGTCGGATATCCGTAAATTATTTTCCTCATCAAACACCGCATTCAGTTATTATAGTGATTTATTATCCTCTTGAGTAGATCATTCTTTCTACCATATATCGGCAGACACAATGTTCTTAACATTTCCTTCAACTCCGGCATCGTATGAAGTTCGAGCTGGTAAAAAAATGAATTTGTTTTAGAGTTTTGATTACTGTGTCATATAAAATATTACATGTATCATTACCTTGTTCTCCGCTACAATTTCTTTGATCGCTTTGTAATCTTTGAACGGCGCAGAAGACGTTTTTTCGTTATCCTTTTTAGCTTTCTTTTTCGGTGGTGAATTCATCTCTGCTCTACAAAACATTCTATCGTATTCGTCCGATAAATCTTGTGGAAGGCTATTCAGTAGTAATTCGTTCGGAACTAGAATAAACGTGAAATTATGTTTATAAAGTTTTACCGGAGTTGTAACAGTTTTACCATTAGCCTAAGCCTTATTACGTGTATGATCAACTGGTGGCTCTTGCTGCTCCAAATCCAAGGCTACAGTCTCCAAGATCTGGAGCTGAACATTCAGTTTGGGATTTGGGAATTGCTCTGGATTGTACACCATGGTTAATTTGTCCATTAAATCTCCCAGTATTTTTACACCGTTGCGAACGATTGGTGGTTTATTGTCATTCTCGTCGTAGACGTAACGCGATAAGTGATCGCTTAAGTGCCGAACATTCTCTAAAATGAAAGTTGGAGATATTAGGGATGCACTCGGATAAGATGGAATATTCGAGTAACGTGAGAATCTCTTCTTCTCAGCAATGCATGGTACTGAGAAGAAGTACAGGAATATACATATATGTATATATAGGAATATAGTACAGGACAAAAGTTTTAGACAAGCACTTTATCCAGCGGAATACAAGGCAAATATGAAATGCGTTGTTGCTACAAATTTTCTCCGCAATCCTTGTAGGTTGTTCAACCTATTGTTGCATTTGAGTAACAAACCTTTAAAGGGTAACTCATATAAATAGAAACCCCCTTTTTCGGGCTGCGGTATCATAGTCCATAATTTGGTCGCCGAGTTCACCTTTATCGTTACACCGCATATAATCATTAAATTTCTCGTATTACACATCTCGAGTATCGAAGCAAATAGCAATTTGCCATCTGAAATGAAACGTGTATAACAATTTTATCAATTTTCCGTTAAATACACAGCGTTTCTGTTGGAGTATTGGCAATTTACCTTTCCGATTAGTTTCGGCCGCGCTGACAAAGTACGCCGATCGCAAATGATATATAGGATGATAGAACAGCGGTTTCATACATATAACATCAATCCCCGGCTTCCGTACTGCAAATAAGTTCTTTACTTCTGCCCCTGTGAAAGATATCTTCTCAAGGCCAAATTCCTGGTACATCTGCACGTCCGCTTCAAATACTTCGTTCGGTGCATCATTGTCATCTACAGCCTTCTCCACACATTCAAAAATTGATTAAAAAACATGGAAAAGTAACGACGGCTAAGTAGGAACAGCTGATATCTCCAAAAGTTGTAGCATTTGAAAAGTTGTATTTGTCTGATTTTGGGATGATATTGAAACACTCCCTGATATATTACAACTTTCGTCTAAATCAGTTTTGCATGCCTTTTACATTATACAAGAGTTTATACAAGATTTAGCTGTTTTAACTTAAACCGTTCACACTGTATGCAAAAGAAATTCTGGTTGTACACACTTACAGTATTATCAGCGTCCTCTTCATGTAAGCGTCGGCTCGCCTTCAAGCCAACGTTTGCCTCTCTGCTAGCTTTTTCTCTCTTTAGAAGCTGCGTTTTACTAAAAAGCAAATTGCTCGTTATTCCTCTTACCCTACTAATAAAACCTGAAATGATGCACGGAGGATAACAGGATAAGGGAGTCTAACTGACTACAAAAAGAGTAGCAGAATTTTTTGCGTTCCGAGTTCTTACATTGACACATTCAAGTAAATCACCTCACTTACGCGCAACAACTGCGTAGTATCACCTCTATGGATACATCCTCTTCTAGCCTCAACGGTATGCTTGCCATAATCCTGGATGGAAATTTGATATGGAATAATAAATCATTGAATGGCGTCCTTCTGTAGTCCTCAGCTGATATATTTCTGGCTAGCATCTCTACATCCTTGTAAAACACATTTTCATCGAAATTTTCGCCCAGTCCAACGACGAACAATTTGACCCCTATGTCATTGAAGCTCTTCGCTCTCGTTCTGACACGATGCTTCTCAGCGCTCGTTATGGGCGGATCATCTTGGCAAGTGAAGAGTATTACTTGCTTTATAGGCATAGTGACTTGTACTTCACGAAACGCATGTGCAGCATACAATAACACGTCATGAAGTGGATACACGTCGCGAGATGCACCATCCTTGTACTGCTTCCAAGCATCATTTTTACCTATGTATAAGACGTATGAATAAGATTTACCTACGTACAAGACGTATGTATAATATTTACGATGTATAAGATGGAAGATATATGAATAATTGAGGGAACTGTAAGAACTGTGGACGGACAAGTACGTTTAAAATTACAGTAATATTCTTTTTAGCATCCGAACTTCTACCCGACTTAAGTATCCGCTTCCTTTCCATCCATTCTTGGTAATGGAATCTCTGTGTAGGATTTGTACTTAAGACCTCCCTAACAAGAATAGCACTTAACTGCAGGTACTAAAAGGGGAATTACTTTCCAAATTTGGTTAATATTTGCATCAATGCACTTGATGGATTCTGTAATTTTTACATTTAGTTTTGCAGAGTTAATTCGATTTAGCAAATAAACAGCTCGCACATGCAAAATTTTTAAATTGCACCTGCAAAACTTTCATCCTTCTTGTCTAATACCCTACTTTATTATTTATAATAGGGGTAGTAATGTTTGAGAATTACCTAATGCCATTACTTGTTTCAGGCCATCCAACGAAACTGGACTCAACTGCTGAATAGGCAATATGTTCTTCGACGAACATTCCGGGGAGCTTATATCAGTTCCAAAGAGCGTCAAGCCCATCCAGTCTTGCCTGTTCCACACTGCCTTTTGCTTCACAATTTCGATGTATTGCTGTGACATAGAAAGTAAAAATATAATGTTCATATAGCGAATAATGCAATGCACAGTACGATAATATTAGTATTGTAATTAAAATCCTGTAATAAGTGTTAAAGGAATTTAATAAGTGTACAAGTGTTAGCTGAAATTAGGGATGGGTTCGAACCCAATTTTCAAATTCCCGAAATTCTAATCTGACACTTTGTAAGGTTTCAGAACTCTCGAAACTTAATGATTTTGCTTTATATAAGGAATGTCTTACTTTAAAAACTGAAGTCAACATTTTTGTACAAATCTTTGATGATAATAATTAAACAAAATACAACAAAAACATAATAATTTACAAAACTGAGTAATTTAAGCACAAATTAAGCGGACAATTTAAGAAGCTAATATCTGAACTATTCATTGATTTTATATCGATGAGGCCCCTTCTGTTTATCTGCCTCAAACATCTGTCTTCTTATACCACCAATTATACCCTATATAACTTATTCCTTAGAACTATTACCATAAAGAAGGATAATAAATTGCATTACCATAATGCACGATAGGAAATATGGGCCCTTTGTGGTTTTGTCGATTTCGAACATTGGTAGTGTTGCATCTAGCAAAATCAGCGTCCCATCCCGAACACCATACTCGTCGCATTTTTCTCCATCAATGTCGTCGTCAAAGAGAGTGTCTTCGCCAAAACTGTCCATTTCTTTTTCGTTTAATTTGATATACAAGTAACTTAAGATATCTCAAGCTCCAAATACTGAAATTAAAGATAAAAATGTATGTTTTCGTGCATTCAAAATGCTTAGCCTCTGTGGCATCGGAGTATATTTACCTTTCAAGATCTCGGAGAGAGAAGTATTCAGAATTGTTAAGCGATTTGTAAAATATTCGAAACTGCTCAAAACTACGACGGAATTCAAAAACAATCGGCGCCGATCGCATTGTGGATTGGCACGGATCATGATGCATGTGGATGTGCAACTCTGAAGAAAAAGGTAGAGACAGTAACTGTCACGGCTTACTGTCGCGTGAAAACGTACCTTCAGAACCAACACGCATCTGCAGAGGTCTCTGAGAACAATTTTAATTTTCAAGCAAATAAACCAATAAACATACATATGTATTAGAGGAGGCCGTGGTACCGCCTATTTAAATAATTAACAGCAAAAAGAATTACATTTGCCTATTCTCCTCTGATTACGAGGGATAAAAAATAAACTGTTTGATATTTTAGAAATGAAAGAATCGCATAAATGATCTATGAAACGTTTCTATTTAAAAGCTATTTAATACGTACTCCTTAATGCAGGCGATATCGGTTGTTAAAATTTATCGAAGTAAACTGGAAATATACTCATCTCTTATTAATTTATAATTAAGAATACTCAAATATCACTTATCAATGTCTACATTGATATTGTATAAGATGCTTATAGAAAGATACAAGGAAAAAGTGAGTAGCTTACTGATTATTAAAATTTTACTGCGTATAAATACGCAAATATTAATTTTGTGAAATTCTTAGCAATTTATATATATTATATTTTCTTTCTTTATATTTGTACAGTAAAGGGCAGTAAATTTATTTATTTAATCAATGCGGGTTTGAGATCGTTACCGAGCGAAACAGAATTTCTTTGATTGAATGCCCACGATCTTTAAGTGCAGGTTTCTTTTCATTTTTAGCGAATCCATTTAAGAAAATAATAACATGGAAGGACATTCGTATGTTTCATGTATCAAGATTAACGGAGTTCCTATTTTGCCACCTCTGGTATGAAATTTCTCTATAAATGTTTGTTACTTAAATTTAGTTCATGATAGACATTATTTCCTTTCAGATGACTAAGGAAATGAAAGATGAAATTTCTGTCTACAAGGAAAGCGCGATAAGTATTGAGAAAAAGTTGGCTGCCTTACATATTAGTAAGGAATGTAATGCTGATGTAACGTGGAAAAAACCTAATAGTACGCATTGCGGAAAAGATGGTCGTAGTTTGAAAAAGAACGTCTATGCTTTTAAAAATCAAAACGGCAATTATGCTGAGTCCAATACCACAGATATAAACGATACTTCGACGGAAGCTTTTGAATGTTCCGATGAAAATACGGAGAAACACTTGTACTTTAGTAAAAGTTACAAGACTGTGCATAATTATGAAAATCAAGTAAATTTGGTTCCCGTTACTCTTATGAAGTCGGATGGCGACGGAGATCACAGCGTAAAAGAAACACCTTCAACGAAATCTAGTACACCAGAGACATTGTCAGAGGTTTGGAAACCGCAAGTGCCTAAAACGTTAGACATTATTCCGCTGACACTGAGTAAAACCGATTGTAAAGAAACTAAAGAAATTATTGAAAGCGACGTGGATAACATGGAGAGCACTCCGAAGTTAGTGCGTCAAGGTTCCTACGTGCTGGAAACTCCAAGCCCGATATTATTAGCGCATATGCAGATGGAGCTGGCAAACTCGGTTCACACATCATCTTCAGAATATGTTCCGACAACGTGTGCGAATACGGTACGTCGAAAGGAATGGAACGTTACGAGCGCTAAAGTCGAATGGGAATACGAGACCAAAAGCAAACAGTCTATGGAGTCTTCGAAGTCCTTGCCAATGCTTAAAGGGAATTCTTGCTCGAATAATGATCGAATGTGCAAATCGATGTCCTTACAAACGAAATTTGATGCCCCTGGTATATTACCATCCACTAACTCCGTTGATTGCATTCAAACTATGCTAGCCAAAGATGTAACCGACCGGGATAAAAACTGCATCAGCAATGAAAAGGTACAAAGAAATGAAACGTGGACAAAATGCAACAAACCTCCTATTTTAAATGGAACTTGTAAAGGTGATGGTCCTTTGGGAAATGTAGACGAGCACAATGAAATAACTCTAGATCATAATTTGACGGAAAAGGCTTTGAGAAACTTAAAAGCACAAGAGTCTACAATGAAATGTCCTTCCGTAGCACCGTCTAATAAGCTTTTAACGATTTACAAAAGGGTACAAGATATGCACAAAAAGCAAATGGCAGAACTAATGTCTCGACAGCAAAGGGAACAAACGCTACTGCAAAAGGAATTCGAGAAGCAACAGTTACTGTTACTGACTGAAATCCGAAAATCCTTTCCAGAATTCTCCGCTGCCCTCCGGTCTGATAATGTTTTATCCCCTTCCATTAAACATATCTCGCCTCGCAGTTGCGACAATAATCATCAAAACGTCGATAGTAACAAGCAACAAACCATTGAAAACTTAACGTGTGATTCATCACAGGGGAACGAAGTAAAATATACTCAGAGTGATAATATGAAAATTGCTTCATGTCCATTGGGTTATATTTATCCTGAAATAAATTATGATAATGTTTCTTGCCCTACTAAAATCGAACCCTCTGAGATAACATTAGAGACGAAAGATACAGAAACGCAATTGGATAACTCAAGAAATTACGAGGAGCAGTTATTGGGAAATATTGAGGGTAAACGTTCGAACGTTAGTCGAGAATTGTTTCCCTTGGATAGCAAAACTACGCATGTACCGATCCTTGATAGGACAATTTACACAACTAAGCATGTAAGAAATCAATATTTCCTGTCTAAGCTTTTTTTCGAAACGATAGCGAAGATTATGCAAATCTATCTTCGTGTTTCAGATGAAAGCAGCAACTATAATCAATGCATACGTAAGGGGCTATTTAGTACGTAGAATGATGAGAACCGAACGTGTGATTGCTTTAAAAAACACATACAAAGAAGCTTTACACTGCATGCTGAAGCTTCACGTTGATGCTCCTCTAAATCGATCAGAATTTAATTTTTTGCATCGCCTTCAACTGCAGGTAATTATCTCCAAGCATTTGAGTAGGAATTTTAGTCAGAAAAAGAGTTTGTGTGTAAAAGTATGATTTTATTATTTGTACGAATGCATAACAAAACATTTGTTAATATATATCTTTTATTTCTATTAATTTAGTCGTAATCGCCAAGCAATAACATATTATAGACTTAAACTATTCCTGCTTGAAACAGCTTCTAGTGTTTTATTCGTAGAAAATTCAGAAATGTAGCTCGCCATAAAAATTTAATATTGTCATTTGGAATATGAAAATTTATAAAACAAAGATATTCATGCACAAAATTTTATGGTTTCTAAAAGTGCGACGCAGCGTCTATGAATATAGTGGACTTGTTTACCCAAAATTCCCAGAAAAGAATGCAAGTAATAGCTCAGGATCGTGAAATCAAGCTATCTCGCATAGAACGTCCAACGTCCGCAAGATCCTATTCGTTCGCAACGCAACGGACATTAGCCAGGAAAAAACTGAAGGAGTACGACTCTGTATAGTAAAACCCATTTTGTTGTTTTTTAAAATGCAATTCCAATAAACGTTTAAGGTGTAGAATGTTGCTAAAATAAAATATTCAATACTTTCATTATTTGTTACGATCATTTATAATTAAGTGAATTTTTTCGTTCAATGGGCTATCGTTTATAGTTTGCAATTGGTATAGAGTAATTCATATAGCTAACAAGTACGCTGAAATAAACGTTCTGCTTTTTGCATTTAGCGCAATACACCAATGTTTAAAGTTTAATCTACGGATAAGTATAGTAATATTGATTTGTGTGTCATTGCTTTCCCTGTTGTTAGGATGGAAGAATATCAACCGACATCGTTTGTTCGTCCGTGTTTGTCACGAACTAGGTGTCAAACGTGGACATCAGATATTAAAGAAAAACTTATCTCTGCGAACATTTTATGTAAGTAATTCATATCCTCGATGTAATTATCAGCCATTTAATTACTTCGTTACAATTAAACATATTGTTATTGACAATTTATCAATAATTATAGATCATGGGATTAAAAGAAGTACCAGTGCTGGAACTGTACGGAAACCGTGGAGATAAAATTATAGTAGTGCCTTATATCATTATTTATGGTTTATGTATATACACTAAATGTAAGTTATATTCTACAAAACAAAGAGCCACTTTGTGCCTGACGTTTTTAATAAATTTATTTCGTACAAAACTGAAGCTTAGTTTAAATATGTGTAATCGTTTGGATAGGCTAAGTTTTATATGCAACTGATCGTATAAAATTTAAGTATACAGCTCTTAAGTGTAAAGAGTATGTTACATTTAACTCCTCGCAATATGACAAAGAGTCATTGACGTTTAAAATGTCATTATTTATACACCCGTGAAAAGATGAGATTCATACTGACGCTCATTTTCGCGGGCGTGTTGTACCCCACGCTTGCGCATGCGCTTGTACACCGCACGTAATCTATACTGCGTGACGTATCGCATACGTATGTACAATGGAGGGATGTGTATGTAACAATAATCACGCAGTACCTTCTTAGCTAGTTTTCTAATATTTGTTCGAAAATTGAACAGCAATAACACGCTTACCGATCAATTATGCTCACGATTGATTTCGTAGTTGTGCGTTAACGAGAGAATCATGTGCGACAATGTGAATGACAATCCTTTCGCTGGATTGTTTTCAACTATCAACGATGCCGTGTCATTCTCCTCTCAGAATCAGGCGATTACCGATGAAAGTAACAGGGTTGATTGTGCCACGCAACTAGACGACACAAAAGTCGATAATAATTCTAAAACTGCAAATGTTCCAAGTTCTACGATTACTGACAATCAGGTTAACCGTATTCTCGGTGATATACTTGGAATAACATTGCTGGCGACAGAAACGAATGGTCATAAGAAGCGCAGATTGGTTCACGTCGATACCGATTCGATCGAACAAGCAGTGTTCGAACGGTTAATGTTACCCGACCTTGAATCGAAACTAATACCTATTGAGAATTCTCAGGAAATTACTATCGACTCTCATACGGTCGAGAAACAAGTAATTCTGTATTTATTTGAAAGTTACTGCCGATTACGACGATATAGAAGTGAATCAGGCTGCCCCGATACCCTTTGTAAGATACGCCAAGTTATATTGCAAAATGCGAGTGTTGCGCTTCAAGAACCGGAGTTATTCGAAGATCAGGAGGTATGTGAGCATGCGCTCGTAATTAACTTATCGGCCAGTTTAATAGTTTTAGAGCTCACACTTTATGGCACAATTATATAGCCTTGGGAAGAAGAAGCCAAAGTGTTAAGGTCGATAGGACGTTGTTTAATCATTCCTTGCTTTTTTAGGTCCACAAGCAGTTCCTCGCATTATGCATGGACGAAACAGGACCTAATTCGGAGCTCATTTCCTTTACGAGTGGTATCGTGGGCGAGTTGCAAACCAATAATGAAAAGAGTTCTATGGATGCGATAGCTATATCCTTTAGCCCTATTCTCGATATAATTCATAAAGAAGCAGCACATAGCAATCTTGTGCTCTTCCGCCGATATTGGTTTACCGTTTTAAATCTCTTCTGTTCGATAGAACAGTTAGCTACATTGTTGATAACTCATAGTATGCCCAAAAATAATCAAGGCCAAGCTTATGCAAATACATTGTTAGGTGCTCTCCTTAGTTTGAGTTGTTTACCAAGGACAATCGAAGAGCCGTTCTATTTTTTCGAAAAACCACTACAGCAGGCAAGTGAATTATTGGAAAAAAGAAAGAAATATATAACTGTACTTAAAATAATATCCCCTTGTACTTTGCGTTACAGTCGTCAGCAAGTGTCGAAGGAAATATTTGGACTGCTCTGGACGCATTGAATGAATCATTGCAAAAGATTTTCCACTTATTGTTAAAATGCTCGACGGAAGTTCGTCATTTAACTTTACAATGGATTGGAGATTGCCTTCACTTAAACGCAGGCAGAGGAAAAATTTGGAATACGCAGGACGATATTGGTTTTAGTGCGGTGTTGTACGTCTCTGATGGCTTTATGTTAAACCTGGGAAACGTGCTGTTGCGACTCTGTCAACCGTTCTGCATTAAGCAGAATGAAACTAAAGTGCCTAAAATTGATCCAACCTACTGCACCGTGGAAGGGGTCAGTCGATTTGTAAAATTGCCTGGGCGAACGAATATTCTTCGTCAAATCTCGAATATTATGGTTTTTTTATACACATGTATTCCCTAGGGCAATAATCAGAATGGGTGTGCGAATTCGGTTATACATTTAAGAGGTTTGTCCTCTGAAACGTGCTTGATTCCAGCATCAGAAGAAAGCGTGAGGCCAGCTGCAAAATCATTTGGGTTCACAACCGAGTGTTTTTTTTTAACACACAGGGCACTGGATCTTGGCTATGGAGTAGTGTTAGAGAAACTTTTGAGGTATGCCGCTGATTTGCTTTTAATTGTTTGTCAATGATTATAAATGGAAGAATTATATCAAATTATCTAGGACAAATCAGGACTTGGTGAGGATACAAAGGGTGTACCAAGATGCGCAAGTTGGTGGTAGCTCAGACGTATTGGAAATGATAACCCAACGCATGGAAGAAGAAACCACCAAGTACATATCCTCAATTTTTGAAACTAAAGCTGAAATCATTTACTCCACGATGTCTCCAGTTAAATTATATGTAAATTATTTTCTCGGTTATCAGATATTTATCATTAAGGGCCAGCCTTGCAGCGCCAGATATGCTAAAGTTATTAGCAAGATTTCATGCGACAACAGCATTCTGGTTGGTGCAAGTGTATTTAAGTGACGTGAAAGCCGATGGAAACGAACGGAACGATTACATTCCTCAGGAATGTAAAGCGGTCACGTTTCCTTTGCCTGAAGTCGTTCCAGATACTTTGAGGTATGTTTGCAGAGTATTTTATTTTTATCTCTATTCTTTTCTTCTCTGTGTTTACTAAATATTGTTTTATCCATGCAGATGCATTCCTGAATTTGTGGTTGAAAATACCATTAAATTTTTATATTTGTTGCGTCGTCTGAATCCAAACGTTTTCGAAGAACAAGGGCAGTCGTTTTTAACGCCTATATTGACAGAGGTAAAGCAACAACTGTGTGTTCACTGAAGAACGATTATTAATTGGCGGTTTAGTAAATTAATTGGATACGATACGGCAGATCATAGTGTTAATGGAGTCTCAACAACGTTTATACAATCCCCATTTACGTGCGCGGCTTGCGGAAGGATTGGAGACTCTTCTACCTACAAGCGATGAAACTATGAGCCCTATAACACCGAGTTTAGGGACATTCCATAGAGAACAATTATTTATTACTCATCCACATAGACAGCACGTATGTATATAAATATTTCTCGCACATATAAAATACATTATTATCATTGTAAATTCTTCATTTCACATTACATTATATCCAGATCGTTCCCAATTTACTTAAAGTGTTTGTAAGTATTGAGATGACCGGACAAAGTGTACAATTTGAACAAAAGTTTAATTACCGAAGGCCAATGTATGTTGTTATGGAATACTTGTGGAAACTAGAAGAACATCGTAATAAGTTCATGTAAGTAGAATGTAGAAACGCGTGCTCGACTTCTCTTTTTTTTTTGTATATTTCATTCTAATTAATATTGTGACCATTTCTTTTTAGTTGTTTAGCCCAAGAAGCGGAAGTCAATATAGAAGCTGCTCAACCTCCATTATTTTTGCGTTTCATAAATCTTCTAACGAATGACGCAGTGTTTCTTCTGGATGAAGCACTTTCCAGTATGGCACAATTGAGGCAATTAATACAAGCAAGGTAATCACTTTTGACATTTTTACTTTTCGACATGATGAACGCGTGGTTATTAATTATTATGGCATGGTTTAATTCTTCTTTATTACGTAAAATGAGGAATATTAATTATTAAATAAAAGGGAAAACGGAGAATGGAATAAGTTGCCGCAACATGAACGCGACCAGCAGGCTCAGTACCTGTTACACCTCGGGATGATTGCCCGATTCGATAACATATTAGGTAGAAAAACGATATATACATTGAAAATGTTAACAACCGAAATCAAGTCTATCTTTTGTCACCCTACAATGGTGGATCGCATCGCTTTGATGCTGAATTATTTATTGCTTCAGCTGGTTGGTCCGAATAAAAAAAATTTTAAGGTAGAAACTACTGTCAAATAATTAATTTAGTGATAGACTGGGGGTTTAGGTTTAATTCGGACTTAAAATGTTTTAGCCAATCGTCCTCTAATTACAGGTCAACGGACAGAAAGAATACGCATTCAATCCAGCGAACTTAGTGTTGAATATATGTGAAATTTATATAAACCTCAGTCAAAGTGAATCTTTTACACTTGCCGTGTCGCAGGATGGTCGTTCGTACAGTCCAGAACTTTTTAAATTGGCCGACAACGTTCTTGGTAAGTATCCCTTCCTTATATTTTTCCGTATCTATATTTGAAGGTATTGTGTAATGCACCATAATATTATATATTTTAATGGCGTTGCAGTGCGTATCGGTGGTGTAGGCATATTGGGTGATCTGGATCAATTCGCGAAGAATGTGGAAGCGGCTGCGAGTCACAAAAAGGAGGAGGATGAAATTTTCGTCGATGCCCCCGAAGAATTTCTCGATCCAATTATGTCCACTTTGATGACGGATCCTGTTATCCTTCCATCATCGAGAGCTACGATAGACCGACAAACCATTGCAAGGTAACTTTCACAATTACGATAACCCAAGATCTTTATGGAGGTAAAATATATTAAATTATATTTGTTATTAATTGCGCTTAGACATTTACTAAGCGATCAAACGGATCCATTCAATCGATCCCCCCTTACAATGGATATGGTGAAGTCGGATGTTGATCTTCGACGTAGGGTGCAAGAATGGATACAACAAAAAAAGCAAGAGAAATCGAGAAATTGTCATTGATTATTAATGAATAAAGCTCAGTTGGTGAATTGTAACACGCGCAGCATATTTGACAATATTGATCAGCGTTGAATTAATTAATAAGAATTTCCTTTCACCTTTTCAGACGAGTACAACACAGTATGATCAATGGTGAATCGAATGTTTTGAATTAATCAATTTAATTTCAGTTTTATATAGCTCTCTTGTGCTGCAATTCTGATCATTCAATAGAAATCTTTACATTACATTTTGTGCAAAAAGGGGAATTAAGTGTTGCAACAATCTAATAACGTATACAGCACAAAGCTGTCCGTCGTTGTTATTGTACATATGATAACTGTAAAAAGTTAGTTTGTAGTTTCTTATATCCAGCTGTTTTATCTGACCGAGGTGAACGTTACAAATGAATTAGGAATAAGCCCGTTTTCGTTCGAGAAAATAGCGGATACAAAATTTCGTAAATCAGTAAAATCCAAGTGGAGTTTTTCCATTAAATACACAAGGATAAGAGCTCAAAGGAATACACTGCATGATCGTTTAGGAATGTTTATCTATTACCATTAATACAATACAAATAATACGATATTTTTGTGAAATATGGTGTTGTTTGCACTTACAAAGCATTTACCAGCTCATCAAAATCGGTAATAAACCATGATGAACGCAGCTTAACAGATTCTCTGGCTACATTTCCGCCATATCCTACATGGTAAAGTGATATTATTATAACGCAAAATAAACTTATCTCATTAGTAATCGTTATGGCATTCGAGCTATACCTATAAATAAATCTGCTACTGAATTAGTTTCTAAATCCGTTGCTCCGTCTCCTATATGTACAATACTCTTGAATCCATTTTCCTTTTTCAAACGTTCGATGACTTTTATTTTTCCACCGTTCTCTGCCGTGGGCTGCTTTTCATCAAATCCTGCATATTCTCCTACGAACGAATAGGCAAATGTATCAATGTATTACTTAAAGTAAGTTCTTCGCCGACGTAAATAGATAACAACCTGTGAAATAGAATTTAAGCCTATTCGCGTAAATGTTCTCAGATGGAACGCAAAGAGACGTGGCAATTGGTGCGATCAAGGATCTAAATCCACCCGATACTAGAAACACGTGTTTTTTTCTACTATGTAAAGCGTTTACCAACGTTCTGAAATAATCGATAAGAGTTTTTAAGGCATTCCACGAAAATTGAAGCGTTTGAAGCTTTTAAATCGTTTCCTACTTGATTCCAGGAGACAGTTTCGCTGGGTGAGTAGCCAGAAATTGTTTCACCTGCGCGAGACTTGGCTTGATGATATTTAATCTGTCTTCCAATGCTTGCCGATACGTAACATCTCCTTGCATCGCCCGTTTTGTTCTAGAGAGATTTTTAATTGGGAATTATGTATTCGTATTCCTGCGATCGCTTGCGACACGATAAAACATGAGATTAGGAGAAAGACTACAAATTTCTTATTGTAACAAAATGGGAAAGAAACTTACAAAGCAACAACATCGCTTTCTTTCCCACAAAATTTTGCAAGTTCATCGATTCCTTCTTCTTGTATTACCGTTGAATCAACATCGAAACTGACCGCGTCCGCGTTCTTCCATATTAATGTCGCCTCGTTTAAGCTTGCCATCTGTTTGGTAGAATTCAACAGGTGGTCTGATCGGAGTTCGAATGTTGTTATGATGATAAATAGTTACAATTAATCATGGAAATAAGTCCGTAGAGAGAAATCTAACATTGTAGTAACGATAAAGACGTATTTTTATACAACCACTTCACTATGATCACTGATAAGACAGTTCTACCCCACGGACAACTATTACGAAATTTATTACAGTGTATTTCAGTCATATCAATGTGGTCTAGGTCTATATTATTGTTATTATTATATATCTGATCTAGATTTTTAATATATGAGATAACGATATATTATATGCATTTCGTTCATTACTGCTATTGTAATATTTGAATATCATTTTACTGCATATTTTTTAATGCAGTTGTATGATACATAATATTTCTAATCCATCAAATGACCATTTTACGAAATTCTAAAGAATGGTATACATATGTTTGTATGCATGAGTATAGATTAGGTTAAAGTACAGCTTATCGGATAATCATAGATTTATCTTTAAAGATGTCCGATTTTGCCTGGTTCGAGGACAAACATCTGTCTGGAATAAAAAAGAAGGGCAACGAGAAGGCCTATGACGAGCATTATTTAAAGAATATTTTTATTTAGAACATCAAAGTCGTTTAATAAACTTTCGACATCGAATATCTGCGATTAACCTCGATTAAATCAATCAGCAGTATGGCCAACAGTAAAATTCTATTTCGCTCTTAACCTATCTTTTTGCGATTTACTATTTCATTAATACCTTGTACTCATTAAATAATAGAATATTAATAATTCCATTCGTGTTAAAACTACGTTTTCGTTGTCATAATGTACTGCTTGATATTACAGTGCACAGTAAATGACACATTGAAGAGATTAGGTTACGAACGATACCGTTAAAAGTGCTGCTGTTGGCTACCATTGAGAGGTTACCAGCTAATAGTTCGCAATTGCACCGCTGCGGCGAGACTGTATGCCACTCAAAGTTTACCGCCGTACGGATTAAGTTCTAAGTTATTTGATTGCTTGCATTCGGTCAAATGCTATGTGTAAATAGTATTGATGTTCTCGTTGAAAATATGCCTCATCGACTTATCGTGACACATTTTTAACAGTTCCTGGCAAAGGTTTTTGTTCAAACAAGCATGCATACAATTTACGTAACAATGTGACAATGCTGCATAAGAAGTTCGCATCGGAGAATAGGTTAAGGTTATGTTGCAGTTCCTTTCGCATTACATTTTTTTCGAATAACGTACGAAAATAACCGACCAACGAGAAACATGAGCAAACTATGGAATTATTTGGTATTTCAAGGATGGATGTCGTACTTGATGGCAGCCGGCTTATTGGTTTTCACAAGTGGCTTTCTACTGAATCGCGTTGCCAGGCCGGAACGCGCCGAATGTAAATATTGCACAATTTCTGACTGTAACGCTGAACAACTTCTTCGGAATCCCGACGATGCTGCGATCACATGCCTTCCGAAAAAGACACGAGTCGTGTTGCTAGTTGTTGATGCGCTAAAGTACGATTTTGCACATTGGTATAATGACAACAATTCTACCTCGTCTTATTATCGTAACAAGCTGCCCATCATCCACGAATTGTTACAAAATCAGCCAATGAATTCACGTTTGTACAAGTTCATGGCCGACCCACCGACTACCACCATGCAACGACTAAAGGGTCTCACCACTGGATCGCTGCCAACTTTCATCGATATTGGCTCCAATTTTGCCTCTGAAAGTATCAACGAAGATAACATTATCGATCAGAATGTTGCCGGCGGTATCATTTTCATGGGGGACGATACATGGACCAATTTATATCCTGGAAAGTTCAAACGTCAGTTTCCATCACCGTCCTTCAATGTTTGGGATCTTGATAGCGTCGACAAGGATGTTAGATACAGAATATTTTTTGAACTAAAGAAGAGAGACTGGTCTCTGCTTGTGGCTCATGTTCTTGGCATTGATCATTGTGGGCACAAGCATGGCATCAATCATCCAGAGATGACTAGAAAGTTAAACGATACTAATACTCTGATAAAAGAAATCGTGGAGTCGTTGGAAGAAGATATGATGCTTTTCATTGTCGGCGATCATGGGATGACTGAAAGCGGTGATCATGGCGGTGATAGCAGCAACGAAGTCGAGGCAGCGATGTTCGTTCATTCTACGGTTCCCCTCGTAAAATACAATTCGTCTTACGATACTGTGAATCAGATTGATCTTGTTCCGACGTTGGCGTCGATTCTTGGAACGCCTATACCTTTCTCGAATTTAGGATCTGTTATAATTGATTCGCTTCCAAGTTTGGCTGGAAATAGAAAATCGAAGGATGACTTATGGCATTCCCTGTACTCGATTTGGAGAAATATCGCACAGACAAAGAAGTACATAGACGTATATTCTCGCGATAGCTACTTATTTTCCAATGAAAAGCTTCAAAATTTGAACGACATGTATATTCGTCTGTACGAACAAATTAAGCGCACAAGTACAGCCGACGAATTTGAATATTTCATTGAGAGTAGTCGAGAATACTTCAAACTGCTGAAAGGTACTTGTTCCGAAGTCTGGGTGCAATTTGATTCTAGTCTAATGTCCAAGGGCTTGCTCCTAATGTTCTGCACTTTGTTCTTCTATTACTTATTTATTACAGGTATTCCCGCAAGTCGCATGGCCAAGATATTTCAATCGTCCTTTTTGCAGTTTTCTATTTTAGTAAATTTAATCATTGCGCTTACAATGTTCCTTCTATTTTTCTATGATATCATAGAAGAACTGAAGAATACTATATTGTCCACTACCGGCGCAGTGTCCTTAGTGTTGTTAGTAATATTAGTTGTTAAAAATTGGGACACGATTTCTATGAGCTGGTACGATCACAGAAAGATAAAGAAGTTACTCTACATTACAAGAGTGATGGTTCTCCTGACGATTTGCATTCTATTTTCTAACAGTTACATCGTCGAAGAAGACATTACATTATCGTTTTTGCTTGTAACGCTTCTCTGGCTCTTAATGTTCAATTTGAGGACAGAAAGTGCTAGCGAGAACTCAGAGAGAAAGACAAAGCCATTTTTTAAGCCACAAGCAAAATCGAACTTAAATACAATCATAGCTATTATCGGTTTAGTAGCATGCATTGCTATTCGCTTGTCTTCTTATTTTTGGCGTTGCAGAGAGGAACAACAACAACGCGATTGTTCTGTGTTCATTATCGGGAAAGCGGGATCTATAACATCGGAGAATTTGGAACGCATTTTGCTCGCTGCTACATTGATCATACTCGCGTTATATATCACCATAGTAAGACTGTGGTTGCAAAATTGCGGAAATCTTTCCGGTTTCTCTCCCAGTGTCCTAGTAGGCCAATACTTCCCTGTTGTGATTGGCGTATGCATGGGTTGTTATTGGGTTCTTCAAAGACTACCTAAATTTGTCAAAGTAAGGTTCGCACTATCCTGGCAAGTGAGTACGTTGCCTAACATAGTGTACGCCTTGAGTTTATTAGCGATTCTCGTTCTGTACTATCGGCCGCTCAGCATATTTCTGCTACCAAAGAGGAAGGAATCGATTAACGTTTATCAAGATGAGAATGTAATTCCCCGATTATTTGAGAAAATACGGGAGTCGATTTATCGTAAAAACACTGATTTGGAGGAGACACCGGTCGTTTATGGTCTGGGCACTGCCTATAGTGCTGCATTTATCTCGTTAAGCGTATTCCTCATGCTGTTATATTCTTTATTGTTAGGAGATATGTTATCGTCTAGTACTTTCTTGATGTTCATTTCTTGCGCCTCTGTTCTGGGCTTATCTGCCATTGCGAGATACAAGACTGCTAATAACATCTGTAAGTAATGCCTCGATATATAAATAACAGAGGACTACTAAATATTGTAATTCTAATTCTTTTGTATATAGCTGAACTCGTAGAAGTACCAACTCCAGTCCTATTATGTTGGTTCCTAATAGCAGAATATTTCTTCTACGGAACTGGGCATCAAGCAACTTTCCCTACCATTCATTGGGATGCTGCTTTTGTCGGGACAGGGGGACATTTCTATGGAAGTCTGGTGCCAGCTATATTAATAGGTATACGTAACTTTATTTCCATTACCCTTAAAAGCCAACAAACTGTTATCTTCATAGGAATAAACACATTTGGTTCGCATATTATATTGGGTGCGACATTACCTCTATTAGTGATCGCACCATTCACTTTATACCTGGTGTTTCCAAAAATGGCCAAAGTAAAATTTTTGGAAAACGATATGAAAAGGGGAGAACTGCTTTTGTTTGAGCAAGATTCAGTATTCCATATGGCAGTTTTCTCAGTTGCCGGGAAATACATATTGCTGCATGGAATTAGAGTAAGCGAAACTGCTAACATTTATTTAGTACTAAATGATAAGAATTTGATAATTGAAGTCAATAGAATAATGCGAAATTACAAGACAGTCTTAATCATTAAATTCTGACTATTCAATATACATTTTAGACGTTCGGCAGTATGCTTGCTGCAACGATCCACTGTCGACACTTAATGGTGTGGAAGATCTTCGCGCCGAAGTTAATATTCGAAGGGTTGGGGCTGTTGGTAACATTAGGCAGTGTCCTGGCGTCCTTTTACATGGTATACAGAATTGATCAGCAGATGGAACATCTTATATCCAGAGTGACAAAAGGCAGATGATGATAATTCACATTTGAGTGGCGTGTGTGATATAATTTGGTACAGTAGGGTATCAGAACTTTGAGACATATATCGTTAAGTGAAAAACGTGTGCAATTGTTGCTTCAGACTTAAAATTAAAAAACGGAAGTTAAAGAGAAAAGACTAACGTCCAACGTCACACTTACCGATACTGGCCAATTTCCATAATTTTATACGACTTTTGTATAAGAAACAGCGAACAGCGTAGTTTAGCACGAAAATTGAAGCGGAGCATTTAACATACAGGAGCGAAACGATTTTTCCATCGTTCCTTCGAAGACTCCAATTCCGGTGCTTCCTAACACACTAACGCTACCCTGCGTGCAATGCATTGCTGATTACAGTGTAACAAAGCAACGCACTTGATGCAGGATTGCGTCCATGTGCGCTGATGATTGGCTTCACCGATGCACCCGTTTTACCATCTTACTTTCATTTCATTTTTCGCATACCAAATTGTATATAGCGTGCATTATTTAAGAAGTAATGGAATTAACTAAAAAAAAAACGTATATCTTCCAGACATGTATTTCTTCGACTAAATTTTAAAAAGTACTAGAAAATTTTTCGAATTCACGCCTTTCGTTAGTAAATGGTTTTCGTGTTCACTGTGTATTTTGCATAAAATACTTTATTAAATGATACTGTCAAGCGTACACTTTTTTTTTAATGTAGTATATGAAGCAATAGCGGTCTGAAGATAGAAATTTTTGTAATTACAAGCGACAGATATATTCCTGCTGGATATTAGTACTCAATGGTGATTGTGATGTTTGTGTCCTCGATAGTCGTTTTTCAGATACTCCATCCAGTCGGCCCATTTGTCCAAGTCCTCGTAATCGCTGGTATCCTGCGACAGATGAACATGTTGACAATATCCATAACATCGAAATCACACGTACCTAGCTTTCGTAATTATAATTTTCAAAGCCTGGCACTTGCGTATTAGGCAACACAGGCATTTGTATCTGAAAACAAATGAAGTAATCATGCACGATTGCATAAGACCACTTATTATTATCATCATTTGTTTTAGATCGATACAGACACGTTTCGCCATATCTTCCAAAGTTACGGGACCTCTTTAAGCATTGTAATTGTGTTCCATTATGTACAGTATATTACAATAGACATAAGTAAATTTCAAAACATTCGGCAGACTGTTAATTTACATTTTTTCTTTTCAAATCCAGATACTTACGAGCAGCTTAATTCCTCCACCCTGGTGTCCAGGCGTAGATCCTCCACCTGCCTGGACAGATTCTACGGATCCAGCTGGTAAACTCTGATATCCTTGATGCATTTGCATTTTGACCGAACGAGTCTTCTGCTTTGAATTGGAATCACCTTCTTCGTTCGACAAAGATTTGGTGCCAATATCGACTGCTCGTTTTGCAGCGCCTTCATCTTCGGGATACGAAACCCAAAATGATGCTGGATCCTTTGGCAACATTCGAGTCATGTACGGTCCGAATTTGTCGAAAGGTGAATTATAAGAAAGCGGTGCTCCGTAATTCGCTGTGTCCAATTTCTGTTTGATAGCATCCAAAAGGCTCATATTGAAAGGCATGCTGCCAGTAGGGGAGAGAAAGTCGCTAGGGTAATTAGCAGTGAACGATACTCCGGGGGCACTCGCGGCTGCCATTTTAGCTTTAATCGCATTCTGAATCGCCAAAGTAATATTTTTCTGTAAATCGGTCAGCATATCAAACACTTGACTTAGCATAGCCATTTTTTGTTGGAAGGGAAGCATTCCATCAGTGACCTTTGGCCATGGACCGGCAGCGAAAGGTTTAAATGGCTTCTTTGCTGACGTTGCTGTCGATTTTTCATAGGCAATCAGATCGTTCATTGTCGTCACCATGTCACCTTTCAAATTACCCAATTCGAATAATATGGAATCAACAATCGTGTCTTTAGCTGCGTCAATGGATGACAGATCCTCGATGGATCTAGCGATTCTTCCTTCCGCTTTATCCCCGTCAGGCATAACAGCTCTAGTGAAGGCACTTTTATCGCCTGCACTATCATCGTCGCTCGCTGTCATGGTTTTATTCAATTTTAAGGATTCGAACAATTTGTCTAAGAATTTGGCTACCTTAGTATTGTATTCAGTTGGGCTGGGAATTATTGACGTTGGGAACCAAAAGCCGGGTGGTACGATGGTACTTTTCGCTGTCGATGTTTCTGTTGGTGTTTCGGTTGTTTCTGGTGCCGGGGTGACAGTGGCAAGATTCTTGAACAGAGTATCCAGAAAGGCTGACTTCTTCGCTATGAACATAGACGGATCGACCACAGGCGCGAATGGCCCGAACATTCCTGGTAAATACTGCTTTGGTGCTGTTGGACTTCCCATCTTTTTCATTAATACATTAGCGTCTTCTTCTGGTTCTTCAGAGATCGGAGCGAGAGTAGGATACGGAGGAGGTGGTCCCAAGTCTTTTGTCCCGGTAATACCATTGTCCATAATCGCTCGAAGCTTGGCCACTGAAGATTCTTCTATGCTTCTTCTTTTACGCGAGTACTCACCCTTGGCACCATAAGCAGGTATAGCATTGAAGCTCGAGTACTGGCTCATTGGTCCAAATTTAGGACTCGTAGATCCAAAGGTGGGGCTCATAGGTCCAAACTTAGGGCTAATTGGGCCGACAGACTTAGAACCGAAAGGCCCAAAAACTCCACGCTTGTACGGACCATCCACTTCCTCTATGCTACTTTTGCTCAAACTGTTCGCCAACTGCGCCCCATCAGCAGGGCTATATAAAGTTGAGCTGCTCGCTGCGTATGGGACAAATGGTTTGAAACCTGGTCCCATGGGATAAACCGGTCCCAGGCCGCCGAATAAATTGCTCAACAAATCTGTTTTCACTGCAATCATCGCTTTGGGATCAACGAATTTTGGAAAAAGGGGAGACTTTGACATGTAAGGTACTGCTATGGTATCCATCCCTGGTGGCCCTAGGGCTCTCACGGAAGCTAAAAAGTATGTTTCTTGAATCAGTTCAGCCAAAGAAATAATATCTACATGCGTGTGAAATGGTATAATTTTCATTTAAAGCGAAAGTTTCAATCCGAAGAACTCATCCTTTAAAAGTAAATAATTTACAATACCTGATTTGGGAGCGAAGCTTTCCCATGGTGGTCCTGCAGGGCCTTTCACGGAAGCACCACTTATTAATACAATCAAATAGGAGAAAAGTAGAGGACCCTTCAGTGGAAACATTTTGCACCAACTTATTCAGCTCTATGTTCTGTTACTGCTTTTATATGGCAGTGGTCAGATGATAGTCAGATGATAATACTTTGCAAAGCTTTTAAGATCATTAACGTAAAACCAATTCTCTCATTAAAATAATCCACGGTATAAAGAAGGTGCACTTGTGTTTTATAATTAGTAAGTACAATTTCTCTGTACAGCTTAGGAAAGTAATTTCCTTCTTATTGATGCTGCTGAACTCCAACTGAATAATATTACTTTTGCATCGGACAATCATCTTTTCCAATGGTTCCGCGATATTTTTAGTATTAATTTGAATATTACAGGAGAGTAATGTGGTCAGAGAGAATTGAAATACTGATATCGAATTGATTTTATCCTTTTGTTTCGCTTTATTTTATTTAGCTTATTCTATTCCTATTATTTATTTATTACTTTTTGAATGTAAAGCAAAGGAAGTACTGGAGTTCTATTTTTGTAATGACGATTTCAATCGTCTTGCAAATGAACTTGCGAGAAACGCGTGTTTCATTTGTCAACAATAATACATTGGATGCAGCTGTTTTCATTATTTGGTAATTACCAATTGATTGTATATTGTAACGAGGAAATCTGTCACTTTATGAAAAGCAGTTTCTAACGAGATGGAAATCAAAAGATCTTCTAATAGTAAGTAAAAGAAAAACTATTTGAACTGTATATGTTCAAGTAGCAATGTATGCTGTTTTACATTCAGTTCTGTTACGAAATTGTTCGATATGAAAGAATAAAACAGAAGGACGCTAAAATTCTCTTCAATTAGTTAAATGTAAGGAATTGATGTTTTTCATCTTTTAGCAACTGTAGAATGTGCAGGCAGCGCAATAAATGTTACTTCTACATTCGACAATTCCCTGTGGACCGCTTTGCAACAAAATGCAAATGGCATGGATATCATTGGTGCGATAAATCAGTTGCTGAGTATGTACCATCCCAATGATGGTATAGTTGCTTACGAACGTGTGATAAAAACCTTGCTTGTTCTATCCGAGAATTGGGACAGTGAGACGCAGCAACGGATCATTTCTGTGGTGCCATTTCCGAAGGGTGTACCAAATGATAAAATAAGAAATTTAATATATAAAACTGTAGAGTTAGTTAACGTAGCCAGTAGACAAAAGTATGGCCCCGCATTCAGGTATTACGTCCAGATGTATGTCCCTTATACATATAATACAACACAGGTTTATTTTAATTTTCAAGATCCATAGCTGTTCCCGAAGATAAGCTTGCTATAGAGGTTGCAAAGGAAAATTCAGCAGTTCAATCGAATAAGAATACGTTGGTCGGCATGCTTCAGAGTTTTGAGTCCAATGAGAATTTTGGACCTCCGGTACCGGAAGTTTTCAAGGGTTTCCCTCCCAATGAAATCTCTACAATTCACAATCATGTAAATATAATGTTTATCAATATTCCGAACTATCCAGAGAATATTTTTAAATCAATAGATAATATATATTTTCAGCTATCTGTTAATAGAGGTCATAACTGGGATCAATGCAATGTGGCTAATATATCTCATGCCGCGTATCAGGTTTGTGAATTATATTATTTGGTCAACATTATTATTAGTTTAATTTTTCCTCGATTAATATAATAATCCTAATATTGCAGGGTACCATATATTTAAAGAAAAAGTTGTACAGAAGCAACGTAATGGGAAGTCAAGAGAATAAAAGTGATGTATTAAATTTAGATGCAACGCGCAGCAATAAATCTTCAGTGTCAGAAGTGAAGTATGAGATTTTAAATAACAGTGATGCGATTGAAAGCTTTAAAAAACATAATAATAATACAAACAGGAGTAAAAAATTTAATATGGAAATACAAGACTATGTTGGACTAGTATTAACAGAGGAACAACAAGGAATTCAACGGGATATACGTAAAATGGATGTTGTATGTCAGAATGAGGAAGGAGACGATACAATAACGAGTGCACAGGTGCAGAATGTTTATATATTTTTAATAATTACTTGAATAATTCATAATACTTTGTCTAAATAATAACACGGTAGGTATTGAAGGAAGATGATTTTTTAATGGACAGTTTTGTCATCCGTACAAATCTTAAAACAAGCTTGCAAAATTTCTTCAGACGTGCGGAACGAGATCTTTTAGTTGGTAATAGGAAAATTGTAGTCAAACTCGTTAATTATTAACATCCGTCGTTTTAATGCACACAAACGTTACAAATATTTCTTTTCTTCATTTACATAGAGTTTCCAACAGTACCTCGAACCAAGCCTTTGCACAAAATTTCCTCTACACCCAAATGTTGGACGTTCGTTAATAAAAAAAACCTGGAAAATGATAATCAGTTAGATATTTCAAACGATCACATGGTTAATCGTAAAAATCTTAAAGCGCCCGAAAATTTGAAAAAATTTACTCAAAAGAAATCGCCAGCGTCCTCCCATGCTTATTCGAAAGCAGCCCACTTAGAAGTGCGTCACAAGAATTTAAATGCCGTAGTTAGTAAAGCGCAAACAGCCGACTGCGGAAACAAGGACAGCGTAGAAAATTTGTTATACAAGTACCATTCAAATGCCTTGTTAAATCAGCATTCCTTTGTGATCGGTAATTTGTTTAACAGAACTCTTTATGTATTCAGATCCGCAGCGAAACAGACAAAACAAACAAGTTTTAACGCGTTACAACAGACTGCATCTATAACAGATTTAGCAACATTTAAAAGACAGTATTACGATACTCTGTTAAACATTCAAAAAGCCAAAAGTTTGTTATTGTTTCTATAATGTTTCTTTGGATAGTACCTTAAGCGTACAATGTATGAACATGTGTTCATTATTTTTTTTTTTTTTAGTGGCAGTGGCAAATTCTTTGGCGATATCATCCATAGAAAACTGCTCCAAATACGATCCGTATTACTCCAATCATGCATGCCAGCAGCAGCAACAACAATTATTGCAACATCATGGATCGTTAACTGTGAATCCACGATTCGCGGTTCACACGATGACACAGTATGGATTGTCGAATATGCATAATACGCCATGCACTTGGATGAAGTGCAATAATTGGAAGCCACCAATTGTGAAACAGTTAAGACTCCCACAACAGGTGAGATACAATTAGAAGGTTGAGTATTATTAGAATGTAGGTGTATTCCGAGTTATTTAATTCTATTATTCATTTTATCTTTCTAGTTTCCATTTCACGTTTCGAGAAACATAGAGTAAGTCCTTTAGCCATATTTCCTAACAAAATTAATTTTGTTGTCGTTCCTGTATTTGAATGCTATTTTTTGCATTACATATTGTATTTCACTATCTCTTCATTCCCGTATAAAGGAATTCTTTACTGTAATAGCAGTGGCTACTTAGTTTCTTGCACAAGATAAAAATATGCAAATGAATCGAAGTATATACAGTGTAAAAAAAATGAGAAGACGTTGGGCAATTAAGTAATTAAGTCATCGTTCACCCGTGCGAGGGTTTTAATGTTTCAGAGTATGTTAGTTTATGGATAGTTTGTATAATTAATGAAATGAATATCAAAACATAAATTACAGATATAGCTAGAGGAGAATGCACATTAAATTAAATTTCCTATTTCTTCGCTTATCTCGAAACTGTTTCAACAAACTTACAGAAAATTGATACGTGCATTACATTAATGCAATTACATTATATACTTTTTCCATGTTTTGGCACCGGTAAAAGATAATAATGCAACGTCAGAGTGATCGCGAATATTTTTAATAATTTCATTTATATTTTAGATGACTGCGTGACAGTTTCTTCTTTTCTTCTCAATTGCACACAAGTACAGATTTATAGTTTGGTGGCATCAAACGAGCCCTTAATGATAACACATTCTCTAACAAATTTACATGTACTCTTCCAATGATTTAACATAGAACAAATTTGCTTCTAATGACTAACATTTTGTGATATATTTTAGATAATTAATATAATACGGACTTGCAGCTTTGCGTAATATGATTCTTCTATGTAACAGTCGTTCACTTCATTATCTCTAAGTGTACAAAATTAATTTTTAAGAGAGTAAAACAATAATTGTTATTGTCCAGGACAATCGCTATGAAGTGAAATAAATTACCAAAAAGTTAGCGTGCTAAGGTAACGGAACCTTTGGTAATTTATTCAGCTACATGTATCAGCTCGCAATAATCTTTCCCCGTTTCAGAAAACAATACACGTATCACTTCACAATGAGTTTACAATAGAGAAACATTATCACCTACACTCATATGTATTACTCTGTATTGGAAGCATCATTTTATGATGCAGAAACGCATATTCATATGAATAATACTCTCAGTACGTTTAGATCAATGCCTAGTTAAGGATTGAAACTCATACAAAGGATCTACGATAATTAGTGTTTTCCTTTTTGCTGTAAGAATTCTTACATTATTTTTTCCTTATTTCGTTGCTAGCCAATGATTCGAAATTAGGCCGAATAACTCTTATGACATGCACTTTGCGTATCCCTTTAGGATTGTCATTGTTTGGTATTACGATAAATAAAAATAAGGTAAACGCGTAAAGCAAAAATTGTTGTTCAACTACATTGCTTTAAGCGTTGCGTACTCTGCGTGGATACAACAGTAATTGATAAATTAATAGAGCTATATCTTTAAGACCATTTAATGCATTATAGGTCCTTAATAATAAATATGATCTATTTAAATGAGTCAGTTTGCTTTTCAGTTTATACAAATATTAATATTGAATCCTTGCAAATACCTGTATAATCAAGCTGCTTTACTGAGGAACTTTGAAGAAAGAAATGATTACGAAGGAAAATAGTTTTTTTTTTCAGGAGAGCAATGTGAGATGTTTAAATAAAATTCTATCTGATGCAGGAAATGAAAATTGTATGTTCATGAGATCAGGGGAACAAAAGTAGTAGAAGAGAGTGTTATACAATTCATACGACTTTTAATAAGTGGTCTCATAATTAATAAAAGGTCTGTCTACGCAAACCAACATTCTAAGAAGTAAAGGAAAAGTATGTTTATCGGAAAATCCATATATCTTGTTACAGAGATGAACTAGACTCACGCCTGGTTCAAAGAAGTAAGGTTTAATTGCGCGTTAATGTTTTTTTATGGTGAATTGCAATGTTTGAAGTCGAAACTCAATTTAAATCTTGATCGATATTTGTGCTATGATTAAAAGCGTTCTCAGTTTTGAAGTTCGTATAGAAATATATATGAAATAGTGTTGTGTAGATTCACAATACCAAATATACGTTTAACAATTCATTTATTATGAGGTATTGCGGATTGTAGCGAGGTAAAGCCTCCGATACTATGTATAAATAAGTAGGGGTGTGCGGGTACCCAAAATTACTGGCTCGGGCTTTGAAATTTATTCGTGTTCGGGTCGTGAACCAGAAAGTTTGTCGACACGTAAACATATTCGAGCACCCGCACACTCTAATAATAAGTTATTGAAAAGTAACAAACTATCTGACAATACATGACACTCAAAGAGCGTTTTATATTTCTTCTTGGCAGTGTCTGTACATTTTTTTATCTTTTTTTTTCATTTCTGTTGAACACGTAAGCTAAACATCTTGCACCGTATAACATTTTCCACCCCAACACTTATCAGGAAATCTATTTCACATTTTTAATACACTTTATCAGTACCACCTGACATACCATATAATTAAGAAAAGTTACATACTCATTTCTTCGTTGTGTTCCAAGGAAAAACAAAATTACAATCATCAATATTTGCCACACAACGAAGGTACCATATACATACTAATCTGTTTATTTTTTCTCCTTTTATGATCCTATATGAACACGCATTTTTCTTCCCTTACACTAATTAATTAATTGATTAGACAACTGGCAAGTCGCACACGTCAATATGTAATTAAACGCCTGTTTTCTTTTTGAGTGTTTACTCTAGTGTTGTATCAAAAGACAAAATTAGCTGTCACTCCTGATGATGATAATCTGAAACAACTGAAAGAGAAACAGAGGTCCCAATGTAATCCACTATATTAATTGTTATACGTTCAAGGAGAATCCAAGGATTATTCGATGAAGAAACACAATTTTCTAATTAGTCTCTTTTAAGATGAATCGTACAGCTAACACGATATGTATGTACTAAAAATTACTTTGCTCTTCAATTAGATTAATCGGTAGAGATAAGATTGTACCCAGAGTATTGGACTAGAAACGGTTTAAGATATTCGTTCAAATAAAGATGTGACGCAACACCATTGTCCTTCACTGTATTCCCTATTTCAAAATTACATTCAGTGATTTAAAAAATGTTGCTTATGTTTTTCCTACAAAAATAGAGATGGACATTTGCCAAGCTACTGAATTGCATAACTACCTGAAACTTAATCGTTTACTCATGGAAAAATAACTTCATGAAGGTATAGATACGAAAAACCAAAATTTCTTCTTCATTTTCTGTAAATTCATGAAACTGATTTCTACGTCCATCTCTGTACAACAATAGTATTGCTTCAAAGAATGATTCGAGTAGTACAATATAAATACTTATTCCACATACAAATTTGTTGCACGATAATTGTAGATTTCAATTTTGTTATCATTCCAATTTAAAGAGATTTGCAATGTAATATAGGGACGCTTTCGACCGATGCAAATACCTTTCATATAATTTTTAAACATTCATAAGCATCAGAACAAAATATAACTTTAAATCTATATTGCTAGATTATCGAGTATGCGTAAAAACAGATCGTAGAACAAAAATGGTAAATACTTAATATTCAATCGCTAATATAAACTATACTTATAAATAATTCAGTTAGTACTTAGATTTATCATTGGAATGAAGCAACAATATCTGTATGTGATAAGTTGGGCAGTCTGATTGTATAACAAAGTAAAAACAAGAATTATCCCCTCTTGGCAGCATAATGTACAAGGCAACAATAGTTTTATACAGGATTCATAAATGTTTTGGACATTTCCGACTGTCCGTAATCTTATGACACAGAGCTCGCTCTCATTAAAAGTGGAACAGAATTTTTGTATAGTTGCGCTTGCGTCGAGTAACTGATTAACACAGCTCAACTTCAAACTTACGTTTCTTCTCTTTTTTCGTATGGGCTCAGAAGAATAACACAGACATAAAAGATGATAAAAACGGAGACGTTGTGTTCACTGTGTAACTACTTCGACATTTAAAGTGACTTTATATATAATATATGGTATGTATATATGTATGTATATAATTTTAAACACGTTCGATGTAGGCAAACTGATTTCAGAAATAATGTAACGAATATTTTGATCGACCAAACAATTAAATACGTTTCTCTTAATAGAAACAATGAAAGAAAGTTCACTAGGACATTACGAAACTATTGTTTCATGGGGAAACTTGCGGAATTATGTAACTGTTCCCAAAAGTCATTCACTGGCGATGAGTCCAATATTTCTTCTAAGATCGTATTTATGCATGTCTTTTGTTATTAATTCGATCAGGCAAAGCTGTACGGATCGATAGTTTTACTAGAACAAGGTTGAACATCGTCAGGTGGTGGTTGCCACTGTTCAGACCACATGGCAGTGCGATCCATAACTCCCTCTGCTGCTCTCTCCATACTGATACTAGACGTGCATTCCATTTCCCAGTGGAAACCGTTTTGAGTCACTTGCATCGAACTAGATTCTTCAATGCCACAATAGTCCTGTGCGTTATTATTCACTGGCATTTGTAAAGTTTTATTCCTAACTTGCGTAGAACCACTGCCCCTGTGCTCAGCACTCGGCCAGGGTCGGGATTGCTCCACTGATTGCAACGGTAGTTTTCGCGGCACCCGTCTAGGTTTATTATCCTGCGTAATGTGACCACTATCGGTTTTGGTGCTTATTAAATTCCCATCGCCCGTTGAACTGCTATCACCATCCCTTCTCCGTCTTCTTCTTCTCCTCTCTATATCATCCCTTCGAATATCTTCTGTATCTTCTTGGGTAGGTAAAAAGTGTTCCCTTGCAGAAGCCCAATGATCCTTTCTGTTAGCACGTTGCTTATATCTCGTGTGATTATCCTGATGCCCGTTATTCGTATTTGTATCACTGTCTGCGTTCTGTCTCTTTGATTGTTGATTCTTCGCAGCCCATGCAGCATGCCTCTTCGGGCTACGATCTTTCAGAGTGACCTGAAAAAGTAGTCATGAATCGTAGATTTCAAATCATGGATGATGTCGAACCTTGAAAGCCTTGAATCTCTGATTGCATTAAGCATAGTAATAATGAAGTTACTTACTCCAGAAGACGAGGAGTTGTCTACAGGCTTATAAAGTTGTGCCGGCGTATGACTACTATCATCCGGATTCCTACAACTCGATTCGCTGCGACCGTGTATCCACGATAATAAAAACGCTAGAACAGCGCATGAGAGTCCAAGTGCTGCTGCTGCGGACAACTGAGAGCGAGTACGTTTTGGTACCCAGCCACCGCTGTGGTATTCCCATATAGAGCATGCTAACAACGCACTACCCAAGGCATAAGACAAGCCTATACCAGTGAATACCCAAGCGTTCTATGAAAGGTGAATTTGCTATCAGATATTATCATTGTGTCTAGATACTGAATCGCTAATAAATAACTTCAATAACGTACATTGCTGTGTTGCATTGATACTAAACTGAGTATATTAGTAAATCATTGTATTACTCACGAATTTAGCCCAATTGAAAGGGAAAACGTAGATAACATGCGATATATCAAGGAAGAGGAGCAACGCAGTGACCAATAGACAGAAAACTGCTGCAAAGATCATGAAACGCAGCCGTCCCACTAAAGGTAACATAAATAGGCTGACCTTGGCAGTACCAGAACTGCATAATGTTGCCAAGCACGCTGCGGATGATATCTATATATGCAAGCAACATTAGCTTAATTTCAATTGTTTTAAAAACCGACGCGAGACAAATGCTAAAGCCACCTACAAGTAGTAGAAGTCTAACAACACCGATAGCCGTTTTAAGATGCCCCTGTATGTCGCAATAGAGGACCAAATGGCTCGCTCTTGGCCAAGCCAACACGTTTGAGGAGGAGCCATGATGATCACCATAGCCGTAATGTCCGTGATAATTGGCATGCGAGTCCCATGAGTGGACCGTCGAATGGACCCCTGGGGAATCCAGCTCCAAAGGTTGGGAGCCAATTTGCCCCCCTGTCCTACTGCCTGCTATTAATATGATACATAATATATACATTCAGGTACCTTCCTTTTTTGTCACTATATTCTACAGATATTGTATCTTTCCATAGATCATTGCTACCACTTATGCGGCATTAAAAAGGTTACAATCGTACCGATATCAAAGTCCTGAATGTCCTCGGGTCTAGAATATGCAGAGGCTGGTAATTCCAGGTCACGAATCTCTTCTAAAAGGAGTACTTCTATCTCGTCGGCTGCATACAAGTCCGATACCGAGTGAAGATGATGCCGAGATTCGCTCATTACTTAGGCACGCTTGTCGGTTCTCTCCTTCCTGCCTGCCGACGATCTTTTCTATTCGATCCGCTATTAACCACCATTCGTTACTCATTGGAAATACTGTTTCTCTCATTCGGACGTTGGCCATCGTTCACACATGCTACGTGCCATCTCTTTTCGCCGGACAATATCATTCCTCCGGCTTTGGGCCACACCTATAGGAATTAGTTAGTGTTGCACAACTATGGAGTGTTAAGAATTAATAATGGGATATGTACGCCATTTGTTGATGTAGCAATCGTGCCATGGTTGGGGATTAAATTCATGAAATAAAAAACGCAAACACAAATTTGTAAATAAAAGTAATTTATTTTATATAAGAACAATATAGTGCAAAGTAGCAGTTCGTTGAACAAAAATTCGTAAAATAAGAAGTAATGCAACTAATTTAAATTATACATGAACTAAACGAAGTAAAAGGAAAATATAAAATTCATATCGTGATATTGATACAATAATGATCGAAAATACAAAGAATATAAAATCGTAATTCTAACTGTACATTTAAATAATAATATATACAACAATAACAATGCAATATACGCTTCTAAACAATCGAGTGTTTCGTAACAGGTTCGAACCTCTTATCCTCCACTTATTGATACATATTATATCGTATGTGCTTAGAAACAATTTACCTAATTATCAAAATACGTGTGCGAATAAATAGAAAATAAAAATATTAGTATTAACGGTATAGTGCATAAAAAATAAAATATTCTGCAATTAATAAACATAAATCATTATTTTTCGATCCATAAGGGAGACACAGTTATAAATTTGTAGGAATTACAAAAATAAATTGCCGCCGAATTTTTCATCCGACTTTTTATATGTACTTAATGTATACATTTAAGGCGCGCAGGAGAATAAACGCAACTTTAAATTCCATGGTTAGTTATGTTTTCACAAGATTCGTTAATCCCGAAATCCACATGTGGTTGCATGTGGTATCTCTTGGAATGTACTAAACGCCAATGATCACGGAAATTCACAAATTCGACGGTAAAAAAAAAGCATCAATACGTACCTGCACTTTGTTTTCGTAGAATCGACACGTAGATCACATTTTTCCAACAATTTTCGTAATAAATTCGGTGTCCGTCCAAAGAATAGCCGCCATTGCCTTTTTGCTGTTTTTGCTCATAATCTATGCTCGTCGCGTCGACCTAGAAACGACAGATGGGACAACTTGACCCTTTTTAACAATTATTACTTTGTAGAAAATTTGCACTGCTTTTTTCCTTGTAATATAGTTACCTACTTAAATTATAAAATTGACGGTAATAGGATTATCAATTATACCTATACATTATAAAATTTATCAAATTAATGTATTTGTTTCATTATTATTGCGATGTATCTTCATTTTACTTATTTTAAAAACTATCAGTTTTCATAGAATGTACAAATTTGTATCTTGCGTTGCTCATTCGAAATTAATGTTGGATTAAGATATATATTTCTATTATTTACTAGTTATTATTAAAAATAGTTATTATTTACTTTTGAGAAAATTATTAGATTTTATATTTAATATAACTCCATTCATACAACCCGAACAGATTATTTTTTAAGAAATAACATGCAGCAGTGCTCGGTTAAAATCAACCGAATACTGAACACCCCCACTCTACTCCCACCACTCGTTGTCAGTCTAGTGGTGTGGAACTATCGATAGTCGACACTATATCGATAGTGATGGTAATATATTTATCCAAATGTAGATTTGAATATGTATATTTCTTGGATTTATTGCATTTTATTGCGTGCTATACACTAAATCTATGTTATTATTCCAAATTGTAATTTTAATTATCCTCATTTTATCGTAAAAGGTCGCTTAAAAGATCGTTTAATTATCATAAAAGATATTGAAAATGTATTTATAGGAATAGTTTATAAACAATTGGCAATTAAGTTCAAATATCATCACTGTTGTAATTTGTGTATTGTTAAAATATTTCAATAAATCTTCTATAAAGGAAACTCAACTGATTTGATTTTTTAAATGTCTATCCACTCCTAAAAAACCTGAGCCATTTCCTTACACAAGAAGTATCGTGAAGGAGTTTAAAAATCCTTAACTCCGAAGCGAGAAACTTGTTTGATTGATTTTCAGCAAAGGGGCTGCCCGAAATTCACGATTTTGTATCAGAAGAACATGATATGCGAGGAGGTATTTCTTATACTTAAATTTACATGGGATTAGGACATTTTTTTGCAAGGTTCACGCTTCGAAATGTTGGAATTAAAGTTCCTCCACGTTATATCTTGCTTAAGGAATTGAAGATGAGTTTTCGTGGAGTGGACAGGTGTTAAAATATAACAAGTGAAATTTAGTTTATTGAAGATTTATTTAATAACTTTAATATGTGCAAATGACAGAGGTAGTGATATAACTTAAATGCTACATTATTTATAACCTGCGTTTATAAATTAATTTACAATTTAAGCTTATACGGATTCTACTGCGAGATCTACATAATAAAATAATACATTTACATAACAAAATAGATTCATACTTTTTAAATTTGTACTCCGATATCGAAGTACCGATAACTATCGATACAAAAAGTAAACTCGCGATAGTTTTTGATAGTGATGACCAACGATAATTATCGATAGTACTATCGAGAGTTCTCCAACCGTATTTAGTATAAGCTCCGTCTGTCAAAGTGACGGGGGAATAATGTGTCAGTCTTTTTGTCAGTATTAATATCAAGGCATTTATTTTTTTCGATTGTTTAAGAGTATTAATCGCCTGTACTAAAGAACTATGATATTTATAAGTAATTCATAATTCTGGATCGCGCTTAGAAGTCGTTTGTGCCTCTTAGTTATAAGTGTTAACCACGTCCGCATATTTTAAGGCAACATTTCTCATCATGAACGCGTAGTAAGTATGCGAATAATTCGAGTCTGCAGTCAATTAAGTTAAGAGAACTGCAGTCAATTAAATTTTTACATCTGTACTTCCCAGAAAGTATTCCGCGCAATTTGCATAATATGGAATCATAAATCGCTCGCAACAGATAAGACAAATATCCACCCACGCAATTCAAATGACGTTACAGAGGATATATTTCGATTACAATGCTTCCTGTAACTGCTATTAATATCTGTTATAATTTTTAGTAACAAAAATGGACCAGGTATATCGGGAAACTCTTTCGACCGTTGGGTGCAGAGGACCAATACACACGACGATTCGCCTATTACAAAAATGCAGCATCAGTTTTGGGTTACCAAGCAAACGTTATCTAGAAAGTTGGGCAAGAAGGAGGACGAATGTATAGTCGCCTCTGACGCGGAATTAGATGCGAAACTAGAATTGTTTCGCAGTATACAAGAATCATGTTCTTATTTGCAGCGAATCATCGACAAATACCAAGAAAGATTGTGCAGTAAGTTTGAATTATAAATTATTACGCAATAGGATTTAATAAAAGTTAATATGTTCTCTGGCAAATTAATTTTCTTTGATCTATGGAGAGCCCTCAGCGGTGCATACACGATTCAAGCAACAGGAGAATGTGTTAAAGATGCTAAAAAGCAATAGAAGTAACGTAATATAATATATTGTACAGATCTTGCGCAAGAAGAGAACGCAATGGGACGGTTCCTTAAAGACGCTGGCAAACAAGATAAAACTAGAGCTGGCAAGATGATGTCGGCAGTTGGAAAGTCACTGTCGTACTCTAGCCAACAGAGGCTCGCGTTAAGAGCCCCGTTGGGCAGACTGTATCAAGAAGTAGAAACGTTTAGACAGCGCGCTATCGAAGACACTCTGCAAAAGGTCCAGGCAATGGAGAAAGCTCGTACGGAATATAGGGCTGCTCTATCGTGGATGAAAAATATATCCCAGGAACTAGATCCCGACACGTCGAAACAGCTGGAAAGATTTCGTAAAGTTCAAACATGCGTTAGACAGTATGTTCATGTTAATTATTTTGTTATGTATTTACATACTCGATTATTTTTAAGCTTGCACCTTTCTTTATTCGTGCAGGGGTAAAACAAACTTCGATAGCTTGGCCTTGGATTGTCTTCAAAAAGTAGACTTACTGGCCGCGGCAAGATGCAACATGTTTAGCCACGCGTTAGTTCTGTATCAAAGTACGCTTCTGAATTTCACCGAGAAATCTGCACAAGCGTATTCCACGATAGCGAGCAGTTTTAAGGGCTATCAGCGTTACGACTTTATGGTTGTAAGGGAACTTGTGGAACCATCGAGCAAATTGGCTCAGGAAACCGGTGGCGATGATGATATAGATGAAAAGGACAAGTGAGTTATAAATTTCCAAACTATAGAAATATAATTGGTAGTCAAAAAACTTCAGTACGATACTGGACTTTTTTTTCAAATTACAGATTGTCGTTTTTCGATATGGATTATCATGACAACGTCGAAGAAGCCGAAGAAGCGAAACCATCCACACACAATACACAGGAAAACAAGGAAGATGAAAAATTGCTGGACATCGAGGAGACGAAAGACATGTTAGGATTGGAAGGCTTGGAATTGAGTCCTGACTATTCGAAAAATGCGATAACGCAATCTACTTCTAATGCAGAACACGAAGAAGATATTGATAAACTTTTTGAAAGTTTAGTTTTGGAGAACAATGTTTCTCGTAGTAATACCGCAGGGGAAGGAGATCAATCTGAAGTGAATGAAAAGTTGGATGAGCAAAATTTGACAACGGATATATTCGACAAATCCGATACAAATTTCAATCTTGCCGATTTTTCCTCTTTGGGAGAAAATTTCGAAGAGCAATCTTTACAGTCGCTTACATCGGAAAATATGGTTCTTTTAAATGAAATTCTCGGTGATAAGCAACCGATTACTAACGAATGGGAAGCGTTGTCTAATAACGATACATTTTTGCCACCGAATATATTGAAGCAAAGTTTAGGTGATGCGGCGCTTGGCGTTGGTCAGAAGAGTGTACCTGCTACTAACACGGGTGACAAAGTAAGTCACTGTCAATATTTATTAATTTTTTTTCGTTATAATCCAGTATCGGGGATAGTAATATAAAATATTAATTTACAAAATTACTTGGTTACCAATAACATTCTTTTTTATTATTATATTACCTCGTAGAAAAAGAACAAAACTGCCAAACAGAAGGGTAACTCCTGGTTGGATTTATTCGCCGAGCTGGATCCCTTGGCTAACAACCCGATGGAAAATCTTTCCGGTGACAGTAACGCATCCGCTTAATATTGCTTTAGTGCTTAAATACGTAACATCGTGAGACACATTAAGTTAGCTGCAAATTTACGGCAACAATCGGAGAAATATTTCCTATTTTATTCAAATAAGATAATGCTGTGAGCATTATGCATTCCATAATACATTTGCACGTACTTATTATTTGAATTTTAACATTCTGGCATTTTGTTAGACGTAACAAAGAAACAGTAAGATGAACAAAATCATAAATACTTAAATTTCATAAATCCATTTTCCAACGCTAAATACCAAAGATGTAAGATTGATGATAGTTTGTAAGAATAATAATTGCTAGTCATATACTTCTATCAAGTATACCGGAAGCATTCTTTTTGTGCTTCCCGGTGATTCAAAAATAATTACGAACTTTCGTACTTGCATTTATAAAAAAATATGTTCAATGTATATTTAATGTTAAAGTATATTATATTACGAATACTTACAATTTCATATAATTCCTTGATCTGAGAATTTTTAATCTATACGTTTCTTTAACATCGTCGCAAAGTAGCATCAAACGTATCCATATTTAAGAATATATGATACAAATTACAATCCTTCGTTATTCTTCGTTTTTAATACACTGGAACATAGCATACTGCTCTTCTTTTAAATAAAATAAATACAACATAAAAAAAATTATATCGTCGGGGATATTGTTCTTTTGTATCTTTTCTATATAAATATAAAATGCTTACGCATCAACAAAGTACAGAATCACAGTGTTAAACACCAAAATATAATTGTATTTCACATATAAAAAAAAAGAGGTCTAAATCGAAAACCTAACATTCATCGGTAACACGTTCCAAATAATTTTTAGGCATCGTAGAATTGTGCCATGGCAGTTCTGACTCTGAAACAAAATATATGTAGAATGCATATTAAAAATCAGAAATATCTTAAAGTAAATATTTTTGTATTAATCGTACCGCGATCGAAAATATTCTTTTACCGAATATCACAATAATTGTTTACGGTAATCCCTAGAGACGTAACTTTCAGACTTGATAAAACGCGTAAGAAACTGAATTTAACAAACAATCGTTAGCCATACTTGTCGAACAATTGAAGATCCTTGCTGTGACGTAATTGTTGAAGGATACGATAGAAGCCCAATTCTTTCAAGCGTGCTTGCCGTTGTGCAACGCCAGGTTCCTCCTTCCAGACTAGGTTGCATACGCAAAGAACTGCTGCTACTTGCAGTTTAACATTGCTATGCATCTGAATGTCAGTATCATAAAGAATGTTAGAACTGTTTCTATAAAATGTTGCTAAATGTTGCTCATAAAATACGAGAATGTGTGCGTGTGTTATATTATAATAATGAATAAAAATGAAATATAAAAAGTAAAAAGAAAAAATCGAGTTTTACACGTACCATATAATCCGTGAGTTTCTTCAGCACATCCTCGTTAGCCATAATATGATCTTTTGCCCGATTTCCGTCGGCTACGTTAGCCAAAATACAGAGAGCTTGCTCCTTTACATCGGCTGGATGTCGCGGGTCCTCTAAAACTAATATAACAGCCTGCATAACGTGAGCAGCGTGCTCTCCCATTATACGATCTATATGCGCTTTCGTAGAGAGCAAATTTCGTAGTAAACCTAGTGTTTTCATCAGAACCGGTATATCCTGATCCGCCAGAAGGCAAAAGATCTGATCAGTCCCCAAACACTGCAGAATCTGTAATTTTACTTGTTGCTCGGCCTGAAAAGCCACATTCATCAGTGCCCAGATTCCGTTTAATCGTAGCGCTGGCGTGGATCGTTTTGTTAGCGAGCATAGTAACTCTATACCACCGGACTCGAGAATTGGTTCTTTACTTGGACTAAATTCTAATAATAGATTGCATAAAGTACTGGAGGCTACGGTTAGTAAATCCACCTCGCTTTCGCCTCTACCTGCGCAATGCAATTAAATTAATCGTTAATGGAGAGGAATATTTATTTAATTTTTATTGAATCTTGTGTGCTTGGGTAACCGAATATGTTTCTGTCGACGAGCATTCGGAATCCCGACCTGAACCAGAAAGAAATTATTTTTACCTTCTAATCCCTTGTCCGCGCCGTGTAAGAGCTGCATGAGCGGCCTCCAGACATCGTGATCTTGAAACGTCGTTCGTAATTGTTGAACGCTTCTGGATAGAGAATGTAAACATCTGACTGCTGCTAATCGTACATTGGAACTCCCTGGATCCTGCAGTCCCTCTACCACTTCTAGCATAAGGTGTTCTGTTTCGATGATGCGCTTTCTAATATCTTCGTCGTTAGCACCGAGGGATGCGAATGCCCTGAACGCGGCTTGCCGCATATCGTGCGTCAATGATGCATCGTGTGGCTAAAGAGAACAACATTGACAATACATTATTCGTATAATGCATCAATACATAAATATTGCTAAATTAGGGAAACATTTGTTTAAATCAATTTAATACTCACGTGCAGATGGGGTCGCAAAAATTCTGCAAGCGTGGGAATTAAATGATTACTAATGGAAGCCAGACGTTGCAATTCAGTGTTAACTTCGGTAAGAAAAGCTAGGGTTTCAGCTGCGGCTATTCTTTCGCGCGGCGAATAATCTTGGTGGCAGAGCCGTACCAGACAGGGCAGAGCGCGATAGATAATTCTTGGATCTTTGTACAGTAGGACACCGGTTCTGTGCATGTACGTAACACATTTTGCAGCTTCCAGTTGAATCAAGGAGCTTTTTTCACGACCCATTAACTGTCCTAACGCTACGGGTACAAGCCTACCCTGCGGTGTATTACTAGTAGTCGCTGATGCAACCATAACGCATACCCTATAATTTTTGTAACACATATTTGCTAAACATGACAAAGCCGATAGCTGTACATCAGGTAACGGAGAATCCAATTGCATTGCTAATGTTTCCACTGCGCCCCCTTTGGACAAGGCGTTCTGTTCTTCCATTGTCTAATAAATATTATAACGAATTAAATATTTCGTAAAATGTGAGGTTAATTTTATTATATATATATATATTTACCTTGCATGCTGTCGTTAAAATTTTTGCAACACAAATCTGGCAAGTAACAGATTGATTCGCTAATGATACCAATCTGGGCACTAGCGCAGGATCTTGATATATCGTATGAACAGGTGCAGCTGAATGTTGGAACACTGTTCTCAAGCAACGCAAGCATGCTTCGTTCAACAAATCTGTTACTTTCGCCTTTCCCTCTAATGGTGTTTCCGAGATGGGTGTAGATAATATAACTTGGAAAAGCAACGGCACTACCCCGAGGTCGATGAGCGCCAATACATGTTGATCAGTTCCTTTTGCTAGAGAACCCAATGTAACAGCAGCCTCTAACCTTATGTTATCGCTGATTCTATCCGATGAGTCTCCGAGAAGCTGTAATAAACGCGGTACCACACCCTGAGCTATTACAGATCCCTTTTGCCTATTACTTCCAATCACAGAATTCTTTAGGCAACTAGAATAGAGAGGTAAAACATTATAGGCTTGATACATTGTGCACAAGTAACAAATGAAAGGAATTACAGAGGCAAGTAACAATAATTAACATGTTAACAGTCCTCCCTTGGCCTCCCATAGAAGCAACCCACGTAACATAGTACCTCAAGTATGCAGTCGTATTGAACGAAGTAAGACTAATTGTAACAGACAATTGTTATACAAATATGCCATTCGTGAAAACTAAGACATGAGAAATTTGGTTTATGTGACATCGCACGTGTAAAAAAAATAAGTATATATCACAATGTTAAAGTAATTAGAACTTGAATGCTGGCGGAGGCGTTTCTCAGCAAAGAAGACGAAGAAAAATACATTCTCAATATCAAAGACTTAGTAAAACAATTTGTTGATTGTAAAAAACAATTAAAGAGTAATTGACATTGAAATTTTAAATATGAAGAGTTTCTGTATCAAGAGTTAGATCCATTTATATAAATATAGGTCGGCAGACTGCGAACGTGTTAAGATTGTCCGAACCTTTTGAAATGACAATAAACAAGTAAACAATAATACTTACAATTAGTAAACAAGTTTGTAGGTTATGTGCAATTTGTACTTACATAATAGCCTCTAAGCATTTTTGTGGATCCAGCGAGTATAGTTCATCGATATAACTTCTCGAACTCTCAACATCCTGCGACACAGTCAGCCGGTCATTTCATTTTCATGATTTGTTAATTTTCATAAATGGAAGTGTAGCGAAACGAAGGATTTTTAAAAGCAGAAGATAAACCGGTAACCCGTTTTTGTCATTTCGATTATTATCCCACTCACCATGAATGGTTGCATCACCGAGACCATGCTTCTCTTCCCTCTGTTTTACATAAAGCTATCCACACAGTGTTCAGTGAAAATAATTCTGCAGCAACAAAATGTTTCACCACGAGGAGAGAACGTCAATTTCAACGATTGACTTTGTTTGGCGAACGCCCGCTGTGCATTATTTGACAAAACACCCTACTATAGTGTCCTGGAAAAATTTCCACCAGGCTAGTGTTGCCACCACCGAACGCTGAACATTTACCATATCAGTATAGTAATTCTTGTCTAATTGGTAAGCAACGTAACCGGATGCCGAATTGCGCGCATTTCTTACGAAAGAGAAACCGGATTTGGGCACTGTTAAATTTATTATTGTTTAAAGATAATAGTACTGACTGAAGACAATATTAAACATGATTATCGAATTGCTGGACGAGTATTTAGAAACAGTAGCAGGCTACATATTCGATAGCGATAAACTGGTAAGTACCTCGAACATTTTCTTACTCGTCCAGTTTTAACTTCGAGTTTGTATTACATTAACAAAAGTCCTTGACAACCCTGTTACAAAACATCTTACGAATATCCTACGTACAGAAAATGATTTCAGGTAACTAAGATAGTAAAGATAACAAAATAAAATAATAAACAATTGTAGGTAACATACAAATGGCTAAGTAAAGAGTTAGAGGTTCACGTTAACATTGCGAAGCAAGTTTTGTGGGAATTCTGGCAGAGGAACAAGCAGGAGAAGAGCTTTGAATGTACCTTTCTGTTGATGGGCATTCTGCAAGACAATGGTATGCATGTCGAAGTCGTAAAGGAGAAGGATTTATCGGCAGCAAAAGAGAAGTATAGTAAAGTTGTATCGGAGCATATCTATAGTCTTCAAAAAGTCCTCCCCGATATACATTTGCTCGGACTTGCTGAGAAAGGAGATGTTAGATATACTGCGATTAAATGTCTCGAAAATAATGAACGAAGCGACGAAGAATTGCACGCATTACGTTGGGGTACTGCGGCGAAGAAAATCGAATCCGTTCCGCAAGAAAAGGTACAACTCACTACTGAACCGAACAAAGCAAAAAAGTTACCAAGTCCTAAAGAAAAACAGAGCAATAAAAGGAAAAATGCTGACAAGAAGGGTTTCAATAATTTGTTTGGAAAAGCTGCTAGTAAGCAAAATAGTTCATCCGCGTCGACCAGCATAGAAAAAGTGGAAGTGGCCTCTTCTAATAATGCGAAGCAATCACCTGAACACGCTCCATCGACTTCTAAAAAACCCACACAGAACGGTGGCTTGAATAGTTTCTTTCAGCAAAGTAAAAATCAATCCATCGATAAAAAACCTGTGGAATCGCAGGAAAAGAAAAAGGCTACGAGCCCGGTGGAAAAAGAAAACATCGACAAAAGAGCTAGCTCGGCAAATAGCGCCAAGCAAAAGAATATTCGTGGCAAGAAACGTAATCGAAGCAAGGATTCTAATGATGCTGCCAAGAGACGGAAACGCATCATGGTTCAGAGTGATTCCAGCGAAGCGGAGGCATCTGAAGAGGAAGTGGAAGAAATACCACCCTCGCCAGAAAGAGTTGCACCTGCAAGGATTCGATCTCCTTCTCCGCCACGAGTAATAACGCAAAAGGGAAAACGTAAGGTTTTAAAGATGGTAGACAAAACGTTTGAAGAGGACGGCTATCTCGTGACAAAGAAGGTCCACGTTTATGAAAGTTGCTCAGAAGAGGAGCCGGAAGTCGCAGAAGTAAAAAACCCTGCAGTAGCTGAGCCAGAAACAAAAGGGAAGAAGAACACTAAACAGACGACTCTGATGACTTTTTTTAAAAGGTCATAGTATTAACTATACTCTGTTACTGTCCAATACATATAAAATATGAAGAATATTTCGATACAAATAATTTATATATAGAATTTATCGAATAAAAACAGTTGAATTTCGTATATCGAAATTATCTAATTCATTTCCGAGTACAGATGAAATAGATACACATTCACCTGCCAAACACAGTTATCAGATATGTTATCACGAATGAAGCTAAAGTGAATGTTACACCCAGGGCATGAGTAATAGCAATAATCTTGTGACTATCCAGGTGTTATAAAGTGTTCTCCATATAAGCACGAGTATGAATAATTTGGTAACACTTTATTTATATTTAATAGGGTTCTATATTTTGTGGATAATTCAAAGTTCAGTATGTGATATATGTTCAACATGTACTTGTTCAGATCTGAGTAAGTAATATTCTTCGATTATAGTAAGCTAAATATGTATGAAATGTTTAAGTATTCAAAGTCTTTGAGCTTTAAATAGTAATAAAATATATGTTATATTTGCAGTAAACGATGAGCCAATAATTAACTGCCATGGAAAGCATTTGGGAAATAACGATATGCTCAATTTTGATTTACTAACGTTAGACGAGTACCGAGCACTGAACAAACTAATTTTATCAGAAAATAATATAGTTACTTTGCCCAGAAATTTGTTGAGAAGATTGAGACTATTGAAAAGTTTAGATTTGTCCGAAAATGTGATGGAGAAAATAGATAGAACGATGTTCGTAGATCTGAGCAATCTCGAGGACTTAAGTCTTTCCAAGAATGTATTAAGAAATTTCGATGACTCGTTGTTGGAAGTACTTCCTGCACTGTTGTCGCTGAATCTTAGTCGCAATCATATAGATTCGATAGAACATGGAATGAGCAGGGCTAAAACAAAGATCACTACTCTTGATCTTTCGCATAATAATATAACTGATATACCTAAACAATTTGTGGAATCATTGTCGATGGTAGAGTACTTGGATTTATCGTTCAATAGAATCCAATCACTTCAAGATTGCCAGTTATTGCATCTTGATTCTTTGAAAGTACTTTATATAAGCAACAATTTCCTCGCTGCATTGAACATGCAAATGTTGCCACGATCTTTGCTCCAATTATATTCTGGATATAATGATATCACAGAAGTGCTTCATGATTTACCAAACATCGAAGTATTGAGTATGGAGTATAATAAAATTTCAGAGATACGCGCAAATATGATAGCAGATCATTTACAACGTTTAAACGTCAGTAGAAACACGTTATCGAGTTTCCCAAATATTTTACTCGAAAAATTGAAAATATTAGACGTATCTTACAATAATTTAACTCGTATACCTGAAACGATATCTATTAAAAATTTCCCTTTACTGGAGCAACTTAATATCAGCGGAAATCCCATTCAGAATCTAACACTTCGCTCTGACATAAAATTGAATTTGTTCGTCGCAAGTAGTATGAATAAATTGGAAGTTATTGATAAAGACAATTTGGTCAATTTAAGAGCTCCATCAAAAGATTGCATTAATCTCACTATATCGAACAACAGAATGTTGGCTTTTATACACGAGGACGCTGTGAAACACTTGAATTTATGTTCAGTAAGTTTTACTATTATTATACTCTGGTATATGATGAGTAAATACCTTTTTGTTATTCGTTAGCTAGATTTGAGCAACAATAGACTTTCATACGTAGCTCAGAAGCTGACTGCTTGTAATGTTAATTCCACGATGTGCAGTGTTAATCTACAAGGAAATCCATTCGAATGCAATTGTTCGTTGCAATGGATATTGAACGATTTAGTGCCAAAGCTGTATTCTTCGCAGCTTAGTCTGTTAGATAATCTGAGGTACATATCTCAACAAATGAATTCATATTGTTTTTTATTTCTTAATTTTTCATTATTTTAATATATTTTAATTGGATCTCAAAAGGTGTGTCCAGCCACCGCAAATATCAAACATGAGAATGGTGCACTGGTATGGATGGAAGGGTGAAATTTTCTGTACGGATGTATCAAGTTTTGATGAAAATCTTACAATGAACTTCGCCAGTATACAGACTAAAGAGGTAGTCACAATTGATTCAACTTTTGGTGCACTAGCCATCATCGGAGCAGCACTGGCTGTATTAATAGTTTTAGTAATAATAGGCATTATTTGGAGTCGAAGAGTACACATGAAAAAGAGAAGAATCAACAGAAAATTCTAACTGTATTCTTAGCATACAAATTTATTTATCTTGGATAAACTTCTTTTCTATTCCTTTTCAATTAAAAATGATATTCTTTCATTCTTCGTTGATATAGTTGCACTGATATTCCACGTGGATGTTTTTTTAACTGCTTATTTATACTGCTAAATTATTTATACTGCATTTCGAACCGTAATTTATACTTAATGTATTACTACGAATGTAATTATTTACCGTTCCATAGGATCTAAAATATTGTTCTTAAATACGTACTTAGAAATCGAGTAAGATCTAAATATTGTTCTATGTATTGCTGAAAAAAAGTCTGAGACTTCTCTAAGCATATACCTATTTCGATTTCAATTAAGCGTAAGTGTTTCGAAAACGGTAAAATAAATATTACTTGTATCATACAATGTACATGTAGCTACATACATACGCGTTTATAAATATACATACTGCTATATATTTACCAAAGAAATGAAAATAAATATGTGTATCGCTAAATCTACAAACACAAATGCAACAGTATTCGTATTCGTAATAATGTATATTATTTTCAATACAAAAAACCAGTCTACGTTTGGATGAAAATAGATCACGTAAGACTATCTGAACGTCCTCTTATTTATCATTACGTCTATGTCCGCTCAAAATACTCGCAAACTTCGGAAGGATTCAAAATTTTGCTATTGATTATTCGTAAGATTAAATCGAATATAGGTGGCTAAATTTAAATGAAATATATTAATTCGATGATCTCAGTGTACCTTTTAGAATATGCCGTTTTAATGTTAGAAGATTGATCCCCATTATTTATGAGCTAAATTCTGTTCGTAATTATCTTAATTGATGATCACGATAAAAAGCCGACACATTCGGCTCTGCGGATAAACTATTCGTTCTATTTTTTAAGATATACTGACTTAGATAGTATTGAACAATTTTCAAAATATAGCTATCGTTCTTTTGGACGCGAAATGAGCTTTGTAATAATCCTATATTTATATGTCGTCTATTTGCCAGTGACTGGACGTCACTTGAGCAGGGGGATTCTCCCTCAGTTCGTTTAAGAAATTACATATATTCTTATAATATCCTGGTTGACACCAAGTCTCGTTATGCGTACCCCCTGAAACGGAGATGATTTTCTTACACGAGCTCCTGCAGCTTTTGTAAAGATCCTGCATCATATGCGGAGGTACCAGTGTGTCCGACAGACCGGAAATAAATAATGTAGGTACCGTTACTGATCGCACTTTGTGAATGGACAGATACTGCAAGACAATGGAATCCAATAAAATACTTTTGCCGAGGTGAAAAAAAGTGCACAGCGAAAAATGTATTTTACCTTATTTTTATATAAAAAGAGCGGCAGATATTGTAAGAATTTTAGTCCAAATAGTAACGCAGCCATGTCTGGAATACTAGTGAAAGTATTCTCGAGAATAAGACACCAAATTCGCTGGGAATTTTCTGGTTTTGTGGCTAAATTAATCGCCACTGCTCCACCTGCAACGTATAAAAAAAACTTTAGCGTACTCATCCAACGTTTTCGGGTTAACACAGTCTGGTGGTATACACACCTAGTGATCTACCAAATACGATTATTTCATTAGTATTTATATCAGTTCTACTGTATAAATAATCAATTCCAGCTCGCGCGTCCATATGTAAACCTTCTTCGGACGGCGAGCCCTGCGATAAGCCGTAGCCTCTGTACTCCAGCATTAAAATGTTACACGGGATAGTGTGATACAATCCAACTGCGTTTTTCAATCTAAAAATATGATAATTTTCATTGTGCGTTACGAAATAAAGTTATACACATGATACAATGTTATGAATCACAGACCTGTGTCCTACGTTCCCGGCGTTTCCATGAAGAAACAACAAGGTAGGCACTTTCTTTGCTCTATCCTCCGGTTGAGAAATAAAGAACATGTGTAACATCGTACCGTCCCCCGACCTAGTATAAATACTTTGATAAGGTAAATTAAATAACGAAGGTGCAGGAACATATACCCGAGAATTGGCTGGCCATTCTGGACGATATAAAAGCTGATCTTCTTTGTGATATAATATACCTGAAGAAAAGGTAGGATAAGCACATTACTTTGCAGTCCTCGAATGAAATGTACATTAAAGTAAAAGAAGGTGCTAAGAATCATGGATTTATTCTTTGCTACTCAATGCTCTACTTGAATGTATTGAATCCTCAATAATTCACCTTGTATATCGATGAATCTTACCCGTAGTGGCGAAACAAAGTAGAAACAATGCGGAGATTCCACCATACAGCCAATACAAGAGAAAACAGGCAAGTATGTAAGTTCCGGAGAAAGCCCAACATTTCACTGCAATGCCTCCTAATACACGGATGGGCTTGCTGCGAGCAAGTCTCACACAGAACGACATGATTGCTATGTAGTATTTATAACTAACAATCAGTTAAAGCACTTTTATATTCGCCAAGTGTATTGTTCATCTTGATTCGTTTGTAATATATCGCTACTGAATCGAGTGTTCCAGTTGTCATTGGAGATCTCGTAACCTAAAAACAATTATATCGCATCTTATTTAACGAAGCACAACGTAGCTATACTGTGTCAATCGTCGCCCGAATCAATAAGGACACGCATTTTGCTTTAATTTGGAAATTATTGGACGAATAGTTTCTATGGCAGAAATGAAATCGTCCCGATTTTACTGAGATGTTAGGTTAGTTTATCAAAAGGATCGATGTCGCCGCTATGTTTACGAGCTTAAGTTGCGACGATAAATTATGTCAATTCCAAATTTGCAAATTACGATCTTTTTTCTCTTCTTATAATGCACAAGACGTACCTTACATCTCAATTTCATAGTCGCCGAAGAAGTATTCATATTGAAAACAAACTGGCAGCTGTATGTATCATGTGTTAAGTGCTCGATTAAATAGAATTGCTTGCTCTGAACATGAGATTGAATATTTTGTACTATCTCTAGGTAGCAAACAGTATCCTCAAGCCGGTCAGTCGTAAACCCTAGAGGACAAGACTTAAAAATAAAATCAACATTAATACTAACTAGCCTAATAGCCACTAAGTAGTTGCCATTAGCACGCATCACTATGGATCGGCAACTCTCGCCCGAAATCAAGAAATGTGGTCCGCCTACAGCGCCAAGGATGTCTGGAGTCACAACTAAATACTACACGGCAACTCTCGCCCATTTCAATGCACCAACTATGCACTAATCTTTGAAAACATCTTAGTAAATGCATCCAACACATTTGCCTTTTTTCATCAGAAAAATAATTGTAAGCTGCGTATCTACCTATTTCTTTTGCCACTCTCCTGAACAGATACATTGGTCTTCATTACTGTTTGTTGTTTCTCACTACTGTTTGTCATTTTTTATGCTCAAACTCTGGGCGCACAAAAAATAAGCAACCCAATTTCTAATAAAAATTGTTCGGTTTCAATATCATGTATCCGGCATGTAAGGAAGTCTCCTGTTGTGTGAACGTGTGCATTTGATTCAATAAACACTTTATTTTTAAGTTTACTTTCACATTCTAACAACCAACGTTTATTGGAAAGCCACAGGATCCATTTGATAAAAACTATTACACAACCTTATGTACATTGCAGATAACATTATATATGTATAGAATTTTCGTACAAGGAAACAAGTAAGAGACATTAAATATAATGTGCTTTCATCCATTCCACATTTGAAGACTAAAAGAATTCCAATATGTATTGTCTTCTAAATAGACAGCACTATTTAGATTGGTGTCTCTTTTGCGATCATTGTCCACAACTCAAGTTTAAACACCGTCCTTCAGGTCCATGATTTAGCCACAGCTATGTTAGCTTGTTATGAAAGTAGAATGTAGTGGTGCTTGCTGCACCAAGCAACTTAAAGCAAGACGCATTTAATTAATGCATTAATGATAAGAGAATAATGGACAAAATCGTAAATGATAAATCACTGCCAATTAATAAACTTGGTATCACAGCCACTCGAATGTTTTTCATCGAGCTTAACGGTGGCAAGTTGTGTATAGAGCATAATAAAGTTAAACATGAAGGATATAACAAGCTGAAATACCTCACTGATGAGATAGATAAATTATATGGAAAAGCTATGGTGAAGTAATAACACTGTAGCTTACCATATAAAAGACTATGCCGAAACATCGTTTTGTATCTGTTCAGCAGAGTGGTCAGTGTTTTTTACACTCACAGGGAAAGGTCGGTAAGTGACATATATCGATTTTATTGAAATTTTGTATAATTATTCGTTGCTCCAACCTATTAACTTTGCCGTACTTCGTTGATACTTAATCTCGACTAACATAGGCATTTTGTTACAGATGAAGATAACATACCTCCAAAAATGCCACGCATGGATTTAAGTATTGCTAATAATGAGGAAATCAAATTTGCTAAAAGTGTGGTTGGTAGGGAAGGAACACCTGCGTTTAATCGGTTCTTAGATTTTTTAATTAAAGAAGAAAGACTAAAAGTTCTGAAAAGAGAAGGAATAAAACTATCGAGTGTATCCAGTATCTTGGATAGAGCTAGAGCTAATGCTACAGAAGCTTTCAAAGAGTTGTATGATCTTTGGTTTGATGAGGAAGGAAACAAAACGCGATATTTAAGAACCCTAGAGGAAAGAGGAATAAATTTATCTAGTATATCCAGTATGTTAAGTGGAGCAGGAACAAATGCTCGTGAAGCTTTCAAAGATTTATATAATCTTTGGTTTGATGAGCAAGGGAATGAAACACAATATTTGAGAACGCTAGAAAAAGAAGGAGTAATTCTATCTAATATGTCCAGTGTTTTAAGTAGAGCAGGAGCCAATGCTCCTAAGGCTTTCATAGATCTATATGATCTTTGGTTTGATAAGCAAGGGAATAAAACGCAATATTTAAAAACTCTAGAAAAAGAAGGAGTAAATCTATCTAATATGTCCAGTGTTTTAAGCAGAGCAGGAGCCAATGCTCCTAAGGCTTTCAAAGATTTGTATGATCTTTGGTTCGATAAGCAAGGGAATAAAACACAATATTTAAAAACTCTAGAAAAAGAAGGAATCAATCTGTCTAATATGTCCAGTATTTTGAGTGGGGCAAGAACTAATGCTGCGAAAGCTTTCAAAGATTTGTACAATCTTTTATTTGATAAAGAAGGCAATAAAACGCAGTATTTAAAAACATTAGATGAAAATGGACTAAGTCTGACGAAAATATCAGGTATTTTAAGTAAAGCAGGGGCTAATGCTGCAAAAGCTTTCAAAGATTTGTATGATCTTTTGTTTGACGAAGAAGGAAATAAGACACAATATTTAAAAAGTCTAGAAAAAGAAGGAATAAATTTAACCAGTATGTCTAGTGTGTTAAGCGGGGTAGGAGCTAGTGCTGCAAAAGCTTTTAAAGATTTATATGGTCTTTGGTTTGATGAACAAGGAAATAAAACACGATATTTAAAAACTTTACAAGAAGAAATAGATCTGTCTAATGTGTCCAGTATTCTGAATGGAGCAGGAGCTAATTCGGCGAAAGCTTTCGAAGATTTATATAATCTTTGGTTTGATAAACAAGGGAACAAAACACAATATTTAAAAACTCTAGATGAAAAAGGACTAAGTCTAACTAAAATATCGGGTATTCTAAGCAAAGCAGGAGCTAATGCCGCAAAATCTTTCAAAGACTTATATGATCTTTGGTTTGATAAGCAAGGGAATAAAACGCAGTATTTAAAAACTCTAGAAAAAGAACAAATAAATCTATCTAATATGTCCAGTATCTTGCATGGGGTGGGAGCTAATGCTGCAAAAGCTTTTAAAGATTTGTATAACCTTTTGTTTGATGAAGAAGGAAATAAAACGCAATATTTAAAAACTCTAGAAAAAGAGGGAATCAATCTGTCTAACATGTCTAACATTTTGGGTGGTGCGCGAGCTAATGCTCCTAAGGCTTTCAAAGATTTGTACAATCTTTGGTTTGATAAGCAAGGGAATAAAACGCAGTATCTAAAAACTCTAGAAAAAGAAGGAATAGCCCTGGCTAATATGTCTAGTATTTCACATGGAGCGGGTGCTAATGCGGCAAAAGCTTTCAAAGACTTGTATGATCTTTTGTTTGATGAAGAAGGAAACAAAACGCAATACTTAAAAACTCTAGAAGAAGAAGGCGTAGATCTATCTACTGTGTCCAGTATTTTGAATGGAGGAGGATGTAATGCCTCGAAAGCTTTTAAAGATTTGTATAATCTTTGGTTTGATAGGCAAGGAAATAAAGCACACTATTTGAAAACTCTAAAGAAAGAAAAAATAAAGCTGACTAATATATCCAGTATATTAGGTGGAGCAGGGGCTAACGCTGTAAAAGCTTTTAAAGACCTATATAGTACTTTCTTTGATGAGCAAGGAAATAAAAAACAGCATTTAAAGCATTTTGTTAAGAATAACGGTTTCACAATACATAACTTGTCAGGTATATTAAGTGGATCTGGAGCTAATGCTCGATATGCTTTTGAAAAATTGCATGGTGTCTGTTTCAACAACAAAGGGAGAAGAACAAAACTTTTAAATGATTTCTATAATGCAGGCTTTGAGCCAGGTAACTTATCCTGTATGTTATGTGGAACAGGAATTCGTGCTTCGTCTATTTTAATAAGACTGCATAGCGTTTGCTTTGACAACGAAGGAGAAAAAACACAAGTTCTAAATGACTTCTGTGACGCAGGCTTCAGGCCTGGCGATGTATGCAATATATTGAGTGGCGCAGCAGAATGTTTAGAAGAATTCCATGAATTTTGTTTTACAAGAGAAACAAAAAAATATTTCTATCATTTCTTAGACGAGAAAGAAAGTTTTACGCCGAGTAATTTATGTAATATATTGCATGGAGCAAGATATAATATTTCTTCCGCTTTAAAAGATCTTCATAATGTTTGTTTTGATGAGGCAGGAAATAAAACGCAGCTCTTAGATGATTTCTATAGGGCAGGTTTTACAACGAGTGATTTGTCCAAAATATTATCCATGTCAGGAAATAATGCCTCCTCTAATTTAGTAAATTTTTACAAATCTTGTTTTAATAAGGAAAATTACCTAAGTCACTTCTTAGCCGAGAAAGAACTCTTTACACCAAAAAATTTATCTAAGACATTAAATAGAGTAGGACTTAATATTTGTATTACTTTTGAAAAACTGCATGACCTTTGTTTTGATACAGAAGGAAACAAGACAAATTATTTAAACAATATTATCAAAAATAATCAGCCGAATAAGATACTTAATATATTATATCATAAAGTTAGATGTAAAACGCAGATCTCATTTCACACTGAAATGTGAGACATACATTATCCCTGATGTATAGGGATAGTGGAATTTAACTACCACGATCTTCCATTTTTCAAATATATTTTCTAATTGATCGTCTTTTGTTTTTGTAAACTTTGGCAATTTAATAAAGACAAATCTAAAATCTTTTAAGTAATGTCTATAGATTTTTGTATTCAGTACATGATGAGTTGGAACATGTTCAGACTCCTCAGGAACTAGAATGAAGTCAATAATAGCAATGAAGATAATTTCCTTGAGGTCCTGATATTTACCACCGACGTCGGCTTGGCTAAAACAAGCTCCAGCAGCATAGTACTGTGCATGCTTTTCAGAGCCAGTAGTTCTGACAACCTGCATTTCGACGATCGTTTGGATACTTTTGGGGCTCATATGTTCTGCCGACCGGTCGCAGGACGAAAGGATGGAGATGTGAAAGCGGAAAGATTTGGGGCCATTTTAGAACTAGCTTCCACAAGGACATCCTGCGTATCCCAGTGCGTGGAAACAGGGTACGCTGAACCAGGAATTGCTCGTATAAGAATCCTACTTTTGAAGTCACTGTGTTCAAGCCCTAGCAACATCGGGTCAATCCCTTTTGAGCACCCCTAATCTCTTATTTCTTCGTTACGATACAATACAAAATGTTCTTGAAAAGTAGCCATTTCTTTCAGAGATGATATATACCAAAGTTCATTACAAAATGAGCGTTACACCTGAGGTCCTCTCTTTGCTACCTTATTGTTGAGATATAATTTAGGTTCTTGTCCAAACTTGATTGTAATACTTTGAATGAAGAATATATCGTCTGTTTCATAGTAAATATCCATTTCTCTGTTACCTCATTCCTTTAGAGAACTTAGAGCAAAGCCACAAATTAGTACACCATAATCGCTCGTGGTGTACACAAAGTTACGGAGCTCTGTCTAATCAACAAAACTCATCCTTAACCATTTTCCGGCTACACTCGTCGAGCCCTGGCTCGTAATAAGAGTAAACAACATGACTGTGCCGAAGTAAAAGGAAATATAGTCGGCTTTTTTGGCCAAGAGACACGCGTGTCCGTTCAGGGGTGATCGTAGTTACGTTTGAGCAGATTGTATCGCGTGAGTTTATCACGTGTCACCGTCAATGTCCAATGCTGTATTCTGATTACTGTTACCAATGCCTATATAACTAATACTACACACTACCTTGCATCTTTCTACTACGCACGAGTTCCGCCGTACCGTGCCGTGGTAAATCTTTCCGTTTCTTTTCGTTCGCGAATTATACAAATTTCGGGCACCGTTTAAAAACCGCTTTCGAACAAAATGGAGAAAATACTGATCGAGCCGCGGGATGGACTCGTAGTGTCATGTTTGTCTAACCTTCTTCAAACGAGTGCCGACGAGGCACTTGCCAGTGGTGATACGTTCAAAGTTGGATTATCAGGTGAAATATCTGAGATAAATAGAGAATTCGTTTTGTCGCTTCGCGAACGCGTTACGGAAAATTATGTTTCTCGAAAATTAATGCTAATAAGGTACAGTTTAGGTAGACAATTCAACTAATTCCGGTATTTAAAATACATACGTTTATACGTTATGCAAAACATGTATCTTGCTACTAATGCTTTATATTTATTCCTTTTGAAACTTGATGAGCTTGATATGGTTGCACTTCGAAATCTTGCGTATTAATATTTCTTGAGCCTCATTCCTTTTGCGCATTTACCGCACTTTTACCGATAACCTAATCTAACCTCATTGTTAGGTACAGGTTAGGTTGCGATTTTCATTTTACAAATCCCGGTATTACGAATCTTTTGGATCGAAATTTCTTGCTATAATGTTAATTTTTAAATACATCAATCTGTGGCTGGTAAAGCCTTTTCTTATTAGTCAATATTCATTTTTTACTTTATATGTATATTTGTTCGTAAGAACATAACTCTCGCTTACAACATTACTTCCGAGGCAAATAAACGTCTGCTGTACCAGAATTCTCGATTTACGAACAATCACCAAGGGCAAATTAATATTTAAAGATAGAATGTACCTGATTTACTGTACCTTAATTTTTAATACATTGAGATACGTATGTATGTATTTGATAATGGAATCTACAATGCTTACCTTTTCCAGGGGGTTCGTTGGTACAATTGTTGGGAAAGAGTTTATCTAATGTTACGACCGATTGGAGTAGGTGGTATTTTTTTTTTTGCGATGAACGAGTTGTCCCGTTCGATAGCAACGACTCCACTTATGGAGAATATAAATCGAAGTTAATTGGAAAGATCCCTGTAACTGAGGAGCAGTTTATAAAAATCGACCCTGATCTATCCGGTAACATTATACACCTCAATTTGTCTCTTCGATGCTTACAAAACACCATTTGTATAATTACACTATCTTACTTGCAGCCGAGGATGCAGCGAAAGATTACATTAAGAAGATGTCTGTGTTTTTCCCTCCCGACCGTGTACCATGCTTCGACGTGCTTCTTCTGGGACTAGGTCCAGATGGGCATACGTGCTCTTTATTCCCAGATCATAAGCTTCTGAACGAGGCGAGTTTGTGGGTCTGCCCCATTAACGATTCTCCCAAGCCACCGACATCTCGCATTACACTCACTCTTCCTGTAATAAACAATGCAAAGAAATGCATATTTGCCATTACTGGATCTAGCAAAGCTGAAATCGTTAAGGTGATTATTTTATCGACGATAGAAACGAACGATTTTTAATGTATAATTTGCAATAATGACTACACTTTCATCCACAATATTTCATATCATGCAGAGAATATTGCAAGATAGGGAAAGCAGTTTGCCAGCCGCGCGTGTACAGCCACAAAGCGGAGAATTATACTGGATCCTAGACGAAGACGCTGCGAAATTCTTGAAAACAGCCTAAACTATATGTTCAGTAAAATGACATTCCAGAATAATATCTTGTCTCTTAATGCTCGGCGAACTTTTTCGGCCTTTTTTTGTATACGTGTATGCATCTTATTTATGGTAACCAATAAGACAAACATTGAAAAGAAAGCATTTTTTTTAATTTATTGCTCAAACGTTGATACTTGTTCGTTACTATGATATTAATAACGTTTGATATATATTAAGTTATATTATTTGCATTTTAATACAATAAGTTGCTGACATTTTAGTTTTTCCGTTTATTAGCAGTAAGTTACAGTGGATATATGATATCCAAGTGAAAGGCGAACCACTTTTACATAATTTTACTATTATTTGATTTGTATTAAATGGTAAATTAAATATGTTTATCAGAACTTAATACATTCCAGGAACATATAAAAACAAAACTAAAAACACGTACGAAAATAAAAGGATATTGTATAAAATGTTGAACAATATTTATTTTTATTCTGATCCAACAGATATGGAAAATTAATAATTTAGGATAAAAAATGCATATAACACGATTCTACTCCTTTCGAATAAAAATTAATGGTCCCCCAAAAACTGATATTTTTCTACATGTATAACTACAAGTAAATTTATTATATTTCTCCGCATATTCCTTCAACTGTTAAAACGTAACAAGAAAGGTAGTATGCAAAAAACATTTTTTAAAAATATTACTGAATAAACAAGTGAATATACTTTTATTGTTCGATCGAGAAATCGGTAACAGGTGATTACCACAACAATTTCTATTTAATTCTGTATTTCGGCAGATATACCATAAGATTAAAAAACAACGAACAAGATAGTAGTTTAAAAATTCTTCGATTATTTTATTTGCAAGAATAAATATTGTAGTGATCATTATTTTGTGTACATACAGAAGTAAATAGATATATTTATAATGTAATATATTATTCATTGTTACTGGTTGGCATCTCATAAGACATTCTTTGGTGGTTTACATAAAATTAATAAATATGGATAAATAGTAAATAGGTACACAGTAAAAAGTGACTGCTTTTATATACGATGCATATGCCTATGTGTATTCTTAGAAGGAATTAATATCGTTAATATATTTATGTATATATATATAGTTCGAGGCAGGAATATCGTTTGTGACATGTACTTAATCTTTAATATCCGACACATCAGTCAAATTTCAAGTGATAAGTGTTAATTATCCACTTAGGAACTAAATTCTTCTTTACAGTAATTTATAAATTATGTTTATTTTCTTTTACAAAAGTCTTATGTGTACATGAATATCGAGCCGTAAAAAGAACTAAAGGTCTATCAATTCGAGTTTCATTTCACAAGACTTGCCTGTCAATTCGTCATGATATAAGAACTGTGCATATAACAATGCTGTGACAAATTTAATTTCACGCGGGGCATTAAACATTGTTTTTTTTACTTTCACAGTTTGTTATTAGTTCTCAGAGCTGTTTATAGAACATCATTCGAATATTGAGCATTCTATTTTAATCGAGAAAGGTAATGAAAGGTGTTCAGATACACATTTTTCAGTATGATATTGTACCCAATATGTAAATGCTATATAATTACCCAAAAATCTGAGCTTCATAAATTTTTAACTACTCTCCGCTCACGTTGAACTTTTCGCATAAAAAGGTAATGGAGAAACAGAAAGGATAATATTTTTCTTCACTAGAAGAACTTGGAATTTAGTAACACCTAATATTCGTTTTTAGACGGAATTGCGTAATTAGCTTTTCTCTCTCACTATGCCTTAACGCACTCGTAATTATTTCAGCGATTCTTTTCAAGAAGTAGACTAGCGCGGGAATTAAATTTATCCTCGCGATGGTACTTCTACGGGGCCAAAATTTACATATTTATAATTGTACACAATATACATAACTTGTTCACAAGATTCCTTCCTTTAAATTATGCTGAAATAATACGCGTGACACGAATACAATATTAAATTTGTAATATCCGTCCATGGAACAAGTTCAACAGATAAATTATAAAACTGGTTAATGAAACGTGCAGCTTTCTACTATTATTCATAACATAACACCACGGTAATGGGAAATGACGACTGGGAAAACGTTCGTTTTAATTAGTCGGGTGTTATGTACTGAATCATGTTTCCAATTCAGCTTATAACCATACATATATCACAGTAATAATATAACTCGATCCCGTACTTTTAAAATAAGACATTCGTTTACATGTTGATAAAATTATATTTCAATATTGTGTTTTCCCGATGTTTTCGAAAAACACTGCGAATTACATGGAGAACTTCCTTTCTTCTATTACAACTATTTTGCTATACTTTTCCTTTTCTTTCTATTCCGTAAAGAAACAAAATCATAAGTCGTAATACTTGATTTCCGTTTGTTTGTTTTTTTCAAGACTTGTACTATCGTTCCTATGTTTGAAATTATGGATCTACTACGCTCTCGATCGCTGCTTCGCAGAAGTAAGATGTGACTGTATTTCATTGCAGCGAATACGGACTAAACTGTTAAACATAATGTATCATACGTGTACGCAACGAAAAAAAGATATACAAATATGTATTCGTCCAAGGCAATTCAAATCCCTTGCGATGCTGGCCATTTGTAACACTCGTGATATTTTATAAATAGGCGTCGTAGTGTACGATCATCGGTTGTACGATACATTCAAAAGATAGGATGGCGAATGCTTAAACAATCGCGGAAGCTTCAAGTTGAACAATGAACAAGCGATATTACATTCAACAAAGGCAGACAACTGCCGAATTGCTTAATTACACCAGCCGGTGTTGTCGGCTGGTTTGCATATGTTACGATGTAGTTAAGGAATAATTTAGTTAAATTAATATCACCTAGAATAAATAATCATCACGTCATATTAACACCCAAAAGTTCCCTAAAGTTTTCATATACTATGTAACTAATCGATACAGCTGGTGCCACCTAAAAGAAATGGAAGCAAATAATATAATTCGTGATCTCTATTAATTGTGGACGATCAAAATTTTCGTAGGATCTGTGTCTCGTACCTTTAAAAAGTTCGGGGTCAATCCTCTGTACAAACCACGAATCCCTTCGTTTTTAATAATATCTTTAAAGACGCCGACCATAGTGTTCGGTCTCTCCGGTGATACATTAGCTTGCAACCGTGTTCTGACTAGCGCTAGTGGATATGAACACACTTGACCGGCTGTACTAGAAACAGTCCCGCATAGTAGTAATATCCAGAATGGCGGTGGTTCATTTTTGTCATGTGTTCGTAAATACCTATTTTTTAAAGTCTAAAACACAAAAACAAAAAGATATAAATCAATACATCAAATGGTGGTATATAGACGATTAGGGGTCTCCAATCTCGCCTGAGTTTCGGACACTCGAGCTTCGGGGCGAAACAGGAAAGTCCGAGCGAAACCTGGATACACTCGAATGAGGGTCCATTTACACAGAACCGAGCCGGGTCCGGGTTTCGGCGCGCTCTTCGGGAAAAAGTAGGGACCGACGTACTATTATAACATAACAAAAAGCTATGCGATTTGTGTCGTGTTTGATGTCATTTTAATTGCAAATATCTCAGCCCTTAATCTTTATGAAATTAATTTTAATGAACTCCTGAGATGTTTGCAATTAAAGTGACATCAAACACGGCACAAATCGCATAGTTTTTTGTTATGTTATAATAATACGTCGGTCTCTACTTTTGCCCGACGAAGAAGAAATCCGAACATCGCCCGGTTGCGTATAAATGGATCTTTACTCGAGATCCCGTGCAAACTTTTCCGTCTCGTCCTGATCCTATGCTTACGGGCACACACACACTTCTATCGATAAGTAATTATTCGAAATGTTTATATTTACTTCATACACAGCCAGGTCAATACCAGCATACGGAATAATCCCCATTAAATTAGGAATATAGCCTCTATAAAAAGATTTCAACCCTCCTTGTCTATATATCTTTCTCGTTGCGTCTACTAAGCCCGAGAACTCGCCCGTCTTTCTAAGAGCAAATCTAGTTTTTAGCACCTGCAACATATTTTATCATTTACAATATGAATGAATGAATATGACGCGAAGATAATGTGATAAATTAATTTCGATACCTCCAGTGGATATATGGCTGATTGGCTAATCCCACCGGCTAACGATCCAGCCATTAATCGTTCATAAAGTCCGAGTTCCCTGACGTCGTCTCCTTTAATCGCCCTCTTAATTTGCTCATAGGCCATAAACTTCAGGGCGCTTTCCGGTCCGATTTTAAGTACGTTTATACCGTTTCCTCTCCAGAGACTAGCAGAGCCACCCTCCCGGAGCATGTACCTGAAGCAACTCGTGATTTTGCAGTGTCGCGTTCCATGCACCTGAAAGTATTCTTCTTCGTAAAGCAAACGGAGCTAAATTTAATTTATACAACTTTGATTTTAATAACAATGATTCATGTTTCCTACGGGTTTGCGGACATCCGATATTTCGGGTACCCCGGGTCTCGGATCGGATAGCAATCGGAAAGAGATCCCGAGCGTTTATCGAGGCATCAACGTTCGGAATCAGATTCATGGCTCGGACGCTTACTATCCGGCTCTCGGATCCGGAAATATTACAAAATTTAGAAAGAACCTTATGTTTTGAGTAAAGCCTCAAATCGGGTACCCAGAATAACGGGTACAACTACGAATCGGAGATTTTTGCAAAATTTAATTCCTTCGACAAAAAGGAAGGATATTCTTTCGAAAGGCACCAGTGGCCGATCGCAACGAAATTTGGCGGGTGTTATAGAAGGTGAGCGTGGGCCCCAAATATAAAATTTCAGCTCCGACAATTCACGCGTTTGGAAGATACAGGTGTTCCTTTCAATACAGTGAGGGACTAAAGTTTAAATACACTAAAGTGTAAATAGACATACATCACTTAAAATGAAAGTAAAGCATTTTAACACAAATGTAACTACGCAGCTTATAGTTGAATAACAAGCAGTAACGAAAACTAAAAAAATTTATTTTGTCGCATAAATAACAACAAATTCTCCAGAAATAAAAAAATACGCTGGACAAAAGTTTAAATACAATACATTTCTTTTCGATCGGCCACCGGTGCATTTCAGAAGTACAGCCAAAAAGAAAGGTGTCTGCTCATATTGCTTAGAAAGAACGAAGAGATTTTTCGGATTTTTTTGCTACAAACCCACCTGTAGATAAACCTTAATACGATCCAAAGGTGCCGTACATGTTCGCGATACAGCGCCAGCTACGCCACCGGATACCAAGTGTCGCCACCACATTCCAGAGACCATTTCACTGGTTGTGAAATCTTCGGGGACACCAATGTCCTCCCCAATGTCCATATACTGGAAAAAGATGATAACCAATACGGTTATTAATCCTACGCTTCAATCACTGCATCTTATAATAAATATACCGCTAAACAAGCACACCGAAAGGCCGCAGCCAGCCTGCATATTAAAAGGGACCGTATTGCGGAAATACGGTTTAATCGTCAGTAAATCGTGCATGATTAGGTCGTTAGCGATTAACCTTATATTTCCCATACTCTGTAACTTTTTCACACTTAACTTCGCTGCATGTGCGAATGCGCATATTTCATGCATTGCTGCCAATCATGTGAAAAAGAAAACGTTGGAAACTTAGAAACGACAAATGCATGTACATTTGAATTTCAAAATGTAGACGTTTAAAATTTATTGATTTGTCATTAATTAGAAATTCAAATAAGAATAATTTTAAACGTCATCTAAGGAATTGACGTTCCTCGAACGCTTATCTTCCTGTTTATTGAAACCAGTGTTCACTGGTTATACTCTGGTCTGGCTAGAATTCACCGCCTGCTAAGCTTTTACACGAGCCGGTTGCGGCGTGTCGAGAACCACGTGTCAGATAATGTCTGAACTGCTATCAGCTGTACATGCGTCCTTTTCGTTATATGCCTTTCATTCAGTAGTCAATGAATTTTCAGGCACTTTATCAGCTCTAGACATTGCGGTACATTTAGTATTTTATTGGTCAGTTTTCCCAATGATCAGTCAATCACATGCATACCGCTCGTGCCGGGAAACCAAACATTTTTTAAAGAACCGCTATAGAACAACCTTGGAGGTGGCGATATTTAGAAAGCACAATCTGGCATTTCGAATTCATCCAACTTTTGAGTAACCAGCTAGTGAAAGCGGCTGTACTTCCGAAAGGCACCGGTTGCCGATCGGGATGAAACTTGGTCGGTATCATGGAGGGTCAGTGTGCACCCTAATTATAAAATTTCAGCTGAAATTTTATATTGGGGGTCCTTCCTCGTCCTCCATTACAACCACCAAACTTCGTCACGATCTGCCACCGATGCCTTTTGGAAGAATATCCGTGAAAGTTAACGGGAATTAACCGGCTGCCTTCTTTGCTGAAAATTTATCTGGACAATATTGTGATACTAGAATTCTCCGTTCAAACACGAAGGAAAAATACGCTAAACGTTTTTCAAGCATTGTTAATGTCCTTAGCGTGTGAAGTTAATTTTATGGCAAATTAGCATTCGCAAATTTTTCTCATTTGTTTTTTTTTTTTTTATTATCATCCTGGTGCCTGTTTTTTAGAATGATCATTGGCGTAGTACGTAGTAGACATACGACCTCATTAAATGAAAATAATTTGAGTTCGTTATTTTAGGCCCCGAAATCGTTGCAAAAGTAACACATTGTTTGGAATTATGAAGTTAATTACATGAGAGAAAAAAGAATCGACTTCAATTTGCAACGGAAATGTTACGTTAAAAATAATAGGGATAGCTACAAGGAAACCTTGGTGTTGTTAGGTTTCACTGAACGCGATTTCGACCTTGCACACCTTTCATTGATTACGCAAGCGGATTTTATCGATAATATTTTATACAGAAATACGGATTTATAAATATATACATATACATATATAGATAGACCATTGATTATGAAATGTATGTATTAATCGTTGAGCTTTCGCAATCTTATCGCAACAAAATCTGTGACTAATATTTCCGTCAAAACAATGCTTCTATTCAATTTCATGCTCATACTGAGAGGTAATGTTGCATTAGAGTGTATTTAGACCGAACAAACGTTTGCTCGCCCCCACTTTGACAAACTTCAAGCACAGTATAGGAATAATCAGCGTATGTTCGATCTAAATGCACCCTTACACCACAAACAGTTGTCAATCGCTGTTCACAATGTTTATAAACAGTTTCCCAAGTTTGTACGATCATTAACTCAATCTCGCGAATAAGATAAGGTCAGTACGCGAATACTAGTGGAACATTTTATCAAGCTAGAGGAGCATATACATAGCAAACATTTTTTCAGAACCGTAGGAATTCCATAAGAACTATAATGCAAGGAAATGAACGAATAGAAAAGATGTATCGATGGTAGATACTTATCTCTATGTCGAATTGGAGCACGACATCTATGTCTATATCTACAATGTCCATCATGGAACAAGTGTATAGATTCGCAGGTTTTTCACGTAAAATGTGTTAGCGTTACGAACTCGGTTAAACGAGAACAAAATCAAGAAAAGACTGAAAGGACGAAGTATGCGACTTTGTGCGGTAAAGCCGGGCTGTAAGCCAAAAGATAACTTGGTGTCTCGCCCAATGTCGGCTTGAAAATCGTTTTCATTTTGACTACTATTTAACGTGAGCGCACCTTAATCACGAGACTGAACGATTATTTTGATCCTAGCTGAAGAGAATGATCGAATACTCGGGAACTACAATGCATTATAGATGTTGAACTGTTGTGCACTTGATTCCTTCCCCTTTGGCGTACAAATTGTGATATTTTCCGAATATTTGAAATTGAATAAAAGTCGATACAAGATCAGTACAGGAAAAATTAAATAATTCAAGCAATAATTTGTTACTCTTGCAATTTCCTTTTTTGTTCTTGTAATCAACGCGAAATATTTAATGCATCTTTGTAAGCATAATCGCAAGATCGATTAAAATTACTTGATGTTCGTACAAGCTGATTCCATTCTTCAGAATTTGATTCATGGGAAATTCTCATTGCGAATATGTAAAAAATATTATTCCATTAAAATGGCTATGGAAAAGAATTTTTGGACTCGACATTCAATTAGTTTCCTACTAATCTGAGCATACTGTCTTAGTTTTGGCGATACTTCTGATAAGATTAATGGGTACCAAACATTTGTGACTGCCAATTAAATATTTAAAGTTCCCAAAATTCCGAAATATTTTTTTTATTTCATTAACTAATGACAACGTTTGTACGAGAAAACGTGCGGATCGTTTTACACGTAAAAACCTTTGCGCTTTTTAGATAGACAAATTTTTTAATGTATTTTATAACATCATACCTTAATCAAATTAGAATAATGCGAATACGAAATTATATTAGTGCTGCAAACAATGAATTCCTTGTAAAGAATAAATGGAACTAATAACGGTAGAAAATTACGGGGAAATCGATATCTCGACTCAAGTGTCAGATAACAATCGCCCGGTCACTCGTTACACCGGCACGCTGTATACACTTGTCTCGATAATGCATACTAATTATTCGCCATATTTTTACAAAATTGTTCTGTGCAATTTCCGTGTTTAAAGATAACATTTTAAAAAATATTGGTCTCAACTTTTCAAATAGTTCTTTTCCTTTTCCCTCTGTTCTGGCCTTAAAAAATATAAATATGTGACAATTGACGTCCAGACTTGTTTGCCTTACACAATCGTGAATAATGTCTACACATGTGTTTCCAAAACGTTACTTTCTGAACAACGGGCTTCCGATATCACGTACAAACACTTAAGCATTAAGAAATAGCGATTCGCTAACTTCCAATTTTTGCATTTGTCCCAAAAATATTTCTGAGGCACTGAGAAATCTTTATTTTATTTGTGTTTGGTCAAATGGTTTTTAGTAAGATTTGTCCAAACGTTACTATAAAATTTCAGCCGTTTTATAAGATATTCGATTAACTAGTCAATGGTTGACCAACCAGAAACTTGCCGCGAAAAATTCCAATTAATGTGACAGAGACGTCCGCGCGGAACAATCTCGAACGAACAGGAGAATGGAAAGGATTCGTGTTCACGATGAATCATCGTTTTACTCTATCACTGCTAGCCGCGTATACTATGCCAATGTATCTTCATTCAATTTCCCATTCTGCATATGATTCATTAATTTTCCTCAAGATTACGCGATGCCTGTCTTAACGTACAAAATTCTTGTTGGCGTGGACACAGGCTTTATAATCGCGCGGGTATCACGTTTGCAGACGCCGGACGGTCACAACCGCTGTCACTGCTCACTCGTAGAGTGCAGTGACATTAAGTACTCAATCTCCCTAGATTAGTCGGTAACAATGGGTAGATCTTGTGCAACGCCTCAATTCACGAAGTACTAAAATATGACACCCCTGATAATATGACACGAGGAAAAGATGATGATTTCGAAAGTGTATTGAATTTCTTTTACAATAAGTTTCGCAAGCATTTTATTCGAAAGATAGATCGGAGGAAAGTGTGCTGCGATACTGTTGAACTTTCGCTTTCCCCATCATCGACCACGTGATATTTTCGCAGGCCATAACCTCCACGCGGCTAACGTAACCTCTTCTCGATAGCCGAGCTGTCACAAAGTCCCATGATCTGGTCATGCATATTATACTTTGATAAGCAGATCTTACATTTAATTGTACTACGCCAATTTCTTGTTAAAATTCATACAAAGTAATGAATACTGGTGCTAGATATTCTAAGCTCTAGATCTCCCATCGCTGTATCGAAGACTATATTTGAAATTAAGGCCGAATCAAAAGCGCTGCAACCACAGATAGAGTTAGGCTGCTATTCAACTCACCCGTTGCAACAGCTCATGATAATTCCGGAGGAATTCCTCGCAGACCTGACAGGTGGACGAGACACCATCGTGCTTCAGAAGTCCGGACTTTTTTAACGTGTACATCGCTGCGTAAAAGGAAGGGAAGCACTGTGTGCTCTGTGTCCAACTTTTTCCCGTATTCGAAAGTCGAGCGAAGCCGCGACGAGAACTGAGTCTGGTGTATTGCCCGACACCGCGTCCTATGGCGCGGGACAAACACCGGAAACGGGCGCGTTAATATATATAACGGTAGACGAAAATCGTCGGGCGACGTACACGATAAAACTAGATAAAGCGAGCCTCGCCATGAGCCCAGCGATTCGAGTGCTCCGAGTCCAATCTCAAGACTGGGGAGCGCTGCGAAACAGCGAGGAAATTGAAACAAAGATACCATTCGTCTAGCCAGGGATATCCCCTCTACCCTTTGCCCGCGATGTCTACAATATACGTCACGCTGTTTAATGCACGCGCTTTCAAGGAGAATGTCGACTGTAAATTTATATTGGTCTTTTACATCTTCTTTAATCGTCGCTGTTGAAAGACCTGTTATCTTCGCCGGCATTCATTTGAAATGTCATTAACATATGTTAAACATGAGAAAATGTAGAACGACGATCCCGGGACTATGAGAATTGCCAAAACCGATGGGACTTGCATTTTTCCGCATTCTCTTTTGATGAATTCTGCTTTTACTGTAACACATTTGACGGGAACGCGCGACCATGTGACCCCATTCTTACGTGAAAGTTAACTATTAACTAGCAACCACGGATGGTATTTCTACTTGACCAGCTGTTACGGGAAATGATCTGTAAGACTTTGGGAAGCGCCAGAGTGAAGCGGCAATGAAAAGTATAGTAAAGACGAAGTTTTGTACATGCCACGTTAATGACTAGATGAATACTGATTAGTAGATATTTAATGACTAGATGCATACGTATGTATGCGAAGCTCATATAAACTAGCCGCCTTCAAGGTGGCACAATTGTAATTTATAGAAATGCACGCGTGTGTAATGAAATGCGTCATCACGTGAAAAAAATTAAGGAAACTTAGCGTGAGACATTTGGTAAACAGTGTCGTCCCAAATTCTTCCGCAAAGTACTTGGAATTCATATTATAATTTTTCCCGTAAATAAACAACAATGCTTCCTATATAGCCTAAATTAGAATAAGCCGAAATTTGCAAATTGGTCAGAAAAATAATTCTGTTTGCGTCTTAAGTTTTTTATAACTATAAAACGAATGCTACGATTTAATATTTGAAGATTTGGTCAATTTGTCGAAACGTTACTCAGTCTCCGGTTTCGATGACTTTTTGGATGTGCTGTAGAAATCACTGTTTCGAACAACTTTTTCCTCTTGCAGAAGTGTCGAACTCTCCTAGTTTCCGAGATATTCACAAACAAAATTTCCTTAGTGGTACATTGTACTCTGTCCGACATTTCTGCATAAATCATCGAAATCGGAGACTGTGTAGTGTTTCGACAAGTTCACCAAAGATTTTTATATATTAAACATTTTCAGTTTAACCTAATACTTAAGTGCGGGGGTTCGAGTACTCGTGGTACAGCAATGTTCACATTCTGTACCCGGCAGACGATGACCTCACATAGCGAGTAGACGGATGACGAAACGTTGCGAGATGTTTCACCACCCTGAGAAATCCCGCCATTTACTACTAACTGCAAGTTCAAACTACAAGATGATGAAAAAACAACGTTGTTTTACATAAAATATCACCGAGAGTCTCCAATCTTGTATTTTGTTTATATACAATTATAAAACATTCATTCGTATCATTGTTTTCCAATGCGAAAGTAACTATTGCTTGAAACACAAATGTTCCAGTAAACAATAGGAATGTATCCTGCACTATGTAACAGTTATTACAGTTACGTAAAGCAAGTTGTTTAAATAACTAAACAATAAGAAAATTGCAAAATCTTTATATTTATTACAGTAAGTAGTCTATGCCAACAATCTTGCGATATAAAAACGAACATTAATATATATTTCAAAAGGAGTTGGAACATTGAAACAATTCAGCATTTCGCTAATCAAAAAACAATCGATACCAGTTTCCACCTAAATAGATCTGTTAATAACATTCACACAATCGCACTAATGCGACTATTTTCTATGTTACAAAGAGGGCAATCACGATATAGAGACTAATGTTCCATTCTCCGGAAACGTCCGAGTTGTTCGACCTATTCCATCCCCAAATGAAGGCATATCGCCCGGTACGAATATAACGGCGCATGTGCAACAACATTGTTCGTTCATCATAGCGCATGCGTGTTGAAATGAAGTTGCTAAAGAGGGGCAGAACGTTGAAGCGGGGAAAGGTAGCGGAAACAGCTGGAAGATTATCAAGGTCATTTTGAATGACAATCACTACGTCACACCTCCGGTCGAGCCCTCTCTGCCGACGAATCAGAGGCCCAGAATCTACTCGATCGTTCCTCGTACACATGCAAGCTACACCCACGAGTTCATCGTACAATTACATACTATAGCGCAGAGAGCAAACGCTTTTAGAGCCCATCGCGCTACTGCGTTTGCGTCCCACCAACGAGAAATAAGCGAATAACTGAGCTTTTACTCATTAGTTAAACAACTGGTCTCGTTGCGATTAACAACTGTAATAATTTCGTGTCTATTTAGCGCAAGAAGATAGTATGACAGAAAAACAATATTTGCGTCATTGTGTAGTAAATAATACGCATCTATTATTATGTGCGTCAATAGCTGATATGCAAACTGTAACAATTACTTACGTTCGTGTGATGCCAATATTCGATAAGACCCAGAAGATCGGTGCTCGGCGCATAGAGCAAAAAATCTCGCCACTCGTTAAAGCTAATGGTGAGACTTCCATCTTTGTCCATTCTACAAAACGATGTTTTACGTTGATCGTTAAAATTAAATTATAAGTAAAATGTTAATGTCTATTAACGAGTTTGGCTCACCGTTGCAACAATTTTTTTGCCTCACTGAAATCCATTTTTATTCCCAACTCTTCGAACGCTTTCACGAGTTCCTCCAGGTCGATTTTACCTACAGAAATGAAATTTCATTTGCGATATGTGCTACTGTGTTTGATATGCTATACTGATTAAAACCTTTTCTAATAAAATAAAAAAATGGAATAATGGGTAAAACAATAATAGATAGGTTTATTAGATGTTAACAAGACTCGAGATAATTGTATCTATATAGGGTGATTCGCAAGAAACTACAACACCAAGTAATTTCTTATCCATTATTTTGAAATTACTATTCTAATGAATTGTATTCTATTTAAAGAACTCAGTAAAGAACTGAGATTCTATATTTTCAGGCTTTTTAAGTCTACATAAACATTTCATTTGCCGTATAAAACTTGTAAGAAAGGTTGAGTGTAGTGAACGATAAGTTAAGTACTTGTAAATTGAAGTTAATTTTAGAATTAAATAGTGAACCATTCTGAAACTTCTTTAATCAATCGCAGAGCTATATTAGATAAAAAGCAAAGCATCGTATAACAACTTTATATAAAGAAATATCAATGATATATGACGTGTAAGGAAGTTGGCATTTTAAGAAAGTGGAATGGATAAGAAACCATTTTGAATGCCAGTTTCTGGCAAATTAGCCAGTAGGTGTAGACACCTGCATGTTTCCCAATATGTACGTTAGAAAACTGTCGAATTCTTCGTACATCTACTGACCATCCTTGTTCTTGTCAAGATGAGAGAACTGCAGACGCAGATTTTTTTCGTGCTCGCGGACATAGTGTATGAATTCCGCTAGTGTAATGTCGCCACTTTTCGTACTGTCCGATCTGGCCAAAAATTTCTGAAAAGAAGAAATGGAACCGATGAATCGTACAAAACTTGCTTAAAATATTATTACGAACAAGTACTACCAACATAACTCAATGTATTTTATCACCTGGTATATAACTAATAAAAAAAGATTTAACTTTTTAAGAATTTTAAGATTTGAATTGTCGTTATTACATGTGTATACGTTCAAGCATATACATATGTATGCGTTTTCTATTGAAGCTTTAAAACATTATATGGCTCCGCGTGTTAGCCTTGATGAAATCATGCAAATTGTATTAAGCGGAAATCGTAGCACGTACACTGCCGCATTTGGCTTCAAGAATATCAATGGTAATCCTCTTTAAAATAAATAACACTGTTCAGATATCGAAAATCGCTATTGATCCTGATAAATCCGAGGTCGCGCCACTATTTTAACTGTGTGAAGATAGTAAATATTCAAAAATATAACCGATGCACATGCATGTATCATTTAATGAGCTACTAATTGCCCAGAACTAATAATTTCATAGAGCTCGCTGAGTTTAAAATTATACATACGTATACGCGGTAAACTTTCTGCATGCACCACGAGCGAAGAGTGCTATTGAATAACTTTATAGCAAATGGGCAATACGTGCTTCTAATACTAATTGAATTACTAACGAAAAACAGTGATCAATCAGAGTGCGCGCTCAGCCGAGAGAAGACCGTGATAATAATTAAAAAACGAAGTTTTAACCAACATTTTGCCAAAGGAAAAAGTTGTTGATAATCGCCTAGATAATCACCCCTTAAAATTTCGATATGCAGTAGCCGAACACCCTGTAGAGTGTTTCCAAAATCGTGGAAACATCTAATCCGAAGGGGCTGATTCCTCGTTGAAAAACAAACCGAAAATGAAGAATACAATTTTTTAATATAACCGTTTTCGAGGCCAACAAATTTGAAAATTCGTTAAGTACGCGGTGGCGCACGTCGCTTATCGTTAATTCAGCCAAAAGTCGATTTGCTTCAAACTCAATTTTCTTGAAAATGTAGTATCATATGAAAAAGATTTGTTCTTTATTTTATCTTTACTTGAGAAATTACCATCCTTCAGGTCGCATTACGATTGTGCACACCCTGTACGTTTTCTTTCTTCTCCTACTGATACATGCTTTTCGGGGAGGAATTAACAAATTATCAAGCATTATTAAAATTAGGATCACAGCAGAATTCACGAAATTTATTTGCGCTGTTATTAAGCAGAAGTCGAACATTTTTATATAACATCTGCAATATGTATACGTCTGCGTACCGCATACCGAGCAATGCGTGCGTATGCACTTCTAGTGAACTTGCGTGCATACATTATATTAAACATTTTCAATTATATTTAGCAATATATTAGTGTGTATACGTAGCAATGGCAGGTGAAATGAATGCGTAAGCAAAGAGACAATGGGACACTATCCAGTTATTCGATGTCCACCCGAAATTCGAACGTCACGTACATATTCGGATTTAAGTGGCGCGACAGCCCGTGCAGTTTCCTGAACAAAGCGCGGATTATAGAATTCCACGTACCTCTGCATAGTATTTGTCCACTCCAACTTCGCGGAGCGCTTTGGACAAATCCTTCACGTCGATTCTCCCGTTCCCATCCAGATCCAATTTCTGAAATATCTTCTCGAGTCGGTCCTCGTCTTCAGCCGGCAACTCGTGCAGGTAATGCGGCGGCATTACCCCATGCACCGCGCTTCCACGGCTGTCCGGCATTGTTCCGTTAACTTTGTCTCACGAACAGGTACCGAATTCCTCTCTTTTTTTTCTTTTTTTTAATGGGTACGCGCGTTCCCGTTATTTGACGCTTTCTATTTCTTTGCGATTACTTTTGAAATGTACATGCGTTGCGAACCACTTGCCGGACTCTTACAACTACTACAGCTATACGCAGTGTTTCGATCGTTACACACGCCTACGAGGAAACTCATAACTGCACAACTGCACGTGGCGACTGTTAAACTACGGTCATCGATTTTCTATACATATAAGCATCGGTGCACTTCCTACTAACGGGGAGAACGCAATCCTGTGCGCTTCTCCTCGCACTGATCAATGCTGAACGAATGGGTTCGCGTTTATTAAAAGAAGTCGCATATGCGAAAAAGCATTCAAATCTCCACACCCCTTTTCTATCGAACAAGCGCACACCTTTCGATTAATCGTATTTTGTCACACGAAGCGAAATTACGATACCTTCTCGTACACTCGTAACCGAACAACTGTCCTACGCTACGCAAAACTACGAGTCCAGCGACGCTGGAAGTCCTGAACCGCGCTTGACGCCGACCGGTATTGCCATTTCACCGGTACCTTGTTCAACCACTAACACGCCTTCGGTAGATAAAAACGGTGTTCCGCCCATACCGACCATTCTCATTGCGCGCGAATTTTTAAATATTCCTCCTTCCAGTTATTCTATTCAGGAATTAATGCAACAGATTGGTGCAGGAACAATCGTACATTTTCAATAGACAAATATATTATACCTTCAATTACAGTACATTTTTTTAGAAAATACATTGACCTTTCACGAATGTTTGTAGACAATGCAAAATGTGCGAGACGCATTTATCCCGAAGTGTTTTCCTATTGACAAAGCATTCGTATCTCAAACGTTCTCTTTCTCCTATGTTGTGTTTGTGTACCTCAAGTTAATAAACGTACGTCGTTTTTAGTATTCTTTGCAAGAAATTTTCAAAAAAAATCGAATTCTTATACAAATCGTACTCTACAACTGAAACATGATCGAATGCTACGAGATAAGATGGGGGACGATATAAATATTTGACTTGTTTTTTTTTTTTTAACGTAATCGGGGTATTAAGAATATTATTGCACACGTATGACGTGTTTATATTACAATGAAATCTTTTTCTATAGTTATTTATTTTAGAAAAATACATTAAAAATGCCAGACTAACAATTACTTTAAACACAACTGGCAATACGAGTACGTGAGACATTACTTAAACATGATTAGCGCTTTTTTTATTGTAAATTTAATGAAACAAACGATGTTGATTTCGCTTTACCGAACGACTACGATAAATATCGGATTTATAAACGTTCAAAACCGGCATACCTGTATTGCCTATCATGTTTACATAGCTTATGTAACAAAAAAAATTTTACAATCAGGTATAATTAATTTAACGTAAGTGTCAGAAAAGTACTATCGGAGTACTGCTAAGTGCCCATGTGCTCGCCAACTGTATGCATTATATACCGATATGTATATAATTATTATTGTTGCTTCATCATGTTCAAACAAAGAACGTTAATATAGATTGTATGCGGTTTCATACCATTTAACATAGGTACGCGTGTATCATGATACACATAGTGACATGTTTAACATGCAATTAATCCGAAGCTTGCACAAACAGTATTTTGTTGCGCTTATTACTTCCCAGTGTACACAGCCCTATTCGCTCTTTTTCTTTTACTCTCTACGTATTTATTAACGAGTCATACTACGAATAAAAAAAAAACAAAAACAGAGAAACAAGGGAAAAAGAAAACGAGGGGCAACGTCCGATTATAAACGATTCGTTAGAACGAGTAGCACTGCTGATTGTAATTCCTTTAAACGACGAAAGTATTTAAAGATCACGAAGATTTTTTTAGTCGCCTCGTGTAAAGGAATTATTCGAAGAAAAATATGTGAAAAAATAAACGATCAAGAATGAAAGCTTATGGTATTAATAATTTTGCAAGCGTTTACTTTGCGAACAAACTGCGCGCGGTTGGTGTGTATTTACAGAAGGGTACATTCGATTTTCTATACGATCAGCTTTATGCTTACTAAAATATCTTTTAACATAACTGGAACTTATAGGATAATCTTTCGCCAGATTCATGAATTTTGGCCTTATTTTGAAACGGAAAGATGTATATCTCGATGTAAAAAAAAAAACAATCTTTAGGCATCATTGCTAGATTTGAGAATGTGAAATCAAAGGATGGCCCCCTTTCTGTAATATTGTCATACATTTTCTTCGGCAATATGGCCAGATGCTGTTTGCCATGTTGGAATACAACACAACTTTATAGATAAATGCATCAGCGTTCGCGAAACGAAGAGTTCATAGTCGCTACAAGAGATTTGTGCTACACACATTCTTGTAAGATTTCATGGCTTTACCTGTGAAAGCAGAGCAACAAAATAAATAATAAAGTCTCTAACATATTATCTCTCAAACATATAAATATAATTTCGAATCTAAACAAATAATCAGTACCAATGCTGGCCTCCAATGTAGAACAAAAACAGTGCATGACATTTTCCTGTTGAACGAAACTCAATCACAAAAAATGCACGCATGAAAATTTCCTATTTACTCCGGCTAATCAATAAACAGCATGATTTCGCGCTTTTTTAATCGGAGAAAAGCATAATTCGTTACGCTGGAGTAAAAACGAATCGATTATCATTCTTTTCATTCTCCATGAGAAGAAATTGCATCAGTAAACAATAAAACAAATACGAATTGCACCATTGTTGACAATTTTCATAGGAAGCTAGTTATGTTCTAATACGGCATTTCTTTCTAAAAGGTATCAGAGCGATGTGCCTCGTTATGTATACTATACAGAGAACTTGTCAATTCATCAATCAACATTGTACAATTATGGAAATTGCATGATTACGCTTTACGCGTTTGCTGCATGATTAAAAAGGCACATTTTAGGTCGAAAGAAACATTCTACTCGAACATATCTAGTTTTTTTTTCTGTAGTAGCAAGGTAAAACAATGTTTTTTGTTTTGTTTCTTGTTAATGAAAAAGAAAGATCAACTTTCGTTGATCTCGAAATTTCATAAAATGTCTATAATAGTATGTCACTTCCACTAAAACTGGAATCATCAATAACTATACTATACATATTACTTTGTAAAAAATAGAACCCAAAGAAGAAACAACTATTGCAACGCTTTAAGTCATCGGACTTTAGAACTTAAAACTTGATTAATATTCTTTGTATCACACTTATGAAACATTATGAATACATATACCGATTGTATCAATGCATAAACAAACTAAAAGGACAAAGGCTTTCGATTAAACGCGTGTTATACCAAATTCAAAATTACACGGTTATTTAGAAATTTCTTGTCTATACAATAAAATATCTCGGATTTGCTTTGCTATGAAAAATAGAAATTGTATTATTCCTTTCTTTTAAGACGAAAACCTAATAACTGTTAGTGTATCACGTGTATATATGTATATATATTAAATAATGTTTAACATAAGTCATCAAAGTGATAGGAGGAAGCCAATGTGACCGTTTCAGTTTCTCGTTAAGTCCGTAAATCGAACATATGTTTACAAACGTGAGAGCTGCAGCTCGCATAACAGTCTGTGTTTTTTACATCAATCTTTTACTCTGTAGTAAAAAATAGTTTTTCACGTCAGTGACTCTCGAACTCTATTCTATTTGATAAACGTAAATTTCTATAAAATAGAAATCAGAGTAAAAAATTTAGACATCGCAGTTTGAAAACCACTACAACATTCCGATGAGTTAATCATAGCGAATAAAACCAAATGCGGTGGTTCTTTTTTTTTACCAGGCACGAATGGAACTTGTAGCTAATTTTTCACTACGATATCGTCAATTAAAAGAAAATTTATATCCTACCAATTTTCCTCGTTTTACTAGAACTTTTTTGTACTCAAAACTTGAAATAGAGCGCCTTTAGCATTGATTCAAAGAAAGAATTCGTTCATTATTTAATTTTTTTAACAACTGAAGAAAATCGACCGTTAACGAGGAATCAATACATCTCTTAACTTTTCATTTTTCTGATGCATCGATTCTGCATAATTCGTCATAATGTCATAAATCAACAACGAATAATCGTCCAAGGTCAATTTGGAATAAAATCAGCAAAACGAATATCTATCAAAGAACAAAAGCCATTGAGAACTATAGTACGATACACTGCAACAGTGTTTTACTCGAAAGCATATTTTCAAATACGAAAATATGAATCTCGAAACGAACCACAGTACGAAAGCTAAGCGTTTAAAAAAAAAAGAATGTTCGATCAGCTAAAAAAATCAGTTATGTGTACGTGTGTGCATAGAGGGTGTTCGGCACACTGTATATATAAATATATATATAATAATTAAAAAATATATATATTTATATAGTTGAAGCGATATATATATATATATTTGAATTATGCAAAACCTTTTAACAGAATATGTTAATTTTCTGTATGCATAACACCTACAATGTATTCGTATGTATATTTTAATCGTCTAACCTTGCTGCAGGTTAAATAGCATTCTTTCCGAATGTATATCAGTAATATAATATCCTTTGCTTCATTGTGCAAACATATGTATAAACAAAAATATACTACACAACCTGTCATGTTTATAAAACACTGACAATAATTTCTGTTAAATTTTAACAAACTCGCTCCCTCATCGGTTCAATTGTTTCTGAAATGCATGTCCCCATTATTTTGTCGTAATAACGGAACACCGATAATATCTTCACCCCTTCACCGGTTCTATAAATGTAAGTGTACAATGCGGCAGCTGACTCTCACTTCTTATACATCGATTTTTATAATAAAAATCTATGTACTTGCGGTTAGTACAAAAAAAAAAATTAAAACAATGCGACTTCCTGTATAACTAAATACGAGTCGACTATATCACCATCGGTTGCAGATTTCATGCGTTTTAACAAATTTCGCTCGAAACATTACAGTATTTACAGCTAATTTTTAACATCACGTTTGTAGCTTCGGGGGAAATATCGTTTCGATTGTTGAAGAACGAATTGGTTACACGGTAAAATGTTTTAAAGGCGTAGTACACGGAAAAATGGTGACAACCCACTTTATACTATACCGATAGGGTAAGCTTCGATATATTAGTTGAAGTAGGGATGATACATTTTTTTGTGTCGTATCGTGTAAAACCATCATCATCCTGTTTTGTTTTTTTTTTGATTTTGTTTAGTCATGCGTCAAATACGTTTTCTTCTTTTTTGTATGCAAATGTAGTAAAAATTATATTTTACTTTCAGTCGTTCCGTTAGGAAAATTGAGAAAACATGTCGATGCATGGAAGTTCGCGCAAAAAGCAATCACATCATTGCACATGTCGAGAAAACATGTATCGTCGAGAAAAAAAAACGAACAACGGTCAGATCTTTAGGATAGTGAAGATCGTAGAGTAAGAGTCATACTCTTATTCTTACTATTATTTTTTAGAATTGTCCTCTTCGCTCGACCAATGTTTTTCCTGTTCTTGCAGTTCAAATTCCCATCGCAATTCTAACTCCCGCATATCATTTGCAATACCAGCCTCATACGTATCTTCCTAAGAAGTAATGCGAACGTTTTAACATTTTTATTTCGTTATGAACCTCGTCAAAGAATTAGAAAAAAGATTCGATATACGTTACACGTATATCTAAATTCCAGTTCTTTTTTTTTAATTGAAGATTAGAACACCGCCACACTTACTTCTTCGGGTTTATAATCCTGATTGAAATTTTGTGAACTAAGCAAATTATTCGGCGTTTGAATCCAGGGTACGGCACCGTACGGGCTCCAATTTCTCACGTCCTTTTCCTTTTCCCGGATACCCGCTTCGATCATTTGCAATTCCTGCGCCAGCCTTTCTCCCGCAGTGAAGGTCGCTCCTTGCGTGGCAAGCTGAACGTTCAAGCTTTGCGTTAGCAACTATTTCAACAAAATCTATAACCAACGTAAAGGTAAATAAACAAACACTTTCAAAGGTACCTTCAGATCGTTGATTTTCTTCTCAAGGTGTTTCAGTTGTTGCTTCACTTTTTGCGATTCGAGTATTAAGCTGGAACACGATTTATTTGCACTGTAGTAAAGATATCGATTAATTGCCGAAGAAATTATGCGCCAGTTATCAGCTTACTCTTTAGACATGCAATCCGGTCGGGAATGCTGCGTGTGCGTTGACGAGTCGGGCATATTGCGACTAAAAGTAATATAATTATCTCCGAAAGTAGTATTATTAATAGACTGTATTCCTCCGTTCGTACCAACAGCAGTGTAAGCTGTAATTGAAACTTTTATTGCATTTTACATTTTTTTAATTGCTTCATTGTTTGTGCAAATATTGCCAATACATTGCTCATACTTACGCTGATTACCGTAATACCAGGATGTAATAGAGTTTGCGTTTGGCATAGGCCGATAAGCCGATAATGCAGGAGGTGCTCCGCCTTCCGCATAAAAATTAGGAGATTGTACACCGTTACTAGACCTAAAAGAAATAATGAAGTTATTCTTACATAATTGAGTATTATTATATTATAGTTTTATTACTGTTCAACGTTATTGACTGCTTTTTCATTTGAATTGATCCTTGGAAAATGTCCTTACCTTATCAAGTTTTTGGATAGCTTAGAAATTGGTCCATATTTGCTACTCGATGATGCATCGAATGGCACAAACTCGTCGTCGAACAAGATGGGATCCGCGCATCGGAAGTTGTTATTACAATTGATATTTGATGGAGGAACCATAGGATTATTTGGCGTGTTTGCCCATATAGAGAAATTAGATGACAGCGCATCCCCTTGTATATCGTAGTTCTGTAAGCAGAATAAAAATATAATGCAATATATGTATATATAAGTTACTTCAATTTGTATAATTGAGTAATCGCACCGTTTTCATCTGCGGAACTTGTTTATTAACAATCGTTTCAAGTTGATTTAATATTTCCATTCTGCGCTGTAACAACATCGCCAACGTTTTGGCAACTGTTCGCTGCTGTAATATGTAAAAACATTCCCATATATGAATACAAAAAATATATATTTTACATATACAAAATCTGTTTTAAATACATAAAGAATATTTGAAATATCTTAAAACATACTGCACACGCTAGTATATGGCTTTCTGACAAACGAAAACGTAAAACCTACGTTACCTTTTTCGTACTAGAAATTCCATTGGTCACATTAGACGAAATGTGAGACGTATCCCAGCTGCCCAGATTAGGTGTATAATCGACAGATGCGTTAGGCATAATGTAATGAGAGCGATGCATTTCCATGTTTTTAGCTTGTACCACGGGTAACATTCCTTGGGGCGATGGCAACATATAATTTGTCAGAGATCCGATGAAATTACTTTCGTTCGTTGCAGTATGATGTTGCATCGGATTCACTTTGTTCATAGAATTGAAATCTGAAAAAAGAAAATGATTATAGTATGTACTGATCAAAGCGTATAGGTCTAACTCAGACAGACCACTTTTGAACCACGCGACAACTACAAAACGATGGTTCACTTGCAGTTGGGCGGTGGTTAAAGCAGCGCGACACACCGGCTGCTCGCCGCTGTTATACGTGTTGTTTATGTTTTTCCATCCACGCAAATTTCACACATAACAGCATTTTCCATTTTGCAGACAATACTGCAATACCTTTTGCTGTGTTTTACATTACGAAATGGCTACTGAAATTGAGGAAAGAGGAAATCTTTATTGAGGAAAAAGGTACTGTAATATAGTGTGCAAAATGGAAAACGCTCCTATGTGTAAAATTTGCGTGGTTGGAAAAAAATGAACAACATGTATAACAGCGGCGAGTGATTGGCAAGTGGTCGACGTGTCGCATGGCTTCAACCACTGTCCGACTGCAAGCGAACCACCGTTTTGTGGTTGTCGCGCGGTTCGTCTGAATTAGGCCTCGGGGGCACTTTTGACCCCCTTATTCGGCTGTACCCTTTATCCATTAGTTACTGTATATAAATACACTTACGATCTCGATGAACATTATCGTGCGACTTCATGGAATGATAAGTTAAATCGTCGTTTTGCTTAAACGTTTTGTTAGTCGACCCAGTAACCGTTTTATCGGTTTTCCCATCCGAAATATTGGTACCAGGTAAATTCGATCTGAGACTCAACTTCCGATTTTTCGATCTGTATCTAATGAAAAGATAAATTCATACGTAAATAGTGTGTACGCCTAATAGAGGTGCGCGGGTTCCCGAGATATATTACGGATTTGGAAAACTATCAGTCTACCCGAAGCTGTCGGGCAACCCGCGAGCAACGGGTTATCTGGAGCATTGCTAACACATTATTACACGCACGAATTTTTGCACACTTACTTATCCAGTTCCATATCGCTATGAGCAAATGTACAATTGGCAGACCTAGGACAAGATCCTCTGAGCGCCAGATCCCGACACATGCTGACTTTGTATTTCGGTTGACCGGGGCCGACATTGTGAGTACCGTCTTGCGTTTTTCGATTACCGTGTTGCTGAATGAATTCTACTAATGCTGCGACAACAGTTCTAACAGCTTCTAAAGCTGCTCGACATTCTGCCAACGTGGGAGGTTCAGTTTCTACAAATGAAATCAATCGTTAACGGAACGTTAGAAACACTTCGAGTTGTTTTATACAATTTTCTAGCACCGTAAACTTGTACCTGGGCTTGGGTCTATCGCGGCTAGCAATTCTAATTGCGGTCTCAGACTACTCAGTTGTCCGGGATCGGGAGTACGTTGGAGTGCGATAACTAGTTCTTGTACACTTTGAGCAAAAGATTGCGGAGTTTGAAGTTTGTCTATAATACTTTGCATGTGAGATTTGTGACTCGTGTCCCCGTACAACAACGCGGACCATTGATCGGGCGCTATTCTTAAACCAGCCTCGGTCGCAATCTGCACTATCTGAGCATCGTGCTCCCTTCTCAAAGCTTCGTACGTTCTGAACTCTTCTTTCAATTGCATTAACGACGAATCTCCCTCTCGTTTAGACACCTAATGGAATATGTTATCTTTGAGAGTACGTCTTAATAATCAGGGGTGCGCGGGTACTAGAGCTTCGGGATGCCGACCTGAGCCCGTAGTTTCAGGAACCCGCACACCCTCACTAACAATAACTGCTATAGAAATGTGTATTACCTTGAAACAACTGGCTCTGTATAACAATTGTACAACATGTCCTATACTCGTTTTAGACGCTTGTGGAAAATGCGATTCTAAACGTTGAACTACGAACATAACTAACACTTTTCTAGAAAGAGCCGAACCATCCTCCAAAGCCAATAGAACAAGCTTCAGTACTTCTTCCTGCATTGCTAATGAGGAACGACCAATCAATACAAGTTTTCTTTTTTCTTTCAATACATTGCTTTATTTTACTCCAACATACCTGGACCAAGAAATTGACATCCTCGAGCACGTACAGCAGCCCACAGATTAGCGTTAAGTTGTTGCGGATTCTGGTGTTGCAATATTAATTCTGTAACCGATCTTTCACCTAAACTTCTAGCTGCTCTTATCGCACGAGCTCTCCCTTCTGGCTCGACTAGTTGACAACCGACCAGAGTAACCAGTTTCCTTTGCATGGGTCGAGAAACAAGGCCTAAACCTAATATTTGTTAGGACACATTCTCGAACTATAAATATGCGGAATTATCGAAGTAGTTAACTATTAACATTACCTGTAGCCAAAGGCGAGTTCGTCTGACATGGTTTGAGATATAGAGCAAGTTCCTCGATGCAACGTTTAGCAATCAAATAATTGGTATGATCTTCCGGCGGTAGCAGCTTTTGATAAGCTGTGGTGACACTCGTGGGTACTTGATTTCCCACTAATTGCAGGAGCGCTTCGTTTATGGGTAGTCTTTCTATTTCTGTATTAATAACACTCTGGAATGCGTAAACATATAATTGTGAAAAATCATTTCCTAGCATAATCGTTCGATAAAGTTGTACGTCAACTTTTGATGACTTTAATAACATTGATACGCACTTGATCGAAGGGGCACTGTTTACGATGCAAATTTGCAAGGCACGTACGACATATAGTGTGACCACATCCTAACGATATCGGGCCACGTATGGCCACATCGAAGTCATGACAGCAAACTGGACAAGAAAGAAATTCAGTCCACTGCGGTGCCTGTATTGGCATTCTGTAACAAAATGACAACACAATGTTCTCCGTATTTCAACATCACAAACTATCCTACATAACGTACATCCATAATTAAAAGAACTTAACATCGTTAATGTAAAGAATTTAATTTACAATTTCACGAAATCTCTCATTGCATAGTTATCGCCCCGAATATACGTGAAACGGGGAAATTGCGTTACTACGAAAAACATGTTGCAACGCAACGAACTAATTTCGGCGGTCGAAAAAAATGTATTAATAATTACTAATAACAATTCTGTCGCTTTGATACGCTCACAGGACAAGAAATAAACGAGATAGAAATTTCGTTCGGATTGCAAAACATTTAGCAATGGATATAAACCTGTTCGAAACAGTAACGTTTGCTCGTCAATTGTTTTTTTGCGTGACAATTAATGTTGTCCCGTGATATTTTTTCTGAAAGTATAATTAATTTTTACCGCGAAAGAAGCGCGTAGAAAATAGTTTCGAACGTAGATCGGCTCGATCGCGCAATTGGATCAGTTTTTTTCATTGCCGTGTGTCGTTTGTATGTATTACTTCTGTGTGTCTATCGAACGTTTGCTCTACATCGAAACGGAAAAAACGGTACCCCATCCGCTTTTACCACGAGAAATAATGTCGTCGAAACGTTGTTGTCGTTTCGTAATATAAGTAAGGTAACGAACGATTAAAAAACTCACCTCGTTATTACCTTCGCAAAACATCACATTAACTACTACTCGATTACTTCGCACACAGTTCTGCCATCGAAAGCAAGAACAGATGAATCACAAGTAGCGAGATGAGCTCACCGCAAGATTCTGTCGCGTATACCTTTTTACCTCGGCAGCAGCCGTGACGAAAACAATCTAGAAAAATCATCTTCCGAGTTTTCACAGCAGAGAGCGCTATCGGCGGATTAATAGCAAGATTTAAAAAGCTTAAAAAAATCGCGTAAGCGCATTTTATTTATACGTAAAAAAGATTATAATTTATAGATTCCTTTTGTAATAGCTTTAAATAACTGCTGCTACGTGTGACGTTGCACGAAAATTGATGCGTTTTTTAATGTAAAAAAAAATAGTCGAACATTACATTTTTATGATTACGTTCTTGAGCAATACATTCTTTATCGCTACGTTTGAAATCAATTATTACAATCGTATCATTAAAAGTTCAAAAAGTGGTACAAGCTACTGCATGTTAATATTTTAAGGGGTGATTGTTGAGGTGATTCTGAACAACGTTTTCCAGTACTAAAACGCCGGTTAAGGCTTCGTTTTTGAATTATTAACGAAAAACACTGACCATTCAGAGCGCGCGCTCAGCCGAGAGAAGATCGTGGTACGCTGAATCGCAGCCTTGAACTCTCCCGCGGCTGAGCGCGCGCTCCGATTGATCAGTGCTTTTCACTAATAATTCAAAAACGAAGCTTCAACCAACATTTTGGCAAAGGAAAAAATTGTTCAAAATTACCTCCGCAATCGCTCCTTAAAATATTCGCATGAGGTAGCGAAACACCGTGTATATGTATATTATATTCATCTGTTTCTGATAACAGTGATCGAGTTTCACATCTAGAAAAATTCTGAATATACGATTTGTTTCTCCGTTAGTTCAGTGCCCAGAGTGTAATATTACTATATAATATCGGCCAGTTTGCGAATGCTAAAACCGTTGGCGGACATGCGTTATTGTCGCACGAGATCCGTGGAAAGCTTCAAGCGACCGGAGTGAAGTTTAACTGTAATTCTGTTAAGTCCAAATCTTTGAATAAGACAGCTAAAAAGACTGGCAACACATCGGCCAGGATATATATACATATATACATACATTCATTCACCGATTAAACATGATACCACCGAAAGATGAAGCGTTATGGTCCGATATCGCGCTTCGTATGTTAATGAATACCGTTTCACATCCCATTGAATATGCTAAAGTTTTAATACAGGTAAATTGTGCACGCAGTGGATCAAACATTTGCCATGGAAGGTAAATGTTCAAGCGAGGAAGTAGCTATTAATCTTTATTTGTAACGCAATAGATCGGCTACGAACCGATTCCACCGAGACCGACAACTACTTTATTTGGACAACCGGCTTTGGCTTTACCTAACGTTTTTCAGTACGGTGAGCGATTATATTTTGCATGATAAAGTATTGTAAGTTCTGTTGTTTTGTTTAATATATCCATTTGTAATGTACATTCAGTATTTATCTTCGGTAATATATTTTAACTGTTTGGTACAGGGAAATGCAGTGCATACAATACATATTGACCCATTAAGTCCCAAGCGGTGAAATGAGCAGATTTTTACGTGTATACTTATTTGTTACCTGTGAAGGATTCATTAGAAAGAATAGAAACGCTACCAAGCACATTTTCCAATTAGTAGCTTTCGAGAAAAAACGTGTTGAGCTTAAGCAACTCTGGCCTTCAAAGTAGCGATATTATCTTCGAGAGAACTTGTACTTCATTTTCTATAATATAGAGAATATATTATAATGATAAAGATACATAAAGAAAGTTTGAGTTAGGGCAAAGTAGGGTCTTAATGGGTTATTAGTTCATAATGGATGGAAAGAGTTTCTTTTTAAATGATCATTTTACAGTTAGATACATAAAAAATGTGGATGGGTTTACTGGCTGCTATCGGGGCCTTATACCAAAATTGTGTTCTTATACTGTAAGTGCTGTAGCTTTTGAAAAGACTTCTAAGTGTATTAAATTTAAGGATGAACCAAGTAAAGAGATATACGATTGTGATTTAGAAGAAAGGTAAATATTTTATTCGATTACAAAGCCCAATTTCCAATGTGAAATGATACGAGATGAAATTTATACGTTTGTTGTTTGTAGTCAAAGGCGTAAGAAATGTATATACGAACTAATAAGAGACCTGATTAGTAGAATGATCGGAATTATAGTTAGTCATCCATTAGATGTTATCGCATTAAGGATGATGGCGCAATTCGTAGGCGGAGAAACGAAATACAAGTACATAGCCAATCACGCTATACGATTCATGTTTACTAAGATACTAATCGTAAATGCGTAACTTCTATAGCTGTTTCTTTTATCCATTATTAGCGGACTATTCAGATCGTTCGTGGAGGTGTACAAAGAGAATGGAATTATGGGATACTATGCGGGTTTGTTGCCCAGACTGATCGGAAATGCTGCCGTATTAATATTAGTCAGTTCATCTACTTATGCTATCGATAAATACATTATAAGCGATCGGGAGTTTAAACCGTACGCCGTCTCCACCATAAGGGTATCTAATCATTCTATTACAATATCTGCATATGTATCGTAACATAAATTAAAATGCTATCTGTTTATCTTACAGTTTATAGCAACGACAATTACTTATCCATTTTTAGTGGTATCGCACTGCATGGCAGTTAATAATTGCGGGTGAATTAATCAAAGTCTTCATAATAAATGATATACTTAAAAAATAAAATAAGTGGTAAATAAATTACTTATTTTTTTATTATTAAGGTTGATCGCTGGTCTTCCTCCGCAAATGCCCATTTACAATAGCTGGCTGGATTGCTGGTCCCATCTGTCAGCTACTAACCAGTTAAAGAGAGGGAACAGTCTCTTATGGCGTTACTACACAGGACCACAAGTGGTAATCAATGGAAAACCAATAGCCATTAGCAAATACAATTCCCATTTGCAGAGCACAACATAGTAATTATAACGCGTTGACTTGTATTTGAATGGCCAACAGTAAAATCACTCTTGTGCTTAAAAAAAACTTCTTTTTTTTTCTGTAAATTTACTGTGACAGCAGATTCATTATTATATTTACATGCTCCTTTAAATCGTACCCTGACTATCGCATATTAATCGAAGACATTTTCCTTCGGTTCCGCCTTTCCAGCGATAAATGAGCTTGTATTAAACAAAGCTAAAATTTGATTCGCGGGCAGATTTTGGGCAGTACAATTTACTATAAGTTTCGACAGTCGACATTCCCTTCAATATGCAACGACTGCATTTAAATTATGGTTCAAATAAAAGAAAGTCTTTAAAATGCGCAAAGTGGACGTAGTCAAACGAAATAATTACGTTTATATAGAAATTAACACTTGTATAAAATTTGACAATAATTGCTCAAATATTATCGAATTATATACGATGTCTAAATTCTATACGATATGTCTATGTATAAAGTGTATAAATTCGTGTTGAATCGCTTTTAAAATTTCCACTATTTTACGCAAAGTGATCGTCTAGTATGGAGAAGGATTAATTAGAATATTTGTACATATAGTATATCAACATTATACGTGGATGAAAATTAAAAAAAAAAGTAAACTTAATGCAAGTGGTATTAATTTCATAAAATAAATTCCCAACTATTATTCAATTTTCAATATTCCCCCGTAATTGAATCCCGTTGTAACAAAAAGTTCTACGATTTTTATCATTTATTTGTTTCGATAGTTTCAATCAATGTACAATGTGATTTATACGTCCGAATAATGAATTTGAACTTTTTCTCATCTATATGGCGTAGCAGTATGAATGTGAATAATGAACAAAACGATTAATACAGTACTTCTACACAAATTTCTTTATTTTAAAATGTATTTAAATAAAAAGAAATGTTTACTGGAAACATCTGAGTACGTTTAATGCTGCTTAATTTGTAATTGATATATACATTGCAATTTTTTCACTGATAGCAATGCGAAATTATGTATTTGCAATTCGTGTTCCGAGCCAGAACAGATTATTACTTGAACGGTACAAGATACATACGATACTAAGCTCAATAATTCCTTATATACTATAAATATAAGACCTGGGCATTACAAGATATATCTTTAGCACTCTAGTCTAATTCCTTTATATTAAGGATTACTTTTTGGCTTGAACCCATTATTCCTTCATTTACAATACGAATAATGTTGTGTATATATATATACTAAAATAATCCGCTCCTAAACTACTTTAATGTACACATTTATAAAAAATAAATCGTAAAAGATCGCTTTTAGTAAACCTGAAATAATTTACACGTAAGAAAATTTAAAACACCTTTGCAAAAGTAAAAAGTATTTGAATTTTACATAATTTACCACCGTTGTTACATGTTTTTTTTTATTAATACCGAATGATAAAAGGGCAACTTGTAACGTTTGCCGATAGGCGAAGATCGATTAATCATTTGTTTAATTTAGCATGTAAAGCTATTTTTGTAAAAGAATGGCAGGCAATTGAAATATAAATAAGCCTATAAATGTTAAAGGAGCGCTATGTACTTTTCTTAATCTAATGCAAGTCAAAGAAATGCATTTTTTGAAAGTAAATTTGTATGGCTATTTTCTTTTCGTTTGCCTTAGAATTTCTTTTTTGTCTTTATGTATACAATTCCATGTGTTTCAATATTTTTGCGTAAACCTATGGTTACTCAGTTTCAGTTTCATTTTTGTTTAAGTGTTATGTAACCACAGGACAGAGGATTACTCTATGTATAGTACTGTACACAGTTCGTTTGATCTTCTTCACTATACAGCAATTATAAAGAGATTCAAACTATTAACATTCAATATTTATTTAACAAATATTACCTTATGCTATTGGAGATAACAAGTGATTGCTGTCAGGTTTATGTCATCACGACGACAATTATTAGATTTCATTACTCTATATACATCGAGGAATACTGTAAGTCCAGGAATGTTTTACAGAACCAATTAAATATAAATTACTAAGCGATGTTTCAATTGTCAGGTATTTTAAATCTCAAACAAAACATGTCTCTCTTCGAACACCGAAACGATAAATATGCAGCAGATCAAGTAGACTGTTCAGTATTCACATTCCTTGGCAAATGTTGGGACAAATGTCTTGCAAGTATATTTCACTCGAGGAATCCGATTACGAATACTATATTACTGAAAGTCCTTCTTTAAATACTATTTACATACAGCAGTGTGTCTGTCATTAATCTTTATGTAAAAAAAAAAAGTGGAACTTAAGATATAAAGTACTAATATTACTGTGGCAGTATAGCACTTAACTCATTTTAATCAGAATGAAATCTTTCGAGGATATGATCATTATCTTATAATAATCTATCAACTAAAAACCTTTCGTTTGTATCCTTTCTTGTTGAATACGTGTAAAATTACATGCCATCAACTGATAATAATTGTTCCCAAATCAAGTGATGATTAACGATAGTCTAATTCGTACATTCTAATTCCCTTAGAATAATTGATAATGTAAAAAACACCTAATCTATCGACAGTGTATGACAATTCTCGTCAACTTTGCGTTCGGATAATTTCAGGTCCATTTCGTTACATATGTATATAAAAACGCAAATATTCAGCTGTAAAATATATTATGGCTAAACAGTGATACTGATTATGTATGTAATATATGCTACGAGTAAAACGAAAATATTCAAAGAACTTTACTTTTCATCAGGATAAATATTTCCATTCTGTTTAAGTACGGAGCTAGAGTATGGAACTTTATGTAGGTACTCTTTTTTGGTAAACACATGCAGCGGTTATAGATATTCTTTTTGTTTTCACCAAGAATATATTAATTGATTATTCAAAGAATTTTTTATACGCGCATAGTAACAAAAATATTTCATTTTTTTCGTATTACATTTACTATGGAAAATTGACTGGTATTTTTATACATACGTATAATAACTGAATCTTTTCGTGTATTCCAAAATATTTCGTATATCCTGCTCGCTAGAGAGTTGGGGGGAGGTTTTCAAAACATATATACTTCTCGAAAATTATCTATACATCACACGCTTAACGTTCTTCTTTTATATTTCTATTCGCAATAATTGTTATAATGTCTTAATATTCATATAATAGTACGAAATGTTGTATTATATCGGATTATCTACTAATTATTATAAACAATTTTTAGCATATAATTCGTTTCTTCGTTCTGCATAAAGTTCCATCATCTTACTATTCCATTGAAATATAATTCTTTTTCTTCATAAGAAACTCGACGCACGACGAATGTGTTGTTATTTGCAATTATTTGTAGAATCACAACACGTATATAGATATAGTGGCGTTACTTAAAAGTATCGTTCATCAATCGATTAGGAATAATACACTGGAAATGATAATTTCCTATTGTACATTTCAAAATTATTCCCTTTTGACTGTTTATAACGTAAATTAGGCCATCGCTGTGGTGCAAAAGGAGTTTTCGTTTAACCGCAAGCATACTATCAAGAGGAAATCGATGCATATAATGTAGGAAACATACGCGTTTCACCTTCGTTCCCATTGAAATTATCATTCAAATTCGTTTCGATATCACTTTTCTATGGTACATTACAGTGACGTAGATAAAACAGCAGATAAAATTTCGTTCATCTAAATATGCATTTAATACTAATCAAAATGTCATGAACCGTTTCTTTTTTTTCTTTCCGTGCGAGATTACAGGACTACCGGCTGAATAATTGTTACTTCAAATCCAGCTGGACTTCCGGGCTCTCTAACGAGAAAGGTTTCAGATTTTCCACGATCGGCGTTTGGTCGGGATCAACCCGAATGCGGATCCTATTTGTCTCTAAGGACCGCGGTAGTGTACGTGGAAGATCGTCTTTATACGAGCCGGACACAGGCGACGAATATGGTACATAAATCCGTACAACGTCCGGACTTGGTTGATGAGGCGTTGCTCTCGGCGTTGGCAAACCGCCGCTCCCGGAGCTAGCATTGGAAATGTTACTTTGAGTATCGAGACTATTGTCTAACGCTTGAGACCGTGTCGCTGAACTAAATACAGAAAGGTCAGCTGTAGACGTAACAGATGTATCTGCCAATGATCGACGCGAGCCATTGGGAGAGGCCCCATCATCGAGACTTGGATCAAATGAGAATTTGCTTCCTGCACATATATGGCATTTTTATTATACTGCAACAGCATATATTATTGGAACAAATATGTTTTCACGCAATACTTTCGCATAGTAAGTGTAATACATTCAATCATCGAGCAAGTTTCTAAAGAAACACATCATATATTTCCGTTATACAGGGTGTCCAGTAACTCATAGAAGATCCGTGAGATTCCTGAGACGATACTGAACAACTTTTTCCTTTGGCAAAATGTCGTGTAAGGCTTTGTTTATGAATTATTAACGAGAAAACACTGGCCAGTTTGAGCGCGCGTAGAGCCCGCGCCCAGGGACGAAGTGTCGCGTCGCGCTGGATTGTGACGTTCGGCCTGTGCCCCGATCAAAATGCGTCGATATAGCGTTTTTATTCGTTATTCATGAATAGCGAATAATTCTACATTATTCTCCATTGCATTGATTCGATATTCGATACAAATTTGCTCTCTGCTATACCGCCGCGTTTGGATCGGGGTACCGGCCGAACGTCACCATCCAGCGCGACGCGATATTTCATCCCTGAGCGCGGGCTCTACACGCGCCCTGAGTGGCCAATGTTTTTCGTTAATAATTCAAAAACGAAGCCTCAAGCGAAAAGAAAAAAGTTGTTCAGTATATCCTCAGGAATCTCCCATATCCGGCTCTTTCATAAGTTACGGGACACTATACATATATGCAAGTAGGACCTCGTATAACGCGGAGCTCCCAAAACGCGCTTCTTCGATAGCGCGAACAGAAACTGACGTTACGATCTTAGCAATGACTGCTAATCGCTGCGGATTTTTACGCATTCATGGGAAATTTAAATGTACAAACTTGCACAGATTGCACGCAATATGAACAAATATACAAGATATCCAAATTATAAAGCTTTTTGTAACACCTGGAAGGTGAAATAATTTTCTACCGAAGGTCTACTCATTTTTACTACATTCTCGAAAATTTGAATTTGTATCAAAATTCGCAGTCTAGGTACGTATTTGATTTCAATTTTAGCTCCCAGTTTTACGTTTAGTTATTCCACAAGTACAAAGAATAAATTTTATGTTCTTGTTTTAAAATATCATGCATATTGTTTTCTGTTATACTGAAAAAGAACTATTTAATCCTAACTTTTATGCTCTGGTTTCATACAACGCGAGACGCAATTACATATCTCTCGCGTTATAGTGTCCTACTGTATACATATACGTAAATCGTCTGCAGTTTTCGATTAACTCTGAATTAATTCATAGGAAAATTGAACTAGACGATTCTTATTATTACGTAATATAGTTGCTATGTAACAAGAATATTTTGTAATAACATGCATTGATGAGATTCTCTAGATTCAAAATATGTAGTTTTATCATTTTTTTTCACCTACAAAAAGTTTCCTGAGTGTTCTAGAATAATCACAGTCTACCAACTCCATACTTTTTATTTCATTAGAATATGTATAGAGGAATCGTTTCTAATACAATTTCAGAGGCATGTAGTGTTAATCTCACTGTTGCTAAAATCTCTGAAGAACTTTCTTATTGGCAATAATTGTAATACTTCAAAATATGGCTTACATAATACCTTTTGTAAACTTCGATCTATATATATACGTGTATGAGTATATACATATAATTGAGCAATATTATATATATATATATAATACTTTTAGTATTAAAATCTTATCTCTGAGTAATAGCTTACAACCTAGTATTGTATATAACCATTATATCAATCTCTGAATCTGTGTCTTTATCTATCTCCTCGTCACTAGTAATACTCTCTTGTTTAGAATGTGGAAGGCAAGTATTCGTGTTACCGTGTACTACATTTTCACTGTATCTTAACTCACCGCCAAGACCGCAACTGGTTTGTTCGACTGGCGTTGTACTTTCTCTACCATCGTCGGTGGGTACCGTGTCCCTACGTTGTGCTATGGACTCGCGCATTACGTGTTGTGCTTCGCTAAACTCTTCGCTACGTCTTCCGACCTAAATACGGGAATAGTTACGATTAAAATTTATTTGTGTAAACTTTAACTTATTTACCGATTTGTTTGTTAAAAGTCCTAATCTAAAATATCGAGATACAGCTCTATCTAGAATCTCTCGTATGCGAATCGTAAATAAAAAATAAATTACCTTGCTTGCGAAGGTAGGTTCTTTAAAGGTACCGAAAGGAAATCGTGGTAATTCTTGCGGCAAGGGAGGACCTGGATAATCTAACTTAGCACGTTTCAATTCTTCCATACTACGCTCCATGGTACTTATCACCGTATCATCGTCAAAACAAAAATCCTTCTCTAACTTAATTTGCAAGTAATTACAAAATTCATCTAAGCTCTCCATCGGCATTAGGAAACGTTTATGCATTTTCATGACCGTGTACGCCATGGCTGGTAATATACGATCTCCGTCTAACAAAAATATATCCCAGATTCGAAGACCGAGGCTGACGGGCGTCTGTCGTAAATAAATAATTGACTTTAGCTTTTTTTCTTATGACTTAAGGAGAATGAATTGGAGAATATTCTCTTACCCTCTCTTGAAAGACAACGAAAAACCATTTCAAAGCGTACAGAATAGAGTCGCAGCCGCATTTGTCGAGTTTCCGTTTCAATTTCGGCAGAAACTTATTCATAATTTTATCGTGGTGCTCTATGAAACGATTTAGCTTCGGAAAACCATCAACATAAAAGCCTACAAGAAAATATATTCGGTTTAATGTTCCATCCAACTGTTTGTTAATTATAAAATTTCTTTAAACCCATTCGCACCATGCATGGTGTACTTCTTGTCCGCCAGTAACACAGAGAGACCCCAAAATGCATCTTCCTCATCCATGTATAGTAAAAGTAATCCGGCTAGTACAGACATCCCTTGACAATATCCTACTTCCATATTGTACATACTGTAGGCAGCCAATACATAGAACATAGATCGTTGTTTTATGCTGTACCTTTCTCTGTTACAAATGAAAGGATTACGATTATTTCCATCTTCCTCACAACAATAATTTAATCAATCAATTAATATCGACATTTACAAACCTGTAATTGATATGATCCCTATATTGTCTAGCGACATCGGCATCGATCTGTCTTATCTCGGTAGACCATTGGCGCGCGAGTTGCAGCATCTCCTCGTATTTACCAGCCTGTTCCTTTTTCAAGTTTTTAACGCCTAACAACAATGTCCAAACTTGACCACGAAATCTATTCGGAATTCCTTTGTACACTCTGCGTCGTAATTTCTCCTTGGTCGCCGAACTATCCCATTGTTTCGTCATTTTCTCCCATTTCTTTAACCTTTCCATTTCCACCCTGTGAGTTTTAACTTCGTTGGGGTCCAGCCTTTGCGGCAGACGTTTGTCGCTAAAATAATAATAATAATAATGTAGCTAACAATGATGTATTAATGTTACTAGAAGTTTGGCTGCGATGCTTACTGGATAAATCCATATCTATCCGTAGTATGGTACACTTCGTACGCAGGGTCTTCCCATGGATCGATCTCGGCCCCATTTTCTCTACCACGGTCGTAGCAGCTAAATATTCTATCTCGCTCTGCGGCAGACCGTTTCAATAATTCTTCCTCATTCATCCCCCGTGAGAATTCTCAGCCAGACGCTTACAAACATGCCGTCGCATTAAAAGAAACCCATTCAAGATAGGGTGTAATCTGCGACGATACAAGGAATTATAATTATAATAAAGTATCACTTCAAGTTAAAATATTAACACGTTAAGTGCAATGCCGGTTTCACTTCGCTTCTTGTTTAAGCGATGAAGAGTGCTCCAATATGGCATCGCCAGCCCCCAGGAGCCGACAAAGCCTACACAGGTTCCGACATTGCACTTGACGTGTTAAAAATGCAATTGTATTTCCATTTTTTTCTTGCGGCAAACAATTCGCGTGACATCTAAAATTTCAACTTATATCTTTATATAATTCAATTTTCTAATATAAATAAGTAAATAACTTAATTTTCAGAACACATTTCGAAAAGATATTGTTTATATATGAACGACGCGAAGTATGATCGAACGATGTCGAAAAAACAATTATTCTTTCGATATTAAAAAGTTTTCACTGAAAGTTTATCGCAATGCCAAAGTAATATCCGTATTGCATATTTTCTTTCATACACGCCGAAAATGATAAACTGCAATTTGATCTTGCAAAGTTCGACGTTCTGATGTATAATGTACCACATATTGACAGAGGGGAAAAGGTTATATACATAGGAATTCAATGAATGCTTTGGAAGCCTCATTCGATCTTACCACTAGTGAACGAATTGTACAATTATAAACACCGCATGCTTATGGATCAACTACTTTTCTTCGTTTCATATTACGTGGGAAATCATTTCCTTCGTAAGTCATTCATACAGCAAAACTACCGTACATACATACCAGGAACACGCCAACTTCAAGCCGGATTCGGTTGTTTCCATTCTCCTTTATTGGTGAGAGAGTAAGTGCTGCCAGCTTTGATTTACTTGAAACCAATCGTGCTTGTAAAACTACTTATTCGTGAAAGTTACAAAATAATCATCGCCTTTTTCTTTCTACAAATCGTGATATGTATGTATGCACATTTTGTAAATAAGGAAATTGTCACAATTTTTTTAAACTTAGCAATGGCAAAAAAAGATTATTTTTTATATCGACTCACAACCAAACTCTTCAGACAAGATTTTGCCAAATCTTGCTAGAAAGTCTTGCTGACAAATTTGATACAGCATTTGATATATTCGATGTTGTTAAGAAATTAGCAACAAAAATGTAGCGGACGTCTGTTGAAATAAGTTTCGAGCAAATTGGCGATTAGGTTATATTACAACCATTGCTTTCAAATGGCTGTCAATTGACACACAACTAATTCGATCTGACCATCTGGGTACAGATTTTAGTGCTTCTAAGCAGATTTTAATCGATAAATACACAATCATTGCATTAATTCGTATTTATACATGTTCAATCAATTCAATGTATGTTTATATGCAAAAGTTGTAATATAAAACTTTGAAATTACCAGATATAAAATAAGTTATAATTCTATAATATATCTAACAAATACAAATTTATTTACAGCTTGTATATCGTGTAATTATAAATATATATATATATTATTCAATAGCTTAGAGTGTCTGAAAAAGTTAGTATTAAAACAGAGAAAAGTGTAGATTTAGAGTTGTTTGCACAGCCGAGTTATTCCTTCGTTTTAAATGTAATTTGTGGCTCTAAAAAGAGCCGTTTGGTATTGTTATTTTGGTCAGGAGTCCTAGGCTTTTTTCTCTGTCTTCTTGGGCAAGAGCACAGCCTGAATGTTAGGAAGAACGCCTCCCTGGGCAATAGTAACACCGGATAGAAGTTTATTCAATTCCTCGTCGTTCCGGATTGCAAGTTGTAAGTGCCTCGGAATGATTCTTGTCTTCTTGTTGTCTCTTGCCGCGTTTCCCGCCAATTCCAGAACCTCAGCCGCCAGATACTCCATGACCGCAGCCAAATAAACGGGTGCACCAGCACCGACCCGTTCTGCGTAGTTTCCTTTTCTCAGAAGTCGGTGAATACGGCCGACCGGAAATTGCAAGCCAGCTCTATTTGAACGGGACTTCGCCTTTGCTTTCGCTTTTCCACCTTTTCCACGACCAGACATCTTGCAGCGTTTCGATTAAAAATAAATGATACTCAACAACCGTTCGCCCAGATAGACAATTTCAAACTGATACTCAACCCCTTTTCTCTACGTATTTATAGCGTATGACGCAAGCAGCGCTCGTTCAATGATCGAAGAGCATTGCTGTTATTGGCCCGCGGGATGCAGATGTATAACTAGCGCCACTGCTGTTCGTAATTTCCAATGTATTTGTACACCTTTAACAATTTACACACATACAACTATTTAAACTTAATCCTAACTCTCCTTAGACTATACTTCTTTATTTCGCATAATGTGTTCCCGTAACGCGTCATTTTTGGGCACCTAATAGCCGTGTTGTTACAGCATCGCAAATAATTTACAACACTAGAGACATGAAAGCTCTTAAAAATAAAGAGCAATCCAAATGCGAAGAGTGTGCTTATGCACAAATGAGACCGCAAAGAAGGTAGATATGTAAACGACAGCGAAGCAAGTGCGATTTAGACGAGCCTTGGCTGTAAACAGTGTCTAGAGGAGCAAAATAAAGCATCGTGAGAGAATAACCGTTAGAATTTATTTACGGACTAACCGAAAGCTCATAGTCCTACAACGTATGAACTGCTTTCTACATGCATTCGAATCCACATAGTTAGCTTCTCACATTTTGACAAAATTGTGGCCCCGAAAGGGGCCGATTATACTCGGGAAAAGCACAGAGCTATGTGTTTTCCCCGCTATTCTTCGTTGCCTCCTTATATAAAATTTGTATACATCTACCTCCTTATATAAATTTGTATATTATCTACTATTATCCTCCATTATAAACACGCTTATATATATATATAATTATTTATCCGACGTGTTGTATTTCATAATGGCTTTATTGCCTTCGCTTGTAGCATGTTTAGCCAATTCGCCAGGTAGCAGTAATTTTACAGCAGTTTGCACATCGCGCGATGTTAACGTAGATTTCCCGCCGTGCGATATCAATCGGGCTGCTTCGCCAGCGATGCGCTCGAATATATCGTGAAGAAAACTATTCATAATGGACATACTTTTACTTGTTATTCCTGTTTGCGGATGAATCTGCCTCAGGACTCTGTAAATGTACAGCGAATAACTTTCGGCTCGTCTCTTTTTTCTCGTGTTGTCGGTGGATTGCGTGGGTACCACAGGCTTCGTTCCCTCCATTCTTCCGATTTGATTCTTCATTCTTTGAGGCATTACTGCAACAGCGTTTAATGACTGATAAATAAAAACGATACACTTTTGTAAAGTTGATGGAAGATCGAATTCGCAACACTCGATGTTCGTACGCTTGAAACTGCTGTTATATTCTGTCCAAGGATGGAGAATTCCACGAATTTATATACATACTATCAATAACAATAAGTGGCGGTTTATTGCTGAAATATGAATTTGAAATATGTTTCCCATTTTCAATGGCCTCAGTTGATCGGTACGGGTGGATAATTTTACATCGCTATTTATTCACATGTATGATTAATACAGCAATTATTTGATTGTAATATGGCAAACAATAATTATTGGCATATATTACAGGTATGATAGGTATATTAATATACCTACATACGAATAACGTTAGAATTTTTATTCTATTCCGTACTGTTCTAAAAAAACATTTGCAAAAGCAAAAGTTCGACAGAAACTATTTCTTTTATATTTGATTGACATAAATTGTTGATTTCTCGTTTTTTGTTATGCGATATTTGCAGAATATGGCGAGGGAATGCATACATATAATTATTCGTATCATATCGAACATAATAATTATTCGAAAAAGAAACAAAACTATTATCATTTTATTATTTCATATCAGAGTTATGCAGCAGAAGGCAAATACTCTTTTATAAGAAAAATAATATACACGCATCTACATATGCTGCATTAAACGTGTGCAATCTGTTGCAATGATATAGCTCCCTCTACGAAATCAATTGAACTAAAACGCAGGCAGGAGCGCACCAATCGCGTGGAAGGTGAACCAGCTGGCAGAAAGGCGTGCTGCCATTGGCCTGTTGCTGACATCCAGTTATCCTATATAAGCAGCGTCCCCAGGATGCAAAAGTCAATCCATAAGTGGACGTTGTACGAGCATCGTCTCTTTGCTAAGCTCAAGAATTTTGAAATTTGCAAAGCGTCAACATGCCGCCAAAAGTTAGTGGGAAAGCTGTGAAGAAGGCTGGCAAGGCTCAGAAGAATATTAACAAAGCGGACAAGAAAAAGAAAAGGAAGAGGAAGGAGAGTTACGCTATTTACATTTACAAGGTGCTGAAACAGGTTCACCCTGATACTGGTATATCCAGTAAAGCGATGAGCATCATGAACAGTTTCGTCAACGACGTCTTCGAACGCATCGCAGCTGAAGCATCGAGATTGGCGCATTACAACAAGCGTTCTACTATCACGTCCCGCGAGATCCAGACCGCCGTGAGACTTTTATTGCCTGGTGAATTGGCGAAACATGCTGTTAGTGAAGGTACTAAAGCGGTTACCAAATACACCAGCTCGAAGTAGACGGAACCAGTAAATGATCCCATTACGAAATCGGTCCTTTTCAGGACCAGCAAAATCTAGAAACGTTAGGAACAAACTCTGCTCGACTATAATTTCATTTTTTAGATGAACTCGCAAGGCGAGGGCCCGAAGTGTAAGGGCCCTCAATTTTTAATGAGCTTTGATATAATAGTAGGGCTCGAAAAACTAAAATCAATGATATATGATTTTGAGTCATACATTATTAAACAAGATAATTTTACTAAACGTACGAGGCCAGACTTATACAGAAGGGAATAGCAGAGCATTCAAACACAAACTAATATATTTATTAAAACTGTATAAATAGTTTTTTATTCCGCTTTGTGACGTGTATCCGAAAAACCCGGCGGCCTGTTGATTGGTAGGATAGGTAGTTTTCAAGAGGCATATGGTCGGTCTAAATATCATTCTTTGATCTCCAATCTGCTAATCTTTGAAATGCACAAGATGTTTATTTTATTATCATCACATAATTTGCGTGAATCAAGAACGATGATCGTTTTAAGTATACATGACTTTTATTACGTAACCAAATGTGGTATGTTATAGAAAATGTTTGAGCACTTGCGGTTTCATCGTATTTACATCTTAAATTAATTCTCGACAAGATTTCGGTCGCGGTATGAGTTTGCTTCGTCATTATATTAATTGGCAATGATTTTTATACAACTTTGTAAAAAATGTTATTCCATTATAAAAACCATAGAAACATCCTCTTCTTTTCCTTTTTACATACGATTTAGGACACTTTGAATTGATCTAAGCTTTGTTATTAATTCCTGCCCGTCAGGCTTGCTGTACAAAGTAGTTAAGCACTTCGAAATCACATCGTGGCATTTTGTTATTATCTTCCGTCTGTAATTGAAGGAATTATATAGGAATAGCTTCTCTTAACAATCTTTGCGTGTGTTGCTTACCTGACGAAATTATTGGTGACATTCGAATGCGTTATAAAATAATTAACCAAATTCGCCGTCGATTCGATAAGATGAAATTCATTCCCTTCGTTCAACCAGGTTCGCGTGTCTTTGCCAATCATTCTGAAATATGAAAAGAAAGATTGTATATACAATTCGTTATCGTGAGAAGTGAAGGACATTAGAATGTTCAGTACAGATATCGCGTACTAACTTGTAAATATCCAAAAGATCTTCCATTGAAACTCCTAGTTGCAAAAATCCGGATATAATTCCGGTATTCGACACATTCAATTTACATGCTTTTATCTCCAATTGCTTTATTAGAAAGTCTGAAAAGTATACGTATTAAGACATTTAAATTGCTTTGTTCAGAATAATAATAATTGAGTTTCAATATTACCAACTGGGAAACAGTGCGGCGATCCCGAATACTCCTGACCCAAGGATATAATTTTGCTCATTAAAATGGCCATCTTATCTTCCGCAGTTGCCGCATCTTTTAATTCTGTAAAAATATATGGCCCACGTGAAATACTCCTTTTGCAGCGTGGTAAAATATAAGGCATATTACGAGTACCATTGTTTATAATGTTAGTCCAGATTTCTTGAATTAGCATGGCATCTTGGTGACCGGAACAATGAATTATGGCTAGCTTGCATTCCCATAGTTGCAACGGGTCCGCATATTTTTCGTACAACTGTAATCAATGTTAGAAATCAGCTATGTAATATCGTTATACAGAAATATGTTAAATTACAACGCAAAAGAAGATGGAAATCTACCTTTGTGATATCGAGCAGCGAGTAATTTAATGCCCTTAACGCTTCTTCGCTAAGACGGTCGGTTAAATGCTGCTTGCAAATCGTATCTAATATCTGTAAAGTTATTTATGAAGAATCACAGTTTTCTTGATACTCAATAATAACTAATAACACTACAACAAATCTGAACTTTTTTTTCTGTTTTACAATATCTATTAGGTGATCCTTGTAGAGTTTATCGTCCTGAATGCGAATACGGAAGCAGAATACAGTTTTTGAAAAACATGAATTTTTGTAAAAACATACGATTTTGGACGAAAATAACGTATTACGTAAAAACTAAAAACGATAGAAATTTCCCTTTGTATCCACTTGATGCGTATTGCAGATCAAAATTCGTGTTGGACAGTGTAATTGATAAGTAATAAATTTGAAGCGAGTAAAACAAAATCGCAGCTTTAGACGTGATATTAATATTCGCCTACCTGTTGCTGTATTCTAGCAACTTCCACCTTATCCTCTAGCTCACGTAAAAAAATACCGAGGTACGGTGCGTAACCAGCTTGGTCGCTTCGCATACAGACTACAGCTCGAGCTAGATATTCAACTCTCTGCGATAATGGTATATTTGATCTATAGTAAAAGAAGTATTAACACAGTTATTCCTTTTTATGAAAACAAAGGGGGAGAACAGTTTCGGTTGAAATACACCGAATGATATCGTACTTCGTCATACGTACTCTTTGGTTGCCAAGGAATCCAAAATCTTAGCCGCTGCAGCATGATTCTTATTCTTTTCGTAAAATTGCCAAAGCAAATCCGGCGCGTTGATACGCGTCAGATATGCTTCCAGAGAAGGTGCTGCGAGGGCGACGAGTTCTCCGTGAAGCCTTCTTTCTATCATCCAAGCGTACACCAAACCGTGCAGGATTTCACACGTAGAATGCAATGCATCGTGTATAATTTCATGCAACTGAAATAGGTAGACAGTAAGAAAAAAAAAGAGGTCGGAGAAATATTTCAATATACAAGTACAGGCTAAGGCGCCTAACATGACGACCTGAAATGACTCGATAACTACTTGCTGTATGAAAAAATATTCTGAGTAAAAAAGTATTAAAGTTGTTACTTTGTTAATTTCTGTTAATGTTAATTTTAGACACCATTTGTTATGGTACTTTTTTTACTCAGAATTTGACACTTCTTCGAAATTCGGACAGAAAGATTAGGTGTTCTATTTAAACAATTGAAGGTGACCCTTATATATTGTTAGTAATGTAAAGTTGTAAAAAATAAACTAGTTTTTTATATGCCCCCTCGATACCAGGCAACTTTTGTTTAAAACATTGTTTCATACTGCAAATAATTGGCGACTAATTTCAGGTCGTCATGTTAGGCGTCTCACCCTGTATATTTTAATAAGAACAGAATGAAATAAAAATCGGGGATGCATCTTACTATCTTCTTTGCTGGAGCTACAGGCGTAGTTGAAGCATTTTGTGTGGGAGGCCCAGGTTTATTGGGTATCGCGGGTGTCAACGGATTCGACATGCTTTGATTGTAGAGATGATCCAGCAGCGTAATGAATTCCTTATAAATTTCTAGCCTGGCGATTTAAAGAAAAATTACGTAAGACGAATAAAGCCGTGTCTACACTGGCGTACTATGTCCGAGACACGTGTCCGTCAACTGTGTATCCGCATCTATAGAGAAAGATAGAAAATGGACTTGTCAGCTGCTCCGAATGGAAGTTCACTGCCGATCACAGAGCGACAGAAGAGTTGTCCGCGGACACGCATTCCATTTCCAATGGAAAACAAATTTCAGGTCAATTCTTGTTCACAGACCACTTGAGCTGACCCTTGCGTTTCGTGTTGCCTCTATTTAAGTAGGATTACCGGCGAATAATTTATGGGTGTTCCCCTGGATGCGTGTCCGCACAGACGCTTTTCTGTTGCTCTGTGTTCGACAGTGAATTTTCTGTCTCTTTCTGAGCAGCTGACAAGTCAATTTTACATCATTCGCTATAGATTCGGATACAGGAGATTGCCCGGACACAGCATTCGTACGTGTTCGCCGGTAGTCGATCGACACGTGTCTTGGACAAAGTCCGCCAGTGTAGACATGGCTTCAACGATGCGTTGTTCGTTGTTAACAATATACGATTATACATATTTGTATTAATAATACCTTTTCATAAGAGCAAATCGGCCTTCTTGATCCTCGATTGGTTCGTTATTTTTGTAATAATGCAAAGCGGCGTTGTTCGGGTCCACCCTCTCCGCACAGCAGATGCACAATTCCAGCACGCCCGAATAAAATTGGCAAGCAACGAATTGTTGACACACCGCGCTCAAATTTAATCTGGGAGCAACCTCTTTGCAAAGCTGTGAATTTCAAAGTGAATAATGATTCTAATGCTATACGAATTAAATTGAACAACATTAATGTGCTTTCATAAAGCTTACTTTTAACGCAGATTGCAGATAACATTCCTTCTCTTCTGGATTCGTGCAATTCTTCGCTTTCAAAATTATTTCATTTGCCTAGAAATTATAAAGAACACCAGTGATACAAAGACAATCTCGATTAAAAAAAGTTTAAGCAAAAAGGATGTTCATCGTGATTATACCTTAGAGCAGACAGCATCTTCGTTTCTGTACAAATTCGGGCAAACGTCTCGCAATTTTTGACTAACCGCATCGACAGACGCATTATCTCCAAGATAACTGCGGAACATGTATAATAATTATTTAACAATAATTGTTTGCTTTTTTAAACGCCTTACCTATCTATAAGGTGTATGATAAGTAACGAAGTAATTTCGTGTTCGATCAAGATTAAATCTCGAAAAGTGGCCGTAGAAAATTGATTGATTTGATCCTGTAATATAGTACGAAGATCAGTATACAGTTTTGAATAAGAAAAAAAAAATAATATACAATATACAACTTAAACAACCTTCGACAGACAATTGACAATGTTATTTAAATGATTTTCGCACAGAATCTTCCAGAGTTCTAAGACCTCGCATGCGTGAGTGATAAAAACTTTTAATGCTGCTAAGGAATTTCTTTCCTCGACTATTGGCTCTTGGTAGTGACTAGATATAGTTGTTTCGAATCCGTCAGCAGTAGCCCTAGTAGCGTTATGTCTGAAAATTGACAAGTAGTAAAATGTCAGTAAATCTAGATCTTTCAGATCACGATTAGAACAGTTTATCGAATACATACTGCTTCGTAATGTGGGTATTTTTGTTAAGGAACGATCTTAGTGCTTGAAGCAGGCTTAAGATCCAACTAACTTGCCGTGTTGTAACTGTACTAGAAATCTGAAATATTTATAAAAAGTGTATACACAATGGTGTAACGAGAATTTCTTAGAAAAGTATTGGAAAAACAATTTATATTAGCATTAATAATAGCTTAATTTACCTGCGTTTTGTTGTTTACAACTTCTTGCTTAATGCATCGCATGTTCCATATAGGTCGAAGTATTCTTCCTACATACAAATATAAACCATTGTGCTTCGCTGAAAATTGTTGCGGAGAAATGTCCGACATCATTAGCTCTGCATTCGCGCCATCCATATACGGTGCGTGAGGTCTGAATCCTCGGACTCTCATATCGTAGTTTGGAACCCTTGGCGTCGATGTGCGCATGTCCACTGTCACATTCACAAGTTTAATATATTTAACATTTACAATTAACACACATAACTAATAAAATTTAGCGTGTTAAAATAGAAAATTATATAAATGGCAATCGATGGAATACCTGCAAAGTTCCCATGCACATCAATCCCAGGCCCAACGTTCGTCATTCGCTGGCTACCATACAAAAAGAAGGCTCTCGTCGCCCATTCTGCCAACTGCAAGTTAGAATTAATCGCATATTACTGTCAATCTTAATTCTTTCATTCTACAAGCATCAAACGTTACCTCAGCATTCTGGGAGCTTTCAAGCGTGGCTAATATAAGACAAGTAGCACAGGCTTGTTCCAAAGACTGTGACTGGAAGTACGCTCGAACTGCTTCAGTATCGGGTCCGCGTTGTTCCAAGAGGAGCTGCTTCAAGATATCCATCGGACGGATTTGCACGAAAATTATAGCGCCCTATAATTACGAGGATAAATAAATAGTAGGTTTAATTAAGGTTTGCACAAGTGTCAATTAAATATTTACCTGGGATGTTAGAAATATGAATTTTCGAGGCGCTTCCATGTGCTGTCTTACAAGAAGCGGTGGCTCCTCTTGAGAGATACTCTGCTTTTCTATACGTATGGGTGGTTCCACTAGAATTTCTGCCATTGCCCACACTGGGCTATCAAACGATAAAGTGCCCTGTGTTTCGGCTAAGTAATTCGTAAATGGGTAAGCATCGTTGCTCAGACATAAAGCAGTCTCTGTGTCTCCGCCACAAACGAGGATTAATGTTCCTGGAAACAGATGTTTAAAGGTGAAATTTCATAATCGTATTAATCGCATAATCGTTTTATAGGTGTTAAAAATGAAATACGATATTAAGGAATAAAGTGCAATTAGTCCCGGCGGATGCACCGGTGCATCCACTTAAAAAATAAGGTCACAGGAAGTTAGGACGTATTTTGCCTAATGATATTTCCCCGATTTTACTTGAAAAAGAGCAGTAACCTGTCCCAGTTTCCAGATTCACTCTGTGTAGTTCTTTACTTCGCATACCATGGATTCGCAAAGAACGATAATTTTTGTCCAAACTACCGCGTTATACGGAGGCTACCGGTACTTAATAAACAAATAGCTACGGTACGCGGGTATACCTTTTCTATAATGAGCCATTTGCACTTTTCTCGGTCTCATTACCGTAGCGTTAGCCGCGTAACCGGGTGGCAATCTAACATGTATTAGCTGTAGACCTTGCGGTCTGGTTGTCGGATTGGCAACCGAGGTACAGCTGAAGTAGAATCGTGTTCCAGTAGCTGCGACTACGACTAAATTCAAGTGTACTGATTCTGATTCTGTTATAGCTGATATGCTCACTAGCGGTCGGAAATTATTACTATCCAATGTTCTATAAAGAAATAGAATATTTATATAACTGCATGTTTTCTGATCAATCTGTCTGATAATGTAACAATTATTGATGTATACGTACTTAACAACGTGAACAGCATTTTGCACTAAAGTGGCTTGGGACAGGGACGCGATTTTGGACGCGCCGTCATTGTCTATGTCCCATACCGTAATCGTTCCCTTGTCCCCAAGCGTGTACAAAATATTCCGAGAATCGTCTACGGATATCTGTATTATTGCTTCTTCCTCTGACAAAGCTATAGTGACGAATGATGGAACCAAGAATGATAATGGCCCTTCGGAATGATTTATCTTTTTACAACGTTTTCCAAACCAGCTACTTTCTGCCTGCGAGAAAATATTGAATATCGTAATTAAATGCAGACTTTACTAATTATTTTGATATTTCTGCTTGCACGGTAATCTATACCTGATAGTATATTTCATAAAGGGAACCATTTCTCCCGCCAAGGAAAATTCTTCCGCTATTAGTGTTTGCTATTGTTGTAATACCGATACCGTCTGTGGCAACTGTAAAAATTGGCTCAGGAACTAGTTGCATTTCAGCTGCTGCGCCTGCTTTCGAAAAGTAAGAGAATAAATACACGCCGGTGAAGAATATAATTTTCGAGCGTGGAATTAATATTACCTTCACTAGTCTCCGTTAATGTAACTCCAAGTATAGTTATCTCTACCGTAGTTGTCAGAATTAATAAATATTTTACATAAGACTGAAATACTCCTGCCTTAGGCTTTACTAAACCAACGCTAATGATAGTTTCGTTCAGACCATCGAAATATGCGACATCACATCTGAAAGCATGTAATAATTTAAAAAATAAACTCATATTTAATCGTTGTACCTCGCGAAAGTATCTGAACAAAGTTCTGAAATGCAAATGACAAATACTTACTCATTTTCATATGACCAAACGTATATATCGCTGTCGATAGTGAGCCATGCTTTCGAAATTTCTGTGAATAGACCCATCATACAGTGACATTGCATATCTAATCAAATGTTAAGGACTTATGTTCTGTGCGAGGAAGGAAGAGATGAAAACGGTGAGCCCATCCAAGTTCTCTGTCTTCATGGAGTATGGTGGCTGCTACTATTCTCTATACCAGGCCGGCACAGCAGGCTGTTTGGCATGCATGAGCGCTCAGTTTCGCTTGCTAGCAGAGCCCAGCACAGAGCTGCGAGTAGCGACATTACAGCAGAGTAAAGGATCGGCACAGTGCTACGTTGCTGTTACACTACTATATTGATAGATTGTCCATATGTACATTAAGCACATAGTTACCACTGCTCAAGGGGGCTTACTACTCACAGCTCTGCTTCTGGTAGGGGGAACCAGAAGAGCGCTTGTATGAGCCAGGAACATGCTCCTAGGAGCAGCTCACCATGCAGGCCTGCTCTATACAATGTACAGAAACTTGTAATGTACGAAGAAGGTCCAGGATCTTATAACATATGAAGATCGGAATTGAGAGATTAATCATTCGCCAGCCCATATATTGGTGCCGGACCTGTTACGTAATATTCAAAAGGATACGGTGGAAGTGTTCCATTATTTCCGAAGGTAACGAAATTTTACTATGGACTTTCATTTGATTTATATTCGAATAACAAATGGACATTCCATTTATATTTGGGTAATCATGGTCGTCGAGACCACTAACCGTCGGACCACCTATAAAATATATTATTGCTTTAGAGCTTCCATTAGAACGGAATACAAAAGTAACTGGAGAGTGATTATTTACCTTGTACATTGTATCGCATAAGACTGATCAAAGATGGAAAATTACTATCTGCCGTAATATGAGTGTCGACCACTTTCCCTGCCATTTCTAAGGCATCTAAGTGTATTTTAAGTGGTTCCATTTCAGTGAGGGTCATGTTTGCACGATGCGGGGGAAAATTAAATACTAAAGACACTCGGAACTAAATCGACAAAGAAACACAGAAATAAATAAGGAAACAGTAAAACTACCAACTATTTATAATTTCGAATTTACATAAATATTTTATATATACAAAATTGTAATCTGGTACAATTGTAGTTGCTATATAATTATTATCAGCTAACGTCTCTATTATCGTTTATAACGATTAATTTCTGTCATCTTGATTTTATTAATCGTTCGATATCATGTTTAGAGGTTAGATCTGTTTACATGCTTGAATATTGAATTAAAATTGAAAGTAATACAATAATTTAAGCATTTTTATAAATGCGATCGGCCGTTCGAAATTAAAATACGTGTATCTTGATTGGGAAACACTTACTACTATTTTCTTACAACTATTTATATATCTCCGATGACACTATACGTTTCACGAGGTTTGTGCCGCTCGCGCCATCGGGTAAATTTTAAGTTACGCTGACGCATTGTAACCGCGCGCGCCCGAAACCGCCGGATCTGATTGGCTCAAATTCATCTTATCTCAAAAAATATAATTCAAATTCAAATTCAATCACTTCAAGCATGAATGTTCAAAGTATGATAAAATAAATGTTTGTCGATTTTAATACCTCCAGTGATATTTCGTTCCCTGAACCGTCAAGTATACTGGAAATCTTATCATCATCAATGCTTCTGCTGTTACTTCTCGTTCAGCTAAAGTTTCAAACCTCGACTGGTAAAGCGTTTTCTTAGACTAATAAAACAACGTTCACTTAGGAATTTTGTTGCAGGCGCTGTACCAAACGCAATGCAAAATCTTTATTGCGATCTTGGGCTAAAGAATGATTATTATTCCTGCCCCATTGACGGTGGCTGGACCTCTTGGTCGCCTTGGGGCTCCTGTTCCGGGAAATGTGGGGTCAAAGGGAAAAGGATGAGACATCGTACTTGCAACAATCCTCTACCTTCTCATAACGGTGCCCCGTGCATCGGCCCGAATTATCAAATCGAAAGCTGCCAAATTATGGGTACAATTCTCTAAATGAAGCGGAATAATATTTTATAAATAATATTATAGAACTATCCCAGTTCCCAGATTCACTCTGTATAATAGGGGTGTGCAATATCGGAAATTACGGGAAGCAACAACTCTCTATCATATAATAATATCAAAATAGTAATGATAATGTCGGGTATAATTTACTTACAATCTTAATCAACCTTTCTCAGGATGTGCGATGAAGGATTACGAAAAAGTTGTGAGCACTCATCCCATGCGCAAAGCAGAACTAAAAATTGTGAATGAAATTCACAAAAGACTACCTGCCTTGATCGAACTGTGTTTCCTCGTGGACTGCACGTTTTCCCTCGTGGAAAAGATTCTCGAGAACAATGCGGTATTGAATGCCAGTACTCTTAATCTCTTAATTAAACGTTAGCGATTAATAGATCTTCCTGTATCCTTTATAAAGATGATGTATTGGAACGCTATGAACTGTGTTAAATATGACGTCGGATGTCCAAGTAAACAGACGATCCAAATAAAAATGAACAGCTCTGGAAGTTTATGCGAGAATAACAGTACACTTTTCTAGGCCCAGGTGGGTGGAGCGCTTGGGGAGGCTGGTCGACGTGCAATGCAATTTGCGGTAGAGGTCAAAAGTACCGCACAAGAGTCTGCAACAGTCCAGTACCTTCCAGCTCGAAGTTTAAGTGTGATAATTCAGCATTTGAAGTAAAGAGCTGTGTTGGAGTTAATTGCAAGAAACACTTAAGTATGTTGAATGTAATACTTATTCTATAATAAGAGTAATAATGATAAAAATTATTTAACTTCGCTCTATCTTAGATGGAACTTGGAACAGTTGGAGCAGGTGGGACACATGTAGCGTAGAGTGCGGTAGTGGAATTCAAATAAGGAAACGTTCGTGCTTGGAAACACAAAGTATGCAAGGGACGTCGTGCAAGGGCTCCTCTAAGGAAATACGGGGTTGCGCAATTAATAGTTGCTCCAGTAAGAATATCACATGATTTATAATAGAGTAATATGCCTTTTTTAATATATCAGATATTCGTCTTCTTAATTCTTGTTAGTAAATGGAATGTGGTCGTCATGGACAATTTGGACGCCCTGCACTTCGACTTGTGGAATAGGTATCCAAATGCGAAATAGGATGTGCAACAATCCCTCTCCAAGCGGTAATGGTTCATCTTGCTTCGGTTCAGCTTCTGAAGTTCGACAATGCTTTACAAAACCATGCGCAGGTGCACCTTCGAGCAATTATCATTTTCATCATAGCTAAGAATAGAATATTAATCAACTTTCATTTCTTACAAAAGTTAAATCGCACGAAGTAGCACATTTCACGGAAAAAAGCAGCCTTCTCTTCAATGTGAATGGGAGACCCTCGCGTTTGCTCCACTTGTACATCAGATTCTTGCCACTGTCGCCCTTCGGTGTGATTGTTCATCGGTTTGAACAAAACTGCGAAGAGTCAAGTTGCAATTTCGTTAAATTATTTCTACAAAATGGAAAAATAGTGCTTTTATCTCAAATTAGCGGTTGCTCATTGGGATTGGTTCACGAATCTAAATTAGAAGTAAAAATAGATCTTTCGAATAAATGTTTTATACTTGAAATGAGTTCAATTTCAGATCGGACAGTGGCATGTGGTGTTCGCTGTGATATACGGAACGCATGCCCTATTAAGGATTAATGATGGTCTTCATAAAGTAAGTCCCTTTTCTTGTATTCCGATATCGTACAATTTGGATCATGGAATGAAGATAGGAGGAGAATTCCAAGGGCAAATTCAGGAAGTGGCAATTAATTTTGCGTCTATTCAACTGCGTGTACCAACAGTTAGAAGCATTAATCGCATTTCATAATTATCGTCAATTTTAATTATCCAAGTATAATGATTTAAAGTACATTGATTAGGATAAATGTGACGAAAAGAATGGGTACGCTCCATTCGTTGAAAATAATGTACAGTATTTGCTGGGAGAAGACAGCGAGGGTTACCTTTATGTTGGTGTAACAAATTCTATCACCGTACCATGTCCAAAAGATATGGGATCCTGGCATGTAATCAATCATTCGTATTCGAGCAAACTTAAATAAGAATTCTTACATTAACAAGCATTTTCATTGTAGCCTCCTTAATTTAGATTACAATCGCTTTAAGGCCAGATATTACGAACGGTATAGTCGCAGTTATACCAGACGATTCCTTAAATAAATACATTTTGCTGCTGTTAGAAGAAGGAAGGATAAAGCTAAAGTTTCATCAAGGGACGACGTACGTTGCAATCGAAAGTGTGGAGCATATTTCAGTCGGGGAATGGTTTGAAGTAGTAATTGTACAGGACGGTAAAAATATGTACATGCAAGTTAATGGAAATGAGAAGAAATATATGCCTTTAAATTTAGAAGCTGCGATAATTACATCTACTACTGATATACACCTGGGAGCTATACAGAATAGAATGAAGGCAAGTTATGTTTTATTCACATAAAATGATTGTACTGTCTTTTTACATAAAATGTACATCTTTCGTAATAGGAAAAGATATCTTCTACCTCCGAAGAGATACCACAAATGGGCTTCACCCTTGGATACCTTAACATACACGGGAATAAAATAGACCTGCTATCGTTACCAGTTTTCGATACAACCAGCAATCGGTTTTCCAGTCGTACTATTAGTATATCCGGTAGTAATGTTAACATCGGAATCAAATTACACGATTATATTAAAGAACGTAATCTTACATTCATTTGTCAGATCACTATGAAGAAGTAGCATTATTCATAGGTCAAGAGATTATATAGGTCGCGCCATCGGGTAAATTTTAAGTTACGCTGACGCATTGTAACCGCGCGCGCCCGAAACCGCCGGATCTGATTGGCTCAAATTCATCTTATCTCAAAAAATATAATTCAAATTCAAATTCAATCAC